>CM063521.1:13287500-14487500 GCA_032199755.1 Ambrosia artemisiifolia
TTCAAGAGTTTTTTTTACCAATTCTTCCTCTATAATATGCAAAAAATCAAACCTTTGTATCTGGTAAAAAAATCGGTAACTAATTTATACCAACTTAGTTTTGTTGTTACATACGAAACAGGCGTAGTATAGGAAACAGATGCAAACATACATTCCACACATTATAATACTCATACAAACATGCACATACTAGTAAAAAATTAGACAGACATGGTACAAAAACACACGAGTGTTACATGTGTAACAGGAAAACACAGACCAAACTTTGTAGTCTGCTGTAAACATAGAGCATAATTTGATATGCTAGAAAACATAGAACAGAATTTGACTGCAAAAAAACAGATATGCTACACATGTAAACAGCCTAACTCAACACAAAGATTATACGAAAATATAGACGATAAAAACACCATAACTAAACACCAAGATACTGATACTACGAACATAAACACACAAAACGAAAAATCATTTTCGATGTTTAACATAATATCAAAAAAAAAGGGACAGACATGGTGCAAAAACACACGAGTGTTACATGTGTAACAGGAAAACATAGACCAAACTTTGTAGTCTGTTGTAAACATAGAGCAGAATTTGATATGCTAGAAAACATAGAACAGAATTTGACTGCAAAAAAAACGTTTCAACCCGCTTCGGCTTCCTCAAACAATCTAACCAAGCAGTAGACATCCAAAAAAGATTACAACTAAGTAATTAACTTCCTTGTAAAAAAACTTCAAAAAAAGAACAATAAACTAAAGTCTTTCAAAAAAAAAAACCCAGCTCAAAACAAAGTTACCAACTTCATTTTAGCAATTTCCAACAACACACGCCCAAATAATATAACAAAAAGGGGGAATCTTTCATTGAGGCATTAAAACAAACACTTGGTGTGCATGTAAACTCAACAGCTAAAATCCTTTCCAAAACAAGAAAAAAAAATACCAACAAACACACAACACTGCAACGTAAATCCTCAATTAACATCTACACAACAAACCCTACACACACAAAAAAAAAGACTTTAATTCACAAATCAACCTCAAAAACAACAAGAAAAAGAAAACCTACTTCACACACAACACCGCCGCCGCCGCCTTGTTCTCCGGCGCCACCGTCCTCCTTCTCTAGTGAATCCCTTTTCTCCGGTAAGTTACGCCATCATCCCCTTTCCTGATCCGATAACCTTCATCTTCTTTCTAATCGGGTGGAGGAACCACCGATTGTTTATAACCATCGGGTGTGGGTTATTTATATAGGGTGGGTGGAGGTCGGTGGTCGGTGGTGGAGGTGGTGCTGGTGGTTGGTGGTGGAGGTGGTGCTGGTGGTTGGTGGTGGATGGTGGGTGGAGGTCGGTGGTCGGTCTAAGAGGAATACAGGGGATGAAATTATGAAAAATAAAGAGAGAGAGGGAAAGGGGAAGACATATATATATACACTAGGAGAGAGAGAGATAGAGAGGTGACAATGAAATTGTCTATAATACCCTTTCCCTCCCATTTGTTATAATTTGAAAGTTGATGATGTGGAACAATGAGGGCCACAAGATGGGTTTGTGGGAGTTTCTTCAATTTAGAAGGTTTCTTGTGTATACTTAGCCTATATATATATATGTATATTTTTAAAAAACATTCGAGCCCATTTAAGGGTCGGGCCCTGAGTACAAGGGTATGGATAATAATATTAATATTACTAACCTTTGTACCTATTGTTTGTATGTAGTAGTAATTCTTGTAGTTATTACACTAATTATCATCGAAACTTTAATGTCTGAGATGGTATTATTATTATATCAACACGTTAGACTATCTGTTGTGGCCCGTGAGCGACTAGCCGCGAGCCACAAAACATTCCACGTAGATCACTCGAACTATAACATCCTTCAGCGAGACACGGCGCGAGTGAGTAGCCATTAGTGCACTCACGTCTGTTAGCGAGCAAAAAATAGCCGTTGGCAGCCACTAGCCGTTAGCCAACGGCTAGTTGGCCTATTTAAATACAAAAAATACCATTTTTTATTTACAAAACAATCAAATACAATATACATTTTTCAAGCTACACTTCAAAAATTAAGCAAACAAAAAATGGACTCTTCACAATGGCAAGGATGCTACCAATCCGCAATGGAATTTCTTGAGGAAGAAGAGTATGATGTTAGTCCAACGAACGAAATCGAGTTAACCTTAGCCAAATGCCACCACTTTCACTTTCACCGGATTTAGTCCCGGATACACAACCACCAACAACTCAAAGGCGAGGTGGTAGAGGTGGTGGCCGAGGTGGTGCTAGAGGTGGTGGCTGAGGAAGGACAGCCGGCCGAAGTGGTGCAAGGAATGGTGGTAGGGGCGGTGAATCGCCTGACCAAGATATTCGACCAAAGCGTCAAGTGACCCCTTGGACCAAAGAGGAGAAAATAGCCCTTTGTCGGGCTTGGGTTGAAGTATCGGAAGACCGAAAAGCGGGTATGTATTTTTTTTAACTATATACTTTTTTTTAATATACATAATTTACTTTTTAACATTAATATTTTTTTTCTTATGTAGCCGATTATCAAAAGGCTAAGATGTTTTGGCGACGAATCCGAGACCTCTTTCATGAGCAAGTAGAGAGGCAAATGCGTTCGGCCGATATGATTTCCGTCCGGTGGGCCGAGATTAGGAAATATGTGGGTTTGTTTACGAACCTTCATAACAGGAACGCTGCTCGAGTGCGAACGAGCGGGTCAAGTGATCTTGACGTGTATCAATTTACTTGTGACGAATGGAAAGAAGAGGTCTTACGCAAGTACAGGACCAACAAGATGTGGGATGAAGACTATTTGTGGAGAATCCTACGTAATTGCTTCAAATGGATGAAGCTAATTTCTGTTGAAGACATGAGCGAAGGCGGTTCATCATCAAAGCGAGCCAAGACGTCTTCATCGGGTGGGTACATCTCCTCTACAAGCTCGGATGCTCACGTGGGGGTTGACCTAAGTAAACAATGATGAGGGTCTTCCCCCGTCTCCCCTAGGTCGACCCGCTGGAAGGGACAAGACAAAGGCTAAACGACCTGTTAACGAAGCCGATACGGAGCTCTAGAGGGAAATTACCAAAATAAGGACGAAAATGGAGATGACGGCGAAAGCTAAAGTCCATAAAGTTCGAATGAGGGACATAAACTTTTTAGCGAAATACTTTAGCCACATACCAATGCCTCGTCAGAAGATACTTGAGCTAGAACAAGCGCGTCCCGTGAAGGAATACGAGATGGAACAAGAACACTTCAACGACAAGGACGAGTAGTTTATTTTTTTAGTAGTTTATGTCTTTTTAATTTGTGTTACAAATTTAAATATTATAAATTTAAAATAACAAAGTTTAAAAAAATAAAAAATAAATAAAAACGGGATAAAGCTACTGCTCACCTCTAGCCACACCACCATCAGGCTAGTGAGCAGTAGCTTTATCACCATGCCAATTGGGCGCTTACGTGGCTCAATATGAGAGAATAGAGTCATTGCTCACCTCTAGCCACAACGGATAATCTTAGTATGGGTAGATAATAATGTTACTAACAATAATATTATATATTTCATAGTTGTGTTATTAGCGTTACTAGTCGTCTCATCATCCATTGTCCAATGTGCAACTATTGATCCAAGGTTCCAAGCTTATTGCCTTACGTCTCTAATGTATGAGTGAAATATCCAATCTTAAGTGCCGCAATGTCATAGTTGCCGTATTGATTGCTTTGTCAATCTTATAAATGTCCATTTGATCAAACACCTTGTTTGTCTTGCTAACATCCTATCTCTTAATCGCCAACGTGACCAAACTATCCGCATACAATTAACGTATTAATACATACCATTATTAGTTTGTCCAAAATATAAGTATGTCATTTAGTCTATATGGTCGGGGCGGTCCATTTGCGGCCAATGACACAAGCTTTATATTTAATAGAGCATGCTTTACTATTCAAAAAGGATTGGGGCGCAGCTTGTTGCCCGTCTACACGCGCCTCACTTGTAATTCTGTTGGTATCGATATATTAACGATTAATCTGAAAAAAAAAAATTAAAGTCGTTATTATCTTAATATTAAGGAAAAAAATGTCTTCTATTTATAATATACCTTCAGAGTTCAGACGCGTCTCCGGTTGATTGTTTTGACTCTTTGCTGACCGTGTATGTACTCCACCTTAGAAATCCTTGAACTCCAACATGACCATTGCTCGTACTTTTTCCATAACCTTGCATCCCAATATTAATCAACACCCCTTTGTTATGGAATCATCAAACTTAACAATAATATCATTTATCATCAATCTTCTGCCAAAAGATGGAGATTATAACTAATAAGGTTTACCTTTATCATCCAAAGTCTGAGGTGAATCCATAAGACTACTGGCAGGTGGTCTTTTGTCGGTGACCTTCTTTCTCTCCCTAGATCTGGTCTTTCTCTCTCATAGCAATCGGTGTATGTATGTGTGTTTAGATTGTTCATCAGGAAAGGAAAAGGAAGGTAGGGGGTGGGTAGGGGTGTTCAAAACCGGATATCCGAAAATTCGGATATCCGAATTTCGGATATCCGAAATTTTCGGATAGCTGATTTCACTATCCGAATCCGTATCCGAAATTTCGGATATCTGAAATTCGGATATCCGAAATTTCGGATATCCGATCGGATAGTGATTCGGATATCCGAATATCCGATTTTATTATAATATATTTTATTTTATATGTTTTATATATAAATTTTCGGATAGTTTCGGATATTTCGGATATTTTCGGATATATTTTTCGGATAATTTCGGATATTTTCGGATATTTTCGGATATCTTCGGATATTTGGATATTTTGGATATCCGATAAAATTGTTTTATAAATTTTCGGATATTTTCGGATATCCGAAATATCCGAAAATTTTCAAAATCACTACCCGAATCCGAATCCGAAAATTCGGATATCCGAATTTCGGATATCCGAAATTTCGGATATCCGGTTTTTCGGGTAGTTTCGGATTCGGATATCGGATATTTCGGATCGGATTTTCGGATTCGGATATTTTTGAACACCCCTAGGGGTGGGTGTATTGGGGGGTTTTATAGATGGAAGTTGGCTGGTGGTTTTGTTAAACCAGCAAATACTTTTTAAATTGGTGTTGACACAATACGGGGAGGACAAGTGTCCTCCCTAGTGACTCATCAAAGGAATCAGATGGGTTCGTTAACGGGTATTAAATCGGTTACGTTTCGTACGCTCACATATGATAGTTATTTATAATAGTTCGGTTTTCAGTTTCGCATCAACACATATGGTTTATTATTCATCTTTGGTCATTTAATATTTATATAATATTAATATTGTGCGAAAAATTCCAGGCCCTAAAACCGGGTTGTTACAATATATATGTGCAAGAAGCGATTTGCATAAACACAATTAGCGAGTTGTGATTATGACCTACGTAGTTAGTCATAAGTCATACATCAAATGTATAACCATGTTATAAGATAATCATGACCAATGTGGCAAGTGTATTGAGGTTAAATACACGAAACGAGACATGTCATCTAATGTATTTTCGATGACTATAACATATGAATGAAGTATATGTTATTATTCATAAGCCTTTGATAAATTTTGGGAGATTTATTATTAAAGGCTTATAACGGTGATGGATGTGTAGAGTCTCTACAAACCATCAATGTTGGTTTAACTAGGTGGAGGATTTGTACACTATTTTGGGAAATGTGAATGAAATGTCGTTGAGAATGTCATGTCGTTGAGTGTCAATCTAATTGACTCTATCTCAAGATATAGTGATTTTATACAGTTCCTCGTGTTGATGATGAATATGTTCATCAAAGTGACTTAGGTTTAATTCCTTAAGAGTCAATGGTAAAGCCTTAGAGATTAAAGGCAAACGAGTTTTTGATCCTAATGGATGGAAATAACTATGGTTTGAAACATTCTTAAAACCAATGTTTTTGGAATGGTAAAACAAAATCTCTATTTATGTCTAAACTAAGAAGTGAATGTTAGGAAGAGATATTGCATTGTCTCTTAAGTCTGAGAAGAATCAGAATGAGGAATCTTTTGTTCATATGCAAGTATTTGTAGTCTAAAGCATGCTAGACTAATACATGTTAATTTAGATGCTCCGCGGAAATAAATTAACTTTGAACATTCAAACATATGTGACGACATAAGAATGATTTTTGTAAAAACAAATCTATAATTCATTAAAAAGGATGACTCGAAAGGACCAAATATATAGTTCATTGGTTATGATACTATTTAGCTTAATATGAGAACTCATATAGCTCAGAAAACAACTCGTGTGAGAAATATGAGTTGAGTAATATATCAGGAAGACCTCAATAACACAAAGATATCGATAGTCTCTATCTTATCACAAGTGTCTAATGTCATCATGAGTGCTATTACTCGAACTTAATCAAAGTGCAAGCAATGTGGGTGGAAGAGCCATTTAAGAAACAACCCGTAAGGGTGTAAAAATGGTACTTGAGAAGTTTTTTTTTCAAACTACATATGAAAGGAAGAAATTTTCATCATCCCATTTGGTAGTTATCCAATAACACTTAAATGTGGATGTGACTTGCATTTGAAAATGAAAGGTTTGACTTGAACGGATGTGATTTTGGGAGTACAAATCATATGAACCTAGAATGGACTTGTTATAAGTCAGTCCCATATGTGGACAAAATTCTTGAGAAGTTAAATGAAAATGATTCTAATGTGGTTAGAACTTCCATTGACACGAGTCAACATCTAGCTAAGAATCGAGGTGAGCCTGTTAACCAAATTAGAGTACTCAAGAATTATTGGCAGCTTGATGTATCTGATGAATTGTACCAGATCAAACTTAGTAGCAAGCTAAGTAGATACACTAGCAACCCAAGTTCAATTTATTAGGTTGCGTGACACGGGTGCTTCGGTACTTGAGATACATACGAGACTACGAGTTGCAATATAATAAATATCCAATAGTTATTGAAGGTTACTGTGATGTGAATAAGATATTTGATACGAATGATTCTAGGGCAATGAGTAGGTTTGTGTTCACACTTGGAAGTGATGTGACAACGTGGAAATAATCTAAGCAAACGGATTATTGCTAGATCCACGATGGAATCAAAATTCATTGCTTTAGATAAAGAGGATGAATAGACAGAATGACTACGTCAATTTGTTAAGAATATACCTAGGTGGCGGAAGCCGGCATCGGCCTAATGCATACACTGTGATAGCCAATCGGTAATTGGTAGAGCTTATATCACAATGTATAACAGTAAGAAAATGCATATAAGACGTAGGCATAATACGGTACGACAACTAATCTCTATAGAAGATATCACTATTGACTATGTGAAGTCAAAGGATAACATCGCGGATCCGCTAACAAGAAGACTTAAGCAGAGAGTTAGTTAAGAAGTCATCCTTGGGAATGGTACTAAAGCCCTTGAAAAATTAAGTTCATGTGATGGGAACCTAACTCAGCTGACTGGAGATCCCAAGACCTGAGTTCAATAGGACAACCTAATTGTATGAACATGCGAGGTCACTGTGGGGGAGAGTTGTTGTAAACCCCGCGCTTTGAAAAAAAGGGAGTTTGCCATAGGAATTTGGTAAGCTTCCTAATCCATTCCTAAAAGTGACAAGTTTTGAGGCTAAGCCTATGGCTTTTAATGATTCGACTGAGGTAACCATTCCTAGTGAATCACCTATGTGAGAGAGAAGTGGGGTCGTTTCGAAGGGTATTGTTAGGGCACAATGCTTAAGTGCTCTTGCAGAACCATGCACGTGTCCATGACCACAACAGACATAACTATGAGGACTTGACGTTGTCAGTGAGAGTCTTGTGTGAAGCGTATTGTCGTCTACACAAACGGCAGACGAGTTCGAAGACATCGCTAACTACTCAGAGACAGTGGGTTAAGTGCGTTTCATGAGCGAAGGTTCAAAGGGTAACACCTACCTATTGTATGCAAAACTAGACTGTTGAAATTTAATCGGAATGAGGTTGTTTCAGAGAATAACTCCCATTCATGTGAGGTTTGTTCGTGTTTATGTGTAAATGTGAGCTTGTCTTGTCCCACATTGGTTGGGGAAGAAAACTTGGATTGGTTTATAAGTTGAAACCATACTGGAAGCAATAAAATATTATGTTACATTATACATGGGCACCTATCCGCGCGCACAGGGTGGGGGGGGGGTGCAAAAATGGGTTCTGGTTCGAGAAAAATTCTTGAACCAACACGACCTACGGACACGAATGCAACTCCAAAAATCCGGGTCCGTGTGACACTTGTTTTTGCAACTCGTCAATTAATATTTTGTTGTGACTGGAAGAAGCTTCCAAAACCTTCCTTCGGTTCGGTTTGAAGTCTTTTAATTACCTGGTATTATGTTGCAATTAATCTAACATTATTACCGCAATAAACCCAATTTAATTAGCAACATTAATTGAGATCAATGCAGATCATTATTGTGATCATAACTTGGAATTCTATAAAAATAACAAGAGTTCTTTGTGGAAAAAAAAACATATATACGAAAACAGAACACACATACACTCGCGAACGCAGCAACAACCAACTTCTGATTATTTTTCAGATAAGAGGGATAGTCCGACAGTGCACCACCACTGTTACAGAACCGGTGTACCGTAGGAACAGACCGCGAATCTGTTTAAGAGAATTGTGTCAAACACAAGCCCGGTTCATGTCGATGTTTTCGTCTTCAAATACAATGTAAGTTTTCTAACAATTTATGCACACCATTATATAACATTCTAATATTAGGTTAGTTTGACTTCTAAAAGTCAACTCCCCGTAGCGAGACACTTTAAAGTACGATTGGACGTAATGTCTGCAGATTCCTGAAAAAAGTTACCCTAAGCGTCTCGTTATGACCATAGCCATAGCGAGTCGCTTTGATAGGGGTAAAAATAACTTTTGGGGTTGAAATATAATGATCCTTAATTAATTTTACATCTTATGTCATTTGAAATATATACTTGTATCATTAGCGTCCTTTGTTTACTCTTCTGTTATGTGGACTGGAGGCACAGGTGTCCTTGACTTTGGTGTAACTTTACCTAACCCCTCTTAAAGGTAATCAACATCAACGATTACTAATCAACATCAACGATCACTATTCCACTCGTAGACTACACGATCAAGGCTTTAGAAAAGGCACCAACTACTATTTTTTATTTTTCACGTTTTTTTATCAATTATTTGCATTATGGTATACATTTTTAAATACAAAATGAAAAAATAAATAAATTAAAATCTATGTGTTTATAACTTTATCACCCATATCATTATCATGTATAAATTTCAATTAATTTGTTTACACTTTGTTTCATCAAACAAGAAAAGATAGAAATTGACTGTAACAAAATTTACATCTATATTTTCTTATAGTATGACGATG
Organism: Ambrosia artemisiifolia; assembly: GCA_032199755.1. Classification (NCBI taxonomy): domain Eukaryota; kingdom Viridiplantae; phylum Streptophyta; class Magnoliopsida; order Asterales; family Asteraceae; genus Ambrosia; species Ambrosia artemisiifolia. Next base: position 13,296,946 of record CM063521.1, read on the forward strand.
TTAATGGTTATGAATGTTTATATGTGTAACTTTTATTTATGGTTTTATTTTATACCAGAATTTAACTCTCGTGCGTTGCGGCGTTTTAAGCCGAATCATTCTTGGTTTGATAATATGTATGTTTGTGCTTCGATAATATGGAAACTCGACATAGTAACCAAAAGAGGATACATAAATACAGTACCGTTAGCAACCGAAGGAGAAAATTAAAAATATAAAGTGGTAGTACAATCAAAACGATAAGAAAATTTAACGTAAACCAACTGAAAAGTAGATAAAAATAAGAATTAAACGTATTATGTCTGACCTGACTCATTTTCGAAAAAAAATGATAAAACGTAAATTAATCTAAATTTATATCGACACATACATAAAAAATAAAACTTAAAACTTTTGAAACTCAGAGTTAAAAAAACATTTTATAAAAATTTGAAAGTTGATGAGTTGTAACTGTGAAAGATAAAAATTGAATGGTTAAACAAATATGTAGCACTCTAGCTATTGTAACACTCAACTTGTCGAATATTGGTATTTTTCAAACGTTCATATACAAATACGAATATTGATCAACAAGTTACAAAGAGGTCGCCATAGGCCATGGCCCTCGTTGCTACATGTTAAGTAAAATACAAACACATCACATATATTTGTAGTGAACATATATGATGGCAAACGATATAAACATGCAAGATATTTATGGTACTAAACCAAACTAGAAGACATTTCTGGAAAGAGAAAGAAAAAAAACACTTGACTTGAAGAATCAGAAGACATAGCTAGAGCCGAATTACAACAACCCCCCAACCCCCACCACACACACACACACTACCCTAAGGCAACTATAAGTACAATCACGCTACACACTTCAGCTCCAAGTAAATAAACAACAATCCCTAAGTAATACCTTAAAGATATGAAGTCATATATATACACAAACATGAAGATGGCCATGGTTTTGCATGTTGGGTTTCTTCTGGTTCTTGGACTCATCCACTCTCAAGCAGCTTTGGTTCCAAAATCTTATGACTATGAGGTTTTCCTAGCTTCCTATTCTTTTATTCATTTCAGAGATAACTTATATGCCCATTTTTCTTTAAATTTTAAAATAACTTCTTAATTATCTACAGACTAGCTAGTTGGCCATAACTCAACTCTTTGCTTAGCTTCTGGAAACAGACTAAGATCAAAATAAGCTATAAAGTTTTTAAATCAATTTTTTAGCTAACTAAAACTAAGTGTTAATCAACTATATCATTACGAGGGGTTATATATTAATATATCAACAAAATTTTGAATCTAATGAAAAGTTAGGTTACAGTCTCCTATATATATTACACGGGTTGAATATATGTAATTTCATATACTAAGTAGTAACACATATATATCTTTAAAAATTCATGTGCTGAATAAACTCATGTTTTACACGGGTAAATAAATATAATGTAATCGGTTAATATAAAAAGTCATCAAGATATGTTTTTTAGGAATAAACTTTGAGGTGCTTGAACTTATTATAATATTTTACTTTGTTTTTTTTTATCTATTATATGTTAAAAATATGTGTAATACCTAGAGTTTGATAAATAAAATATCAAATGGTTATTAATAAATGGAAAAAATAGAATATTAACGAAACAAATATTAAATAAATAAGAAATAATTAAAAAGTTATGATCTAGCTTTTTTTTTAATAGACAAGAATAAAATATATATAAATATTATTATGTAATGGGAGAGAGACAAAAAAATTCATTTGTTATATAGTAAAAATAAAGATTATATATCAATTATTAAATTATTTAATAGGTGAAAGACGAAAAAATATAGAAAATTCCTTTGTTACATAGTAAAGATAAAGATAAAACTTAATAATATTAGATATAAACATATATAGCGTGAAGTTAGTGTACAAAGGACATATTTTATGAGAAGTGTGAGAAAAATTAATAATTTATATGTAGACATTATTTTGTTGGAGTTAGTCATAATTTTTGAAATGTTTTGGCTAAAAAAACACCAAATATAACTATTAAAAACACAAAACAACATACTCTAGGCTTAAAACACCATACTAAGAAAGTTATGTAGTGTGTTTTAAATTCCGTGACTATAATACATTGCATTGTGTTTTAAATCATTGTGTTTGGTATTAGTCTACCTAAAACATAAGCCCTAGATCCAAAACATGATAACTACATTTAAATTCTTAATTATTCTCACACTTGTCATAGAGTATGATGTTTTATACACGAACCTAAACATATATAGAGACATACAGATATAGATAATTTGAAGACATTTTTATTAGATAAAACCTTTTTTATTGTAGAATTATGTGATAATGAATTCAAATGCTATTTTTTTACTCACATATTTTTGTGATCCTCATCTGAAACGTGTGATCCTTACAATAAATTGGTTGAAATATTCGTATGATGTTAAAATATTCTACTCCCACTTACTAAAGGAAAGTATGGTTCGAAAGCGATTCATGATAACTAAATTTTTTGCTATGACATGTATTAATTATGATAACCATACTTTAATTTAATTTTATTATTTAATGCTGGTTTAAAACTGGATAGTCGCTTTTTTTCATTTGCCAACAAATATTATAAATCTTGGACAAACAAGTGTTAGTCCACACCAATTACAAGATAACTCATATGCATAACAATACACACCATACTTGACACATCCATATTACACCATTGTTCTCACGATACATTAAAATCTTGGCCCCGTTTCGGATCCATATAAAAGACAAGTGCCGAATCTGATCTTTCACCCCTTCTGGATGGAGAGTCGCTAATTGTCAACCGCTAACTAAACTAGGCACTGTTGTGAAATCCCAGTCGTTAATACCCTAGCGTAAAGCCAGTCACTAAATGGTTGCCTTGGTTAATGACGTTGAGATGAAAGTTATGGGACTAACTGGTTGCCTTGGTTGGTGACTTTGAGACGGAAACTATGGTCGATAAAGGTCGGTCCAAAAAAGAAAATTTTGATTGCCAAAAAAATATGACAAGGTTGATAGCGATTTCCAAAACCGTCACTAATGGCAAGTTGTGTCGCAGTGTTTGTTTTCTAAAATGCTACAAAACACAATTTTAAGAGTATTATCAATTATTAATTAGTTAAAATTTTAATGCCATGGGTCCCGGATGACATGAAGATAAAAAAAAAAAGCCTCCGTTTTCAAATCTTAACTAATTATAGACTTGGGTTTTTCTCGGCAAATTTGTTAAGAATAATTCGCTAATACTACTTAATCAGACGTTGATAGATTTGTCAAAAGATTACGTAGAAATCAAGCAACTAAATAGAATATTGAAGATGAAAGATTTGAATAATATTGAGAGTGTTGTGTGGACTTAGATGATTGAAATTCAAAGAAAACAAGATATCCTTTTCTACAAATTTAAATATCAACCATCCTGTCATTGTCGTCAAAACACGTTTAGCAATTGAATTCCCATATATAAGTTTTTAAGAGTTTTGAGCCAAAAAAATCAAAAAAACGCCAAGCGGTTTAAAAAAAAAAAAAAAAAGTTATGCAGCGTTACATAGGCTACACCTGTAACTTACGTAACACTGCAAAACTTGATTATTTATTTAAAAAAAATCCGCTCGGCGCTTATTTGATTTTTGTGGCTAACCATGTTTTCTACGGGCCGTAGAGGTCTCTACGGGCCGTAGATGGGTTGCTTTTCAGACTGACACACTGCAAGTGAGTCTGTTCATTGATTGTCCTGGTACCTCGTATGTACCTACGGGCCGTAGAGCCCCATACGGACCGTCTAGGGTTTAAATGAACTCCACCAACTCACCTCTACGGGCCGTAGAGGCCTATGTGACCCGTAAAGGCAACCCTCATTTATTGCACTGACACCCTCTACGGGCCGTAGAGAGATTGTGCAAACTTAATTTTTTTGGTTGTGTAAATAACATGGCTCTTTGTATTTGATCTTTAGTATATATATATATATCAAAATTCAGATTATGAAAAATTATTGAAAGGGTTTAACACTTGTTTTAAATATTTATTCAACGACGAAATTAAGTTTCTTGACATGAACACAAGGTTAGAGAAGCCAATTTCACAAGGCTATGCAAGAACAAGACGATCTTAACTGTCAATGGAGAATTCCCTGGTCCGACTATTTATGCTCGTAGAGGAGACACACTCATTGTTAATGTTAAAAACAGCGGCAACCTTGGTATCACTATCCACTGGTATATATATTTCACTTTTACTTGTAACTTTAAAGATAGACAATAATATTGTTAGCGAGCTAAAGTTATTTTTATATTATGCTGATTATAGCAAGTCCTATATTTAACTTGATATAGGCACACATGCATGGAAATTGAAATCAAAAAGTGACATTATATTAAAATTAACATGAGATGTTTTTAAAATAATATATCCGAATGGCACACCAGAATTGAAATAGTTAGATCGAAGATGAAAATGATTGTTGTCACTGTATTCAAGTGATACATTTCAAATCATTTGTAAACCAAATGCTTTTATTAGGCTCATATATACTTTAATTTACTATAATATATTTGGCCTTTCACCTTTACGATAATGCATACGCCATCGATGATGCGTTCTCTAGAAAATGAAAAGTCTACTTAACACGCGTTCAGTTGTTTGTTCTGGTTTTTTAACAAAAAAATGATTATCATTTGTTTATAAAGGTGAAAATGGGAGAAGCACTACTTTTACATATTAAATATTAAAAAAAGAACATTTTAAATAAAAAAAGATATTTTTACATATGTTTTTTAAAGCTTTTACATATAAACACACATGTATAAGACATTTAAATAAAAAATAAGTTTTTATTAGAATTTTTTTTTACGTTTTTAGGGTTTGTTTTGTTTTTCATTTTTTTTTTGTTTTTTTTAGTAAAAAGGCTTTTACATGTATGTATATTCAAAAGTTTCAAAAAAAAAAAAAAAAAATGTAAAAATGATTTTTGTCTATTATAAAATGAATTTTTTCTATTTTCGTTTAAAATGTTAAACTAGAGTTTGACAAATCATAGGTTATAAAAGAAAATGTCTTAACTAATGATGCAAAGGTTAAAGAGTAGTTGATGAAATTATAGGCATGGAGTGAAGCAACCAAGGTATCCATGGTCGGATGGACCAGAATTCATCACACAATGCCCGATTAAACCAGGTGCGAATTTTAGCCAAAAAATCATTCTCTCAGATGAAGAAGGCACCTTATGGTGGCACGCCCATAGTGACTGGTCTCGAGCCACCGTACACGGTCTAATCGTCATATGGCCAAAGATTGGAAGACCATATCCCTTTCCTAAACCCTATGCCGAGTATCCCATCATTCTAGGTTTTTCACTGTTACCCTTTATATCAATGCCATTATGTTCATATATTGTTTTAATTATGTAGACCAGTTTATCAAAAACTAAAATATAGTGATACTAATGAATGTAACCTTAATTGTAATTGATTGTAGCTGAATGGTGGAGACAAGATGTTGAGGCTGTTTTACTAGACTTTTTAAGCACAGGAGGAGATCCTAATAGTTCTGATGCTTTAACCATTAATGGACAACCTGGTGATCTTTACCCATGTTCTAGTTCAGGTTGGTTTTACTTCTTTTTTTTAGTGCATGTGGCAAACTCACATGCTAACTACATCCATAAATTCTACGCCAATATCCACCAAGGGCTAGACCACAACACTTAAAGGATCACATCACTGCACTTCTTCGTGCCACTAAGCTTTTTCTTTGGTTTTTCTTTCTAGTTACTCGTTATAGGCTTGAAAATATATTCAAAGGAGAGCAAGTTAAAAATACTTTGTTTTTTGTCATTTATTTGGGAAAATGTAGTATGAAAAACATTATAGACAACTACGTTGTTTGTGTGTTTCTTTATTTAGTGTCATCGAATTTCCCAAGTCTAATTTTGCAGTTTCTAAAAATTTAAATCGAATGAATTTCGTTGAATTGAGGAAAAAAAAAAAGTTAGGCTACCTGACACAGTTGTCTTTTATTGATAAAGTCGAACTTCGGAACCCATCTCACAAATCCCATACATTAATCTACTATTTTGAGACCAACAAGATCGGACTTTAAAAGCCCGCTTACATTGCTAGAAATCAAAAAGCCAAAACACACTAGTTGTTCTTATGTTTTTTAATTAAAAAAAAAGAAAAAAAAATCAAGTTAAAAACGTACAGCTCGGACACTTTGATAGTTTTTTTTTTTTTTTTTGAAATGTGGGTGTATTGCATATGTTTTTGAGTGGAGTGAAAATTGGTTAAAGATGTGGTATACATAGGGTAAAAAAAATATTTTTTTTTCTTTTTAAAAAAGCGATGGTTTCATGATCGTCGAAACCCACAACGGCTACATCACACTTGTGATATACATTAAATGTGAGCCATGATGTTTTTTGTTCATCACGGAGGAGACAGTGTAGTGTTCGTGAAGATCACGAACATCACGGTGCAATATTACGGACCGCCCTGTGTGGACTTATCAGCAGTTTATCACACATATATTATTTAATTCAATAAAAACATATAGCTATAACTTATAACTTAATTTTTTTTTTCAGAAACAACAAAATTCATTGTGGAACATGGAAAGACTTACATGCTCCGAATGGTCAATGCTGCAATGAACCTTTTCATGTTTTGGGGGATTGGAGGCCATGAAGTAACCATTGTAGGAACAGATGGTGCCTACACCAAGCCACTAAAAAGCAACTATGGTGTCATCTCCCCTGGCCAAACCATTGATCTCTTGTTTAAAGCCGACCAACCCATTGGACGATACTACTTCGCGGCTAAACCATACAACAGCCAGCCCGCAATTAGTTTTGATAACACCACCACGACCGCCATATTCGAATACAAAGGCTACAAAAAATCATCTTCACCCCCGGTTTTACCACATCTTCCTAAAGTCAATGACACAAGTGCATCGGTTAACTTCACCGGAAGCCTTAGGAGTTTAGCTACACGAGCTCATCCTATTGATGTTCCAAAGAAGATCACACGAAACTTTCTGTTCACACTCTCGATCAACACATTACCATGCCCAAATAACGCGTGTTTAGGACCTCGTGGATTGAGATTTGCCGCAAGTGTAAACAATATAACATTCGAGACCACAAACATTTCAATTCTTGATGCTTACTATAGAAGAATAAATGGTGTATATGGAGATGATTTCCCTAATTTCCCACCTTTGTTTTTCAACTTCACGTCGAGTAATATTAGTAGATCATTCGAGACTCCATTGAATGCTTCGGAGGTGGAAGTGCTTGAATATGGGGACACAGTTGAGTTGGTGTTTCAAGGAACAAATTTGGTTGCAGGGATTGATCATCCTATGCATTTGCATGGGCATAGCTTCTATGTTGTTGGATGGGGATTTGGTAACTTTAATAGAAGTAAGGACCGTTTAAGTTTTAATCTTGTGGATCCTCCTCTTCAACAAACCATTGCAGTTCCTAAAAATGGTTGGACAGCCATTAGATTCAAGGCTGATAACCCTGGTGAGATTGTATTTCATTTATAATTAATTTGCATGCATGCATGATGCATTGATAGTTCTTGATTATAAAGTTCTACCAATTTGGTCTGTGATGGCACTTTTTACTATGTGTAATGATTATTTTACCCTTATTAACGTTTTAGTTTTTATATATATCTAGATGGTTAGTCCGTGTAATTAACTTATTCTATTTTGGTTATAGGAGTATGGTTGATGCATTGTCACCTCGAACGTCATATAAGTTGGGGAATGGAGATGACGTTCATTACAAAGAATGGTAGTAGAAAAGGGGAATCGATGTTGCCACCACCTCCGGACATGCCACCATGCACTTAAAATATCATACCAAATTAACGATATGTAGTAGTTTTTTTTTATGTTATATGATTGTATACGGGTAGACATCCCTATCTCACAAACCTGAGGGGTTAGATCCTAGGTAGGACTCACCATGTCTCTCTCATATAGGGGAGTATGGTTAGGGATTACTAGGGGTGCACTCAGACTCATCATAAATAATGGTCAGTGCCCTTTATTACTAAACATACCCCATGTGAGAGGGGGTATGATTTGTGTTTGTGAAAGACGAAGGTACATTAGTAGCACCCTTATTTAAACATGTAAGTTTATTGAAAGTAATAAACATGTGTTGTCTTGTCGTTTAACATTATTCGGAATAATATGTATTTTTCTTTTTTGGGTGACATTGATAGTTGCTCTTGAGAAGGATTGGTCTATTGAGACACCGCTTAAATATATTTACACTCTCATCACCTATATGCTTCGTATTAACCAATATATCGTGTTGATGGTTCCCCTAAGTCAACTCAACCTGCAGTTTTTGTCTTTAGTACCTCTAATATGCTCCATATGGCGAATATGAAGCATATTGATTTGCCAGCGCATATAAAGCATATTGGTTTGTCTTTTAGCTCCCTCAATATGCTTTATATTGGTCTATATAGAGTATGTTGGGGGTGTCAATAAGAATTGGGGAGTGTTCCAATATCACGACCCTTTGAGAAGTTCAAAAGTACGTATTTTCCCAACGTATCTTCTCTGTAGTAATTCATTATATTTCTTTTTATATAGTCTTCTTCCTCTTCACAAGAACACGAAAGAGACTTCTCGCCAACGTTGAAAAAACATTGGTGTTGTTATTCTTTAGACTTATCTTTCTTCACTTTACCCTCCCATTCATCTTATCTCCTAAGCATGACATTAGCTCTGCCCCTATGATAACCTAAGATCTAACACACGTAGTACCTAGTAAGGGGGAAGGGTGCCACCCAAGATGGAGTTGGGTACCCCTTCATCGCACCAATCACAGTCCGTCACATGGACTACCCGCACATCACCAATAGACAACCCCTTTCCACAAGCGCCACTACCTGACAACCCATCTCTCCTCTGCATCTCTCTCTAGCTCTCTCTCTCTCTCTCTCCACACATACTTTGTAAGAACATGGAAATGAACTTATCACCGGAGAAGTGAACTCGTGGGAGTAGAGGATTACCCGGTACCATTTTAGTTGACATCTTGAACAACCCCTCACCCCACACACACAAAAACATAATGTCTTATGAGTGTGAAGTATGGTGATTGATTTTCTAACAAAACAATGATTTTTGCATTTCCATCATGGGATAAAGTTTAAATAAATACTAAACAAAGTTAACTAATCAATTGATTTTTTTTATCTCTATTACGTTATTAAGAGCCAAAGATGGTCATTACACCATCATTTTAAGATGACATCTCAAGAGCTACAAGTGTAATTTCCTAAATTTTACCACTGTAGGACCATCACAAATTATCCAAATATCACGGGTTTGTTGAGTTACAACGGCTGCAAGTGCCCATGGTTTCATGCCCGAGATAATCTGTTGTTGAGCGTATTGTTGGTTAGTCATCTGGTTTTGAGCAGCCGATGCCCATGGATTTGGTTCAACAACATTCGATTGTTTTTGCATTCGTCGTGCATTACGTTGAGCTGAATACGCCAATGGGTTGGTCGGTGCGTTAATTTGTTGGTCGCATGGTTGTCTTGATTTGTCTTGATTGATTTAGGTGTCTCCAAGGATTAGCCATTTTAATTGTCCAACATTAGTTTTAAACTGTCTGACACTTAGGCAAATTATCAAATTTTAATGATTTAGGGCGAGTGGGTATGTGAACACATGACTCAGGTACATGATTGGTTTATGATATGGTGAATGGGTGGTGAGTGGATTTGAAATTTCTCTGAAGAGGGCGAGTGGGTTTAGGGACATGAATGGGTTGGGGACGAGTGGCTTTAGGAAACAACTGGGCAACCCAATCGTGTAAACCAAAGCTACTAATGTTCTAGATCCTACTCTTGTCTACTATAGCATGATTGGCTAAGCCAGTTGTGTCTATTGTTCAGAGCTGTTAGCTTGTTCGCATGAAAATCAACATTTTTTTTCAAATGTCACTCAACATTGATGTGTTTTATGATCTGATGGTTGGGAAAGTTTTCAAAACACTTTTAGAGCAAAACCCAATAAAAAACACACGTTTTAATCCATAAAACACTATCCAAATCAATGAAAATGAGGGTTTTTTTGAATAACAAGTTTCAAACTTTCAAAATCTGTTTTTTTAATCTGAAAACACAAACTTTTTAGCTAGTTTTTGTTACAAAAACACCTCTGATATGATCGCCTTGGCTCTGATACCACTTGTAGGACTGTCACAGATGATCCAAATATCACGGGTTTGTTCACGACATATCTGCGGAAACCTTGGGTCGTGGTTTAAGTAACAAATATATCAAACACGCATACAAATGAGTTTTCGGATTCAGTTAAATGGTTATTCGATTGATAAAATAGAGATCAGGTGTTTACAATATGAAATCAGACCATAAAACACATACTAAACCTCCTAAAATGACAACTAGCTATTTAGGGTAATGAGCATCTAGTTATAGCTGCTGCCACTCGCCCTAAGCCTTAGGGCGACTGACTACGCATGGGACGACTGGGTTGATACCAGTCGCCTGGTCTGCCGCACAACTGTCTAAGCCAGTCGTGTATGGCCAAACCTAGTTGCCCTGCATAATTACCAAAATATCCTTTTACATCAAAACATGTTAAATTACAACCGAAACAATGGGGAAACACCTATACTAGGCTAACGACATTTATACAAGATGTATTAACAACCACTTTCTTCTATTTATGCCCCTGCTATACAACCTTTGATGGCAATGGTACAAAAGACTAAAGCAACTCATCCCAACTTATGGTTTTTGAAACTTTCTCTTTTAACCTACCCTTGAATACAGTTAAGAAACCATTGATTTTTCGTTTTCCCCAAATCAATCATAACATCATAGCTATTATATATAGGGGAGAGTTATCTTGAGAACGCTACATATCTTGAGAACAAGTAAAAAAAAATCAATCAAAAACAAATTTTTTTAATACAAACCTCATTATAATAAAAATACAACATTAATAAATGAATTTTCTTTCTAAATAATTCATTTTTTCTTGCAAAAACACTTTCAAAATTGGTTTCAAACCGAGTTAAAAGCATTGTGTTTTACACTTTTTAGTAATTGTCTTTTATGCATTGTGTTTTACGATTTGTGTGTAACGCATTGTGTTTTACATTTCATGTGTTACTGCATGATTTAACCCGCTATATGCCCGCGCTTCAGAAAAATACTAGTTGAAGAAACAATAAGTATCACGGAGATTAAGACTAATCTACGTGGGGTTAATACTTACGTTCGTCAGGATTAATCCTTTACCCAAGCCGTTTGGTTAAACCCCGGTGAGAGTGATGAGTGTAAGTGTATGTGATATAATGTAAATAAGAACACGAGATGTAAGTGGTTCGGTCGAGGAGTGACCTACGTCCACTGTAAGTAGCCGGATTGTTATTAATGTATGAGTATGAAGAGTTACAAGAGAGAATATGCTAGGTTACAATAATAATTTTCGGATCCCTTAGCAAGGAGAGGTCTTCTTCTATTTATAGGAGAGCTCATGGGCTTAGCTGTGGAGCCCATGAGGAGTAATCCTTCGTTGGGCCTGGTCCAGGCCCAAGTCCAAGGTCTTCCTCAGAAATGGCGGAAAAATAGTGTTACTGTGGATGACGTCACCTTGCAGCATGGCTGCTGCTCGAGGCGGGCACGTGGCAGGCTGTGATTGGCGGACGGCGCCCCTGTCCTTGCTACAGTCGTTGACCATGCTTCTGACATCAGTGGGGGATGTCTGCTGTCACTGTAGACGCTGGTATGGTGGAAGCATGGTTGCAGCCATGCTGCCGTCCCTGTCAGTAGTTGTTGGACCACTTTCTGCCACCTGTCGCTTGGTCATTGGCGCGTACACTGCCAGAGATCCTTGTGAATCTTCCTTTTGTTGTCTTCTGTACCTCGTACGAAAGGTGATGAGGGAAGATTCCGCGCGTGGCAGGACGCGCTTATCAGGTGTTTCTGTTGCTTATCACTTGTTATCTCTGCGCGCTTCCTTGCACACCTTGCAAGCAGCGCGCTGATGGTTCCTCGCGCCGCCGTCTGGCGCGAGGATTCTTTCTTATGGGGATAGGGACGCCTCCTCCGCTTGGATTAGGCTCCCTATCCCTTCACTAGTTATCACTAAATTACTTGCAACACCCATCATCTGAACCAATTTTATCACTTAAGAGTATTTTTATTAAAAAAATAGATATAAAATAAAATAAATTAAACGAACCACATTTTTAAACACGTAAAGTTTAAATATGAAAGTTAACAAAGTGAAAACCCATTCTCATTCAATTAAAAAAACCTACATTAAAAAAAAAACTAGCTAAAAGTCAACGCGCAACCAGCCTTTGCAAGATTTTTTTATTTGCGTTCCAGTAGAATCGATAACGGCGTTTCTTCAACATTGTCGTGTGACTCCGTGACAAGGTTGGTTTGGAAAAATTTGGGATGGAAACGACTGGGTTGGTAACCGTTCGTCTTATAAACAAAATCTATTCATTCTCCTGGCTTAATTAACACAAACCTTTGGCCTAAAGGTTTTTTCTTTGAAGATAACACTTTTTTTGCTTGAATCCTCCATTTGTTTTTCTAAGAGTGTTGTAGTGTGATGGTTTTTCCTAAAGAGTGTTGTAGTGTGTGTGAAAAAAATATATAAGATTTGGTTAGAAATGTGTTTTTTGCAACACTCAATTCGACCGAAGTCAAACGGTCATATGCTCTATCACCAACGTGATCAAGATAACGGAAATTCATCACATCATACCACCTAAGTTGTGGTGTATCACATTCATCACGGTTACACATTATCTCTGCAAATTTCTTAACATTAATTAATGAGATATTGATAGATTATCTAACATTATATAAATCAAGCAAATCAGCAGCATTATTTATCTATATTATCTTATTAAGGAGGAGTGATGGCCAAGATTGTAATTTTGTCATTGGTACAAGTTTTGTAGCTACATATACAACTTAGTAAAGCTTATTAATAGGGGTAAATTAGTCACCTAAGGTGTATATTAAGACGCTTAGAAGGGTATTAGTGTAATTTTATGTTTTGTTTTTAGTTAAAAATTAAAATTTCATTCCCTTACTACCCCTCCATCCCTTCACATTCTCAACTCTCTCTTCGCATTAAAGATGATACGTTTGGGTTCATGAACGGAGATGCCCCTCTTTCAATTTTCTGACATTGAAGCGTCAACTGAAGTTGGCTTCCAAATTGATATCACCCCTCTTGATCTTCCTTGACCATCTACAAACTCCGAATCCATCTCCATATTCGGCCAGAAAAAAAAAGAACTGAGATTGAGTAGAAATCGAATGATGATGATCTTTTGAAGAATGTCAACTTGTTAATCAGGCGTCACCGGCATTAGACAAACCGCATAGGTAATCAACTTTATGTCAACTTGTTGGTTTGCTTATGTATAATTGAATACACACATACACCAGTAAGGTATGCATAATTACTATATCACGATGTCTTTGCTTTTAATTCTAATTGCATATAATTAATTATCTTTATTGTTCTTGATTTTGATTTCCTGTTGTTATTCTCCACTGACCAGTAACATTCTTAGAAATTGAAACTTTAATGAAGGAATGAGCCGATTTAGGTTTAGGCGCTATCGGTCTTACAAGGCTCAAAGGAACGGCATCAAGAATCAAAGAAAGCACCGACACACTTCCACCAAAGAGGTATTCCTTTTTCTGTTTGTTTAGTATTTATTTGGACGCAAACTAACACTGGATAGTTTCTTTTATTTGTCAAACCCTTGCCTTTCTATACCAATCAATAAGTTTTTTTGGGGTATTTAGGATTGAAGATGAAAGATTATCCCTGAATTAAAGAAAATTAGATCGTCAATTACTATTTGTGGTGCATGTTTGGTGTCTTTGTTTGTAGACCCTTTGTTCTTTTACTTGCCATCGATTAGAGAAAATGTTTGTATCGATATGGAATCTACACTGAAAGTTAGTTTAACGGTTATGAGATCGATAGCTAATGTGTTTTACATGATGCAGATATATGTTAAGTTCATGACAACTTATGTAGCGCCTTCTTCTCGTGTTTTTCGAAGAGGTGAGCTTGTTATAGACATTGCCAAGATTGCAAAAAGATACACAAAAGGCGATCTTTGGATCGATTGTGTAGCTGCACTACCGTTCCTCAGGTATATGACTTATAAAAATCGGTACTTGTATGTTTTAGCTGTTTTCTCGATGATTAAAGGTGCTAATTTGGATAATCATACCAAGTTTGAGTAGCTCAGCGATGACCAAAACGAAGAATGTTCTTCGTTTTATCATCATCCTTCACTACATACCAAGGCTATACCTTATCTTTCCTCTTACAACAGAAATAGTCGAAGCTACAGGCGTTACAGAAACAGTATGGGCTGGAGCAGCTTATAACTTGATGCTTTACATGCTTGCAAGCTGTGTAAGTCTCAGTTTTGAACTTACATGTGGAGATTTTGACCCGTTTATTTGTTTTAATCTTGTTTTATAGTTTGTAGGGGCTGCTTGGTATCTTTAATCCATTGAAAGGCAAGAATCCTGCTGGAGAAGCATATGTATTGTTGAGAATCTAGAATGTAAGGACGCTTTTTCCGACTATCAAATAGTTGATGAACCTGCTAGACGCGCATGGTTCCAAATGAGTAATGTGACAACTCATTGTGTCCCGAATAATGGTTTTTATCCGTTTGGTATCTATGGGGAATCATTGGAATCAGAAGTTACTTTGGCCTTGTTCTTCAATAGGTACTTCTATTGTCGTGGTTCGGCTTAAAGAATCTTAGGTAGTTCAAAACATTTTACTAAAGATCCCTGTTGTGATATACTTATCGAAATTCATAAGCGATTAATTGTTTGAATCCCTTTTTTTCTAAGCTTAAGCCATGTTCCAATTCTATAAGTGAATGAATTAAGTTTCAGTAATAACAACATTTATCCAACAAATGACTTGTATTTTTTATTGCAGGTTACAAGAGATGTATCTCTTCTGTCAAAGATAGATGGCGATTGATCTTTACACATGAGAAGTTGACAACCTTATATTCAAAATTTTTATGAACCACTGTAGCAATAACTTGTGACATATGGCACATGATATGATTAATAAAGGTATGGTTTATTTATTTTCTTGTTATTTCAATGTAGATGCATCAGGTGCTGGTTAGCTAATTAAACTAACCTTACATGTATTTTTTCAGAAAAGTCTGGAGGTGGAACCATACACCAAAGCCCCAAAGCCATCATGTTCATGGTCTACCTACACAACTTCCAACTCAAGCTGATGCACCCTCTTGTACAGGTTAATAAGCATAACATGAAGATTATTTGGTTGAATCTAACGCCATGAGGTAACATAGTTATATAAGAAACTGATACTTTTTTATTCTTCCATAGAATGCAATGAAGTGGAATCTCATTATTCCCGCCCTGATGTTTCTGGTCCTGAAAAGCAAGGTAACAAACTTCAACATACTGATATTTTCCTTAACCTTGACTCTTTCTCCATTTACGTTTTGTTAAATTAATTATTATTTATCTCAAGTATAGGATAGTGTTAGATTACTGCTAATTTAGTATTTAAATTGTATTATTATTATATATAACTTAAGTTGTGACACTTACCACATTGTGTCGGTTCACAAGGAACAAAACACCCCTTCACAACCTATAAATATCAGTGATCCTTTAGTTGCAAAAAACTAATAATCAATAGCAAGTTTGGTAAGAAACTTCTCTTGAAATTCCTGCATAAGATTACGAGTCTGTAAAGAGATTGAACCGTTTAACCAATTGGAGATAAAACACAAATGTGTCAAAAATACCACATCTATGACGTACTTTAGCATCCACCATCCTGCTATGCATTTTTTCTACATATTTACAGAATGAGCAGGTTACTTCATTCCAAAGTTCAAGCAAAGTTTATTTGAAAGTAAAAATGTAGACGGGAGCCAAAATAATAGTCACCATTCAACAACCTTCTACGCCAAAATGTGGACTTTTTAGCCCGAATCAGCTTGGTCAAAAGAAATCATTCGCTGAAACACAAGTCGGTAAAGGCAGTTTCCGGAAACTTTTTGAACCAAGCATGCCTCAGGAATTTGCCATTTCTCCTTATCGAGCCGTTATTGATCACCCATAACTCCATTTATTGCCAATGTGTTGTACTCGGCTTCAGCAACTGCGGTCTTCGTTCAATGCTCATTGTTGATTGGTGGTAATCTAAATTAGACGGGAATATTTTTTCTTGATTTCCTTTTTAAATAAAAACTGTCTGACCGAGCATCTTGTATTATGCAGCATGCTCCGATCAGAAGCTTCGAAAACCGACTTTCCTGCTAAAATTACTGCCAATGCTGCCGTCCAGAGTGACACTGTTAAGTAGATAATCACAACCACATTCCTAACCAATATGTCTCTATATTTGATTTTAATTCATCGATTAACATAATAAAATACGTATAACCATATAACAGACGATGTAATATATTTATTTGATGAAAACATATCCAGATATACGTTTACTTAAAAATGAAATGAGTCAAACATGTTAATTGTTAGGTTATGAAACAACCTTTTAATTGTTTAATACATGTTAACCCATTTGAATTATTTACAGAAATAGGTTAAACCATTTGCATGATTTTAAATATGTCCCAATTCTTGTCAAGATTTGATAATGCGACAATAAATTTATAAAGTTTCAATATTATCTTTTAAACTTATTAACATAATGAATTTTAGTTTGAAAAAACAAGAAACCGGTTGAACAAAAGTAACGCATTGCCTGTGAAACAAACTACAAACAATGAAAATAAATTTTAGAACTTACAAAGAGTTGAATTTAATTACTCTTTTTTAACTCTCTATCATGGCCACAAAATATTATAACTATGTACTAGGTTGTTGCTTGTTACATCCTTCATGCCACAATAATGCATCATCCACAAATGCCATACACACACCATGAACCCTAACAACAACTATGAGGCAACAAAACAATCACACCCGCAGCAACGCGCGGGCATTCCCACTAGTACATTATAAAGGAGGAGTGATGTACCATATTGGAATTTTGATATGGGTACAATTTTTAAAGCAACAAGTATAAGAGAATAAAGCTTATTTCATAAGAGTATTATAGGGATATTGGAGACAATTAAGACACTTTGAAGGGTAATATAGACATTTCTTCATGCCTATCCTTTAGAATATCAAAACAAATTTACAATTCTACCCTATCATTCCCTTACTACCCTCCATTCATTCATGTTCTCATTCCAAGTAAGAGCCATGAATCAATGATAAATAAATGTGAACTATAATCGAGGGCATTTACATTCACCATCAACGTGACTTCACTTTTAATTCTCAGTCCCCCTCCGTTTCAATCACACCCCTCTTGAGAACCACACACGATGGATATCAGGTGCCCACAAATTGGGAAATAGGGTTCGCTGGAACCTCAGGTGGTGACATAAGGTAATGTGTATTGCTATGACGATTCAGCAGTGCTCAGGGTTTCGATTTCATCTCAGCAATAGAACCAAAATCCTTCTTACATTCAATCATGCCAGGTGAGTTCTTTTAGTAGTCATTGTTCCACGATGAGTTGATTGTATAATTGTCACTGATTATGTGATTGAATACATTAGCGATCGTTTCAGATTTTGAACTTTTATTAGTTTTTCTTTTTATAGGATTTGTTGTTTCTTTAAGAGTTGATGATTGTTTAAGATATTGCATTGTTGCAGGTAAAAAATCACTTTTCGTTTTCTTACAATTGATTGACTGTTCGAAATCAGTTTTCGAAATGAACGTCCAAACACCTCCTTAATGATCCTTTTCAGGTTTAAGTTTGTATTTTACCTTATTTTAAATTTGATTTTTTATGTTTACCTAATGATTGATCGTTCCATTTGTAAATTGTGAACGGACAGGTATGGCAGTGGGAAGGGATTTAAAAGGAGGAACAAACGATGTAGTTGCTATTATAGGTGATGGTGCTATGACCGCGGGTCAAGCTTATGAAGCAATGAACAATGCGGGTTATCTAGATTCGGATATGATAGTTATTCTTAACGACAATAAACAAGTCTCGTTACCAACTGCAACACTTGATGGGCCTATACCTCCCGTTGTAGCTTTAAGCAGTGCTCTTAGTAGGTTACAGTCTAATCGTCCTCTTAGGGAACTGCGTGAAGTAGCCAAAGAAGTTACCAAACAAATTGGTGGGCCCATGCATGAACTTGTTGCTAAAGTTGACGAATATGCCCATAGTATGATTAGTGGTTCAGGGTCGACTCTGTTTGAAGAACTAAGTTTATATTACATTGGGCCCGTTGATGGTCATAGCATTGATGATCTTGTTGCCATTCTTAAAGAGGTTAAGAGTACTAAAACAACGGGTCCGGTTTTGATTCATGTTATTACCGAGAAAGGTAGAGGATATCCGTATGCTGAGAAAGCTGCTGATAAGTACCATGGTAATTAATCAGTTTTTAATGTTATGTTATTTCTTTAAAAACGTGCATCTGAACACACGCTATAAATTGACTTCACGTTTATTTGTCTGAATGTAGGTGTGGCAAAATTTGACCCGACAACAGGGAAACAATTCAAGTCAAGTGCACCTTACACGACTTACTTTGCAGAGGCAATGATTGCTGAAACTGAGGTGGATAAAAAAATTGTGGGTATCCATGCTGCCATGGGTGGTGGGACTGGAATGAATCTATTCCACCGCCGATTCCCGAGTCGGTGTGTTGATGTTGGGATTGCTGAATTTGCCTATACTGACCGTTAGTTCGTTACAGTAATTCACAAAATTCTTTATCTAATAGGTTGGAAAAGGTCGAATAATGCTTGAAGGAGAACGGGTTGCGCTCCTAGGGTTTGGAACAGCAGTTCAGAGTTGCTTAGCTGCAGCCGGTTTAGTAAAAGCACGAGGTTTAAACATGACAGTTGCAGATGCTCGTTTCTGCAAACCGTTGGACCATAATCTCATCTGGGCCCTTGCAAAGTCACACAAGGTCTTGATCACAGTTGAAGAAGGATCAATAGGTGGGTTCGGTTCACACGTTACTCATTTCATGGCACTAGATGGTCTTCTTGATGGTAAACTGAAGGTAAATTATTCCCTTAGCGTCATATATATGTTGGCAATGTTATATGGCAGATTGTATAAAAAAATGGCGAAAGGAAGTTGAAGAATTTTGTTGTAATGTATGCAGTGGAGACCACTGGTGCTTCCAGACCGTTACATCGACCATGGTGCACCAGATGACCAGCTAGCCGAAGCGGGGTTGACTCCATCGCATATAGCCGCAACCGTATTCAATGTACTTGGGCAAACAAGAGAGGCTCTGGAGGTTATGTCATAAAAGGGTTCTTGTGTGGTGAGTGATGTGCACAAATAGAGATATATTTATCTGCATAGAGGGTTCTTGTTGCTCAACTTTTTACATTGTGAAAATAGAGTTGTAACCATCTGTATAAAGTCAACCGAAATGTATTGGGTTTCTTGACTTATTACGTGGCGCGGGTCAATACTAAAAGACCCGTCTTAGAGCCCGATCGTTTAAACCGGGTAAACGGGAGACCCAGTAAAATTTCAATGGGTATGCATACAAAACTTTCTGTCTTTGTGTGTTTATTATTGTATTATTGTTTGGAATTATGTTAAAAAGAAAGTATTAAGATGCTAAAGCGTTACAAACGGGTATAGATAAGACTCGTCCTCCTTAGGAGCCAAAAACAAACTTTATAATTGGGGCCCTTGAAAATAGTATTTGTGCGAAAATAAAAACTAAATAGTGGTCTGGTCATATTTAACGTCTTCTAGATGTTGCTCCTCCATTTCTGAATTTAATGACATATTATTATTGTCTGCACGTAGGGCACATGGAATGGCTCTTGAAGCAGCACAGTAGAACAACAAACATGCAGGCATTTGGACCTGTTCATTCTGGTCACGTTTTCTTTTGGGTATAAAGTCCACCCCACTTTAACATAAGCTGTCATTTAATTGGTGGTGACTATGTAAATGATCATAAAAGCTCATACAATGAAAAAGTACCTTCTTCACCTTTATATTTTGTCCATATCTCTCTCAGTCTATGCACACACTTATGTTTGTTTCACACATTTTGTCTAATCTTGATTCAGATTTGGGTTCGAACAAAGCCTCTAGGTGCTGAAATGCTACCGCAAGGCATTGTTACATCTAAGTATGAACTCTACCTCCGCCGATTTGACGGTACATCCAGTGGCGGTATATTAACAAGTACTTTTAGCTAAATTTATATGTTTTAGCCGGCGTAGGTAATCTTGTTGCACTTTGAGTTGATTATTAGCCCAAGTTTGTTCAGAAAGTGGTGCAATACATTCATGTGTAGAGTGTTATGTGACTGATACATTTTATGGACTATTTTTTTGTTTTAGTTGTTTTCTAAATGGTATATAAATATAATTAAGGCTGATAAAATACCACCACAAAAATCATGGTTCATTGAGTTGTGACCATTATATACTACAAACTCGTTCACTGCATAACCAATTGCTCTTGGGGAGTTGATATATTAGTTATTCTTAACAAATTGGTATTAAAAATAAATTACTTGAAAGACGTCACGCAACGTCCCCCAAAAACACATAAGTACCCGCGGCAACGCGCGGACATTCCCACTAGTTTTGACAATGAAAGACATGCACAAAGTCTTGCATTGATGAGTGGTCTGTATGGATATTAATTATAAAGACTAAAAGTAAACAAGATTTCCCTTAATTTCTCCTAGTTGAACATCAACTATCTTGTCCACCAGGTTAGTTGATAGATTATGATGACCACGACACTGCTCTCTTTGGTAGGAGACATTAGCTTTAGTAATACCGAGTACCCAATGTATTTCCTAACAAGACAAAAATACAAATCAAAATAGAATGCTTTTGGATTGGTTAATATAATTCATTTATTTAGCTGAACATGATTTATTTGATAAATTCGTGTTAACCTGTTAACTTTTCTATGGGTGGCTGAAAAAAAGTGGTATGAAGGCGTTTTTATTTAAAATTGATTTTGAGAAGGTATACGATAACGTGAATTGGGGTTTCCTTATTTCGTTGTTGGGTCAAATGGGTTTTCCAAAGCGATGGTGTATGTGGATTAAGGGTATTCTGGAATCCTCTAGATCCTCGGTTTTGGTTAATGGATCCCCGACATTTGAGTTTCAACGTCATAATGGGATTCGTCAAGGGGACCCGCTTTCTCCGTTTCTTTTTCTAATTGTGATGGAGGCTTTTTCTTTTTTGGTGTCGAAAGCATGTGACTTGGGAGAGATTAAGGATCTTCGGGCATTTAATGGAGGTCCGGAAATTTCTCACCTTTTATATGCCGATGACGCCCTTATGTTGGGTGCGTGGTCGCGTGATAATTTTGTGCAGGTGGCAAGGTTGCTTAGAGTTTTTTACGTATGCTCGGGTTTAAAAATTAATATTTGCAAGTCTCAACTGTTTGGGGTAGGGATGGACGAAGACGAGGTGAGAGATATGGCAAGCATATTGGGCTGTAAAAGGGGCGACTTCCCGTTTGACTATTTGGGTATTAAAATCAGCGCAAACATGAACAAGTCTCATTATTGGTCTCCGGTAATTGATACTATTCAGAGGCGTCTGGCTTCGTGGAAGGCTAACTTATTGTCCATGGGAGGGAGGTTGACGCTTATTAAATCGGTTCTAGCCAGTTTGCCGATGTATTATTTATCCCTTTATAAAGCGCCGGTGAAAGTTACAAACAAAATAGAACAAATGATGCGTAATTTCCTTTGGGGCGGCTCCTCGGAAGATAAAAAAATGAGTTGGGTGGTATGGGATATAGTTACAAAGTCTAAGAAGAATGGAGGTTTGGGCATTACAAAGCTTAGGGATGTTAATATTGCCCTTTTGGCAAAATGGGCGTGGAGATTCAAAGCGCAACCAAACTCTATTTGGACGAAGGTAGTGCACCTTGTTCATTGTGGGAGAGGCCGATGGGATTTTTTACTGCTTAACAAACGCATTAAAGGGTGCTGGACAAGTATAATGAAAGAACTTAACCAATTACAACTTAATGGGAACAAGCTGAGCGACGTAATCAGACTAGTGATGGGAAACGCCAAAAGTATCAAATTCTAGTTTGACATCTGGATTGGGAACACAGCCCTGAAGCATCGGTGGCCAAACCTTTACAGTTTGGAGAAATCAAAACACTGTTTGGTGTTTGATCGCATACGGAGGGTGGGTGACAATCAACGGTTCTTCCCGGAGTGGCGAAAAGGCATCTCTACAGTCGCAGAGATATCGGAAATGCAGGATTTATCTTCTCTTCTAGCTAATGTCTCGTTTTCAGGCTCGGGTGATACTTGGATCCGGAAGACAGACACTCAACAATCCTTTTCTGTTGCTGCTGTGAAAAAGTTGATAAAGGAAGAAACAGAACAGCCGAGTAACTACAAGATGAAGTGGGAGACTTGGGTTCCAGGCAAGGTTAACTTATTTGTTTGGCGTACCGAAATGAAGAACATCCCTACAAAGACAGCTCTTCGTAATCAGAACATTGTTATTCCAGATGTGACTTGTGTTCTTTGCGACGTGGAGGACGAGGACGTGATGCATTTGTTTACTGGGTGCGGTTTTACATTCGGTGTTTGGTCGGCGGTAGGTAATTGGTGCAAGATAGGCCCTATGTTTATTTTCGACTTTGAAGATTTGCTAAATATGCATCATCATATTCCAGCGAACAAATGGGGAAAACAGATTGTCAAGGGGATTGTTATGATAACCTGCTGGGCTATTTGGAGGGCTCGAAACGCCAAAGTTTTTCAAGCTAAGGAGCCGAAGGTTACGGACCTAGTTTATTCTATTAAGTCTTGGTCGTATTTATGGTTAAAAAACAGGACTAGGTTTTATTCCATTGTGTGGAAAGATTGGGCGATTGACCCCTTGTATATGTTGTAACTTTCGTGGCGGCGGTCCTCGCTTTGAGGGCTAGCTAGTTTCTATGAAGTTTACTGTTCAAAAAAAAACTTTTTTAAGTTTATTGGTATTTGAAACATAGATTTTATTGGGTTATTTAAACACTGTAGAATTTAAAGCGAGATACTTGGTATTTTATTTTTTTCTTACTATTCATTTACATTTTCCATTCTTAACAACTTTATCCATTAGTTCAAACTAGTTAATTATTTTCCAATCTTTTAGGTGTCTGGTATTTTGAAACGGGAGATAGAATGGAACTGACTATTATAAGGAAATGAAAAATAAGATGTTTGGTTTGTTATTGGAATCAAATCATTTCATCCACCTTTTGTTTTTTTTTTATTTCATTTCCTCTTACACTTTGCATTAACAACACCAAAACTCTTCACCCATCACCGCCACCAACCACCGCTGCCACAACTAACCACCAACCCCATCACTGTTGCCACCCACTGTCGCCGTCGTCTACCGCTGCCACACCCTGCTGCCACCCATCACTGTCGTTTCTGCCCATGGCTGCCACCACCGCTGCCGCCCTGTTGGAAATAGGTGTCCAATTATCGATTTTTTAATTCGACTATCAAAGTACGATCCAAAGATTTAGGGGCTGTTTGACAACTTTTGAATGGCTAAGTGTTGAACAAATAAGAGGTCTAAACAATTAAATGTCGAACCAGTATGAGGTCTGAACCATTCAGACTCGATATAATGTTAACCCATTCAGATATCCGCTCGCGAAACAAACAGTCTGAATAAACTATGTCTGACAGATTCAGACACTGTCCCATTAAGAGCTCATCAAGTGCTGAAACAAACAACCCCTTACACTGTGAACGGCGAACGAGGAAATAATACTTAATCATTGAATATTATTAATCACAAATAATTTCATTGTGGAAATAAATATTTGGAAAACTATATAGCGGAAAGATTATTTGGAATAATCAGTGAGAATCGTTTGGGATAACAATTATCCGGGATGCGGATTAATTATTCAGAATAATTAATAAGATCGTTTAAGGTGTTGAACGATGAAATTATTATTATTAGATAATAATAGTAAATGACGTAGAATGATCAAATATTCATTATTTAAAATCAACGGTGATAAGATAATTATTGTTGGACAATATTTGTAAGCGTAGATTTATTATCGGATAATAAATATCGAGGATATGTGGTTTTGTCATTTTTTTTGGAAGGTGTGCTTCAACGGTAAACCCAATCGACAGACAACCCCTCGACTCGAGTTCGAATCTCTACCCACGCACCGGTATCCACTTTGAAGTTATCTCAAACCGTTACAAGGAATTTTTTCGTGGTGTGTAGGATTCGAACTCAAGACCAAGCCCGGGCGGGAACCCTCTTAAGAGGTAAACCCTCCCACCTCTCCCCAGCTGGGCTAAAGGTCATTGGCGTCGTTTTGTCATTTAATAGTTATTTGATAATAAGGTTTTATTATTGATAACAAAACATAAAACTTGTATAGTTAATAGTTAATTATATAAAACTAAAGGTGGAGAATAATTAAAGATTATTCAAGGTTTACTACTTAAAGGACAAGCTAATAAGATTATTATAAATGATCTTATTTTCTAACCCTAAAACCTAATCGTAAGGTTTAGCCACCATTAGAGATTAAAAGTTTTAATAAAAACAAAACCGCACCACCACCTCCACCATCGGTAACCACCCCACGCCTGGCCCCCTTGCGCCAAGCACCACCCACGTGCCACCACCCTCGACTTTCCTCCTCTATGCGACCCTATGTGCCACCACCCCGCGGCCATCCCCTCTCTACACGTGAGTAGGCCCGCGGCCACGTGCCGTCGCGACCCTCTTTTGTGGTGCTTTGTTTCGCGTGATTCTCGTGTTGGTTTTCGGGATTGGATCTAGATCTGGTATTCTGGTGCTCGGGTGACAAGAAATATCTCAGATCTTGAAGTTGGAGATTAGGTGATTCGACTAACTACCAAAGTCGTTCGTTGATCCATCGTGCGGGTTTTTTGTTCGTCAAGGTTGTGCTTCTAAACCCCCTATGGTTGTGGTTGTTAATATTATTTGATTGGATTTGTATTTGGATCACTGGTTTCGGGAATAAATTCGTTTTTGTGTTTATACACACTTCCACTTAAATATATATTAATAAGGGTGTTATTAGTTATTGGCTAAATATATAAAATAGAGATTTTATTAATTAACTTGGAAAATCGGATCCAGTTCATGGGGATTGACCGATTCCCAACACACCCACCACCACCACCACCACATATCACCACTACCCACCATCACTGCCACTCACCATTAGTTTTATTTATTACTTCGTCTTTCTTGTCAACCAAACAACACAAAGTAATGATTTATTCTATTCCCACGTGCCAACCAAATAAGGCATGGAATAGTAATGATCCATTCCTTTACCTTGTCTATTGTATTACCATTATCTATTCTCCATAACCTCATACCAAACAGACTTTTAAGTTGGACAGAGCATCATCGGGTACCTCTCGTGATAATAATCCAACTACGAGAACACAGTCGCCATCCTCTCGGGTATGTTGATAGGGTACCCAACCCTGGTTTCATTCACCAAAGACATAATTCAAAATTGAGCCATTGGTTTGGTCAGATGTGACCGTTAATAAGGACAATAAAAGAAATTAAATAAATTTTAACCCCCTTTAAATACATATCTCATATTTTTATTTTCACACACATACTCTATAACCATTATGCTCCCTGTATATTTTTATATTTATTTATTTTACTACAACATGGGTGAGGATGAAAACTTATACATTTCACTAACGATTACGATAATATATTCTCCACCGGTAGTAGTCTCCAATTTTTCATAGATAGATATTGTAACCCAAGCCGAAGATGAAGACACGACATCTAAAAAGAAATATGTGCTACAATGAAGTGACATTTCGAGCAAGGCATGTTATGTCAAGATCTTTGTTTTTAAAAATCGTAGGTGATATGAAAGCAAGATATGAATGGTTTCAAGAGGGCATAGATGGGAGGATGAAAAAGAGTTTTACGACATTACAAAAATTCACATCAACCGGTAATCCTTCTGACGAATACGATGAGTATACATGTATGGCGAAAAGGACTTCACATGAATCTCCTTCAATATTTCTTTAATGTCATAGTTGAATTATACGACCACAAAGTTCTTACTTAGATTGACAAGCCGTGAGATTACGCTTTTATACCAAGCACATGAAGATAGACATCACCTTTCTGGGATGATCTATAGCACTAACTATGCAAATTTTCGTTTGGAGAATGTGTCCTACCGAGTTATAAGCCTAACATATGAAATATGATCACCAACACCCGACGGTCATGCTCGAAGTGGTGGCTTCAATTGATTTGTGGTTTTGACATGTGTTTTGTGGTCCGTCCTTATCAAACAATGACATCAATGTTCTCCAATAATCTCTAATATTTTTCACCGGATGAAATGGAACACTGCCCGAGTGTCCATTTTATGTAAATGAACAATAATACAAAGGTGGATACTATCTTGTTTTATACGCGCTTCAAATAAATAATTTATTTTTAGTTAAAGAAGGAAAATCGGTTTTGAATACTTTGAAAGGAGTTACACCACTAGTTAGGGTGATTCGGGTAAAAAGGTAGCAGAAAATGATTTGTGGAATTTATTAAGTTGGTAGAGAGTATTTGAAAGGAGTGCCTCTCACACCCTTGCATTTGATTCTTCTATTCTTAAGCTAAATATATAGAAAATCAAGTTTGTCAATTAGAAATGAGAGATAAGAATACAAAAACAACACATAAAAAAGCTGAGTTGAGTTTCACTTGTTAGTTGTTTAAAGAGTTAATAGCCAAATCCGTCCCTGGGGTTTGACCCATATTGCCACATCCATCCATTTTGAGAATTTATGACAACTGGGCCACTGTACTTTAAACTTCTTTGCCAGATCAGTCCAATTTACAAACCCAGTTAAATAATTCTGTTAACTCGAGGGCATTTTAGTCATTTCACCTATTTTAACTTTACCTGTGTTAGTTATGATATTTACCTTACCATGGTTAGTACGTTGTTAATATCCTCTACAAATTCTAATCATCTTCTTCACATCTAACATCCCTACACCTGCAAATTAATTCTTTCTTCCACCATGGAAATACCAATGAAAGCAACAAACCTCAACATCACCACCGCCGACCTCACCGATTCCGGCAACCCTATTTTAACCACCTCTACCGGAGCCATCATCTGGTCGTCGTTTAATAACCCTACCGATACCATCCTCCCTTCACAAAACTTCACCCTTAACCACACACTCCGATCAGGTCCATATTCCTTCAACCTAATCAACTCCGGTAACATAACCCTCCGATGGAACAACTCAATCGTTTACTGGAGCTTAGGTTTAAACTCATCAGTTTCGCTCTTTGAAACTCAAGAAGAGGCTTCTGCACACAAATTGCAGACAACAAAACAAAATGTTTAGCACCAAAAGTCTTACCAACTAAAAGACTGTTCTTTGTTGCTTCATAATCTATCTTCCATGAATCTTTAACACCCCCTGATCTACTAGCAAGACAAAAAACCACAACATCAATAGAAAGCTCCAAACTTTCAACACTTTTTTCCAAGATTTCCATCTGGGTCACATCAGAAAAGCAAACATTAGCTCCATGGAGCTTATTTAAGGTGTCTTCTTTACTGTTCTTACCTCTGATGCCACTCTTTTCTCTACAAACTGCAATCACATTAAACCCTCTGTTAACCAGTTCTTTAACAACAAAATTCCCAATGTACCCAGTTGATCCCACAACTAAAACATTAATATCTTTGGGGGGTTTGTCTCTGAATGAGGATTTGGGTGGTGAGTCAAGAGCTGTGGGTGCTGATGCAGTTGCAAGATTGTATCTTTTTCTGTTGGGAACAGAGAGTTTGGATGGGTTTAGAGGATGGAATGAATTTGGTTGAATTTTGTTTGGGTGGTTAAAAGATAGAAGGTTCTTGAAGGTTGTGGTTGAAGAGTTGGGTGTAATGCCACAGAAGAAAGTAGAAGTGGACATGGTTGTGGTTTTGTTTGAAGATGGTGAATGAAGGATGATGCAGGAGTTGATGAAGGGAGCATTTTTTTTTTTAATTTTTAATTTTTATTTGAATTGGACGGTGGTGGTTGTGCGGGTGGTGGAGACGATGGTGGTTGTGCAGGTGGTGGAGACGGTGGTGGTTGTCCAGGTGGTGGAGACGGTGGCTGAGGTGGTGGTTAGTGGTGGTGGTAAAAGGTGAAGAAGGGCTTGGGTGGAAGGTGAGGAAGAAGGTGAATTGTGGGTCCCACTTAAGTGTTTAAAATATTAATTTAATTTATTTTATTATTTAAATATAATAATAGATAATCAGATGGAAAATGACCAAATTACCCTCGACTTAAAGTTAGTTTTTAACAGAGTTTGCAAATTGGACGGATTTAGCACTAAATTTCAAACCTTAGTGGCTCAGATGTCATAAATTCTCAAAATAGATGGATGTGGCAATATGGGTCAAACCCCAGGGACGGATTTGGCTATTAACTCTTGTTTAAATTATTATCAACTTTTAGGTGTTATTATTATTATTATTATTATTATTATTATTATTATTATTATTATTATTATTATTATTATTAATTTTAAAAATGAACGTCAAAAAGGTTAACTCGAAACATGACATATTTTTTAAGTTTTCAGACACCACACAAAGCATATAAATATATGCGTTCAGGTACACCTATTAAACATAAAATCTTTCAATTTGTTAACCAATTAAAAAATTATGGTTGATGGATAGGGCTGGCAATTCTAGACACAGACACGATTAGGCGACACGAAACTACCCTACATTAATAGGTTTTATGTATGACCTTAACAGTATCCATGTTTTAAACAGGTAGACACGAATAGACATGTTATTTTCGTGTCTAAACATGTTAAAAATACATGTTTGCCTATTAAGTACCAATTGGTACATGATAAGAATTTTTATTAAGGGGTTGTCTGGTTGATTAAATGCTGAATTATTAAGAGGTTTGAATGGTTAAGTGCTGAATCATTAAGTTGCACCTCTTAATGGTTAATTTTCTTGTCCCACATTGGTAGGAGAGTCTCATTAAGGTTCAGCGTAGTTTAGTGCTTAATGGTTCAACAACATCCCAAATCTTATTGGTTCAGCCTTAACCATTCCATTAATAAGCTGAAACAAACGCGTTGAATGCTGAATCATTCAGCACTGAATGACTCAGAGCCTCATTTAGAGGCTTACCAAACAGGCCCTAAATAAAAAATAGAATGCCGATTGATAATTAGATATGCCTCCTTCCTATCTTAAAAAAGGCCCTAATCTGTTCCCGAGTTTACTTGAGGATGGAATAGAAAGGAAAAGAATCGAAGGAAAGGAAGTGATATATACCTTTCCTTTCGTTTCCTTCCAAATTGGAAGGAAAACTAAACTAAAGATTTGGCCTGGTTTTCCTTCCACGAGTTCACTAAAGAGCGGAAAAAAAAAGAAAGGATGAATTTTCTCTTCTTTTCTTTTCCTCTTTTTTCCTTTCATTTTCTTTCCTTTCATTTCCTTCTAATTTGGAAGGATAGAATCTTCCCTTGTTTTCCTTTCTTTTCCTTTCAAAAACAAACTCTGGAACACACATTTCTTCCATCATTCCATTTCCTTCCTTTAAGAAAAAACTCAGAACACACATTTCTTCCATCTTTCCTTTCATTTCCTTTCCTTTCTTCTGTTTAATGAACTCGGGAACACAGCGAGTGAAAGTCGGGAACACAACATGTTTTGTTTTCCTTTCTTTTCCTTCCTTAAATGAAACTTGGGAACACCATCAAATTTTTCTTTCCTTTCATTTCCCTCGTTAAGTTAACTCAAGAATACAACGTGTTTGGAAAAATTGACATGATAAGTTATCGTGTCGTGTTAGTGTTTACATATTTTGTATTCATGTCTTATCATGTTTATATCTTAAACACGATATGTCAGATGTGGAGAACTAAAGTTGTGATGAGAACAAAAACTTGAATTATTGAAAAAAGAATGAATGTTGTTCTTTTGTCTCACCTGCAGCATACATGGAGGTGTATTTCACCCCTTAAGATTGTTATAAACTTTTTTTAGGTTTCAATTTTAGTATTTCACCCCTTAAGATAACATACATCTTTAACGCATCTAGTTTTCATTTAATTTGGTTTGTATCTAACAATTCGCATGCGTTAACTTTTTAGAAAAATTTTATTGAAAATGGAGGTGTATTCAAATTTGTTATTGTAAACTTTACCGAATACCGGTACCGCAGGTGTGTTGCAACCATCTGAATTGAACCGATACAGAACGAAAAACATGAATTATTTGCTATAATGGTGATACGTAAGGCTTCAATAACCTAGACAACCTTGGCCAGAGGCGGAGCCAGGATTTCATGATAAGGGGGGCTTAGATTATTGGAGTGAGCGATAAGGGGGGGTTTTATACAATTTTATTGAATTTTAACTTTAAAAAACAGGGGGGCTTGATACAATTTTATCGAATTTTTACCTTAAAAGTCATTGGGGGGGGGGGGGGGGCTTGATACCCCTCAGTCCCCCCCTCCGCCTCTGACCTTGGCGTCACCCATATGCCGAATTGGCCCGTTTATGCACTTTGTTTGATCTATCAAATAAGTTATCATCACTTAATTCTTCGTATGTTCATACATTTTTACTCCTATTATCTAAGGCAGATTGTGGTTAACTTAATATGATTGTTATATAAAAAAACATATAGTCATCAAAGTTAATGAAAAGAAAAAAAAAACAACCAAAACCAACTCAACAAACAAGGTAGCTCATGTTAAATATGAGCTACAATGTGCTCAACTTCCAGCTCAGATCGAATATTATGAGTTACGAGCTACAGCCCGAATTGATGCGAGGTCATTGAACATTCTTACATTCATGTTGCACGTTTCTTTCTGAAATCTAGGTACAAAGTAACATTGGAGTTCCACTTAGTGTAAAGCCAGCAAAAACAAGGATCAAAGTTTAAAGGTGTCAAAGGTGTGAGTTGTGACAAAACCGCAACTTGGGTACCAGACGAAGACGAGTATCAATAACTTACAAGCATCAGAGATTTGAGTTTTCACATATCAGAAACCGACCACAAATAAGCTTCTCTTTCTGTAGCTTGCTTATCATTTTGCCGGTTGAACATTTGCTTCTCGAATCCTGCATAACCATAGAACAAGAAAACTTAATTAAAATAATCGTTATCATTGTTTTTTAGACCTTCTCAAAAAATACGAACACAAATGAAAAAAAATACAAATGTCAAGCATCTTAATGATTAAGGTTGGCGTTAGACTTACCGTTACTACGATCAACACCGTCCCAATGGCGTCCTGGTTTGATACCATAGCGATTTGGTGCAGCGTCTAACCCTCTTTTCAACCAGCTGTGTTTAGGAACTTCTTGAGGAATTATAAATCCAGATTCTTTCATCCTCTCGTTATCTCCCATATCTGGAAGAACCACTTCAGATTGTTTCTTCTGAAAAGTTTGACAAAAAAGCGTCAATGATAAAATAATCGGTAAATGAAGTGATGACTTAAGTACTAGAGAATAGCCGAAAGGTTCGGGTCAAAACAGGTAACTTCTGTTTGGCTTGGAACACCTAATGTCCAATTTTTTTTATTTTCTAATTAATTTAAATATAATTACAAAAAAAACATATTGATTCAACAACATTATAACTTTTTGAACAAAACAATTTGGAAAGTTGTATGCAAATTAAAAAGGAGTATTGGATTTAAATAATCTAAACTATCAACTATTGACCACCACCAATCCCAACTTCGAAAATCACCGCTAACAGTCCCAAATTTTAATCTATTTTCTCTCAACGGTCTCCTACTAACTAAAAGTAAACTCAATTAGTTTTTGCTGCTTATGTGGCAAAAAGTCAAAGTTTTGCTGACTTGGACTGCTTATGTAGCAAAAAGTTAACGGTTTGATAACGTGGACTGCTTATGTGGCAAATTTTTGGTGACATGGACTGTTTATGTGACAGTCCAAATTAGGAAAAACTAAGGTAACTTTTAGTTAGCATGGGACCGCTGAGAGAGAATAGGTTAAAAGTTGGGACCGTCAGCAATGATTTTTGATGTTGGGACTGGTGGCGGCAGATGGCTGATAGTTGGGATTCTTTAAATCCGATATTCCAATAAAAAAATACCCAAGTTTTGATCGATTTAACCTACTATTTTGTTTGACCTGTTAGAAGATGACACAATAGATTTAACCTACTATTTTGTTTGACCTGTTAGAAGATGACACAATACTACGCAACATGTGTCGTTCATTAATAAGTAAACCGGTCAAAATTGCAATCTCTAGCAATAGACAATGTGTTTGATTAACATATATACCTTCACTAGATGTGCCATCGGATCACCCCATCTCAAAGCATTCTTCTGGATCTCATTAAGATCATCATCATCTCTGAAAAAAAAGAGGCACCCACACGTAAGATTAAAAAATGAAGATCTTTAGTCCACATTAAATATTGAATATGTTAATTAGTGAACAATTTGAATATTGAAAAGCTGGATTTACCTAGTCCTTGCAAATGGTTTGGCCTTCTCAAGTTCTAATTCCTTTTGTCTTGCCTCTGCTTCCCGCTTTTGAGCCAGACCTTTGCCCCATTCCAACTTTATCTCCTGTTCAAAAACATTGTTAATAATTTAAGTAATCCTTTGCATAGGAAGATAATAACAAATATTGTAGTATTTCTGAAGGATGTTCCCATTAAAAGATTGTATGCATTAAACACGCACTTAGAATGACTTTTAAGCCATTCGGCCCTTTTCCGTTTAATCCAAGTATTTTTTTAACCCGTTTGACAAGTTAAAGATGAAACATAACCCAAAACCTATTCATAAATGGGTCACAAATGCCACATCTACATTGCCAGCCTTGTCTCGCGGGGGAAGCAAGATTTGTCATAAATGATTTCATAGAAGATAGTGAAAGCAGAAAACGATTCAGATCATATACTAATCATGATGATGAGGGCATTTGAAACATTTCAAAATACATAGATTAATAACTTCAGCGAATTGATGAAATATCAAAACAATTAGTGCAGTACCTTTGGCTTCTCATCTTTCTTTTGAAGTGATTCGATCTCTTCCTTTGACAAGCGTGCCCCTGTAAAGATCCCAAAGTGGAACCACAATATAATTTACAAGTCAGATTATAGAAAAATGAAGGAAAACTTAGAAATTTTAAACCTACCAGTTCTCTTGTCACGGCGTATGCCTTCAGCATTTCGGCCACTTATAGAAGGATCCATCTTTTGAAACCTACAAGCATTTTAACTGATCAGTAGAGGGTAAATTCGACTTTCTACAAGCTGTTTTACTTATTAGTAAGTGATTATATACGTCACGTATAGACATATGTGAATGTGCCACACTTGGTTTGAAATAGAGTGAGGCACTCCAAAGCGTTTAGGTCCTAAAAGCCCAGCTGAGGTGTGAGCTTCACATATGTGAGGCATTGCACCATGTACAACTGTATAAGCTTTATGTACAATCAAAGGCTGGATTTGTCACGTCTCTGTTCCATATTAGACTTTTTATCAAGTAAACAATTCATAATCTCTTCATCCATCTGGTTGTTTATACATATCACTCTAAAGAGAGAGCCAATTTTGGCCCAGACGTGCATATGGCACTGCCTCAAGGTCCCAAAACGTTTTCCTAATCGCCTTGTGCGCCTAGCGTCTCAAGCGAGATTTTTAAAACCAAGGTGCCACACCCATAACTTAATCAATGCATAACAATAATTGAGCAAAATGAAAAAAAAAAAAAAAAAGATTACCTCAACCAGTCTTCCTTCTTTGCTTTGGTAATCTCTTCTTTTATATCTTTACCGCTAACTAAACCAGTTTTAGGCCGATCTGACTCTTTCACGGTTTTTCTTGGTGGAGAAAGGTCAGAAGCTGAAACTGATTGTTGGTGTCTGTCATCTCTCCTTTTTCTTGGTGGAGAAAGATCAGAAGCTGAAACTGATTGTTGATGTCTATCGTCTCTCCTTTTTCTTGGTGGAGAAAGATCTGATTGCACTGCAGATGCACGTGAGCCCGATCCATGCTGACTTCGCCGACGAGGAGGAGAAAGATCATGATCTGAGTTAGGTTCAGGGGACGGTGTATCAAAACGAGCCCTTGGCTTACGAGGAGGTGAAATGTCAATATCATCGGGACGCTGTGGTGATCTAGATTTCCTATGGCGCCGGCGTGGCGGTGACATATCATCAGCATTTGGTTCTGGGGAAGGTGTATCACAACGAACCCTTAGTCTACGAGGTGGTGACATGTCAGAATCTGCAACACTTGTAGAAGGATCGAGTTCATGTCTTGGTGATGACATCTCACTGTGGGCCTTACGCTTACGTGGTGGTGAAATATCCAAATTCGAGTCATCTTCAGTCAAGTTTTTAGCATTATCAGCCACAGAAACCCAACCGCTTCCATCCTCAGAAATGGCACCAAAAGGGCGTTGAGCTTTAATTTGTTCTAATCTCCTCATTCGTTTGACTTCGATATCTTCATCAACTTGTGGCATCTCTTCATCTGAATAACAAAAACATTGTTTATATTATAGAAGATAAATAAGTGCTAACATAATCCAACTATTAAATATTTAATGTTTATACCTTGTGACTCGTCATCTTCTTCTTCAATCTCAACTGGCTTTTGCCAAACAGGATCCTCATCAACAACAATAACACCATTCATAGCAGGCTTAGTTTTACTCTTGTTTTTCTTCTTTTTCTTCTTCTTTTTCTCCTCCTCGTCATTGTTTTGATATCTTTTCAAATACTCCTTGAGTGAGTTTGACCCTGATGATGGAGCTACCATGATCCTTGTTCAACTTCTGTATCCAAAGAAACATTATTTTTAATGGCATGTACACACAATAAGGTTCAATTTATATAAATAAGGCATAAGCCTAGTGGCCGTGATAAAAGACAAAAATCGGTATCTCAGATTCACAGATAGCCAAAGATGCTCCATCCAGAAACTAAATTATCAGAACGCAGAAATAATAGCTGAAAACTTGACTAAATCCTAGTTTCAAGGCTCTTTCATCCAAAATAAATATATGAATAACTTGAGTCCATAGTCACACAATTCGCTAGATTTGAAGCGGATTTCGAATTGGTACGTTTCGTACCATACGCAATTCGCATACGTACCAATTCGGTATAACTTCGCGAATTAGGGTTCCAATTCGGAAGTTTGGGGATAATCAATTTGTGTTGGCAATTGCAAGAGTAGTGCCCGCTATAGCAACTACAGATGCGGATTCAAGAAAAAATAGGGTGGAACAGAGATGGACACGTACCTAGCAGTAGCGATTGGAGGCCTGATGGTGAGGACTGAAGAAATAGGATGGCCTCTTTATTTTGTAACTTTGAAACTTACATCAGGATTCAGGACCCTTAAACTTTAAGCATTTATCATATTTAAACTAAAAGTATTCTCACATATCTAATTTGGTAATATGAAAATTTGGACTTTGGTTATTTTGATTAATGAATTTATTAATTTTTATTTAAATTTGTATATAACGAACCGGACTCAATGGTACACCGTATCGTATCGTACCGAAATGAACATACCCTCCTCCGTACCGAATTCGTTCCATCTAGCGAATCGCGAACCCGAACCGGAGCGAACCGCGAATTATGTGACTATGCTTGAGTCTTGAGTGCAATTAACTCAATTCTGAACAGTGGCGGATTCAGGACATTTTTTCACTAGGTTCCCTTTTTTAGATGCTCCAATTTCCTATGACCGAACATAAAAAAAATTCGGGTCGATAAAGGGATTCGGATCGGTTTGACGGTTCCGGTCGTTTTTGTCTAAAGGGATATTGCTTTGATACAGAAAACAAGTTTTCATAAATTTCCCCTTCAAATAGTTAGTTTGTTAGTATAAGTTGATTTGATTAAGGTTATAACTAACGACAAAATGATCATTAAGGTTTTTGGACATGCAAAGGGGGCAACAACAATTAGACAAATGATCATTAACCTACGCACAAGTCCTAATCAATCAACGAATTAAGTATTAAGCAATCATTTTATTACCTTAATGCCTAATAAATAGACGCATCAACTTATGGACTTAAGTATTTGCGCAATCAAATAAAGCAAATAACTTGTTAAAAACTGAATTGTTACTAACTTGTCAAATAAAGCAAATAACTTGAAGATTAAATTTTACCGCAGGCAAACGGCAGCCGCAGGAGGAGCCGAGGAGGCAGGGGCGGCCGATGTCAAAACAGACAATCAAATTTTGAACCATGCCATTGGGGTTGGTGGCCCAATGGTAGAAGCAATGCTTCTAGTAACGCCTAAGGGAGAGGTCAAGGGTTCAAGTCTCATAAGGAGTAGAAATTTGCGGTTAAAAAAAAAATTGAACCATGACTTCATGGTTTCTATTTTCTAATATTCACAACCTCCCAAACCCAACAAGTAGACAAAAGTTTCCATTCAAATTTCAATCCTTCATTACCTATGGCTATTTATTCATTACAGAATGTCGAAATCATAGTGTCAATAAAAATTAACTAAATAAATTAACAAAAGCATAACAATCATGAACAAGTAGTAAATTGACAATTCAAAATTTTACAGACCAATCAAAAACAAATTAACATATTGCAATAATCAACTAAGAAATTAAAGTGTCAATTATTAATGAAACCATAAAATCAATGTCTGGACCATGAAATTGTCAATTTTTAAAGAAGCACGTTAAAAGTTTCAAACAGCAAACAAAACTAACATTAGAAAATTAGGAATTAAAAGTCATGACTTTACCTGATTGGAGAATATTAAAGAGAAGGCAGAGGGTGGGGGTTTTTGCAGGTTGGAGGTCAGAGGAGAGGGACCGAGGGTGGGGACAGTTGGGTTTTTCAGCGTGGAGGCGGGAGAAGGTGGGGAGGACCGGAGGACTGAGGAGAGGGCAATGTTTTTTCTATGAAACCCTACTATATGTTTTAAATGAAAAAGAAAAGTACTAAAAAGGACGGAAAAAAAAAAAAGAATGCATCACACGGGAATCGAACCGGGTATCTCACAGTTTAAAAGCGGATTAGCAACCACTGGATCACTTCATGGATTTTGTTATGGGTTCCTTTTCAGTTTTTAATATACACTAACACTATAATTTCGAAACCGACTGGTTCCCAGGAACCCACCGAAACCCCCTAAATCGCCCCTGATTCTGAAGTGCCTACACTAACTGAAGATAATGATTTCAACATTAAAAATCAAAGGGTAATACGCATACACACATATAGGCTATAGCCTACACTTTTGACAACGATTTAATTAAAAAAAACAAAGGAAAAAAAAAAAGTCAATGTAGTTGAGTAAGAGTAACAAATAACCATAGTCACAGGAAAACACCACATTACCCGCGTCCCACAATCCAGATCGCGCGTACCAGATTCGGGGTACAAAATCGTACCGAACGCCCATGTTATGCGATCCAGATCGTCAAAATTACCCGATTCCGATTCTAAATAATTTCCGACCTAATTCCGATTGTACCTGCAATTCACACCTGATTGATTGGGTCGGCGTTTGATTCAATGTAAGATATTAATGCTG
Source organism: Ambrosia artemisiifolia (assembly GCA_032199755.1). Lineage (NCBI taxonomy): Eukaryota > Viridiplantae > Streptophyta > Magnoliopsida > Asterales > Asteraceae > Ambrosia > Ambrosia artemisiifolia. The sequence goes on from CM063521.1 coordinate 13,334,737, forward strand.
CTGTGACTATCAAGAATGATATCCAAATAATAACGTGGTACCTTTTTTTTTTTTTGAACGGCAAATTTCTACTCCTTGTGGGACTTGAACCCATGACCTCCCCTTAGGTGTTCCTAGAAGCATTTGCTTCTACCATTGGGCCACCAACCCAATGGCTAATAACGTGGTACCTAATCGACAGCAGAAGTTATCAATTTGGTGACGAATTACCTTTTAATTTTAGGTTTAAATTGGTTTGTGTAATTTTACAATTTAACTTCTCTATCTTTTATCACTTTAAAATTATTACGTAAACTTTTAAATTTTTACATAAAAAGTGTAATATTAGTTTTGCATATTTAACCCTCTCTATTTTAACATGCCTGAATAAACAGCCTTATAGCATAGACAATATTCTTCAGGCAATGAAAAAATATATTTTAAATTGTTTTGTATATGATATGATGTACCAGACTATATGGTACACCGTACCACGTACCGAATTGGCGTTCCAAATGAACCTACCCCTCTTGTACAGAATTTTAGAAATGCATGAACTGCGTACCAGTTTTCTTTCCGCGTACCAGAACATATCGCGATCCATGTGACTATGCAAATAACAACTTCAAACTTAGGAATGCCATTTCTTGCACATACAGGGCATCTATTCTAGCTATTCCACTTACAACTTACCCCCAAAATATAATATTCTCGAAAAGGCATTAGTCATTACTACTCCTGAGTTTGCATGACAGCAAGTATTGTATAAACTAATAAACCTTTTAAACTTACTTCAAGTTTTCATTAGTCATTACTACTCGCCATTTTATTTTTCATGTGTAAATTACAACAAATTTAGCCATTCATACCAGGGTCATAAAATAGGCTTTAAAAACTACAGCACCACTTAAACTATGGCCAAAAAACAAGAAACAATTCCACTCATCCCACTTAACAAACACTTGGAATAAGAAACAAAAAACACAGGTAAACCAAAAATAACTTTAGGGTTTATAAAACATGAAAAAAAGCTTAAAACACATGCAACAAAAGAGTAATAGACCTAACATCATATTCTGATATTCATAGAATCAAACTACCAGATCCACAAAAACTTAAGTGATACAAGATTAAAACCCTAAACACTACACAATGCTAGTCACCTAGAAACTAATCAACCATAACTAAGGCCAGTTACTCATAATAATCAAACAATCCAACTGACCACTAGCCAGTTACACAAAATCAAACAACAAGAGCAACCAGTGGCGGATCCAGGAATTTTTTTCACTTGGTTCCTTTTGTTTAGTGTTACAATTTCATATAACTGAACATAAAAAATTCCTGGTCGGTTCACGGGTTCGGGTCAATTAGACGGTTCGGGTCGGTTTAACAGTTCGGGTCGGGTAAGGTTAATCACATAATAAAGATACCATGTAATAATGAAAAAAACATCGTCATTAGAAATTTAAAGCACGTAATATAAATATGATTGTATTAAAGATAAAAAAACATAATTTTCACAGTTGTTCCCTACGAATTTTCGTCTTTTGAAAATGTTGCATTACACTCTCGTCTTCTCAACCGAAATTTGTAGCAACTCCTTTCAATACATCAAAATAAAACAACTTCAATACATTAAGATACACAACTAATTGTATCTTCAACTCAAGCAATCATTCAAGATCAAAGTTACAAAATTTTCACATTGTAACATATTGAATCACAGAAACATAAGTCTTATCACCTGGGCTTTCTTACATTCATGTTAATAAATAGTTCAAAAAAAAAAAACTAATTAAAACTTAAGAAACCTAACCCCTTTTACAAATTGATCAATTATCACCTGGGCTTTCTATATCAAAGGTTCTAACTTCATAAAATTAAAACTTAAATAAGCAGCTAAAGACCATCATACCCAATAGAGTAATCACAACAAAAGCAAAACAAAAACCAAGATTCTTAAAACTAACAAACTTAGAAAAACAAAACGTTGAATTGAAACAAGCAGGAGATACATGAACGACATATAAGTGTCTTAGGCGAAAAATCATAATGCGCATAAGTGCATAACAAAAGAAATCAATAAAAATCAACTGAAACAGGCAGGGGATACATGTATCCTTCTCCTCCAACAAGTCAACAACAGAAATCAATAAATTAAACATTTATATATCATTGTATCAATCAAAAACCACATATAAATTCAACATTTATGTATTAATCGACTACCTGGACGGGGGGGGCGGCTGGACGGTAGAAGGACGGACCGGAGGTAGCGGAACAGGGGCGGAGAAGGATGGACCGGAGCAGGGGCGGTCCAGGCAGAAGTAGAACGGACCGGAGGTGGCGGAGGTTGGGTCAATGGGTTGGAGGAGAACGACTTCTTTTTGTTTGTTTCATTGTTTGGGTTTCAAATGTATGGATGTTATCAGGAGAACTAGGTTAGAGACCCGGGTGTACACCCGGCACATCCCCAAATGAAATGACAAACCATCTAACATGACATTACCTGGCAGGTTAAGATATGTGTAACTAACTTATGAACTGTTTGACTTTAAATAAGTCAATGTTAGCTTGCAAGTGATAACGGTAACCTTTGTTGACCAATTTTAACAAATTGACTCAATTATTATAAACTGTTTTTTTGTTTCAAAAGGGAAGTTAATAAAAAACGGCAAATGCTCAAAACGACTACTGAAATCGGCCACATAATATCATTCTCATGCTAGTCCTCCGATGTCAAATTATCTTCCTAGGTGCACATATGTGAGAACCAAAATATAAGCTAACTCCTGCTCTTCAAGTAATATGAATTAATATACCTTTTAAACTTAGGTAAAACAAAATATAGATCAAAAGTTGGCATCATGATTTCAAACAAATCTGTAATAGCAAGTAGCTAATATTTCTGAAGTAGCAAATACTACATCGTTTCAATAAAAAAAATGAACTAAACGGAAAACAAAAGAAATAAGGAATCAATGTTTATACGATGTTCAGACATTGAGAAAAGGCTAATATGTAAAAAAGGATTATCCATTTAGAAAAACACATACACACCAAAAGAAGAGTTAATTACACGGATGGTCCCTGTGGTATACACAATTTGCATAAATGCCCAAAATTAACACGGATGGTCCCAGTGGTATCCGTTTTGCACTCGGTTGGTCCCTACCTCTAACGGGCGTTAAATTTCTCCGTTAAGTAAGTGTGAAATGTCTAATTTAACCCTCTATCTTCTTCTTTAAAAATAACCACCCCACCTTCCCCAACCTATCTTCTTCTTTACCTAAAACCACCACCACCACCTCCTAAACAACAACCACCACCACCACCCGTAACCACCACTATCACCTTCGATATCACAACCACCACCTTCCGTAACCACCACCGGTAATCACCATACAAACCAGACCAAACCCCATCATCACCCAAGTCTACTACCACCACCGCACCGTCGTCTTTCTGATCAATAAACATCACCGTGACCAGCGTCCATTTTAAAATATTAAGATAATGAAAGGGGTTTTGTTGGGGTTACCTTGGATGTCTCGATGTTGTGATGGCAGAGGCGACAGCGCCGCCGCTCACCACCACATCAACCACCGCCTTTGTCTCCTTCCTTCTCTCTATCCGATCTCTATTCCTCCTCGGTTCCTCTTTCTCTTTCTTCTCCTCTGGTCTCTCTCATGGCTTCTCTCCCTCTCTCTCGGCTCCTCTTCCTCTCTCTAGTCCTTTTTATCATTATCAGTGTTTGTGGTGTGTGTGTTTTAAGAGAGATGAGGTGGGTTTTTATAAAAGGGATGAATGTGTGTATCTGTTGTGTTGTGGGTGGTTGACGGTGGTAGGTGGGTCTGGTGTTATAGATGTAATGGTTGCGGGTAAGGTGGTGGTCTGGTGTTATATTGAGGGTAAGGTGGGGGTACAAGGGTAAAATAGACATTTTACATCCACTTAACAGCAAAAATTAACGACCATCCATGTTAAGGACCACTGTTGTTACAAAATGCATACTTTAGGAGCATCCGTGTAATTTTTAAGTCTTGAGGACCATAGCTGCAATATTTTCAAAGCACAGGGACCATCCGTGTAATTAAATATATACAAACTCCTTATTCTATCAACAAACTCTCTAATCTAATGCAAATGTAAATCCAAATTTAAACTAAAGTGTTCATCATTGAATTCATTTACTTGTCTAATCATTTCAAATATGCAATCGAAAATGTGAAAGAAAGAATGTACAGTGGATCGAAAGTGTCATCCAGCAAAGTGTTCCCATTTTCATTAGATGGGGTCAATCATGAGGCCAAACAAATTAGAAACGGATTCGATCTAATGCCGATGAGGCTACGGATCTCCAATTCAAACAAAAGTCTAAGATGGTCATGAGATTCAGTATTCAATCGGCCCTCAATCCATAACTCCAATAACCACCAATCCGACAAAACTCCACAAACCCCAGCCAAACCATAGTAGACCGATTAAAACAAAAAAAAAAACAACAAAGTGCAATCACGATTCCAAAATGTAAGAAAACTAACCCCATGAACCGAAAGATCTCCCTTGTATAATTCTGTGTATTTGAATCCCAACTTCAACATGTATACTCAGCTCTCCAATTTGTGAATCCCTTAAATCCAAATCCACCATTGCATGTGTAAACGCCAACGTAAAACTTTGTTGTAGGTCACAACAAATCAACTATAACTGTATCTAAACTAATAAAAATCAACAAACGAAAGTAATACACTATAGTATGAGGTAAAAAAACCAACAAATGAAACTAATAAAAATCAATGTGAAAGACTAAGCAAGCAAAGATAACATATACATGTCCAGGATATAACATACAATATATTAGGGCAAAAGTAAGCTGCAGATAACACCATATGCTATGTTAATCAGAAAATTATCATTATCATGTATATAGAGAACCATAAACCATTCATATAAATATACTACATTTAACGTAATGTAGAGCCAATAAACATGAACATAGTGATTGAATATACTTTATGGAAGCATAAACAATAATAACAAAACAAATTTCAATATTACCAATAACATCAGCCAAATAAAGTCATTACACAATCATATTCACAAGTGTGACCTGTTAGCAATAACATAACCCAAATCAATCAACGTGTCCAGTAAAACGACAATATAAACATGTTAAAGATTTGGCGTACGCTGAATGTCGATGTCAGTTTAAATAATTTATAGTTTACACAACCTTAGCAATGGCTATCCTGGAACCCATTTTAACAACATCTCTGTAATGAAAACCATCAGCCTTGTACCAGCAATTAACAAAGTATTATCATATCTCTAATCAAAACAACATCATAATTTATACACATTCCTTACAGATCAATACTAAGTTGAAACCAAAAAAAATAAACCAACTTGAAAAGAAAAAAAACTTAATTGAAACAAAAACAGAGATTCGTGAAAACCCTAATCAATTTATGCATCAAGATCAAAGTAACATAATTAACCAACATAAATCAAAAAAAATAAACCACCTTCAAAAGACGCTAATGGAAGACAGAGCTTCGTAATGGAAGACGCTAATTGAAAAGACTAATGGAAGACTCTAATGGAAGAAGCTAATTGAAACAAAAACAGAGATTCGTAAAAGACGCTAATGGAAGGAAAAAAATCGGTTGTTACCATTCAGATCTATACTACTCGTACTAAAGAATCAAAGAGATCTACAAATCTACCTCTACAAAATATAAAGCTGTAGCCACAAACCGATTAGCATCCAGATCAGAATTATGGATGCACGATTAACCAGTGAAACCAAAAAAATAAACAAACTTCAAAAGAAATAAGTTAATTAAAAAAAAAAGAGTTTCGTAAAAGAGGCTAATCGAAAAGAAAAAATCGGTTGTTACCTTTCAGTTGTTGGTGATAATAGCAAAACCCTAATAAACGTGGATGATGAAGGATGAAAGACTTGTCATATGGTGTGGATAGTATTGATGAAGGAGGAAGGATATGAAAGAGTTGTTTATTAGGGTTTGATATTATGAAGCGGCGAGTATGTTGAGGCTCTTAAGTTTATATATGACCGGGTCAAAGATAGATATGGGCTAAAGAATGGGTGGGTCCGCATTTTGAATAGATATAAGAGAGAATTACACAGATTGTCCTTTAGTTTTACCCAAAATTGCATGTTTTGTCCTTTTATTTTATTTTTCACTCCCTGTGTCCTTTGTTTTGTGCACTTGTTACACCCTATGTCCTTTAGGCTAACGTCCGTTAAAAAAACAGGTTAAGTTGAACATGTGCCCCTCACGTGAGGGGCAATTTCGTCATTTCACCTTTATCTCTCTCTTCATTCAAGTTTCTTCTCAGTCTCTCTTTCTCTCTTGCTCTCTCTCTTTCTCTCTCATATTTCTTCTTTCCTGTTAATTTTTCTTTCCCATTGCAATCAAACCACCACAAGCCACCACTACCATCTCTCTCTCTCCCTTTCTCTCTCACCTGAAACACCCATTGCCTTCACTTGCCACCACAAGCCACCACTACCACCAATTATATGCTGAAAACAAGCAGCATCAACAATTGCAAACAAAGCAATAGAAACCCAAGCATTCACTCCATCAGGCATCTTCCTCCCACGAGACGCAGCAAACGCAACTAACAACAAACCAGACGGAACCAATCGAAACGACGACACGAACAACGGTCCCATTTTAGGCAAAACCTCCTTCATCGCCACCATAGCCGTTCCCCAAAAGAAAAACGGCGAATTAATCAATGATCGAGTACCTGACAAATAGGAAGCGCAGTGGATCGAGCACGATCCAAAGGCGAAGTATACACAGCATTAAATCGAATCCCCTGAGACTTCAAAAACACAGCTAAAGCCCTGGCTTGCCTCTTCCCATTAACCGTCAGTTCAGATTCAGGACACCTACCACCAACTAAATCTGGCCTTAAATGCACATGGCATTCAGCTTGACATATCAAATACACCTCCGTCGTAGCTCTGTCGTCATCCGCCACGTCAGAGAAGCTCCGTGTAAACTGTGGCGGTGGAGACAGCACGTTGCACGGGTCCCACACCTTAATCGACGGCGGCAGACGTGGCGTACCGAACGACGACGGTTGAGGAGATAACGGAGATGCTGATGCGTGACACGGTAACAGCTCTGGCTCTTGTTCAACAACTTTCTTCATTAAAGTATCGTCTTCTACAAGTAATCGTCTTCTGGAATCATCGTGATTGGTTCGTTCTACTTGTTCTATTTCTTCTTCGTCGTCTTCAGCTACTTGTATAGATTCAGATGCCCCCATTGAACCTGGAGCTGGAAATTGTTCTTATGATTGGGATCTAATAATATGCTGAAATTGAGGATACATAATAATAATAATATTATTAAGAAGAAGAAGAATGATAATAATAATAATAATTAATATGGGAGAAAGTGTAGGAAAAGAAGAGGGAAATGAAGTAGATCTGAAGAAGGTGTGATGTGGTGGTAGACAAATTGGTTTTTGAGATTGTGATTGAGATATTGTTAGTGTTGTTTAAGAAAGAAAAAGAAAGAGTTAAAAAGGAGGTATTATTGGTTTTAGAAATTAGAGAGAGAGAGAGTTAAACGAGAGAGAGAGGAAGGAGGGTGAAAAGACAAATTTGCCCCTCACGTGAGGGGCACATGTGTAACTTAACTGACTTTTTTAACGGACGTTGGCCTAAAGGACATAGGGTGTAACAAGTGCACAAAACAAAGGACACAGGGAGTGAAAAATAAAATAAAAGGACAAAACATGCAATTTTTGGTAAAACTAAAGGACAATCTGTGTAATTCTCTCTAGATAGAATGTAAGGATGTGGAGCTCTAGTAAAGGGTAAAGGGGACAAGGGTCCCCTAGTTACTCATTTATTAGACTATCTCCAATGCTAAGGAAGCCCTTAGGCGCCCTTAACCGCTTAGTCAGCTGACACATCATATCTTTAGAAATCCTTAAAAACTCTCAATTTTGCTCCAACGCTACAAACATCCTTATATATCCTTACAAAATCCACATCATTACTTATTTTTACTTCTTATTTAAATACTTAAATTATTAAGATAGAATTAGTATAACTATTTAACTAGTTGCATGATATAATATGTGTATATTTTTTTAATCCGAATATTATTTGGGATATAAAATGTCAAAAAAGTTTGACATCTTGAAACAATTAAAAAGAAGTTCCAGATTTGTCTGTTTCTCTATCGGCAACCAACCAACGTAGATCACCGGCACCACTCGTATACCGTCACCAACTCCATCACCTCAAATCTCAACTTTCTCTGCATTTTATGAAATGAAACGCAACGATGAAAGAACAAAGGTAGAAGCCTAAATCTGGTCAACAACCAAACCATTGTCTCCTTCAATCTCTGTCATTCCGGTGAAATCCTTCACGTCTCCTTCAATTTCCGGCCTCATCTGCTGGTGAATGAAGTGTGAAAGAGGATTGTGAAGGAGATCAACGGAGGAGAATCGGAGATACAATCATTGATATCTCTACTTGGCCCACACTTCGTTAGGACCGAGGCAAACTCACGTCCATCTGCACGGACTCCTCGTCTTCGAACATCTTCAGGCCTTGATCTCCAACGCTAAGAATGGCTCCAGCGTGTCACGGGCGAAGCAACTGCGGGCGCGTTAAAGACAGTCTTACTAGAGGTAGATAGGAGGAGGAGGAGACTAGGAATGGGTTTGGGTATAAAACCCAAGATCTGAATTAACCAAAAAAAACAAAATAAAGTAGCCACCATGAGATAAAATAGATTGCTACCCCACTCAAAAGACCTACACTGCTACTCAGCTATCAAAACATAGAATGCTAAAGAAATAGCCACCGCAATCTAACTTATAACACATCATAATTCATATAGACAGTAACAAGCAATAACATGCAAAGGCCACCAAAATAAACTAAGCATTGATGAGCAATTCGGTACGGGTACCGATTACCAATTCTGTACCCATTTTTGGCGTTTTTCGGGATCAGTGCTTTCGGTTCAGTACGGTTGGCTATTTTACCGACTTTTTACCTTCAAATACCGAACTAAACCGTACCGATTGAATTTCAGAACCAAGTTTTGGCGTTTTTTGGTATCGGTACTTTCGGTTTAGTACGGTTTGGTATTTTCCGACTTTTTACCTTCAAATACCGAACTGAACCGTACCGATTGAATTTCAGAACCAATTTTTGGCATTTTTGGTATCGATACTTTCGGTACCGGTACGGAGTTAATCCCTAATGAAAAAGCTAAGCTTTTAAGACCAACGTATAGTAGAAAAATATATCATCCTCCTAAAAGTCCTTTAACAACATGTATCCTACGTCTCCACAAACTCCTATCATCCCTGGTTCAAGATACTTATCTCAATGTAACAACAAAACAGCCACATTATTGAAGTAAGTTAATCATGCATTAAAACTTACGGAGACACTATAGCCAATAAGCCAAACGACGTCGTATGCAGTGGCGGAGCCACCTTTGTTGTACGGTGGGCCGGTGCCCACCCTAAGGCCAACATCATCAGCGTTTTAATTCTGTTAATTTGGCCATGTGCCCATTGAGAAATCTAATGCCCATGGAAATAGTAATTAAATGATGGAGCCTATGGAATTTTGTGGGTCTTTGACCAGATACAAGGTGATAGAATTCTTATTTCGTATTTTTTTATCTCATTATTTTAATACATATTTTAATAAAAATCTCTTTATCTCATAATTTTAATAAGTGGCTCTCTTGATAAAATGTTTCTAGTACATATTTTATTTTTAATATTGGTTTAAATGCTAATATACATTGTCGTTTGGTGAATTGGTGTTGTTTTCGCAATCGTATTGTGATGATTTCTAACACTTGACTAATTTGTGTTGTAGAAGTAGATGTACTTCTTATGTAATTAACGAAAATGTAATCGAGCATTTTCAAAATATGAAAACACGTAGAGGACAGTTATAATCAATATATGTCGTTATCATATTTAAATATTTAATGAACTATGTTATTTTATCGTAGCTCTTAACCCATTTTTAACCGACCGGTATTGTGCCCACCCTACGTAAAAATTCTGTATCCGCCACTGGTCGTATAATAGGGCAACTGTTCTAGAGCATTAGGAAATTAGGGCAATAGTTCTAGGGCATAGGGATCTTAGATCAATCGTATGGATATAATTGGTAATAGGTATTAATAATAATAGCAGAAGCTTAACCTGAACTTTTATAGGCACCGGTTGCGAGCGGAGGCGGCGAACGGAATGCTTGGTTTTTAAAACACGTGATGCGCTCTGATGCGCTATGAAAAGAGCAAAAAGGTATTATGAAAAGCTAATTTATAAAACAATATAATGAAAAACTTTTATATATATTTAGCAGAAGCCATAGCAGCGAATCATTGTTATTATAAGATAGAGGTTAAGAATCTTCACCTTGAATCGTGATTGAAGACCAAATAAGATAAGTTGTTGAACCTTTGCGATGGATGGATGGCTGGCCGGAGGCAGGAAACGGTGGTATCGTGTTTCTATTCAGAGATGAGGGACGGGGATGGGTTTTTGTTGATTAGGGCAAACAAAAGGAAGGGAAGGGAAGGGAAGGAGGGTGCTTAGGGGCTGTTTGTAACCTCTTAATACTCCGAACTATTTAGCGTTGAACGATTCATCATTAAGCGCGTTTATTTTACCTTCTGAATGAAATGGTTAAGGCTGAACCATTAAGATTTGAGATGTTGCTGAATCATTAAGCACCGAACAATTAAGCACTGAACTAGGCTGAATCTTAATGAGATTCTCCTTCTAACGTGGGACAAGAAAATTAAACACTAAAGGGTCCAACTTAATGATTCAGCACTTAACCATTCAGACCACTTATTTTTATTTTTTTTGAACGGCCAACGGTACACACCCATAATGAAGCCCCGCACCCTTCAGGTCCGGTCCTCGGGCCCCCCTAAAGTCCAGCCCCTCATTTTAGAATAACCCTACTCTGAGTGGGATTCGAACCTGTGACCTCCCAGGGCAGGAACCCCACAAAGTGGGTAAACCTTCTCACCTCCATTGCAACCACTAGGCTACAACATCATTGGCCATTCAGACCACTTAACCATTTAGGCCTCTTAATGATTTAGCACTTAATCAACCAAACAGCCCCTTAGTGTCTATTTTTTATTTAGCTCTTTTGTTAGCATTTTCGCTGCGTACTTTCGGTTAAGTCGTTTAGAGTGTTACATCAATTTATTTCACACACCCTCCAACAAACCCTCATGAGTAAATTACCAAAACCGTCCTTGTGGTTTGGGCTAATATGCCACTACAATCCAAACTTTTAAAAATTGCTTGAACAGTCCCTGACTTTTGAAGAAATATGCCAAAACAGTCCAAAGACTTAACCTAGTTAAGTATATGTCGTTAAGTCAGGGGTATTATGGTCAAGTCAGGGGCAAAATTATCTTCCTCCCCAATTGTATTCTTCCTCATCTCATCTGCAACCACCTACAACCATTTTAGCCCTTCTAATTTGTCCTCATTCTCTCTTCATTCGTATCGCCATCTTCATCATCACCATCACATCATTTCCCTCTGTTGTTGGTGTGGCAACCTGTAAGTTAAAGATCTACTCAATTTTATTGCTTACTTTTGTCCTATTTCATTCCAGCGCTAACTATAACCACATTTAGACATATATAGAAAGCAAGAAATTAACAAAAGTATAAGCCTTTATACAATCTACTATAATATATAAATAAAAGCATATGTGGGACACTTGGCATGTTCTGAGGGCTTCTTAGTTTTTTTTCCCGCTCATTTGTTCCTTCTCTTGTACGCTACTTTCTTTCCCTGTTTTTCTCACAAACCCTAACAAAAAGATATTATCATTTCTACATATGCTACTTCCTTTTCACTTTTTCTCATGTGATTGAATTTGAGTTTCCGAAGACACTAACCGTCCTCCTTGATGTAATCATTCGGGTGAGTTCATCTTGATATCAATTTTGGATTCTTTGTTTGCAACAATTTAAGGGCTTTAATTTTGCAATTTTACATGTCTCTGTGTACATCCTCTTTGATGTTTGTGTTCAATTAGGGTTTTGTTATCCCTTTTCTGACCAGTGGCGCAAACAAGGTGAGTTACTTCTTTTGATGTTTGTGTTAGTGTTTATTTGAATGTTTTTGTTTAAGGTTCTATTACGATCTTTATTTCTAAATTTCTTTGTTTACTAACTATTCAGTATTCACACACGTTCCTGACATGTTTAATCCATAATTTATGATTAGGGTTTGGAAGTTTTATGTTTTTAGTATTCTTGCTATGAAATCTAATAATCAGGACATCATTTTATAGAAGAGTCAACCTGATTAAGCTTCGATTTAGTTTGAAATCAATTTGAATTATCATTACTTCATACTGTCGCCTTCCTTTGAAGATCCTCCGGTCAGGTTCGGTTCTTGTGATTTGTATTTCATATTGTTTATACCTCTAACCATTAACAATAAATTGTTCTTGTGATTTACATAGCATTTCAGATCGTTTATCCTTAGGTTAATTGCTGTTTAGGGGTTATGCTTGATGAAATCTATCAAAACTATTGTAAAATTAATTTTTTCTGAGTTTTTTGGTTACCATCGTTCCTAATTACTAACTAATTAAAAGCTATAAAACATAATTGCTAATGTTTAATTAATTGTTTTTATTTTCATTCTTTTATAATTCAAATGAAACATGAATTAATTGAATGTTATCAAAACAATCGAGAATAACTGTGCAAATTAAAATGCGTTGTCTGTAATTGTTAATTAAAATTGATTTTGGTTGTTCTATTTGAACGATGAAGCATATATAAAACTGTTGCATATACTTGGAGTTATCGGAATATAATTTTGAATAAAAGGTTGTGTTTTCTTACATCGATATTAAGAATCATAGTAATTTGTATCGTGATTATCTTTTTTTAGTTTTTTTTTGTGTTTTTATTGTTAGTATTGTATGTGAGATATGCGGTATTGGTTGCAGGTGGTGATGCAATTGGTGGTTGGATTATTAGAGTGTATTGTGTGGCTGTACATTGGGTAAGTGCGTAGTCATTCGCATCAATGTTTGGTTTTTGTTTTACAAAATATGTAAATCTATATTTTATATTTATTTTTGTTTTGTATATTCTTTGTTGCAGTTAAATTGCTTCTGTTGTTTGCTATTTTTGAGGTTGCTATAGCAATTTAGGCCACCAAGACGTGAAGGCGGCTAATGTTCTTTTGGACGAGGACAATGAGGCCGTGGTAGGCGACTTTGGGCTGGCTAAGCTCCTTGACCATGCTGACTCACATATCACCACTGAGGTTCGTGGTACCGTGGGACACATTGCACCGGAATATCTCTCTACCGGTCAATCGTCAGAGAAAACTGATGTTTTTGGTTTCGGGAATTTGTTGTTGGAACTGATAACAAGAATGAGAGCTTTCGAGTTTGGGAAAGCGGTTAATCAGAAAGGCATGATGCTTGAATGGGTAAGCTTCTTTTTATTACCGAATTGTATCATAAACAAGATAAGATAATAGGCCAAACGTTATGCAACAGAATGTAATATTAGTAACACCAGCAAATATCTAAGTCTTCAACATGAAAAGTGTTAATAACACTCTTCCGTTTTGTTTACAGACTTAGAAAGATAGAAGAGACTAAAGAGGCATATCGGCACTCAGACCTACAGAGTTGCACCAACAGTCGAGATACGCGTTATACACGAGTGGATTCCAACTTTTATGGAAAACAGAACCGATTACCTACTGGTCAACAAAAAGGTATGTCTAAATTCTAACCCCTCCTCACCCTCCTCGCTCGGCGCAGGAGGCGCAATCATTTGGAAAACATGTCTAGAGAACAATCGTATTAAAAAGCTGAAACATATGTGATTAAGTGGTAAGCTGGAAACTAGAGGTTGCCAATGAGTGGAGTGGAGTGGGTCAGGTCAGGGCTGGTAACATGACTCCACATTTACAATGACATGTAGCAGTGATATGCAGACATGCAGCTACATGGCTTCTCATCACAAACAATGGTGGACAGCTTAGCTTTTTTTTTGTAGAACGAAAACCCATGAAAGTAAAAGCCTTGTGATTATAAATTCTTTTTTTTGTAACAAAAACTCTGAGTAGATGCAGCAGCAACAACAGATGCAACAACAACAACAGATGCATCAGTAGATGCAACAACAGCAGCAAATGAGCAGCAGAGGCAGATACTACGGATGTGTTCTTTTTGGTCTAGAAGATAAATTTGGTGGCTTTATCATTACCACTAAAGATAACTTTGCATGGTGAATATTTGGGTCATGTGTTTTTGATATATTTAGTGGCTTTATAATTACCAACTGTTTAATATTAAGACTTGAGTTGTTACAATTGCAGGCAAGTAGTGGGAAATTATCAATTGGTATGACACCTAAAACTCTAAGGCTTCCAAAACAGGGTGAGATGCTTTTGTCTATTCATGGTTTACCGGTTGGTGTTTACAAGGAAAACAACATGGAAGCAATACACGGTAAGTCAGTAATATATTATTCTAAAAAATTCAATTTTGAGAGTACACTTTCAGCTTACTAAATATGCTGGATTGTTTCATACTGAAAGTCGCAACTCGAACCATCTACTTATCTATCTTTTGATTTGGATTATGTTTTATACCTACTTAAATGGAAAAAAAACAAAAAGAAAAAACTTGGCAAATAAGGAAACGGGTCAAAAGTCACCCAAAATGTATGTTGATGAATAAATTTCCTAAATCGTTTTAGCCGAATAAAATCATAATTGGACTGCTTTTGAAGTGAACATCATTTGCTTACATTTGTTTTGTTTGATGATTTCATTTGCAGAGGAAGAGGAAGAATGAGCTGTTGACTGCAAAATAGTGTGTTCCATGAATTGGCAATACCTAATGTACTTTTCATGTATTGGATAAAAGTCATTAAATATTATGACATATATCTATTTATAAGTTGTTATGTTTATGTGTGTGTTGCTTAGCCATGTGTCGTATTATTCAGGTCAGTGCATTATAATTACAATACTATTAGTTTCAGTATTGATTTTTCGGTTGGATCTGAAATGAAACTATTATTCTCAGAAAAGGAATTGCAGTGGATAGGAAGGTCTGTTTAGTAAAGTCTGTTTCAGAGCAGTCTATATCATTTTTTAAGACAATTAATGTCAATTATAGTGAACTTAAACAAACTATACTAAGGTCTGTTTATTAAACATCAAATCAAGAAGTTAATCATCTGTTGTAAGGAAAGTCTGTTTACTAAGGTCTGTTTCAGAGCATTAGGTCTGTTAAAGAGATCTGTCTGAAACAGCTGTTGATTAAAAAACAGTTGTTGATTCAAACAGCTGTTACTAAGGTCTGTTCCATAAACATATAATCATCTAAATGTTTATGGAACAGACCTTAGTAACCGCTGTTTGAAGCAACAACTATTTCAGACAGATCTCCTTAACAGACCCACTGTACTGGAACAAACCATAGTAAACAGTCTTTTGCTTGCAACAGATGATTGACTTCTTGATTTAGTGTTTAATAAACATTGGAGACTAATTTTATTAGAAAATGATTTAGACTTTCCGTGCATCGTACAGGCTTTAATCTAGGTCGTATTGTCTTTTTTCATGTTTTTTTTATAGTAAACTTTTTTTGAACACTGGCTACTATGTAAACGTACTAATGCAGCTATGGCATTATGTTTGAATATGTCAATAATCAATTAACACCGTAAGTTAGTTTCTTTATATAATAAGTTATATTCATTATGTATAATAATGTAGGTAATCCCGTGCATAGCACGGGTACTAACCTAGTTTTAGTATAAAAACTACAAAATACAAGTTGCAACAGCAACAACAAAACTGTCTCTATGATTGGGGTTTTCTGAATTTGAGGATTTTATTAGGGTTATAATTTAAGGGAAACGGGGAAGAAGAAAGGATGATGGAGAGAGACTCCATGAGAGAGAAAGAGAGAATGGATAGAAGTTAGATAGGGAAGAAGACAATTGGGGAAGAAGATAATTTTGCCCCTGACTTGACCATAATACCCCTGACTTAACGACACAGACTTAACTAGGTTAAGTCATTGGACTGTTTTGGACTATTTCTTCAAAAGTCAGGGACTGTTCAAACAAGTTTTAAAATTTTGGACTGGAGTGGCATATTGGCCCATACCACAGGGACGGTTTTGGTAATTTACTCGACCCTCATGATTTAAACCCACCAGTAACACATCCACCGACTACACAAAACCAACTACACACCCTTCCCCAACATTTGAAATTTACGAGCCACAACTTCCTAGCAATTCACTGACGGAAGAATTGCATTACGTATATGATTACACAATGGCTCTACTACAACTAGGAGCTATACGGATTGGAGATACTGCAAGAGTGTCGGTGCGTAATACTCCTCCTCCGGTGCAAAACCCACCTGTTACGATGCAAAACCCTCGGACGAAGGTTATGAAACTGATACCGGTGCCAAATACGTAATGTATTCAGATGGAGAAATGTCTTGCCTGACACCCGAAACTGAGGGATATCGATACAAGAGGTTGGACGGGCGTGATAGTAATCGTGATTGCTCTTCGCCCAAGTTAATTGCGTATTCTTTCTTTTTTTAGCTATGTGTTAAGTAATGTTTCAATAAGGTTTATCTAATGTTTTTAATTATGTTTGTATAATATTTGATTGTTAATTTTTTAATTTTAAATTTTTCTTTTTACGATTAGTTTCATTAAACATTAAACATTAATATTAAACTACATCATTTAAAAAAAACATTAACCGAAAAACATTAAATATTAATATCAAACTATATTATTTTAACCTAACGCAACAATTGTCATGCCGCAACATGGTTGAAATTCATGTTGTGTGCCTTCACATAGTTGACGTGCGTGACTTGGACTATCATATCTTCGTCAAGATCAAGGTGCTCCGTAATCGTGGCTTCAAAGAGGGCGTTCCATCTGGTACACTTGCCAAAGAGATCCCGCCACTTACTAATGAGCTGATCGATGTTGCGGTAATTTGTACCGCTTAGTCGATTGAATTCCACCAACACATTTTTCCAAAACGAACCCATCCTAAGGGGGAGGAGAATGATGTACATTTTGGACATTGATCCTTGCCGTCACTAACGCGATCTCCTGATTTACATTCCACGATGTCATTTTTACGAGATGTTTAAAAAACGATTTTGGTTTTCGTATTAGAAATTATGGGATTTTATAGGGTAAAAAGTATTAGCCGTTAGGAAGCGGTAATGTTACCGTTTGAAACAACCGGTTACTTTTTTTTAATTTTAATGAAAATAAATAATTGAATCAGTGGAGTGTTGCTTCCAAATCTGTGTGTTAGTGAATCAGTGAAGTGATGAGGCAGTGCAGAATTGCTTGAAATCAGTGAAGTGAAAAAAAAAAATAGTGAAGGGCCCCTTCCCCCTGATTTAACAACTAGTTTTTCACCCGCAACGCATTGTCGTGGCGTATGATGGGTCAAAATGTATACGACTTATGATTTACATTTATACTGTCAAATCAAAACATATTAGATGTTTACCCGAGTCATATGTAGGAAACATACAAATAAAGCACAAAAACGTACACCAAAGTTACGTCAAAACATAGACAAACTCGAATTTATAGATTATGCGGCGTGATTATGTATAGATTATTATCGACCTTTTACATCAAATCGTAGACCAAATCGAACTTAATCGTCGAATCAAAACGTATTATACTTGACCTGGATCGTTTCCAAGAAAAAATTATGTCGAAACTTACATAAAAGTTAAGCACGAAAACATATTGTATTTGACACGACTCTTTTATAAACAAAAGAGTAATATGCCATTTGCACACATGTAGTTTTTAACAATGAATTAATCTGAGTCCCTACTTTTTAATCTTGCTGGAAGGGCTCCTATGATTCAAATCATTAACACCTTGTATCCCTATGATTCAATATGTAACCGTAATGAAACACGTGTAACATGATATTTTTGGATATGCTATAGCTACAGATGTAATCGATGGAAAAGATTAGTACATAAAACTGTGTAGGAGTGTATACACATAAATACCCAAAATGGATAAATGACTTAATTGTCAAATTAAATTCGCTCGACAAACTAAACATTTTCGAACCTGCAATTCGAACGTCCATAGACGTCAACCTAGTAGATTATAAATGGATGTCTTTAAATAAAAAGAAATATAAATAATGAGTTTTGGAGATGTAGGCACGCCTTGTAACACAAAGGTTTCATTTTCCAAATTCCAACAATTGATTATGAGGAAACGTGTACTCTTGTAGTGGATGCAACAACCTTTAGATGTTTTAGCCGCCTCACAATCTCATAATGACTTCAGATACGATAAGACTTATGGATGTCGTCACCGTGTACTTGTACAGGATAACCGAAAGTGATAACTAAAGGATTAAAACATTTTGATTCTAACTAAAGTTTGATTCTAATGGGTTTTAAATTTAAATTGTAGAATGATTAATGGGCGTCCTGAGTTGAATATTGACTCAACGACTGTATTTCTCACTATAATTTGGGTTTAGAATGAAAATGAGTATTAACATGCAACCTAAGGCAATACCCATAATAAATGATTACTAGGCCAAGTGAGAGAATGTTAGACTGAATATACATAATACTATCATCTATAGTACAATGATCAATTACTATTATATCCCTAAGCTAATAATAGGTATTTCCTTGATGGACAGAATTACCCTTACTAACATTTTAGGGTGTTCCGTGGGTAGACAAATAGAGAGGTTATTAGAGGTTGAAGGGCTAACAAATTATAACATCATAAGCACTCATAATCGTCCCCTACCTCTATCTCATAACCAAGTTCTCTCCAAGAACTCATTAGCCATCAAAACAATATACTCTAAAGGGAACCCAACCATACTGACAAAGATATCGTCTATCAATCCTTTCTCTTCATCAATTGCTGGTCCACCAACTTATCAAGTATCATTATTATTATGTTTTCCATCACCTACATTCAAAACCCATAGAAATTATACAAAACTTATTGTGTATACAAACAAAATAGAGTTCAGTTTCCATTCTTCTAGTTCGTCGTGCAGTCAATTAACCTCGAAGATAAGATGGTCTAGCTTCTCTATTTTTATCTAACCAAAACCTACTCTGAAAGTGAACCAATAGTAATTATATATATTTTTTTTAACGGCCAACGGTACCACCCATAACGAAGCCCCGCACCCTTCAAGTCCGTCCCCGGGCCCCCCCTAAGGGCCAGCCCCTCATTTTAGAATAACCCTACTATGAGTGGGATTCGAACCTGTGACCTCCCAGGGCAGGAACCCCACAAAGTAGGTAAACATTCTCACCTCCATTACAACCACTAGGCTACAACATCATTGGAAATAGTAATTATATAGCTCATGAATTCAAAAGATGAAAAGTTTGTAATGATAGATATAATATGCACGTACTTAACCATTGATTTAATGGTGTGCTTGTAAAATACCATGAGTGATCATGAAACGAATGACCTTTAACCCTTACACATTCACTTTTTTTCCAACAATTATCCCTCACATGTAAATTTAAATCTAAAAGGTTTTACTTCTATCCTTGTATTGGAAGTAGTTCAAATGTTACCAACCAACAAAGAACTTTAACTTTTATTATACTAGCAATTCAAAAGAAAGTTATTAGGTGGCTTACAAGATTCACACTGAAACATGGAAGCCAAGAAACTGATCCAAGACTTTTGCTATGCTGATTGTGAGTTCATCTACTTCCACTTGAGTATCTGCCTCAGCATAAACTCTCAGTGCATCTTTTGTTCCTGATGGCCTGGCGAAACATCGACCTTGTGTGTATTATTGCAAAAATGAGCAGGTTCCCTTTTCATTTTTATAGTGTGGACCATTAGGGGGGCAAAAGTGAACTTATACAATTTTAACGTTATTTAACTAGTTTCGTGAAATAACATTAAAAAGCGGCGGACATTTAATCATGCATCATGTGGTGGCGTTAATATCTGCCTTATCTTCGCTTAATGCAAAACTACTATTGAGCCGAGGGTTTCACTGGAAGCAACATCTCTATTTCTACAGCGTAGAGGTAAGGTTGTCTACATCTTACA
Organism: Ambrosia artemisiifolia; assembly: GCA_032199755.1. Classification (NCBI taxonomy): domain Eukaryota; kingdom Viridiplantae; phylum Streptophyta; class Magnoliopsida; order Asterales; family Asteraceae; genus Ambrosia; species Ambrosia artemisiifolia. Next base: position 13,354,928 of record CM063521.1, read on the forward strand.
CTCCTCTGACCCTATTTTAGTTTTGCTATTGGTGTGATTTACTGAGTATGATGATTATGACGACGACGATGATTTGCCAGCACCCAAATTGACCTATTCATAAGTAAACAGGTCGAAATTACCACAGTACTTTGCTTACCTGTTAATGCATTAATTGCTTCTCGACAGTAGTTTCAACATTTGTCGTGACAAGAGCAGTTCTATCTACAACTTTTACCTGGGATTTATGACTGAACTCTATCAACATTTCTCACAGACCCTGCGGAGGGGAGGTCCACCTTGCGCCCAACAGACATCTTAGTTTTTGGTTGGGAAGGTGGGAAACATGTGTGTGTTGATCTTACCGGGGTGTCCCCTCTAGTTGGGCTTCGGGATAGTGGGTTTGTGGCCGGGCAAGCGGTCATGAGAGCTGAATCCAAGAAAGTGGAAAAGCACGCTAAAGCATGTGAGGATAATCAGCATGTTTTCGTTCCCTTGGCCTTCGACACGTTCGGTTCCTTGGCACCGGAGGCGGTGCGGTTTTTGCCTCGGGTTCAGCGAGTAGTGCACAACAACTTTTCCACCCCCAAGGGCGGGGGTTTGTTTTTAGCAGATTGAGATTTTCTATTCAGAAATGGGTAGCGGCGCAGCTTGTTGCCCGCCTACCTACCATCCTTATGTAATTTACCCTTATGAAAGTCAATATAAGAAAGTTTCTATTTAGAAAAGAAAAAAAAACAGTACTTTGTGAGTTTAAGGAATACTGAACCGTAGTGACATTTATAAACTTTTCCACTCATATTAAGGTGGTCGAATAGTAGATCGAATAGCTTGTGTAATGGGTCAAAAATGTAATTTAGTTATTACAAACTAGGTCTTAATTCCCCGCGTTTCGCCGTGGGCGCATTACGGTATCGTACCTCACGCTTCGTTACGTTTAGCGTTTTTCTTGTAAGAGTGTGTTATAGTAAGGTGGACAATACTTGTTGTGCTAAAATTTGCAACGGTTAAAATAATTTATTTAATCATAATATAAAGAAACAAAATACCAACAAATAATAACTAAAACAAATAAAGTAAATAAATAAGTAAAAGTTAAAGTTAGTGTAAATAGCAAAAATGGGTAGAAGTTAAATTGTGGACAGAAGCACCACTCCACTTGCTTCTATGTTTGTATCCAGTTCGTTATTTCAAATTATAAAACATAAAATAAACAATGGGTAAAAGGAAAAAAAAACAAAAGCATCTCTTACAACGTGGCAGGTTATTATTTCTATTGCTTGCCGACACAATCAATCCAAACTGTTTACACTTCTAATAATATAGATATAATAATAAAAATTATAGACATCTGACTATTTTCCCACTTTCAAAGAGAAAAAATAAGAGACCCAAAAATCCTACTAAGAATGACTAAGACTCGGCCCAATCTTTTGTTTTGGGTCAAGGGAGAAGATGGAGCAGATAATTAATGATGCTATAATCGGCCAAAATCATTCGCTCGGATCTTTGGAGAATTTAGGCTTACGTGGGGTGAATATTAGTAAAAAATGGTCCAGGCGTATAAGGAATTCGGACCAGCAAGACCAAGCTTCGGCGGTGAATGGTGGGGTGAACAACAACACGAGGAACGAGGGAGACAAAGTGGGAAGATGAAGGTGTTGTGCCTGATGATGTGCTTAGTGGAGTTGGTGAAACTTGTCATTTTTGATGACATGGGGTAGAAAGTTTTTGTATCGATGTCAATAGGGTTGGTTTAGGATGTGTTACATTGTGTTAGTATCTTGCTTTTACAATGTAATGTTCTCTTTGGGTATGAATAAAAGTAATTTGCCGTTCAAAAAAAAAAGAATGACTAAGACAGGTTTCAAACTTGTGCATGTTCTTTGGGAAAGCAACACTCCAACCATTGGGCCAAAGTTTGTTATTGGTTAAACATTAGATGGAACTATATGTATCCACAAAATGCATTCTGGAAAAAAAAAAGTTGCTAGTGGATGCACTTGCCAAGTGGCATCCAATTAATGGCTTGGTGCATGTTAGTATATCAACACTATTCAAGTGTCTTTAACTTAATACATAGGAGAATTAATGAGTTGGTGCATATTAGTATATCAACACTATTGAAGTGTCTTTAACTTAATACATAAGAGAATAATAAGATTCAAAGGAATATATAATAATTAAAAACATGGGTATAGTAAGTCAAAATTAGTAAAACGACATCAGGGGAAAGTAAAAAAAAGAAGTAAAAATAATGCAATGATGTATGAGTAAGATAATATACTTATTTGATAACGTAAGAGTAGGGCTGTAAACAAACCAAACGTTCAGCGAACAGTTTGTGAAATGTTCGGCGGGAAGTTCGTTTGTGTTCGTTCGTTTAATAAATGAACAAACACAAACATGAAATTTTGTTTGTTTAGTTAAACAAACAAACATGAACAGAAGTCGCGTTCGTTCATTTATGTTCGTGAACGTTCGGTAACGTGTTCGTTTATGTTCGATATTTCAAGTTTAATATGATAATTTTGTGTTTTTATAAGACATTATGTGATCAAGATTATGTCAAGTATATTGGGGTAATTAGATTAGTATATTTTTTGGGGGATAATGTTCGTGATGAAATTTTCAGAGTTCAATATGTGTTAGTTTGTGCTCGGTGTTGTTCATTAATGCATGTTTGTGTTCGTCTATGTTCATTGATGTTTTTTTGTGTTCACTTTTGGCTGATACCTAAATTTAACAAATAAAGTCAAATGAACAAGAACACGTTCATTTCCTTAACAAGCTAACATGAACAAAAACCTCATTCGGTAATTGTTTATGAACAGTATATTGGGGTAATTAGATTAGTATATTTTTGAGGGGATAATGTTCGTGATGAAATTTTCAGAGTTCAATATGTGTTAGTTTGTGCTCGGTGTTGTTCATTAATGCATGTTTGTGTTCGTCTATGTTCATTGATGTTTTTTTTGTGTTCACTTTTGGCTGATACCTAAATTTAACAAATAAAGTCAAATGAACAAGAACACGTTCATTTCCTTAACAAGCTAACACGAACACAAACCTCATTCGGTAATTGTTTATGAACAGTTCGTGAACACGTTATTTCCTTAACAAACAAACACGAACAAGAAATCTCGTTCGTTAAGTGTTCATGACCAGTTCGTGAACATGTATTTCCTTAACAAACGAACATGAACAAGGCCATGTTCGTGTTTGTTTGGTTCGTTTACAGCCCTACGTAAGAGTAAAACAGAAAGAACATAACACGTAGTCATTCAATGGCAATCGTGGTGTATTAAATGGAATGATATGAACTATGTCACTTCACATTGACTTTGAATTTTAACCTTTTCTTAATAGAAAACAAAAGTAATTTTGCTTGTTACTCCTGATCAAATTTAATATGTATTTATTTAATTTAATTTTTCAATGCGGCGAAACTATGAATGATTAAGTGATGCTATATTGCAACTTGTATTATTAAAATAACAATTTAGCCTAAAATGCGTGTTCATCCTCGTTAAGGTAATTTCTAGAATTTTGTTTATAAAAAATGTAAATGATGAGAAATAATAAAACATATTCATTACGTGATCTTCAACTTGTTATTATTAGTTTTAGATTCTTTTTTAACTCAGTTGTAGGGGTGCGTTTTCAATCGGCTCAAATTGTAAGGTCGTCTTTGACGAATCACTCAGGTCATTTGTGTTATTAGGGATATGGGTAATAGACACTTGAAGATACTGAAGAATCCCTTGTAGATATCTTCTTTAATTTGTGATCTTGATTTCATTTGTTTACAGTTAGAAAATTTGACAAATATTTTTTCATTTTCTTCCAAGTTTTCCACGCAATTTCATCATTTCCCGATTCAGGTCGACTCTATTGATGCTTTATGTAATGGTGGGGCTAAGGTTGTAATTAAGACACTGAAATTTAGGTCACATGCATGTTCTTGTCATCAATTGGTTCAACATAAATAGAGAGAACTTTATATACATCAAGCATGCGACATACACATATCCAAATAGCCAAAACACGTTTGTATGTATAGACCCTGATTCTAATCATCTCATTCCACCTTTTATAAATAAATAAATAACTCAAATGTGAAACCAAATCGTTAGTAAAAGTTTTGTTAGTCGGCTTCAACTGTTAAAGATATAATTATAGTTTTTCAAGGATTTAAACTATTAATAGTGGTTTAACACATAGAACGAACTAGTGTGATTGTTATACAACGCCTCTATCTTTCTTTTTTGAACGACTAGTGCAGCTGTATCTGAAGACACCTGCTACCTCCTTCAAGGCAAACTGTGGCTCTTAAACCTTGCCCAAGTTCAAATCCTTCCTAGTGGTGCTCACTCCCATTATTTACATTTTTTTTTGCACAGAGTAAGGATCGAACATATGTATACAATGCCTCTATCAAGAGTTTATGAAATATGATATAATATTTTACAAAATAATTGAAATTCTTTTAAAATAACCAACATCTTTTATGTCACAACATTATGTTTGTCAACCAAGCGACCAACTTTATTACATAAGTTTAAACACCAAAATACAACCATGTAAATGACTTCTAGTAAACAACTTCAACGGGCACAAAACCATTCTTTATCGAAGCTAGAACGGCATCAATGACGACTTGAGTTTTTCTACTAATAATCGGCCACTTTTTCTCCGGTTCAATCTCACCACTTCGAATTCCTGTAACCAATCGACCAAATTCATGCACCATCAACACTTCCTGGGGTAGATCGGTCGATACCTTGAACTCACTCGGTTCAGGAATACACCAACGTGACAATTCTCCCCACGTTGAATTCGCCACTGCATAAAAGGGTCCCACATTTTCATTGAACGGTATAACAAAGTCATGGACCCTGAAGTTCCCTTTGGTTCCTAGCGCAATTATGTCCATGCATAAGTTCGCGAGGAAGGAACAGTAAAAAGTTGCGACTTTCCCATCTTTTTTCCAATTTAAAGACGCACCACATGACAAGATGACTCCTGATTCATTATACTCAGGGTCACGAAATGCGGTAACTGTGTTTGGAAGCGCATAATCATAAGCCCATAGAATGGCACGTATGGTGTACCATCCAGTGTCTCCAAGTGCTCCTAGGGAATCAAGATTAGGGTTTACACGAATATCATTCTTTAGAAAGTCTCCTTCTCCTACGTATGATAACGTGCTATGGACCTGCCAAAAACATTAGACAACTATCAAATGTAACATTGTTAGTGACACTTGATATATATATATATATATATATAACTTTGGAAAATGACCATCTATACTATAAAATTTAATTAAATGGCTTATTTTCTTCTTTCTTTTACCTAAATATTATATGACTTTTTTTAAGATGAAAAAATACTTAATTTTTCTTACTTTTATGTTTACATTTGTACTTGTTACTTTTTTTTTCTAGCCAAAATATATGTAAGAATAAATAGAAGTTACAAAATAATTCAACTTAACAACAAAGTAACTCTATAAAAAAAGTTGGAAAAGAGTTTTCATAAACTAATTATTTAAAATGAACTAGAATAAAAAAACATTTAAAAAATAAGCCGTGTAGGCCCTTGTCGCAACAACATAAATCTCATGCACCACGTATGAACATCCGTTGCGCGTGAGACCCACGCCAAACGTTCATTGATTGAAAATTTTTAAAGTAAAAGGCTATATAATCAAACATATTGATGAAATCCAATAAAGATAGATATATAATACCGATTTAAGTTGTCCAAATCTTTGTTCATCACAAAGAACCTCCTTCATCTTTGCTGTCCTAGGATGATGCATCCACATGGTAGCATCCATGAACTGCACCCCACTTGATTCACATGCCGCCAGTATCGTATCTAGTTCACCCACGTTAAGTGCCACCGGTTTTTCCAACAAGATATGCTTCTTCTTCTCGGCGGCCAGAACCGCCCACCGCACGTGGAGACTAGTCGGTAAAGGAACATAAACCGCGTCAACATCAGGGTCGTCCAATACGGCGTCGTAGCTGCCATAAACCTTGGTGGACTCTGGGAAATGGTTTTGTGATGCGAACGCTACCGCCTTTTCAAGAGAGCGGCTGCCGATGGCGGAGACGGTAGTATTGGGGGACAATAACATAGCCCGCGATACTTTGCGGGCTATGTTAGCACACCCCAAAATCCCGAATCTGATTCGGGATTCCGTCATTTTTGTTGTTGGAGAATTGAGTGGATATGCATTAGATGAATTGGTTATGTTGTTTAGATATATAGTAGTAGGTAGAGGTAGTGACTCATACTAGAAACCAAAATTAGTGAATTACAAAATGGTTCCTTCTCAAGTTTTGGTCCTTTCTCAATAAAATTTACAAATATGGACGGTCTTGTTTTCCTTTCGTTTTTTTTCTCAACCTAATAGAATATGCAATGGAGGTTTGAAGGAGGCTATGCAACACTCCACATATGTTCTCTTTTCCAAATGTGAAATCATCTCTCTTCGTCACATATGAAGCCTCTCCGACTCTCTCCCACATCCTATGCGGTTTTTGGCTAAAAAACGATCCAATGTAGCAAATAAACACGTTCATTGTCTTTTTATGGATACAAGCGGTAATAATTGTATTTAGTTTATTTTAAATTTAATATTAGTTTCTTAATATTTACTTTAAATAATTTTATTATTAGCTTATGAAATATTTATATGAGTTTACATTTATTACATTATATACTTTTATAAACCTACTAGCTTTTATCTCGAGAGTGTCCCGGGGTTGAAAAATATAACCATTTTATTAATACTAATACTAATAGTAATAATTATTACTCTTGTAATTAAATAAATAAAAAAATAACCTTGCTATAAGGTGACACTATTTGTTGCAGTGTTGCGCGATTCTTTCTCCTAGCTTCTCTTGATGAAGTATACCTATCCATCTTTAAAAGAGTAAAATTCCAATGATAGCACAACATTGTATATAAGAACCTGGTTTAAAAGAAAAAATATGATTAATGAATAACCTGAACACTTTGTGTTTTGTTTCCTGTATGAACGAAACCCCATAAAAATAGTCGTTTTTTTTCTCCGTTTTTTATATAGCACTATGGTACTCGTTGGAAAGATAATAAAACGCTCGTTAATTTGATGTAATTTTTTTCTTTAAAAAATATCGTATATAAAAGATATTAACGTTTAAAAATGATGGGAGGAAACATTAGAGAGAAAAATCTAAATTTGGTTTTTAGGGTTAGATAAGTGTAGGAAAATAGATGAAAACAAAATAAAAAAATAAATTAAAAAACTTTCACCTCAACGTGCCACATGGCACATTCAAAGGAGGGTTGAGCCCTCCATTGAATGTCACCTCATCAATATTCAATTCTTTTATTATAAGTTATAGATATGATCGTTACGTGAAAGTAACGCATTAAAATATTACCAAAAAACATCAAAGCGGCTTTCATCATGTTGATGTAGGACGAGTAAGGTGGTTCGCGAAAAAGACCACATAGGAACTAGATGAGTAAAACGTTCATGTTGTGGGTACTCTATGTTTTTTTTTTTGAACAGTTAATTTCTTACATCCATTCCTTTACGCATTTTATACCTTTTTTGCACACCCTTTGATTTGAACTTTCAACCTCATCTAAGAGAGTATTTTCTTTCTACCACTAGACTACAACCTAAATAGGGGTACTCTAAGTAGTGTTAGAAAATCCATTAAGTTGATATGAAATGACTAGTGTATCATTTCACTTAAAAAAAATAGTAAAATACTATTTTAACCTTGTAACTTAACTCATTTATTTTTCGGTCCGAAAAGGTATCTTATGACATTTCAATCCTTGACAAGTGAAGTCTGTAACTATTTTAATCTCTTACGATAATTTTATTAACATTATAGTTAAATCTAAGGGTATTTAAGTCATTTTGCACGTATAGAGCATTTATATAAATTAATTGTTATCATTATTGTTATTGGTGGTGGTGTAAAGCAACCAAGCTAAGCCCTAAAGGGGCGCAACTAGAATGATGTTTTCACTTAACTGATTTTAACCAATTATACACTGTCACATCACTTCATTGATTCACTTTTTTGTAGGCAGCACTCTACTGATTCACTTCACTGAAATGTTTATATTTTATTATTTTTTTTAAGGAACGGTAATTAAACAAATTATCAAACATTATTTAACACGGTAAAATAAATAGTAGAAACACCTAAAATATTATAAAACGTCCTCTCATAGCTCTCCAAACCTCGACCCTCAGGGGGTTATCGTCGTTTACGTTTCGGAATTCGTTACGGGCTTCTTCAATCCATCCATCTTCGTTTAAAGCCGGATTGTGGTTCATCCAATTAACGACTAATTGTTAAAATATTGCGCACTTCGCCTTTAAAGATAAAAACTTTCCACGTCTATTGTTCATCAGGAGTACGTTCCATTGGCGACTAGAGTTATACGTTTGTGTTTTTTTCATTTTTTTTTATCTTAATATAATTTAACTTTGCATCTGGAACTAGTGGCTTGGTGGGTTTAGACTACCCAACGTATCTGTGGGCGGGCACCTAAGACGTGTCTTCACCCACGGGCATATGGGGTGCTTTTGTAATCAATTGGTAGGTACCTCAGATAGTCGGGACATTGTTTGTTGACCGTTAAAAATATATAATTTTACTTTATTAGTTAGTGTAGTGTCACTCACAAATGTTAGAATATTTGTTTAAAACGTATAATTAATGTTTGATTTATTATAGCTATGTTGAAATTTACATAAGCTAATCTTTTTTTCTTTTTGATCATAGCAAATGTATACTCAGCCATATAATTAAAAAAAATACGTTGAGACCGAACCCTGCACTAGACCTACTAATAACCCAGCCATAGAGGGCGGAAGAAGGGTTGCCTCCTCGACTTTGGGACTACCCAAGACTTCAGGAGGGAGATCTTACGCATAGGTATGATCTAGCATAATATAACAATTTTTTAAATTCGAATTCAGTAAACCGAATACGAATTTATAATTTTAAATTCGATTTGATTCGATGAACACCCCTAACTGATAGGGGTCTTGTGGATTGTTTCCTGGTTCTAACTAACGGGTGTGAAGCTTAAATATTAAATGCAACGGTCAAACACAAAAGGTTAACATATTTATATGTTTTTTAAATGCAACGGTCATTTTTTGACCGTTTAAAAAAAGGTAGGGTATAAAAAAAACAAACTCTCAACTTTAGATAACTAACTATTTTCATACACAAACAAATGGACGCAAGAAAATCAAAGAGTGTGGCAAATGGTGGGAGGAGATCCTTTAAATCAAAAGGAGGGGGTTCAAATAGTAGAGGTAGAGGTTCGGGTTCGACCTCGGGTGCGGTGGAAGATTATAGGTCTGTGAGTAATTATTCACAAAGTCAACCAATCCAAGCACCACAACCGTTTTATCAACAAACACAACCACTTCAACCACAGTACCAACAACCCTAACAACCCCAAAGCCAACCCCACCCAATTATTATGCACATTATTTTACGCCACCTCAATTAACACCACAACAAATAGAGTAGTTTGACGTGTTTGCAATGAGGAGTCCAAACGTCCGTCAAGCAAATGATGATACAGAGCGAAACCTCCACCTACGTGACGATGATGACGAGGAAGAGGAAGAATTTGTGCCAGCGACACAATTCAAGCCACATGAAGATGAAGAAGGATATAATTTAGACGATGATGTGGAAAAGATGCTTGTTGTAGAAGAAGAAATTGCAGAAGTTGACAAGCGGGGGAAAAAGGTATTTGACAAGCGAACAAAAGCTGTGAAGTGCTCAACGGCACAAGAGGTTGCCTATACGAAACCTGACAATACCTATACTATGTTCTAAGATACCTATATCTATAATATACCAATAGGATTATACGAAGACTATACGACACCTATGCCACATCATAAATTCTGTAAGATTGTTTGCTAAAACACGATTAATTAAAAAATATATTTAAAAAAATAACTCAAATTTGAATAAAACTTTTCTAAAATTAATTATCATTGTATAAAAATGTTTCTAAAAAATAGTCACCGATACACGCAGTGTAGGCCTAGCGTATCTATCTATACATATAATAAAAGAAAGCCATTTTAATGACATGGCACTCAAAGAGGCATTCTCCTCATTGAGTGTGCCATGTGTCATCCCATGTGGCATTGAGATATTTTAGGAAAAAAATTATTTAAAAGCAAAATTAGATTTTTCTCATGTTTCCTCCCATAATTTTTAAACGTTAATATCTTTTATATACGAGATTTTTTAAAGAAAAAAATTACACTAAATTAACGAGTGTTTTATTATCTTTCCAACGAGTACCATAGTGCTATATAAAAAACGGAGAAAAAAAGACTATTTTTTGCTCGGTTTTGTTAAAACAGGAAAAAAAAACACACAAAGCGTTCAGGTAAATCATTAATCATGTATAGGCAAGTCACTAACTATGTTCAAATCAGTAAATATGAATTCTATTTTCAACATGCGTTAGCATTGGAGTAATACATTGTTTTAGGTTAGATATTAATATTAGAGTCATACATTGTTTAAGGTTAGGCGGCGTTAACATTGGAGATATATTTTTAATTGTTTTAGGTTAGCTGTTACCCGAAGCTTTCATGCATGTAACTGTAAAGCGCATCATTCTATTCCATATATAAAATTAATATGTCATATTGTTAGTGCATTATTCATGTATGTCCCTAGCTAGTGATCCGGTACAGAATGTCGAAGGTTCAGATAATCAGAGAACGACAAAGTCTTAAACCCAAAGACAATCCAATCAATAGTCGAGGGGGAGTTTGTAGATGCACGTATTGCAACTAGTGATTGGATCTACAAAGTTAACATGTGTTAAAAAATGCTGATGGGTTGAAGGTGGAAAAAGGGGCGAACGTGGAAATTACACAGAAAAAGTGGGCGAACGTGGAACAAACTGGGCGAATGTAGAATCAGTTTGGGCGAATGTGGAAAGATTCCACATTCGACCACTGTAAAGGGGCGAATGTGGAAAGTGTTCCACATTCGACCATCACAACTGGGCGAACGTGCAGAGTCTATAAATAGATTTTGTGAGTTTTTGAGATAGAGGAGCCCAAAGCGAGTCATTTAGTGTGTGTGTTTTTGAGGTGTGTTCCAGAGAGGTTTGAGAGAGTTTATGTGTGTGCTAGATTAACTGTATTGGAGTTGTAATCAAGTATTTGAAAGAGTTAATCTATGAAAAGCTTTAAAATGACTTTGATTGTGTTTTGATTTGAGTTTACTTCAGTTTGTTCTAAGCTAGGGTTTCCGCACCTGGTTTAGTAACTTGTATGATCATATAATCTTGTTTTCATATAAAATTCATCCTCTACACATATTAGATTTTTCAACCCCGGGACGTTCCCGGGGTATAATCTAGTTAATTCTAAAAGGCTTATTAATTCAACTGTCTAACGAAACATAACACATCCGTTTTTCTTTGATATTCAAAAAGCTATACCCATATAGACCAATAGAAAATAAGGAGAATCCTTTCAAAATATCAAGAAGATTTGTGTAAGACCCTAACCCGTAATCACGCGATCAACGCCTAATCATACGGGTTTTGAGCTTACGTAAAACCACTCCCGATTAAAACTTTTAAAATTATGAGAAACATAAACCGTTGTGATCAAATACATATTCGATTCCCAAAGATTTATACATTTTAATAGTTAAAACATATACTAAGATTTTGCGTTTTATCGAGAGTTCCTTGAATTCTAATGCGGAAGCTTGATGAGTGTTCGAGTGTGTTCGGTTCTTATCGCGACTCGATCCTTGCTCCGGGATTTCCATCGAAGGTATACCTAGCACCATTACATAGATAATGGTTAGTTGTTTTGATAATAGCACATTTTAAATAGTTAACACGTTGATACGCGTCAAAACGGAACGAACGAGCTTGGAATACAAAGCAATTATTTTGGGATTACATTCCGCCGTAAGCTACGCTTCCAGCGTAAGCTACGTTGGTCAATGGATAAAATTTCCCGAGAGGGCCTGGCGTAAGCTACGCTGCCAGCGTAAGCTACGCTGGCCACTGGGCAAATTTTGCGAGAGGTTCTGGCGTAAGCTACGCTGCTAGCGTAAGCTACGCTGGACACTGGGCAAATTTCCTGAGATGGCCTGACGTAAGCTACGCTGCCAACGTAGCTTACGTTGGCCACTGGCTGAAAAACTCATTGTTTCTACTTGCTTTTCCCCACTTTTGGCATCTCTTTTACTTATGTTCAAAGCCATTCCGGGGAACACTTGGGGACTCATTGATACCCTATTATCATGCATATAAGATACCATTTCTCAAAATCAAATACACCGTTTCGGTTATTCAATGCTTATGTTGATTTTACCCAATTCGACCCGTTAAGGCCATGGATTATACAAAGCCTTATTTGACCGTTCAAAAGGCATAACAATCATATTGTTGACACATTTGACACTTGTTTAACTAAAAGCATTGTCCGTTTTGTGTCATTATGACTTGGTTCTTAAATTTAACCTTTAGTAAATCTTTAAATTCCCAAAATGCCCCTTTATAGCCAAATCCTTAAATTTAGCCATCCATGGCGACACCTTTGATTCAACCCATTACCTTTGACTCATTGACTTGTTTACAAACCTCTAAGTCCTTTCGGACTTAGATTTTCACATTTTCTCAAGTTTTCTCTTATTTAGTAAATTCTAAGCGCATTAGTGCGCATTGAAAATAGTTATGGAAATAACTTACTTGGCTTGCACCCATACTTCATGTGGGTAGTTTTAGTCCCCATGTTGCTTTGCCCAAAGGCGTTTAATTAGCTATGGACTTACCGGGTGGCCTTGACCCATATCCAAACCTTATGCTTACCCTCCATGATTCTTAGCATCAAGCGTGAAGGCGCTAGTGCATTTACCTGCGTGCTTTCTAGATAGACACATTAATTTCTCGGAACTCAAATGATAATATTTTGCATTTGATCCGTTTAACCTCATGAATCTTAATGCTTGGAATACAAGCATCAAGTATTGGACTCACATGGTGAGGACATCACCATTTGACTCGTTTAGACGCATAGTTCATAATGCTACGTTATTCGAGCATTTTATCTATGGTCCAAGCGACATCACACTTGACCTATTTAACACACGCTTTATTACTTCATTCAAATGATTTCATCGATCCGTTTGAATTAAAACATCATTCCCACATCTCATTATTAATTGACCCATTTGACGAAAATTCACCATTTGGGCATAACTCATTGTCTCGATTAAGGTCATAAACCACGTTTTGTATTGAGTGCACATAAGGCGACCCACTTAATAGATTCTACCCCTTGGGGTTTATCTTTATCACACACTCAAGGTTTAAGACTAACGTATACAACAATTAAGCTATGGTATAGTACTTTGGTGTAAGTAATACTTACCTTGTATTTACTCTCATTTACTTGCACTTTAAGCTCATATCCGCTTGACCCGCTTTGTTCGTTGATCCATTCCTTCCAAGCTTGCACCTAGCTTGATAAGATCAACCTTCACTATACTCATAAGATTAGTTAAGTTAGTCATCATATTCAATAACTAACACATCTCATGAGTTTATTCACACCAACATATCACTTTCCCAATTATCATTGGGCTATATTTTTCATGTGTGGTGTGATCCATCTTTTAAACATGTGTTTCACATTTTATATGCGGGTAATTCCATGATTACCCAAATCAAGTTATCACCTCAATTTGCAAACAACACTATTGAGGCGTTTCATCAAACACTTGGTGTGCACCCACCAAATTCAATTGATTTTCATGTGTTTTAAGTTAGCCAAAGCATACCCATTTAGCTAAACATCACCATATCATGTTATCTAGACTTCTTAGCCTAATTTCTCATTATAATAACTCCTAAGAGTTATCACAACTACTAACCATATGTGGTGTTCACCTAGATGTATAAACCCAAATTTTCACATATCACATAATCATATGAACATAGCAAGCATACATCTAAAATGATATTTATACTCAAATTAAACATGTTTGGGGCTCCCTAAGGTTAGAGAAACCTCCATCAACATACACCTTCACGTTTTTATAAAAACCCTAATTTCTCACCATGATCAAAAATGGATTTAACATCAATTTGTACCAAATAAATGATACCTTTTTGTGTAATAAGCTTGGATAATCCGGATTTTAGCTCATGCATCGAAACCCCCCTCGATTTGGCTTGGATTTGAGCTTGAATTTGAGTGTTTAGGGTTTTGTGGATCATGGAGATGAATCTCCTGATCATACATGACATACACACCCACAATGTGTGTGTTTTATTGTTTTATTTTTATTTATAAAACCCACTTTATCATGTTGACAACTATGGCCCCTCAAGTTTAGTCTTGAGTTTGTTTTTAGATTATTACACTAACTAGAGTAGTCTCTTGTAATGGGTTTTAGTCTCGTTTTTATCCATTGACTAAGACATCCACCGCTAAATTCGCTTTCGATACTTTATCAATTACGCCTAATGGCGTATTTAGGCGAAACAAGATTTCGGGGTGTTACAACTCTACTCCCCTTAAAGAGGTTTCGTCCCCGAAACCTTTCTCTTGTAGTTGTTTTGGTCATCACAAGGAATTTTAGTTTTTCCCCCAAACCAAATTTTTGCACCACTCGTTGTTTTGTCATTTTAAGGCCTCATCACTAATTAGTATTATATACCTAGGGCTATCATCCCTTTACTTGGCTTTCTAACCATTCGATTATTATATGAAAGCCTTAGCTTTCATAATGTGACTTGATTTACTCTATTCTTTCGATTAACTAGGGGCAATATCTACATACAGACCCCTACCAAGCACTTTTTTTTTTGCTACTTAATGTTCCTCATAGGCCTTCCTTAGATCCTTAGACTATTCCCCGTATACTATTATCCCGAAGGATGTACTGGTTTAAGGTCCATTCTATCAGGCACTTTAGGGCATCTACTGCGATTCTCGATTGTAGCATCCATATGCACACCTGCCTATGCATTTATTAACAACAAGTATTTTACCTTGGTTTCTAAGGCTAACTTGGCTTTTAACATAGCCATTTTCTAACTCCTTGGATTCATCCCCGAATCCAACTCTCGTCCTTTTTGGTTTGCTAGTATGTTATAACATACTTCGCTTTACCCCAATGTTTGTCATTCTTTGGCTAATCCAATTTTAAGAATTTGTCATTTGTTGGGTTTCCCTTACCCTTCGTGTTTGTTGTGGAAATCATTACCAATTTCCACACTTTACCCGGCCGGTTTGCTAGGCTCCTATATTTCAAATATCGTATTCTAAGGTATGAACCATAATTTTAGCACCACTCTGCTTTTAACCTCACACCTAGTGAGTTATTCGGTTTACTATGCTTGGGTCTTACCCATACATGTCTAACCTGTGTCCAACAATTTGAACTTGGGTTTTCCCAAATTCCCGTTTTGCTAACTCGATTGATGGTCGTTGCCCCAACCGACCCGTTTAAAGACTTTTGAGTTTTAGAATTTGAAATCATTGATTTATTTGGAACGTTTGTTTTTCCCAAAATCCTTTTTCTAATTTACCAATCCCAATATAAGTTGAAGTCGGTTTCCTTTTTACAAAACACGGTGTAGATTGGTCATTACAACGTATTGTATCGACCAATCTCTTGTTATCACAGTTTGCATCTGATTGTAATAACTATCCAGCTGTTATTATAATTTGCATTAAATTGTACTAGCGATACAATCTAATGTTATTGCAGTTTACTCTTTTTCATTCTTAACTCGAGGGTTGAATGATT
The DNA here is from genome assembly GCA_032199755.1 of Ambrosia artemisiifolia. NCBI lineage: Eukaryota > Viridiplantae > Streptophyta > Magnoliopsida > Asterales > Asteraceae > Ambrosia > Ambrosia artemisiifolia. The sequence continues at coordinate 13,370,773 of CM063521.1, forward strand.
TACTGATTTATCACGGCCCAAATCCGCTGTTTATGTCATTAATCCAAAGTTTTACAACTTACCCGAATGTGATTATGACTCAACCTTTGATTATGGTTCAAGCCCCCCCTTTACGAATTTATCCTTCTATAAAAAAATCGAGTTTAATTATGGCTTAACCTTGATTAAGGTCCAAGCCTGTTTACGAATTGGATCTGTTTATGACTCAACCTTGATTAAAGTTCAAGTCTATTTACAAACCGAATTCACTTATGACTCAACCTTGATTAAGGTTCAAGTCTATTTACAAATCGAACTTACTTATGACTCAACCTTGGTTAAGGTTCAAGTCTATTTAGAAACCGAATTTACTGATGACTCAACCTTGATTAAGGTTCAAGTCTATTTACAACCGAACTTACTTATGACTCAACCTTGGTTAAGGTTCAAGTCTTTTTACAAACCGAATTTACTTATGACTCAACCTTGGTTAAGGTTCAAGTCTATTTGCAAACCGAATTTACTTATGACTCAACCTTGATTAAGGTTCAAGTCTATTTACAAACCAAATTTACTTATGACCTAACCTTGATTAAGCTTCAAGTCTATCTCCGTAACAACCAAAGATAGCTCGTATAGTATATTTCCCGCTTTGCTAGCCCAACGTATAAGTTGGTGCCTCGCTCAAGGTCTTGCATGGATCGCATCCCTGCCGTGTTAGACAGTGGACTACATCCAAAATGCCTTAGTATATTGACCTCTCTGCTAGCCCAACGTATTTCAGCTGGTGCCTCGCTCAAGGTCTCACATGGATCGCATCCTTGCCGTGTTAGACAATGGACTACGTCCAAAATGCCTTAGTATATTGACCTCTCTGCTAGCCCAGCGTATTTCAGCTGGTGCCTCGCTCAAGGTCTCGCATGGATCGCATCTCTGCCGTGTTAGACAGTGGACTACGTCCAAAATCTCCCGGCACCTCACACTTACTAAGACTTTGCTACATAGATTGCATATGTATTAATTATAAGAAACCCATTGTATCATATGTTTAACACTTACCTGGCCAGGGTAAGTAATTCGCATATGGTACACACGGACTTATTATAATTAAGGCATCACACCCTATGCAAGCAAATTTTCAGCTCATGCTTGTGTCCCCTATTTTATTTGGTAAAACCTTTTTCTTGATATATGTTTGATACTTGGTTTTACCTTTACTCCTTTAAAACCAACGATGTGTTTTCGTTTCATAAAACCTTGTATGTTCATATCCATTGATATGACCACTACGCAACTCTTGCATTTCTTATATTTTAAACGTTAGTTTGGGATGATTACCCCCAACCCGGTTTCGACGTTCAAGTTAAGCTTGTGCATTGATCGTTCATTATCTAGAACTATGCACCTTTCCCATTTTGCTCCTTGATTGTGTATGCAATTACCACTCTCTTCGTGTGATAATTGCCCACTAGTGCACTTACTATGATTTAGGGCGTGTACCTGATTGATATGTGCTCATGTGTTCCCCTCTTTTTTTTATCAATCCACTAGTCTGAGTCATTACTTGACTTGGTCCTTGGTGAGCATGCCTTCCGCCGTGCTCCTGGACCCTCCCTCCACCACCTTGTTGGGTGAATCATTCGATCCTATCTCGATCGAATAAAATGTTCTAATCCCTGTCACATTTACAATTTCAATTGATTAGTATCATGACATGTCGGTATTAGTATGCATCATTACAGTATAATGTTAGAATTCTTGTTACACAAGAATTTCATTGCCTGAATAAATCTTTGGATAGACTTCAAGCCGCCCAACCATTTCCTTACCTAGATTTTGTGATAGAATGTATATACACGATATCACTATTTGATCATATATAACAATCTTCGATTAAACCGGATTGTTATTGTAAATTTTACTTACCGGATTCCTCGATCAAGCCCCGAACCGAACACCCTTCAACACTTGAGCGCACAGTTTGAGTCCAAGTATCCTTCTCGACACTTGGATCCCTCAAACCAATGGCTCTGATACCACTTGTAAGACCCTAACCCGTAATCACGCGATCAACGCCTAATCATACGGGTTTTGAGCTTACGTAAAACCACTCCCGATTAAAACTTTTAAAATTATGAGAAACATAAACCGTTGTGATCAAATACATATTCGATTCCCAAAGATTTATACATTTTAATAGTTAAAACATATACTAAGATTTTGCGTTTTATCGAGAGTTCCTTGAATTCTAATGCGGAAGCTTGATGAGTGTTCGAGTGTGTTCGGTTCTTATCGCGACTCGATCCTTGCTCCGGGATTTCCATCGAAGGTATACCTAGCACCATTACATAGATAATGGTTAGTTGTTTTGATAATAGCACATTTTAAATAGTTAACACGTTGATACGCGTCAAAACGGAACGAACGAGCTTGGAATACAAAGCAATTATTTTGGGATTACATTCCGCCGTAAGCTACGCTTCCAGCGTAAGCTACGTTGGTCAATGGATAAAATTTCCCGAGAGGGCCTGGCGTAAGCTACGCTGCCAGCGTAAGCTACGCTGGCCACTGGGCAAATTTTGCGAGAGGTTCTGGCGTAAGCTACGCTGCTAGCGTAAGCTACGCTGGACACTGGGCAAATTTCCTGAGATGGCCTGACGTAAGCTACGCTGCCAACGTAGCTTACGTTGGCCACTGGCTGAAAAACTCATTGTTTCTACTTGCTTTTCCCCACTTTTGGCATCTCTTTTACTTATGTTCAAAGCCATTCCGGGGAACACTTGGGGACTCATTGATACCCTATTATCATGCATATAAGATACCATTTCTCAAAATCAAATACACCGTTTCGGTTATTCAATGCTTATGTTGATTTTACCCAATTCGACCCGTTAAGGCCATGGATTATACAAAGCCTTATTTGACCGTTCAAAAGGCATAACAATCATATTGTTGACACATTTGACACTTGTTTAACTAAAAGCATTGTCCGTTTTGTGTCATTATGACTTGGTTCTTAAATTTAACCTTTAGTAAATCTTTAAATTCCCAAAATGCCCCTTTATAGCCAAATCCTTAAATTTAGCCATCCATGGCGACACCTTTGATTCAACCCATTACCTTTGACTCATTGACTTGTTTACAAACCTCTAAGTCCTTTCGGACTTAGATTTTCACATTTTCTCAAGTTTTCTCTTATTTAGTAAATTCTAAGCGCATTAATGCGCATTGAAAATAGTTATGGAAATAACTTACTTGGCTTGCACCCATACTTCATGTGGGTAGTTTTAGTCCCCATGTTGCTTTGCCCAAAGGCGTTTAATTAGCTATGGACTTACCGGGTGGCCTTGACCCATATCCAAACCTTATGCTTACCCTCCATGATTCTTAGCATCAAGCGTGAAGGCGCTAGTGCATTTACCTGCGTGCTTTCTAGATAGACACATTAATTTCTCGGAACTCAAATGATAATATTTTGCATTTGATCCGTTTAACCTCATGAATCTTAATGCTTGGAATACAAGCATCAAGTATTGGACTCACATGGTGAGGACATCACCATTTGACTCGTTTAGACGCATAGTTCATAATGCTACGTTATTCGAGCATTTTATCTATGGTCCAAGCGACATCACACTTGACCTATTTAACACACGCTTTATTACTTCATTCAAATGATTTCATCGATCCGTTTGAATTAAAACATCATTCCCACATCTCATTATTAATTGACCCATTTGACGAAAATTCACCATTTGGGCATAACTCATTGTCTCGATTAAGGTCATAAACCACGTTTTGTATTGAGTGCACATAAGGCGACCCACTTAATAGATTCTACCCCTTGGGGTTTATCTTTATCACACACTCAAGGTTTAAGACTAACGTATACAACAATTAAGCTATGGTATAGTACTTTGGTGTAAGTAATACTTACCTTGTATTTACTCTCATTTACTTGCACTTTAAGCTCATATCCGCTTGACCCGCTTTGTTCGTTGATCCATTCCTTCCAAGCTTGCACCTAGCTTGATAAGATCAACCTTCACTATACTCATAAGATTAGTTAAGTTAGTCATCATATTCAATAACTAACACATCTCATGAGTTTATTCACACCAACATATCACTTTCCCAATTATCATTGGGCTATATTTTTCATGTGTGGTGTGATCCATCTTTTAAACATGTGTTTCACATTTTATATGCGGGTAATTCCATGATTACCCAAATCAAGTTATCACCTCAATTTGCAAACAACACTATTGAGGCGTTTCATCAAACACTTGGTGTGCACCCACCAAATTCAATTGATTTTCATGTGTTTTAAGTTAGCCAAAGCATACCCATTTAGCTAAACATCACCATATCATGTTATCTAGACTTCTTAGCCTAATTTCTCATTATAATAACTCCTAAGAGTTATCACAACTACTAACCATATGTGGTGTTCACCTAGATGTATAAACCCAAATTTTCACATATCACATAATCATATGAACATAGCAAGCATACATCTAAAATGATATTTATACTCAAATTAAACATGTTTGGGGCTCCCTAAGGTTAGAGAAACCTCCATCAACATACACCTTCACGTTTTTATAAAAACCCTAATTTCTCACCATGATCAAAAATGGATTTAACATCAATTTGTACCAAATAAATGATACCTTTTTGTGTAATAAGCTTGGATAATCCGGATTTTAGCTCATGCATCGAAACCCCCCTCGATTTGGCTTGGATTTGAGCTTGAATTTGAGTGTTTAGGGTTTTGTGGATCATGGAGATGAATCTCCTGATCATACATGACATACACACCCACAATGTGTGTGTTTTATTGTTTTATTTTTATTTATAAAACCCACTTTATCATGTTGACAACTATGGCCCCTCAAGTTTAGTCTTGAGTTTGTTTTTAGATTATTACACTAACTAGAGTAGTCTCTTGTAATGGGTTTTAGTCTCGTTTTTATCCATTGACTAAGACATCCACCGCTAAATTCGCTTTCGATACTTTATCAATTACGCCTAATGGCGTATTTAGGCGAAACAAGATTTCGGGGTGTTACAATTTGTAAAACGTCAAGTAATTTTAAAGTAAGGTTTTTTAGGGTTTTACAGGCCTCTACGGCTCGCAGAGGCCTCTGCGAGCCGCAGAGGTGTCAGAGCATCAAAAACAGCAACCCTCTGTGGCCCGCAGAGGCCTCTATGAGTCGCATAGCTTTGTTGCCCTAAAAACCTAACCATTCTGCGGCTCGTAGAGCCCTCTGCGTGCCGCAGAGGTGGGTGCCCACAGAACATTCAATATCCAGACTGCAAAACAGCTTTTGTCAGTGAGCTCTGTGGCCCGCAGAGGTCTCTGCGAGCCGCAGAGGTACGGTAGTTGGTGTAATTAAACCCTATACGACTCGTAGAGGTCTCTTGAAAATCAGAGACCAAAATAACCGTTTTTCAAAGTGTAACCGTTTTTCAAAAACTGATATGGGCGAACCTGGACTGAAATGGGCGAACCTGACACTGTAGTGGGCGAACCTGAGAAATTTTTGGGCGAACCTAGGAGTTTTTGGGCGAACCTGGAAATTTTCTGTTGAATTTTTCACTTTCGGGTCACATTTTTCACATTCGATTGATCGGGGGTACGAACCTAGAACCAAAACGGGCGAACCTGCATCAGAAGGGTCGAAAGTGAAAAGAAACGGACGAACCTAGAACTTGTGTTTGGATATTTTACATTCTGGTCAAAATTCTACATTCGGGTATACTACTTTGGGCGAAAGTATAAGTATCAGGGGCGAACGTAGAATTTAGGGCCTAAAAATGAAATATTTTTAGAAAATTTTAGAAAATATAAGTATCAGGGGCGAAAGTATAAGCCTGATTTTAGAAAATTTTTGAAATATTTTTGTCGGAAAAATGATGACCTGGACCATGCCAAGAACGGATGAGGAGATCAGAGCTTTAATAGAAGCTGATAGAAAGAGACAGAGATTACAGAGACAAAATTCTCAAGATGACAACATGTGGAGATTTCCAATGACACCGAAACCAACTGATGAAATGGTACATGTTAACAAGTGTGTTAACAGAGAAGGTGTTCATAGGAATGTTGCGTGTTTAGTCAAACAAATGAGACATGATGATTCCAGTGAATTGTCAAAGAGTGATTTGAATTCTGATACGAGTTCAGAACAAAGTAAATCAGAACAGAGTGATACCTCAAATGGTAATGCAAAATCTGATAATGGTAATAAATCAGATGATGAGGTAAGTGCTAGTTGTTCTAATTGTGTCAGGATGAAATGTGAAATGATGACACTTATTGAGGACAAACAGAAACTAGCAAATGATCTTGAAAATTGTAAAAACCAAATTAAAGCTTTTGAAAAGAATGAAAAAGATTTGTTAAATAAAATTGAAACTTTAAAGAAAGAAATGTTAAAAATGAATAAAAGTGTTTCAAAGAATACTTCCACATCAGAGTTGGAAATCACAACACCTTGCGTTGTTAATTCTGATTCTGAAGTGAAACAAATGTTAGAACAGAAAACTGAAAATGTTGAAACAACTTCAACTTCTGAATCTGAAGAAAAACCCATATTCAGTTTTCCTGAAGGAGTTGAAGGATCCTACATGTTGGAAGGACGTGACAAATTGATTTTCAACAAAGATTTTCTAATTGAGAATATCGAACAATCTCTACTTAAATGTATTTTTGTTGATAATATCGATTTGTTAAATCAGTTTAGAAATCAATTTGATCATCTTCATTTTGAACTCAGTCCTAACCAACATGAGAATAAAGAGGATCAAAAGAAAAATGTTGAAAATAAAAAGGGTTCTAAAGTAAAAGAACCAAAACCAAACAAATCGAAAGGAAATGATCAGATGAAAAATTGTTATCAAAAGAATTCAAGAAATTTTTCATCTAGATCATATGACTATTATGATTATTCATATAACTCTCGATTTGATGGTTATTGGGGAGACAACTCACCACAGTATTCTCATCGTTATGTTGAACGGAGAAACTGCTTTGAATGTGGTGAAGTTGGTCATATTGCAGTTCATTGTCCCTATTGGTATTGGGATGACGGGTATGCATATGATTTTGTTGAATATAGGTCTTGTTATAACTGCGGAGAGTGTGGGCATTTAATTGCTTACTGTCCGTATGTTAAACAGAAAAAGACCGAAGTGAAATTTGCTAGAAATTCAGGCAATGTCAGAAAGCCTGTATCCCCAAAACCAATCAAGAAGCAAAAGGGGAAACAGGTTGTGTATGACAATCGTAACAAAATTGCCTTGAAGAAAAATGGAGATTGTAGACGGGTTGCTGAGGTAAGGGGGAGTTCGAAGGCTAAGCCTAAGAATAACTCTAAACCTGGGTCTTCATCAGTTAAGTCTGAGAAGATTCCAAACAACGTTCAGAAGCAGGTTTCAAATAAGAAATCTGAAAAGTCAAAAAGTAAAACAATTTCAACAAAATCCAAAATAAACTCTGAACGTGTTTGGAAACCCAAAGCACTTTCTAAATCAATAGCAATTTCTACTTCAAATCAATCCATTGAAAAACCAATTGATTTTTCAAAAGGAGAATGGATTGATGTTCCAAGAATTGATGACCTTGGACGACCCATCATTGTGAAGGGATGGGTACCTCTCTCATGCTAATTGTTTAATAAGTGTGCAGATTGTTCCAGACAGACCTATTAGCTGTTCTTTGATAAGCTGATAGTGGAGCATCTGTATACACACTATTTATTGGAGAGGTGAAGGTCAAGGAAGGGATATTGAAGAAGGAAAACATGATTTCAACCAGAAAGGAGAGTGTTTGTAGTCTGTTTCCAACCTGTGAAGCCGGAAAAAGTTGCAATCTCATGCAATTGCTCTCAGGTGTTGGATTTCAATAACAGATACGACAAAATGGTTTGCTAATTGAAAAATCTTAATGAGTCTAGTAATCTGAGAGGAAAATGGTTTTGAAACTGAATGAGTAAACCGCATCGGATATCATTTTATTTTGTTTTTCTTCAAAAAGTTTAAAAATCCAAAAAAATGCTTATTTTGAGATTTTTAGGGGGAGAAAATTTTAGAAAAATCAAAAAAAAAAAAAAAAAAAAAATAGAAAATCAAAAATGAGTTTTCCTGGAGAAAAAGAGGAGATGATAGTACATCAGTGGACTGTCAGACTACTCTAAAAACAAAAATGAATTGATAAACATTGAGTAGCCACTACAATTATATATTGGTAGGCTTGAAATCAAAGTTTAAAGTTCAGCATGGTGATATAAATTTAAAATCAATAACTGATAATCATGTGGATCAACGTATCGTTGGCATATGGTCTTAGTACCGAAATTTCGTTTGATAGATTGCCAAAATCAGAGGTTTCGGGTCGTTATATTGAAAGTTATCTGGGGATGGCCTAACTGATCTTTTGCTGTATTGATTTACAGACCTAGATTCAGTTAGGGTATCTTATTAAAAGATCTTTAATGACAAAACCATAAGTTACCGAACGAGGAACTTAACATGTGTGATGATAATCAAAGATTATCTAATGCATCGTATCAATACTATGATGAAAATCATGTATGATATTAGTCCTCACCCTGGAAGAGTGCACAAGTCGCTTTGAAGCGTTAATTTGCTGACCTGTCACCACTGTGCCTCATACCTTGTAACTAACGGATAACTTCAATATAATCACGCGTTACGATGAATCTTTGCGCAATTCTTGATACGGGAATGTGTCGCGAGTGCGGGGACCATAGATTACTCAGAAACTAATATTACCATAACGTATCTAAAGTGCTGAGCAATGAATGATGATTTTGAGTTTAAGTGGACAAACATACTGGTAATGGTTGTAGGATACTCAATGACAAAAACAGAAAATTAATCAAAAAGAGTTATGACTGACTGTTTCAATACTGATATGATCCTCTTAACCGGAAAATTCACAAAAATATGTTGAATTTACTTTTATGCAATTACATTTGGAAATTCAAAAAGATTTTTGGTGTGTTTTAGCATAAACTTTGAAAAATCAAAAAGTTTTATTTCAATTTTATTTTCGATAATCGATGCTGGAATACTAAAATGTGAAGGCTCAGATGCTTAAAAGTTGAAAAAGACTGCAAATTTTCAAGTTTCTGGTATATATTGAAAATGTTTTATAGTTCAGGGGAAGAACTATTGAGGGTCAAAAGGAATGTGAAGAGTACTTCCGAGATATTTGTCGAGTCTAACGCCGGTTGTAGTTTGTGCAGTTTTTAGTAAATTTTTCTGCAGAATCAAATACAACAGGTGCACTTCTCATGACTCATCGACAAAGAGTGTAATTGAACAAGACCCAAACCTGAACATCAAGATCACCAGAACAACAGAAGTTAGTAAAAGGTTAAAGAAATGATGAAGATTGAAGAAATCAAGATTATCGTCCATATTCATCTCTGAATCAGCAAATGACAAAGCCAAGATTTCTTGAGTCTGTCTGAGATTTCAAAGCTTACTGAGAGATAGATAGGAACTTCGACACAAACGTGCATGAAGATGGAAAGTTTTCAATCAAGACTTGAAAAATTGATAACTTTCTGATCTGGTACATCACTAGCTAGGTCCAAGGGGGAGATTGTTAGTGCATTATTCATGTATGTCCCTAGCTAGTGATCCGGTACAGAATGTCGAAGGTTCAGATAATCAGAGAACGACAAAGTCTTAAACCCAAAGACAATCCAATCAATAGTCGAGGGGGAGTTTGTAGATGCACGTATTGCGACTAGTGATTGGATCTACAAAGTTAACATGTGTTAAAAAATGCTGATGGGTTGAAGGTGGAAAAAGGGGCGAACGTGGAAATTACACAGAAAAAGTGGGCGAACGTGGAACAAACTGGGCGAATGTAGAATCAGTTTGGGCGAATGTGGAAAGATTCCACATTCGACCACTGTAAAGGGGCGAATGTGGAAAGTGTTCCACATTCGACCATCACAACTGGGCGAACGTGCAGAGTCTATAAATAGATTTTGTGAGTTTTTGAGATAGAGGAGCCCAAAGCGAGTCATTTAGTGTGTGTGTTTTTGAGGTGTGTTCCAGAGAGGTTTGAGAGAGTTTATGTGTGTGCTAGATTAACTGTATTGGAGTTGTAATCAAGTATTTGAAAGAGTTAATCTATGAAAAGCTTTAAAATGACTTTGATTGTGTTTTGATTTGAGTTTACTTCAGTTTGTTCTAAGCTAGGGTTTCCGCACCTGGTTTAGTAACTTGTATGATCATATAATCCTGTTTTCATATAAAATTCATCCTCTACACATATTAGATTTTTCAACCCCGGGACGTTCCCGGGGTATAATCTAGTTAATTCTAAAAGGCTTATTAATTCAACTGTCTAACGAAACATAACACATCCGTTTTTCTTTGATATTCAAAAAGCTATACCCATATAGACCAATAGAAAATAAGGAGAATCCTTTCAAAATATCAAGAAGATTTGTAAAACGTCAAGTAATTTTAAAGTAAGGTTTTTTAGGGTTTTACAGGCCTCTACGGCTCGCAGAGGCCTCTGCGAGCCGCAGAGGTGTCAGAGCATCAAAAACAGCAACCCTCTGTGGCCCGCAGAGGCCTCTATGAGTCGCATAGCTTTGTTGCCCTAAAAACCTAACCATTCTGCGGCTCGTAGAGCCCTCTGCGTGCCGCAGAGGTGGGTGCCCACAGAACATTCAATATCCAGACTGCAAAACAGCTTTTGTCAGTGAGCTCTGTGGCCCGCAGAGGTCTCTGCGAGCCGCAGAGGTACGGTAGTTGGTGTAATTAAACCCTATACGACTCGTAGAGGTCTCTGCGAGTCATATAGGGTTAGAAAGTACGAGGTATCCGAGTATCAGACTGATCATTCAGGTCAAATCATCCCTCTGCGGCCCGTAGAGACCTCTGCGGGCCACAGAGATCTGGTTGTTGAGAACAATTAAACACCTCTGCGGCCCGTAGAGACCTCTGCGAGCCGCAGAGTTTTCTATCAGCACTTTAAACCATCAACCATGCACGATTTTCAGTCCAAACCTCAAAATTTCAATTTTTTTCTCCGACGGTTCCAAAATTTCTCCGGCGAAAATACCATCCAACCAACCAGTTCATAACACAATGTCTTCGGGTGAATGGTTTGACGTATGTTGCTTCCTGGAAAGTGATAGTGAGCATGGTGAGCTAGCGGTTATATCCGGGAAAGCAGCGTTGCTGGGTTTAAATGAACAGCCACAGCTGCCCGATTTAAACGAGGAGTATGTAGAAGAACCGGAGTCATGTTACGTGCCTCCAAGAGCTCCACGATACGCACACGAGGCGGGTGACTGTAGCGAGGCGTCTGAGATTGGTGACCCGTTGATTGGTGACCCGTTGATTCGTTACCTGCACCGCTGCCTGACTTTCTCTATCACGGCGCGGAATCAGGGTAACGATAAGGTTACCCAGGGCGACCTTTTTTTTCTTTACTTCATGCTCAGGGGCAGGCCGTGTGCTATCCATCGTTGCCTTGCCGAGCTGTTCTCGTCGCTCCCGCACAAGGCGGATACTTCGGCCATAGCCTGCGGGGGGGATCATCTGCAACTTAGTGCAGCATGTCGCGGGTACCGCATACCAACTCTATACCACCGATCCTGAGCTATTACGGGGACACTTCATGCCGCCTAAGTAATGCCGTTATTTATTTATTATTTTATTGTTATTGTTATTATTATTGATATTATATTATAATTGTTAATAATAATAAAATTCTGTGTTGCAGACCATTAAAGCTGGAGTCGATGAGAAGTATGCATATGGTGGAGAAGACGAATATGACGAAGGATCGCCCCGCCAGATACTATTTTAATAAAAATTTTGTTGGCCGTTAAAAAAAAACTCATCCAAAACGAAGGTAAAAGTAGTAAAAGTATTAAAGTGCTATTCTATGGCTCGCAGAGGTCTCTACGAGCCGCAGAAGCATAAGTCAATGATTGGCAATGATTGACACAGACCTCTGCGGCTCGCAGAGGCCTCTGCGAGCCGCAGAGGCTGATGCAAATAAAATTTTAGGAGGTGTAAATAAGTCCTGCCATTTTAAAAATACCTGATTTTGTACAATCTGCCCACTGAGTCGACTGGGCCAAGGAGTCATAACGCCTGTCCTCGTCGCCTTTATAAATATGTACACCTAACTACGATTTTTTCCCAACATGTGTTAGGTAGGAAAAACCATTAAGCACGTGGTTTTGTTTCCAAAAATTTTAAGTCAAGGTTCGTATAGTATGCCTTTCGCTTTTGATAAATAGCTAGATAGTTTATTTTTTTCTTAAATGCAAATTATTATTTATGATAGAATTTGATAGAAATAAATTGTGCTTTTATTTACGACAATCTAATTATTAATTTTGTGGTATTTGTTATTTATTTGAAACTAGGTTTAATGCCACTGCTTCGCAGTCGGTGGGCAAGGAAATTTAGTTGTCATCTTTCGGTTAGGGATGACAACGGGTCGGGTATGGGTTGGGTTTGGTTAATACCATATCCATACCCGATTATAAAATCTCATACCATACCCGTCGGGTTTTTGTCGGGTATTACCCATCGGGTATAGAGCATACCCGCGAGTATCGGGTATACCCGCGGGTATCGGGTATACCCGTTGGTTTTGCATGTATATATATATATTTTTATTTTCTTCTATAGTCTTATGTTTTAAAAAATCTAAAATATATGAAATTGTAATAAGTAACATACATAGTATAATCACCATAATAATCTTTGAAACATTTAATATGTAAATATATATTATAGTATGAATTTTGAAAACTATTTATATATGTCATACCATATAAATATAAATAATAATGTTATTAGAATATATATTTTAGAAGAAAAGTTTATTCTTCAAATAATGAATCTATTAGAATGAAACCACTAGTACACAAAAGACCAAAAGATGCGGTGATTTAAGCTAAAAGATGTGGTTTTAGACCCCCATCTTATAGCCACGCATCAAAAGGCAACATTCAAAAGATGCGGGTTTAAGGGGACCGCACCTTTAGGCCAAGCAACCGCATCTCTTATCTTTTAATTTTAACCTCATCTTTTGGCAAAAGAACCGCATCTCTTGTCTTTAATTTTAGCAATCAAAATGTTTAAAGATGCGAGTATGAACCGCATCTTTTGGTATTTTAAGCCAAAAAATAATTTCTTTTATTTCTTTTCAATTTCCAGGAAATTTTATTAAAATTCCCAATATATACAAATATATATACCAACAAAATGAAAATCATATACAAAATCAAATTAAAACCAATATGAATAAACTAAATATGAGTTACAAAAGTTTCAAGGTAACACAAATATACATATGTCTAAGGATGAAAGTCATATACAATAACTATCCGAATCGACATCTTCATACTTTCAACCTAAATCGACGTCTTCTAGTTAATACTTGCAACCATAACGGTAGAAATTGCCTGAAAAAACATAATGTTACATTAATAAAAATGTAATTAAAAAATATACACAAGTGCCTATATGTTTAAAATTCAATCTTTATATTCAGATGTTAAAATATTATCATACATGCATACACATAAATCACAAGAATGCTACAATCGACTAATACAGATACCGAATCATAAATCACAAACCATACAAAAAGCAATTATCATAACCATGCAAATAGCAGTCATCTAATGCCAAGTATGTACATGTCTTATGTGATGAACAAAGGAAATAAGTTAAAAAATGTATTGGTTTAGTTGACCAAGATACACACACACATATAAACAAAAACACATAATTATACATATTTAGTTGACCCGTTAGATATAAATGAACATTAAATGGTGGAATTTAAGCTAACCTTGGGACAACTTTACAAAGTTCATGACCGGTCACCAAACACCTTCTTAATCCAAAGCGTCACTAATTCTACGACCATAAAATCGATTTCCTCATGTGATGTAATGTCTTCCGTATTCCATACCTAAAAACAAACAAAGTATCTAAATGTATACAAATAAATAGAAAAGTCGATACTTGTATGCATTAAACATTTTAATATGTGTAAGTAACATTTTTATTTAGAAAACTATATATATACACACACACATTACCTTTATAGGTGGATAGTCACCCGGTCCATCAGACCCATAACTAGGGTCCAAGAACTCGAACTAGCGGGTCATCTTTATTTTCATAATAACTCCCATCCGCTTTCATCTTTTCTCCTCTTAAAGCTATCAAAAAAACATTTGTTACAACAATAGTCTATAATTAAAAAAAAAAAACTATGCAATTAGATAAAACAATCATTTTACCAAATCACATGCCTCTTCAAACGAATCATCATCAAGTTCGTACAATTTGGTTTCTTTGTTAAGTTTGGCTCTACCGCATAAGTACAACTTGGAACGTGGGTTTCCTAAACTTCTAAATTCTTTGTATCTAGATTCAAGTTGAGGCCATATAAACTTTTGTTTTAGTTTCCTACCACTCCATCCACTACGTCCTACGTGGGGTACATGTTTTCTCTTGGCACTGCTAGCTTTTGCTTTCACGCTTTTCGCCTTCACACAAATCAACAAACTGTTAATAATTACTTGCAAACATGTACACATAATAATGAAATTTATCATATTAACACCAGGTATATAAGTAAATTAACTAAATAAAAGTTCCCAAAACCCATTCTACACAAACAAAGTACTGAAAAGATTTGGTCGCCAAATCAAGCGCAAGCCACTTACATTACTGTGGACTCAACAACAGCTGCACACAACAGCCAAATGAAGCGCAAGCCTGCTTTACTGCTGTAACAACAGCGTCTGAAAGGCGCTGAAACGCTGAAAACAATTCAAACATAATAATAATAATAAGCAATTCAAACATACCTTAAATTCTTTTCAAGTTTTTTGTTTAACAAATTCCTCCCAATGATCAAGGTCGATAAATGGAAACTGATCACAAGCACCTAGTCCTGTATTTACATATACTCTTTCGGGGCATCGGTCTAAATCTTCCAATATTTCTAAATTTTACAAAACACTAAGTAAAACTAATAATTAATAATTTTATGAGTATTACAAAACACTAAGTAAAACATACCTTTGTTTCTAACCATAATGCATCAAAATATTTGTCCTCGAATTTGTGCATCTGAATACGAATTGGAAAGGTGTTGTATCATCGTTCCATACCATGACCTTAATCGAAATTAATATGTCTCTTGTCCTCCGGTATCTTCTTTGAAAAAGAAGCAATCCCACGTTTGGCCTTGGGAGTCTTTTTTTGTCATACCTATGGTTTATATACATACAAAAAAAGTTAACTAGAGCTATTCAACTTAAAAGATCAAATAATGCACATATATATACCAAATACAATTAGATAGTCCTACTACACAATGGATTTCTGTTTATAATGAGGGTCGGCCGATGAAGCAAAGGTGAGTTCTTTGATTATACTAATTGAAGTAGTTCTAAAAAAGATATGTTATCGACTATAGATATTAACATTTACATGAAAAATTAAGAAGTCCAGTGTATGTGACATAGTAAGATAATTAACTTGTTTATTATTAATAATGACAAAAACCACTCCATTAATTGAGAGGGATCTAGTGAAAGATTGTTTGTTATTGAGTCTGTTTTTTTTAATGTGCAATACATTGAAAGGAGATCTGGACCACATTCAATTTTTATATCCTCAACCACATCAAATAACAGACCCAAACATATAAATAATGAAATTTATCAAAAATAAAGGTAGGGTTATCATCACCTTCAGAGTATAACTGAGATGGTGACGGTGACGGTGACGGTTTGAGATGGTGGCTGGTCGTCGTTGTGCTGGTAGGCGGAGATGGTGGTTTGTCGTCCTTCTGCTGGACGGTGGAGATGGTAATGGTGGACAGTTATGAGCTTTTGATAGTGTAATGGGGTTTAATTTGGGGGGAAAGAACCGCTAAGGTGAGTTTTTGGGGGGAAACTTTTGGGCAACTGGCGGGTTATCAAAACAGCTGGTTTTGGAGGAGTTTTATGTTTTTTTTTTTAATTTTTTACTCTTAAGTTTTTTCCCATTTACATATTTTTATCATAAATTTATTTAAAATACGTAACATACTAAAATTTTCAAGCATGAATTTAGTTTACAATATAATATAACTAGGGGGTGTAAACGAGACGAGCCGAGCCCGGGCTTAATTGGGCTCGAGCTCGGTTCGAGCCTAATACTTTGAGCTCGAACTCGGCTCAAAAGTAAAATCCAAAAGCCCGGGCTCGACTCGACTCGGCTCGAATAATTTTAGAACAAATTTAAAGGAGCTAAAAGTTCGGCTCGGGCTCACTTCGATAGCTTAAACGAGCCAAAGCTCGGCTAGAGCTCATGTTAAATAGTAAGTATATGAAGAAACACGAATCCTAGATTACCGGGTTAGCGCTAATCTTGGTAGTGATTCTGCTGGGTGTTTATAAAAAGGTATGTTTATAAAACGTGAAATGTATAAGGACAAGACCAAGGATGTTTAGAGACAACAAGTTAGAAGAGCCGAGCCTCTAAATGTTAGCAAATAAACAAGGGTTGGAAAAGTACGATGTGCTCATAGTCTTTTCTGTGAAAGTGTTTGTGAATATCGGATGCCAATAAAAGGAGAAGGGACTCCTCTTTTTATAGTACCTCGACATATAACTCTCTCAACCCGTCCTCTACCCTCAGTGTCATCAAGTACGTAAGTATGTGGTGCGCTTAATGTTGTCGTGATTACCCGGTTCAATACCAATCGAAAATGGTGGTAGATCATCAAAGTGGTCGTATTCCTCCTCGTTAATTACATTATCAACACCAAGAATACGTCGTTTCCCTTGCAAAACAATATGGTATCTTGGTTTGCTCGGGTCTTTGACATAGAAAACTTGTGTGACATGCTTTGCCAGAACGAAGGGTTCAGATTTATAGTTGTAAGATCGACAAGTGTAAAACCATATTTGTCAACTTGAACACATGTACTGTTATTCACCCACTTACATTTGAACAAAGGAATAGTGAAATCGTAATAGTTCAACTCCCAAATTTCTTGTATGACACCATAATAAGAATTTTTGGCGATTTTTATCATTGTATCATGACGCCGTCTGTTGAACTCAGTCGTTGATACTATTATTGTAACTCTACTATTTTGCACGACACTTTTTTTTATCTTGATCACTTGTGTAAAACGTATAGCCGTTAATTTCGTACCCTTGAGAAGATTTAACTATACACTTTGGACCCTCTCCTAACCTTTTCAAAGTTTCATTAACATTAGTTTTTGTAACCTTCCTTTCCATCCACTTCGATAACTCTTTGTTTTAAGTGTTTATGTATCATATATCATCCTTACCTGGGTATGTCGATTGTTACATGTCCATGTGTTCATTAACATACGGAGCAAGGCATGTCATGTGTTTTAGGACCACTAAATGTGCATCTTGTCTATATTTATGTAATGGCTTGATTGTTTTCATAGCAATTACTGACAGACCCTCAAGTCGATTCGAATGACGAGTTTTAAGAACACCAACACTGTCGACACCGTCCATATAGCCTATGAATAAAAACAAATTAATATATTGTAACTTTAACACTAATGTATGTATATATTATATAATATTATTAGATATTATTAATAGCATTACCTTGGAAGAACTCAATCACCTCTTTAAAAGTATAACCTTCAATAATACTGTCTTCTGGTCGTTTAAGATTTCTCACAAAACCTTTTGATACACCCATTTATTTTTCAAAAGGGTACATGTATCGTAGAAATACAGGACCCCAAGCTTTAATTTCTTGTACGATATGAGATATTAAGTGAACCATTACATCAAAAAATGATGGTGGAAAATACATGTCTAGTTCACAAAGGGTGACATAAATGTCTTTTTGCCATTGATCAAAGTCTTCCTTGTCAATAACCTTTGAGTGAATGTTGTTAAAAAACAAACAAAGCTTTATAATTGTATGTCAGACATTATCTGGTAACAATCCACGGATTGCGATAGAAATCATATGTGTCATCAAAACATGACAATTATGAGACTTCATTCCAATCAATTTACAATCTTTGATCGACACCAGTCTTTTAATGTTTGCTGAATAAGCTGATGGAACCTTAATTTCATGTAAACATTGACAAAACTGTCTTTTTTCTTCTTTTGTTGTATTATAACAAGCAGGTGGCAGATAAATGCGGTCGCCTCTTTGTTCCGGAGCAAGATCTTTACGTATATTCAAAAGTACCTTGTCTTTTCGGACATTAATCTGATCTTTAGTTTTACCAGGAATATTTAATAGTAAGCCTATCAAGCTTTCACATACATTTTTTTCTATATGCATAACATCTAGACAATGTCGAACATTTAAATGTCTCTAGTAAGGTAAATCCCAAAAGATTGATTTTCTTTTCCAGTTAATTCCTTCCTCAACACAAGATCTTTTTCCCAACACACTATTTAGATTTTCAACTCGTGAAAATGTATCGAATCGTGTCCTGATCGTTCCGTCCTCAATCTCTCCATTAAACTCATCTTTTTTCTTCCTAAATTTGTGACCTTTCCAAAGGAATCTTCGATGTCCCATGTCTAGTAGGAGTTTTTTCTAGAACGCTAGTACTAGTAGCTTTTCAATATAAAACTTTTTCTCCTATAACTTAAAAGCTTCAAGCTCCTTCAACCAAAAAAGGTTTTTATTGAATAGGAGTTTTTTCTTAAAAGCTTGCAGCTTGAAGCTCATGAAAGATCTTAAAAGCTTCTTGCCAAACATACCCTAAGTGTGAGCCCGTTTCATTTCATCTTCTTCATCCTCTCTAGTCCTACACTCATTAATAAACATGCAATTTTTTTTCTCAAACCATTTCATTTCCTTCTTTATTTCTTAATCTCTCTCACATTTCTTTACTTTCTGTTTTATAAAAACTACCCCTCACTTTGATTAATACTTGATTAATAATTTTAGGGCTCAAACATACAAAAATCCATCGAATTAAGGACATCACTGTTAAAAAAACTTAGATTGTCTAATGGTCAATATGCCCGAGCCGGGAGTCCTCCCCGCACCCCTTAAGCGCCGGCCCTGTTAGTTACACACCACGTTTACCCTTTATATAATTAAAACTTTATTATTGTAGGTAATAAAGGAAGAAGAAAATAAAATTTTGAAATATATCCGTTTGAGCATAAGATGCGGTTGTGGGAACCGCATCTCTTGACGCTGGTGCTTTTTCATGTAATGCATAAGATGCGGTTGTGAGTAAAACCGCATCTCTAGGTGCAACTCTTTTTCCAATATAATGTATAAGATGGGATTGTGTGAAGAACCGCATCTTTTGGTGTTGTTTTTTTTAAAATAATTCTATAAGATGCGGTTGAGATGATGAACCACACCTTATAACTTTTGCCATTTGCATCTTTTGATCATTTGTGTACTAGTGAACATTACTAAAAAATAGTTAAGAACAGAAATATATAAAACTTAAAAGTCTTCGGGTATATATTTCGGATAGACGGGTATTTAGTTTCGGGTAATCGGGTCGGGCATCACCTAATACCATACCCGTCCCATACCCGCGAAATATGTTTTTTCCAATATCGAACCCGTCTCGTACCCATCGGGTTTCGGGTATACCTGTCAGGCTCGGGTTTTTTTGCCATCCCTACTTTCGATTGGCGTGATACCAAAACTTGGTACAGAAATCAAAAGAGATAACCCAAATACTGTACCGTTAGCAACTGAAAGAAAAAACCCAAAAGTTAAAGTGATAGTATAACCGAAATGATAACAACATGTATGGCCTAGACCAAAATAATAAAAATGATTGATTGGATTAGGTAAAACTAAACCAGCCTACTCGTTTTAATTCCTTTAAATATCATATAACATTTCCTATAACATTATATAAGTGTGTGTATATATATCACACACTTATTTATCATAAAATTATTTATTGAACGGAGTTAAGAATGCATGTATAAACCATACTATATATCAAAGCTACGATTTATCATGTCCATGATACATTTGTTCCCTACAAAGTTCAATCAATATGTGCACAACCATTATCTTTCATCCACTTGTTACAAAATTTTGTGAACAATTTGTACTGCACTACCATTTACAATCTTCTAAAATAAAAGTAGTTGGGTATATTTCTCTTATTTCATTTCTCTACCAACAACTACACACCTATTTTAAAGTCTTTACAGAGCCGGCCCAACCTTTTTGGAGGCCCAAAGCGAACTTCAAATTTGGGGCCCTTTAAGGGTTTCCTAAAACGGGTGAGCCGGGTCGAGTAGTAGTCATAACATGTTAGGTTTAGGATTCGATTCATTAATATATGTCATATACTTAGGTATTGTCTATGAATTTAAATTCGTTATAGAATTAAACAATATAATTAAGCACTCTGAACGGCGTGAGTGTTTAGTTATAATCGATACTTCTATCATTGCAACCCGCACGCTAAGATCCGAACGGCGTGAGCTTGGAGTAGCGGGTTGGCTCTAATCAACGAACGGCGTTTGGTTAGACTTTAGATAGAGTGGATGTCCGAACGGCGTGACGTCTAGTATTGATACAAACCGTTTAATTAAAGGATCATTGCACCATAATTGTTAATGATCATAAGTCCGGGTCAAATTAAGAAACTGCCTTAGTGTTGGAATTAGCTTTAATATCTGAACTCGTCTCACAATTTAATTAACGTTTTTTTAGTCATTTGTCTTGTTAGTTTTAGTTTTATTTTCATTAATTTAAACTATACCACCCCCCCTTTTTTTATATAGTTGTATTTCGTGCGAAAAACGTTTTTGGTATAATCAGTTGATCTGTATCCCTGAGAACACGAACCTTACTTTCACTCATACTAGTGGGTTTACTATTTATTTATTTGCTAGATTCGACACCCAACAAATCATATATTCGGACTCAA
Organism: Ambrosia artemisiifolia; assembly: GCA_032199755.1. Lineage (NCBI taxonomy): Eukaryota > Viridiplantae > Streptophyta > Magnoliopsida > Asterales > Asteraceae > Ambrosia > Ambrosia artemisiifolia. The sequence continues at coordinate 13,391,732 of CM063521.1, forward strand.
TGTTGCCATAAATCTGAAGCAACAAGCTTCTAAAAGAAAATTTATAAAGTAACTATTGTCAAAAAAAAAAATCTATACCTTAAAAATGGGAATTAAAAGAATGCGATGGTTGTTGAAAATAAATTAGAGTTTTGTTAAAATCCTTTTCCCAAGCTTCCAATCTGATTTATATATTACTAGCCGATTACCTCGGGAAGGTCCCGGGGTTGAAAAATTTAATATGATTTAATAAAAAATGATAAAAAAAAAAAGAAAACTCAAATCACGAAAAGAGTAAATAACTTAAACATAATCAATCTTAGTTAAAAAACATTTATTTAAAAAGTTAAAAAAATAAAAAGCATAAACCATATTAAACATAATAAAGTATTAAAAAGATAACCTTCAACATATAATCATCTTCACGTAAATTAAAATATGTTACAATTTGATTAATGAATAACCTGAACACTTTGTGTTTTTTTCTATATGAATATAACCACACAAAAAATAGTCGTTTTTTTTTTCGTTTTTATATAGCACTATGGTACTCGTTGGAAAGATAATAAAACGCTCGTTAATTTGGTGTAATTTTTTTATTTAAAAAATCTCGAATATAAAAGATATTTATGTTTAAAAATTATGGGAGGAACTGAGGAAGATAAGAGAGAAAAATTTAAATTTGTTTTTAAATTCTTTTTTCCTAAAATAACTCAATTTAATTTTAGTAATTGAGAATTAAGAGATAGAGAGATAAATTTAGAAAAATACTCAAAAACACCAAAAACACTCAATTATTAAGCCACGTGGCACTCTCAATGAGCATATATGCTTTCTTTTATATATATATATAGATTTTGGTCATTGGTTACTTGAGTCTTGGACTATTAAAAAAACAAAAAGGAAAAATGGGCTGTTGCGGAGTTTCGAGCTTGGGTCCCCACAAACGAAATTATGAAGTTCTAACCGCTAAGCTACTACAAAGTTATTTGTTGAAGAAATCTGTAGTAGACATAATATACATATACATTGATTTTTTTTAAATGGGCCCCAAAAATTTGGAGGCCCTAGGCACTAGCCTTGGCTTGCATCAAATACGGGCCGGCCCTGAGTCTTTAACCAATGCCGTAGTCATGGTTGCCGTTTTTTCCCTCTCTTCGCGGCCTAACAGTTATTGAACAACCAACTGCAGATATATTTAACCATCCCGCTTCCGTCCGTCGCTTAGCACCGAATAACATAGCTAGTTGCTTTCAGTTGCACGAAAGATCTGGATTTAGTAGCTATCACCATTTTATGGTTTCACACTCAAGGGTTTCATCTCGTTCAATACACGAAATTGGCAACGATGGTGAATTTAGAACTCAGATTAGCAGTAGATCGACGATGACGAATATGAAAGAGGGTCGGTAGTGGGGTAACCTGGTCTGGACTCTGGAGGGTAGGATAACAAATGCGTGAATATTAAATATTAATTGTGTGAGCTTTGAGGTTACGAAAATACCCCGTTACAGTAGCAAGTATGTGTTATATATATATATATATATATATATATATAGAGGATCCTGTAGGAAAATTGATTTGTGTGAGAAGCATGAGAAGGATTAAGAATTGACATGTAACCATCATGTTTTTGATTTTGGGATGATGTTTTGGGTTGTTTTGGCTTGAAAAACACTTAACACAACAAAATAAAACAATTTAAAACACAATCCAATGTATTATAGTCATTAAATTTAAATTACAGATAAAACACCCTAGTAATTACTTAAAACACTATGCTTAAATGTTTTTGACATAGTGTTTTAAGTTTTAAGCCTAAAATACATTGTTTTCGGTTATTAATTGTTATGTTTGTTGTTTTTCTAAGCAAAACAATCCATAACATCATGAATACATCCAAAAAAATGTTGCATACATATCAATTTTTAATCCTTCCTACACTTCTCACACAAACCAATTTTCCTACAGGAACCCTACCCTATATATATATATATATATAGGATTAGGTTCCAATGAAAACCACCCCTTCGTGTAAGAACCGCGAGAACCCCGACGTAAAATGTGAATTTTAAATTTTTTTTCCCACCGGTGTAAAAACGGGTAACCTCGACGTAAATAAAAAAAAATAATTTTACAGTGGTGTAAACGACCATGGCCCACGCTATTTTGTCTTATTAGGCAAGGGAATATTCCCTTTTCTCTTTTATTCAACTTTAATTGTGGACCACAAATCTTTTTGGATTAAAATAAGTGTGTGGTGGAAAAGATGGTTCCTTAGTTCTTGCATGAAAGTGTGGTTCTCATTTTACCCTTTCCCTATATATATATATAGGATCCAGATATTTTGAGAACCAAGGTGAGTTGCGAGAACTTGAGAACTCCCCTAGCCCAATAATAACGTGACACATAACACACTTAAGATTATAATAATGGAGGACATTTTAGTCAAATACCACCTCCCCTACCCCACCCCACCCCACACTCACATGATTTAAATTTGTTTTTTGTTTTAAAAAAATCAGTCTCTCACTTTCTCTCTCTCACTTTCTCTCTCTCTAAAAAACACACACACAACCGTCTCTCTCTCTCTCTTTCGTTCTCTCTCTAAAAAAGCAGAAGAACAGGGACGATAAAGACGGGTTTTTCAGGATGACGACGGTTTGGGACGATGAAGACCATGAAAACAACGGTGTGTTGGCTGAACAAGAAGATGACGACGGTCTGGGACGATGAAGACGGGTTTTGAGGGTGGTGGTAGGTGGCGACGGTGTTGATGGTGGTGAGTGGTGGATCTGATTGTTTTTTTGGCTTTTTGGGGGTGGATCTGTGTTTTTGAAAACGGTGGGGAGGGTTTTGAAGACGGGTTTTGAGGGTGGTGGTGGCTCAGTGGTGGTGGTGGCTCAGACCATGGTGGTGGTTGACAACGGTATTATTATTATTATTTGCTACTATTATTATTATTATTATTATTATTATTATTATTTTCCTGTTATTATTATTGTTTTTTATTTTTCTGTTATTATTATTATTTATTTTTATTTTCCTGTTATTATTATTATTTTTTATTTTTTATTTTTCTGTTATTATTATTATTATTTTTATTTTCTATTATTATTATTATTATTATTATTATTATTATTATTATTATTATTATTATTATTATTATTATTATGACCATGAAAACAGGCCCCTTGATACACTGGTGTAACTTGGTGGTGGCTGAGGGTGGTGGTGGCTCAGTGGTGGTGGTGGCTCAGACATGGTGGTGGCTCAGACGGTGGCAGTGGCTCTGGCTCAGACGGTAAGGTTTTTTTTAATTATTATTATTATTATTATTATTATTATTATTATTATTATTCATAATACAGTGTAACAAACCCTAGGTTTGCGTTAATATTTTTCTGTTGTTTTGAGGATGATATTTGCTGATAAATAAATTTGTTAAATGGTGTTTGTCCGGATTTTATAGAATTTCGATTACACCTGTGTTTTTTTTATAGAATTTTTTGTATATGGTGTCGTTTTTTGTATATGGTGTCGTTGGTGTACATTAGGAAATACTGATGTGCTTGTGGGAAAAAAAATAGAGTTGAATCTCTGATTTACATTGGTGTAAAAATATTTTCATTCGTTTTTGTTAAATCTATTTTGTGGTTTTACCTTTTGATCGTTAAATGTTTGGGTTTTTGGTTTGTAGAATCTTTGTTTGAGTGAAGCCAGTTTTGCCACCGGGGAGGAACGTTTTGGCACCCGGGTTCTTGGTTTGGCGCAACGAATGACAAGGAGGTTAAAGAAGGTTAGTGTTACATAAGTTAGTTTTCCAAAATCTCTACTTGATTATGCCTTTAAAGAATCCAATTCTCATTATGTTGTATGTTACATTGGTATCGAAAACTTACACTCGTGTCGAAAACTTTTTTTGCCCCGTTTTGAATGGTTACATTGGTGCTTTGTTTCCTTTTATACATTGGTGTAAATTGATTTAAGTTATGTTTTGTGCAGACCAGGATCTGATTTGTTGAAGAGTTTACACCGGTGTAATTGCTTGAGTTAGTGGACAAGATAGTTTAGATGTAGGTTTCTTATATTTTCGGTGGATTTGTAATTTGGTTACGTTTTTCGTTTTCTTACACTAGTGTATTTGATTAGTGGCAACTTTTATTGCAAGATTTTGTAACTTTGGTTATGTTTTTCGTTTTCTTACACTGGTGTAATTGATTGAAGTTAGTGGTGTATTTTAAAAAGTAAATCAGAATTTAAAAATAAGTTAAAAAAAATCTGATTTGTTTAATATTTTAAATAAAATATTAATATAATATTATATTTGTTCTTCTTCTCTCTCATGGTGTATTTTACTAAAATATCCTTAAGCCCTATTATTTTAATCAAAAAATCTTGTTATATTTTATTATCCACAAAAAGACAAAACAAACACAACAATGAATCTCAACCATTGGATGATAAAGATCAAAGGTCCAAAATGTTTCCTATGGTTCTCACAACTCACTATGGTTCTCAAAGTATCCTAACCCTATATATATATATATATATATATATATATATATATATATATATAGGATCAAGATTCTGTACAAAGTGTTTTTTGTGAGAAGTGTGAGAAGGTGTTTTGGCCATTGATCATCTTAATCAATGGTTTGGATTAATTGAGTGGCATTTTGATAATTAGTGTTATATTATTAATAATAAATTACATGGCTGAGGGGTATTAAGGTAATTTAGGCACCCTCATTAATATCAAAAATTTGATAACTGTATGAATCCCCTATATCTCTCTCATAATTGTCAAACAAAAACCCCTAATTTTCAGCATCTCTATCTCTTTCTCTCTCTCTCCTCACGCCCACAAATCCACAAATTCAAGAATGGATTAGTTTCCTAATCCCTATTTTCATATAAAAGTTTGTGTTTGTACTTCATTATTACGATGCTTCAAAGAATCCTAATCATCAAGAATGTTTATTTATCACCATCTTCTCCAAAGAATCCTTATCATCAAGAATGTTTATTTATGTTCAAATGATTATTGTGGTTTGGTGTTTTTTGAATTTAAAACACATTTTGGTTGTATGTATAGTTGTTCATGGTGTTTTAAAGTTATCACACTAGGTTGTTTTATTGTTCGATGGTTTGAGTATAAAACACACTCTGTATGGTTTGAGTATAAAACACATTCTGGGTTGTTTTGTTGTTGGATGGTTTAAGTATAAAACACTTTGGATGGTTTGAGTATAAAACACACTCTGGATGCTTTTGAATATAAAACACAATCTGGATGGTTTTGAATATAAAACACACTCTGTATGGTTTGAGTATAACATGAATTTAAAACACACTAAAAATATAATGACGATTTTGTGTGTTTTTTTAGCAGAAATCGAAATCGTGAACAGAAGAATAAGATTCTTATATACATATATTGATCGAGAATATAGTTGTAGAAAAAAAAACCTAAAATCTCTCTTGTCTCATTAGTGATAGATATTGTCATATTATTGATTGGTTATGTAATTACCTTAATGCCCATGAGAGTAAAATAAATGAGTGCCACATGTCACTCCAATATTGGTTCTCACACTTCTCATAAAAATGGATTTGTACAAGAATCTAAACCTACACACACACACACACACTCACACACACACACATATATAAAACTAGATTATCCCCCGGATGCTTTCTGGGATAGACAAATCTAATATGAAGTGACAAAATGTGTATACCGTAAAAGGAATATGTCATTTTTTAGGAATATTTTTAAAGGATCAACACTCGATAACTTATAAAACCTATTTCTAAATCTACGTGTGCACATCTTGCTCGAGTTAAGTCTCTGTACAACTTTGTCACTTTCTCAAGACATTATAAAGCTGTGATGTGTACCTGAAAAAAAATAATCAAATTATTATCAAATGATATGTCATGATTGATTTAAAAGGCGTGCATGGTGGGGTGATTAATTATCACTTATCAGCTGGAGATTTACCTAGTGTCTAAGAATCTTAAGCTATATCTATGAATATATATGTAGTTAGCAGGTTATTTTGTGAAATAGTAGGTTCAAAAGCATATATACTATTTTAACATGATTAATGAGTTGCCTAGACATGATTAATGAATTATTTAAGCATATTGTATTTTTTTTCTGCATAAACAAAAACCAACTAAAAAGTTGTTTTTTTGTCGTTTTTTATAACACTATGGTGCTCGTTGGAAAGATAATAAAACGCTTGTTAAAGAAAACATAAAGATAAAAATATTAATTAATATATTTGAAATTTTAAAATAATAGTTAATAGTTATATTTATTTGAAATATAATTAAAAAAGAATTTTGAAGGGAAATCAAGGGTGTAAAAATCTTACCTAATACCATGTGTCACACCCTTTTTCATTTATATTATATATATATTTATAGATAGATAGATAGATAGATAGATAGATAGATAGATAGATAATGTATTAGGAATCATATAGAGTTGTAGTGAAGAATTGAATCAAAGAGATAATTGTTATGATTAAACTAAACTATACATATATAATTTTACATAAATTTAGGCTTGATAATTGGACGCCTTTTGGGGTTTTAAAGGACAGATTTCCAATGCTTTTTCAGTTATAGGAAGTAAAAAATTGTGCTGTAGTCGATAGGGTGAAGAAGGATGAACAGGTGGTTAACTATTTTTGGTCTTAAAAGAAGAATGTGTTATCGGGTGCAGAGTTGGATCAGTTCCAGGACCTTTTGCTGCTTGTGCAGCAAGTTCACCCGAAGTCTGGGGCGGATCTTTGGAGGTGGGATGGTGATTCGAGTGGGATTTTTTCGACTGCAGCAGTTCGGAAGTGGGCCGCTGTTGCACGCCCAGTTGTGAGCAGTCCGAACCTTGACTGGTGTAAGTGGGTCCATCTTAAGTGTAACATGCTTATATGGCGCCTTATGTTGAAGCGGATTCCCACCAAGTTAGCATTGTTTAGAAGGAATATTAATGTTAGTAATACTTCTTGCGTTTTATGTGGGGATGGTGATGACGTGATCGAGAACATTTTCACAGGTTGTGAGTTTTCAATGAGCGTTTGGAATGACTTCTTAAAATGGCTTGGGCTGCCAAATTTTTTCGCGTTCAGCATGAGTGACATTCTGGACATTCACAATGTCACAACCCGGCCACAGGGGGCTGGACAAAATTACAGATTGATACGACATTCACGTGAATGCAAGCAACAACGGAAGCGGTATAAAAATAACTAACTTTATTAACATAACTAGTAGGTTGCCAGGTTGCGCGTTGCGCAACCGTTGGCATGGTTGTTATCGAATCGAGATATCAAACAGTTTTGTCTATTGTATGATGTGAATGTTGCAAAACAGATGTATCATAAGCATAAAGCGAAGCAGCATGATCATACCAAAATTCATAATAAACAAAATGCGCTAAACTTAAGCGCTACGATAGTCATAAGTTGTGTTGCGTTTATTCAGCAGCATAGTTTGAACATAAACAACGCACGATACCAACATTCATAATAAACTAAAGAAAACAGTGAAATACATGTGCAACATGTTTGTATCCGCGTTGTAATGAAAAAACTATGCCTTGTTGATACACCGCATGATGGAAAGAGAGATCGTTTTTCTGCTGACATGCCTCATGTTGTTCCTATTGGTGGAGTCGTGCCTCATGTTTCAATTGGTGATGTTGGTGGAGTCGTGCTCGGTGTGGCAGATGAGGTTCCATGTATGCCTGCTTCACTTATTTTTTTTATCCATTGCACTCACATTCATAACTTTCTGTCTTGTATGCACTTTGAGCACACTCATTCTGCTAGACGTAAGAAAAACCGGCATATGGAGCTTCACAAAATTGCGTTCAACATTTTAGCCTATATCGCTGTACCACCATGGAACATTTTGCTATTTATTGGACTGAATCCTTGAATACTGCATATTGATAATGTAAATCTACCTTGGAATAACATCGTATGCCAGTGACTTCGATTGACTTCAAAGTACATATTATTATTGTCTAGTTTTCATTACCATGATGTTTATTTTGATGATTACTTTAACATGAAACAAAAAAAAAATGCAGCATAAGGAAAAAGTGTTCGTACTCAAATATTCGTATGCAAGGATCATGGATGTTCCCCATGCTGACATGCTAAAAAACCTTGGACCAATTCCTTTATAAAAACCTTTCCAGCCAATCTTCTGTAATCAATGTTTTGATAAGTTGGCGTGTATTGGGTCGCTTGTCATGTCCCATTACCTTCTACAAACAATATTAATGAGCTCTAATCCTTTTATTTAATAAGTGATTAAAACTATGATAATATAGCTTCTGAAAAATATATTTAAAACATTAACTGAGTCAAAAAAATCTTTAAAAATGGAATGAAAAATGTTTGCAGATCAACTCAAACCGACCCATTTCAGTATGCACTAAATTTACCCATTTTGACCTCTTACCCAATCCGTCAAGACGCCTTTAATTTGTCACACATAATTTACAGCATACGCCACACACAGATTACATTATTTGATATGGCCCATGGTTCTAGAACAATGTATTTGTCAAATATCTGAAATACCCTTCAATGACCAAAAACTAAGCGAACCTTCTGAACCAAAATCGATATGCGCGACGTAATGATGACAAAGAAAAATACGTAACTGTAACTATAAAAGTTCAAAAGAAAGATATATTGCAATGCGCAATTTTCTAGAGACATCCTAAACGGAAAGTAATCTATGGGACCTAAGGAGAACAAAATTCACTTCTTTTTAGCAAACGTGCCTCACAAACTTTATATTTCTATTTCCGTCATTGAACCATATGGCAAATTGGCAATAGTTTCAGTTACAGGACTCATGGAAAAAAGATGTACCTGTAGTTGAGTGTTTATAGTGTCGAGTGGAGTTATGATTAAGGATGCTGCAGCAGCAGCAGCAGAAATTCCTCCAGCACCTTGAACTAAAACTATTGTCCCCTGGCTAGGAACAGATCCATTGCCATCAGTCCCATGACCTAACAGACTACATAAAACACCCGTGTTTACATGATTCAAGAAATTACAAACTGAAAACTTAAAAATAAAAAAAGAACAAAAGCTCTTCACCCCATATAACGCGTTGACTTGAACCATAGCTAGCACCGAATTGCTTCACTCAGCAATGAACAAAAGTTGTTCTTTGTTTCCTGTACCGCAATTATACCAAAAAAAAGACAATATAATGGTTGTTCGTTTATCCTCACATTAAGATATAAGGAAAGAGATCAGGGAAAAAATGATAAAAAAGAGTAAACGAAGTCGTTCATATAATTGCCTAAAGTGTTCAATTTTTAGGCATAAATAAAGTCATGATACTTCACTACTGTACTAATTGTCAAAAACGTCAAGTTATATACAAATTCTATTGTTTTTACCTCCATATTTCCTGGATATGGTGCTACGGAGTTGAACACCTATGAAGCCTACACAGAACGACCCATGAGCTCTCAAAGATATCCATAATCAAGATTTGCAAATACCCTATTTAAATTAAAAACAAATCAATTTCCACCTGTTGTTTTTGAGAACTTCAATTAAAAATATTAAAAATCATCGCACACATAAAAGCTCATGCTATAGTACTCGGAACTCACTACCTAGGACACCTGTAGCGTTCCCAAGCGGGTAGTGGGTATTCTGTTCAAAATCTAGGAGGGTACCGTCCACCCTAAGGCCAATATATGGAATTAACCATATACTTGACCCGTTTTAGCACCTTAACCCCATGAAACCAAACAGAGACTAAAAACACATTGTAGCAGGTAATGAACACAATTTCATGTCAACACGGCAACATGCGCAGCAAACAAACAGATTAAAACCAAAATTTTCAGCCTCATGAACATTTTCAAAACGATTTTAATGGGAAAAAACGGAGTTTATGAAGTTCGAGCGAACCCTAACAGAAACGGGGCGGCAACAACAATTTCAACCATAAAAGGCAATAATTAACGGCATATGCATAACTATTTGACTTATTACAAATAGATCACAAATCGGCCTCACACATATTCCTTTACATCGTAACAGAAACGGGGAGGCAACAACAGTTTCAACCTGTACCTTATCTGATTTCTCAATTGTATCAGCTAGTCCAGGGAACCATCCATCAATTGCTTTAGCAGCTACAGCAGGAAGCATATTAGAAGCGTTAAACACCTTGCAAACCCCTCCAAATTAAATATGGTACAACCTGAATGGCGTTATTGGTGAGTTGAAGCTTGTCAGCAGGCCAAAGTTCATATCAGGAATGCAAAACGACGCGAAAAATCGAGCTCTTAATAAAGTTAATTTGCAATCAATGGAATCAAACCTGATTTTTGGCATGCATAACTTGTACTTCCATTCTGCAATAATATCTAAAACTCATATAAATAAAAAGTGATTCACAACAAATACACACTTAATTTTGATTTTTTTCAAAGTAAATATTGTGCAAGTTAATTAAAAGGCGTCACCTTGAGTTGGGAATTTGTTAATCCACATGTTCATCAGGATCTTCCTGCATGTCAAGAAGAGCAGAGCAGAGCAGAGTAGGAAGATTTTAGTAATATTGATCTTGCATTATATAAACCCGTAATAAGCTACATAAAAAGTGACATACAATGCTCTAGTGTGCAGATCAAGTTCCTCACTCGTTTCCAATGCAACATGTTTGGTACTACAGCTCTGTCTCCTCCATATTTCAGGCCTTCATCTAAGACTGCCTGTAGTGGAATCAATGATATAGCGCCCCTCCTTTTTTCCTATTGGCTGAATTTGGATGGCACACTAACCAAACAAAAGTGGCACCATAAACATAACGCCAAACACACATTTTTTCAATTTTGAAGGAATATAGCGCCCCTGTGTAGCGGTGTTTGGGCGCTATTTTTCAATTTCAAGCCCCAATAACGCCCCACTACACATGGTCTAACATAAAAAAACAAACCTCATATACTATTAATCTAGGAAATATAAACGTCAATCAATAAAAATAGATAAAAGAAATACTCTAAGTTTGTGGTAGGTTGCATAGGACCAGCGTAAGGAGGAGGCAGATGAAACTTGCACATCTTATTATTTGATAAAGAAATAAGCTAATTTTCATTACAACTTTGAAATTGATACCTTGAATACATTGTGGTTTGTGATCTTTTGCTTCATCTATCCTGTCCTCTCAAGAAGGTAGTGTAACAAAACGAAAGACTTAGAGGCGGGCCGCTAATCGGACGTGTACGGAACCGAACCTGGCATCTTCGTATGCCTTAAACCCTAGCCGCCGCCGGAAACGTTGCTACCACCACAGTTCCATTATCGGTGCTCCCTCGCTCTTTCCGCTTCAAAACCCCAATCTGCCCGCCCCAAAACCATCAACATCGTGACCATGCACCATGGCCGGCTCTTTGGTTTCTTTTTCATCGCCTTCTCTGCCAACTCTCTCTAGGTATATTTGTATACATCAAATGAAACACGCGTGTACAGACCTCAAAGAAGACAACTTGCACAACACTGCTCATTGAGTTTGTTGCAGCGGTTCGAGGATGAGCGACAGGGGTGGAGCAGAGGTTGAGCGACGGAGGTGGAGCACCGGCTTGGACGGTGGAGAGCTAAAGAGAAAGCAGTGGAGATAATAATCTTACGCCATGTGTCATCAGGGAGCAAAACAACATATCAAGGGGAAAAAGAGGACGCGTGTCTTCAAGGTAAAGGCAACAGAACACGTGTGTAGATGATAATATAACTCGTGTAAATGAAGGGACACAAATAATAGAAAAATTACAAGTATACCATAAATTACTGTTTAATTCCTTTGTATTATTAATAGTATGTAATTTATTTACATAATACAATTTCATTAACTAAAACTAGTCCCTGATCGTACTTGCGCGCAGGGGCGGACCCACGTGTGTTGTATCGGGGTCCCCGGACACCAATCTTTTTTAAAAATGTAGTAGAGGCGGTATACCAATTTTTGTAAGGACCCCATAAAAATATTAAGATGGAACCCAATATATCAAGATGGAAGATGGTGTAGTGGTAATTACCCTTTGTATGTTAACAAGGAGGTTGCGAGTTCGAGGCTTGAAACACTTATATTTTGATATTTTGTTTCTGATTAAACAGACACCCATGATTCTGAATCTGTTTGTATTTTTTTCTTGGCCACCATTTTTTTAGTTTAAGAGGAGGAAAGCTATGTAAGGTTATAGAGAGAGAGGGCGCTAGTGTTAGAAGAAAGAGAATAACGAATAGAATAATGAAGGTGGGTAAGTCCTATGTATTTATAATTTATTTTATAGATCATTTACTTTATTTTTAAAACAGCGATTTTAGTTATTTTCAAACAATAAGTTGTTTTAACCGTTGGAATAGCCCTTTAGGAAACGGGAAACCGACCTTTTTAAAATTAACCATTGTTGAATTGATCCATCCTCTCGTGACCTGGACTTATTAAGAAAACATTGCATTTAGTTTTTTTTGTTTATTTAGTGTTTAATAATAAAAAAGACTTATAAGTTGTTTAGAACGAACACGGCTTATATTTTTATTCGTGTACCGCCTCAACGCGCGAGGCATGTTTACTAGTTGTCACCCCGACCCAAACGGCAACCGGGCCGAAACCTAACATTTCGTTGTAAAAAATCCGAACACCAAAAAATAGGGACCCCAGTGGCGAAAAATCCTGGGTCCGCCACTGCTTGCGCGGGAGGTTTCTATGGTTTCTCGATCGTCTTCTGGTTCGTCCACCGGTTGTGACTCCGAGTTGCAATCATATGTTCTTCATAACTCCGAAGCCGGTACCTGAACACATGCTTAAAATGGTTTTGTCAACAATATTGTTGGCGAGTTCGTGTGTTTAGTTACATAGGCGCCCAAAGTTAGTTACCAAAACAGTTTCAGTTATATAAATAAGTTTAACAGTTTTTCAACACGTTTCTCTGGTTATGGTGTTACAGCCCTACAAGCTGGCCACTCAACCCTTGGCACCTAGTGCCATGCCTAACCATGCCTAGATGTAACAAGATAAACCATACCCATTATTGTTATAGTTCTCAACCTATGTCCTGCCCCATAGGTTCCCCAATGGCAAAATATATGCCGCAACGACCCGTCGGTCTCAGTGGGGGTTTCCGGGTCTAGGCCAGACGACTGTGCGTGGGGGATTCCCCAAGTAGTACTACCCATATATTAAGTCAGCTCTATCCTAGAGTTAATGAGTGCCTGGTTCAGTATGCATAACAAGCAAGCAGGTAATCACGCTCTGTAAAACTAACACCATAATATACAAATCACTGGAAGCATGCGTCACCCTAAAACAGTTTAAAAAGTAAAAAGAGGGGAGTTCACGAAACTCACCTGGTTGCATAGCTCAAAAATATAAAACCGGATGCTCAGTATCGAATACTGACACTCTCATGGTTGGGCCCTATGTCGACACACATTATTATTATTAGTCTTGATTTTACTTGTAATGGTACGTGTGGGAACGAGCTCGAGCGTATGGCTTATTATTTATATATGTTTCCTTTTATATCCTTTGTCCAAAGTTTATGTTCGAGACATAGTTGACGAGTCCATATCCTAATTGTCACACGTTCAAGTTAATGTCCAAAAGTCCGAGGCATTAGTCATAATGTTTACAAGACTCTATGCATCAGGTGTTCAAGTCTAAGTATCCATTCGAGTCGTAGGCGTTTATGTCTCATTCTTTCATTTCAAGTCAATGTCCGAAGTTTGCTCATCACATTTCTAGTTCTATCAAGTCCGCGTCTTAGATCCAATGTCTAAATGTTACAAACTAATATCCGTTCCAATATAAGTATAAGTTGATCAATAATATATATTCATATGGTTATATGATATATGTGAGTTCAATCTAATTAGTGTCTTGAATTCTTAATGTCCAATACGTCGAGCCTAAGGTCTCTAATATTAATAGTTCGCCTCTAGTCCATTTGTCCAAGTCTTAAGTCCCATTATTAAAGTTACAACATTTGTAGGCGCATTCAAATGTTCCATGTCAAGTACACCATTGTATTATGCTCATTTCTAGTCCAAAGTGTCCGCAAGTTGATGTCCATTCCAAAAGTCTAATGTCCAACTCCAAATATCAAATTCAAGATGTTAAACTAATATCCGAGCTATCTTATGGTTTGGTCTTGGTCCGTAAGAGCTCATCAAGTTCCAATGCAATACGAATATATTATTGTTTATAATTAAGAATAATAATTATTTGAGTTATCGGATTCGTTTATACCTCACCTTGGGATTATGTTTCGGGTGACCTGAGCCGACCCTGGTTGACTGAGTTGACTGATTAGTTGACCCGGTCATCTTGACCCGAATCCTAGATCCATTACTATCGACCATCATAACCACCTCCTAAAACCCACCTTCACCCTTGTACAGTTCCATCATCAATTAACCACCGCCTACCTCGCCATACATCACCACCACCGTCCAACCTCCACCTCGTCTATTGCCCGGGACCACCAAGGAACACCATCACAGCCGCCATCACCACTACCTTCAACCACGTCCTATAGTATCACCGGAGCCACCACAACCACCCCTGACCTAACCCAACTACCACCGGTTCCGCTATAATCTCAATCATCAACCATAATAGTCGTCTCCTTTGTCACCATTAATATTATCTTTATACCATCACAGCCGCCATCACCACTACCTCCAACCACGTCCTACAGTATCACCGGAGCCACCACAACTACCCCTGACCTAACCCAACCACCACCGGTTCCGCTACAATCTCAATCATCAACCATAATAGTCGCCTCCTTTGTCACCATTAATATTATCTTTATCATTATTACGGTTCACAGATCGAAGAGGAAGAGGTGGGTTGGAGGTTTTACCTTGGTTTGATGATTACCGAGTAATAGGGGCGGCACCGCCGCCGTGAACCACCACTCTACTCCTTCTCTTCCTTCTCTCTCTCTCTTAGACAATCTCTCTACAGATCTGCTTCTCTTTCTTCCTCTCAGTTTTCTCTCGAAAATAATATTCACTGATCAGTGAAGGGGTGAAGGTGAGGGTGTTGGTTGTGGTGTTCGGCTGCCGGAGCTCCAACGTCGGTGGTGGCAGAGCCCCTCTGGCTCCTCCTCTTCTTTCTCTAGCTCTCTCTCTCTGTCTCTCTATGTTTGGGTGTGGTGTGGAATGAGATGCACAGATGTAAGACCATCCACAATGGTGAACAATCAAGAGTAACAAAAACTAATTTCTCTCTCTTCAATCTACACAATCAAACTTTACACACATTCACAACCCAACTCAACCTAAAAAATAAATTTTTAAACGAACTCGGTTTTTAATAAAATTTATATCGGGATGTTCACAAAAAAAATAAGAAATACAGTGTCTTTAAATTTTTTTTCTTAAACTTAAATATTATAAGTTATTTAAGTAATTAAGTTAGCGGGGGGTTAAACCTGGTTGCAAACATGGTTGCCACAACAAACGGATTGTGAGTTTTTTGGCAACTTTGAATTTTTTAATATTATTTTTGGCAAACAAACTTGAGTTTGTTCACCAATGTGGATGGTCTAAGTGTGGATGTTTTTATTAAAGGAATAAGGATGGGTGTCATCAAGAGGGGAGGACATGTGTCCTCTCCTTTGGTGACTAACCCGGTTCGTTTGGTTGTGGTTTCGGGTTCGTTAACGTGTTTTATTTCGGTCTCGCAACGTGCTATAATAATATCGTTTATATTATTTGGTTCGATTTTTAGTTTCGCACTACGAAAAATAATATTATAGACGCGAAAAAATTTTTGGGGGTCTGTGCCGGGTTGTTACATTCTCCCCCCCCCCCCTAAAAGAATTTCGTCCGCGAAATTATGGTTGTGGAAATATCTCGAAGTTCATTCATCGTTCGTAATCGTTTAAATGGAAAGGCAGATAGCTATGACATGGAAATCATGGAAACAAGATCTGCAAATTCCTTGATCCTTGGTTGTTCGAGTGGTTTGATAATCATACTGTTTTATTTCCTTATCAACCGGTGAAAATCGATACACCGCAAAGGGATGCAAGGCATCCGTATTGACGAGTAAGGAAAAACTGTCTTCATTCTTGCCCACTTGCTCATCACTTGGGCTTTTGTAAAGAAATACTCCTTATATAGAGTATTCTCCTTGTCGTTCTCTATACTGGACCAAAATGGTTTTGATATTCTCGTTTCCAACGAGCGAGTTTTTCTGAATAACTTTTCAGGAGACCTAAGTGTCTGTCGTCAGTGACCTCACCGTCAGTCAACTAAACGGTGTCTTTCGGCTTTGGCCAGAGAGTTTTACTGGAAAAATGGAACAATCGAATTTTTTCTTTGCTTTCACATTAATCCCGCCATCTCTATGAGATCGTGATATCCGATCAAAATCCATGGTTCGTTAAAATGTAACTTGAATAGATATTCGGGGTTTAGAAATCAGACTTAGGATTAGTTCTTGGTTAGATTTCCAATTTCATTTTTGACGTACCATCGGTGTTTATATATAGGGTGTACTGCAGCTAACCCACCACACCTCTGATACTTCGAAAATGTACTGGAAATCTTTACCATAAACCCTCATGGAATTTTATATCACCATAACGTATCTGTAAACTCACGATCACACAATCGCCAATTTACATTACCTTAGGGTGATATGTATGGTTTCGATAATTGGTTTGGAAGGAAACTTAACTTTTTGGTTCGCAATCAAGATAGCTCAGTATAGAATCGGGATGGTTATCTAATTAACTAAGATTTTCATGGTGTTCACATACGCTTTAGGAGTTTTCACAATCCGAAAGGAACTTAAATCTCTAAAGATCAACAAACAGACACGAAAGTTTTTGCATTCAAGTGTTACGAAAATGGTCTAGATCATGGAATCTAAGGGCTTTAGAGGAAAAAGCAAGGGAATCATCAATTTTCTGCACTAAATCGAGTAACTCTTATCTACAAGGTTCATCGTATCGACGAAGAATTTTCCAAAATATCCTAAGGAAGCAAAGAATAATCGCTTGATAAGTTCAAAGCTACCATCCATCAGATGAGAATATCATGGTTAGACAATCAAGAAGCACCAAACGTAAGGCGAGCTCTCAATTCGCCGGTCACACACCGATATGTTTCATACGGTTTTTGTGTTCGAGGGTATAAATCTTAACTTTCGTGACTATGACTTTTAATAAAATATCTCCGAAATGCCCTTGTGCCTGCGGATTCATGATTATGTTCGCGACCATACCCACTTCCCCGCCTCACTGAAGTATCCAGATATATTTCCATTAAAATCACAACACTTAATCTTATGTTCTCGTGGTTACTTCGCAAGTTCGTTCATATGTTCCAAATATGGTTTTTATCACTTAACACATTATCTCCATGTGAACAGTACCCAAGATCAACTCATTCGGTATCCTTTGATTGCAACTCCGGTTTATCCGTCAGGTCTCGGTTCTCCAAACCGAAAGGAATTCTGTGGTTTCAACAGTCAGAATCCTAAGGTTCGCGGTTAAAGCCTAATGGAGTCATACTCGCCACGCTGTTTGCTCTAATACCAATTGTCACAACCCGGCCACAGGGGCCTGGACGAAATTACAGATTGATATAATTTATTTACATAATACAATTTCATTAACTAAAACTAGTCCCTGATCGTACTTGCGCGGGTGGTTTCTATGGCTTATTATTTATCTATGTTTCCTTTTATATCCTTTGTCCAAAGTTTATGTCCGACACATAGTTGACGAGTCCATATCCTAAGTGTCACATGTTCAAGTTAATGTCCAAAAGTCCGAGGCATTAGTCATAATGTTTACAAGACTCTATGCATCAAGTGTTCAAGTCTAAGTATCCATTCGAGTCGTAGGCGTTTGTGTCTCATTCTTTCATTTCAAGTCAATGTCCGAAGTTTGCTTATCACATTTCTAGTTCTATCAAGTCCGCGTCTTAGATCCAATGTCTAAATGTTACAAACTAATATCAATATAAGTATAAGTTGATGAGTAATATATATTTATATGGTTATATGATATATGCGAGTTCAATCTAATTAGTGTCTTGAGTTCTTAATGTCCAATACGTCAAGCCTAAGGTCTCTAATATTTATAGTTCGCCTCTAGTCCATTTGTTCGAGTCTTAAGTCCCATTATTAAAGTTACAACATTCGTAGGCGCATTCAAATGTTCCATGTCAAGTACACCATTGTATTACCCAAGGCATTATAGCCTAGTGGTATCTTGGTGGTGGGATAAGACTTAGGGGCCATAAGGTCCTGAGTTCGAATCTCACAAAGGGGGTTTTCTCATAATTATGAGTTTCCTCCTGAATTGGTGACTTGGTGGTGGAATATGATCGCGTGGCAACACTGGTGGCACGATGATACTCCAGTGTTCCGTGAGTGATTCCAATTTGTTGGCCGTTCAAAAAAAAAAAGTACACCATTGTATTATGCTCATTTCTAGTCCAAAGTGTCCGCAAGTTGATGTCCATTCCAAAAGTCTAATGTCCAACTCCAAATATCAAATCCAAGATGTTAAACTAATATCCGAGCTATATTATGGTTTGGTCTTGGTCTGTAAGAGCTTGTCAAGTTCCCACGCAATACGAATATATTATTGTTTATAATTAAGAATAATAATTATTTGAGTTATTCGATTCAATAATACCTCAACTTGGGATAATGTTTCGGGTGACGTGAGCCGACCCTGGTTGACTGAGTTGACTGATTAGTTGACCCGTCATCTTGACCCGAATCCTAGATCCATTTTTTTTGAACGATCAACAAACTTTTATATTCAAACCAAATGGCTAGCGGAATACTAGCCTTCACCAAAGTACATCATACACCAATAATACAAATAAAATCATACAACTAACAACGACAAATAAACACAACAAATTAGCGTACTACCACCCTCCTAGATCCATTACTATCGACCATAACCACCTCCTAAAACCCACCTTCAACCTTGTACAGTTCCATCATCAATTAACCACCGCCTACCCCGCCATACATCACCACCACAGTCCAATATCCACCTCGTCTGTTGGCCGGGACCACCAACGAACACCATCACAGCCGCCATCATCACTACTTCCAGCCACGTCCTACAGTATCACCGGAGCCACCACAACCACCCCTGACCCAACGCAACCACCACGGGTTCTGCTACAATCTCAATCATCAACCATAATAGTCGCCTCCTCTGTCACCATTAATATTATCTTTATCATTATTACGGTTCACAGATGAGGTGGGTTGGAGGTTTTACCTTGGTTTGATGATTACCGAGTAATAGGGGTGGCACCGCCGCCGTGAACCACCACTCTGCTCCTTCTCTTCCTTCTCTCTCTTCGACAATCTCTCTATAGATCTGCTTCTCTTTCTTCCTCTCAGTTTTTTCTCCAAAATAATATTCACAGATCAGTGAAGGGGTGAAGGTGAGGGTGTTGGTTGTGGTGTTCGGCTCCTGGAGCTCCGCCGTCAGCGGTGGCAGAGCCCCTCCGGCTCCTCCTCTTCTCTGTCTAGCTCATTCTCTATCTCTCTATGTTTGGGTGTGGTGTGGAAGGAGATGCACAGATGTAAGTGTGTGTGTGTTTTTATTAAAGGAATAAGGATGGGTGTCATCAAGAGGGGAGGACATGTGTCCTCTCCTTTGGTGACTCATCTGGTTCGTTCGGGTGCGGTTTCGGGTTCGTTAATGTGTTTTAACTCGGTCTCGCAATGTGGTATAATAATATCATTTATATTATTTTGTTCGGTTTTTAGTTTCGCACGCAACCGACTCACTCACTATTTGTTTTTGTTTTTTTATTATACGAAAAATAATATTTAGACGCGAAAAAATTTTTGGGGGTCTGTGCCGGGTTGTTACACACAAGGTGGACGGTCTTTCAGCTTCGTGCAAGGATATTGTTAAAGGTATGGCTATGATCTGTTGTTGGCAGATTTGGAGAGCTAGTAATTATTGTATTTCTAGTGGAAGCGTTGCAATGTTGCAAAGATTGTAGCGGATATAAAAGTCTTCAGTTTCCTTTGGTTTTCAAATAGGCATAAAGATTTTGCAAAGGACTGGAAAGATTGGTCTAATGTGATGTTATTGTAATGTGTTTAGCGGCCTTCTTCTCTCCGCCTTAGAGAGTTGAAGGTTTTCGCGTGCGGTAATAAAATTCAACTTTAAAAAAAATATATATATAATTTTACATAAATTTAACATACTTATTTTGGTTCAATGCCGTAAATGTAACAAACAAGTGTTATTTTATTTCCAACTTCCAAGTCAACATTAAAAATTATATGCACATGGCATTATAGTCTAGTGGCATTTTAGTGGGTTAAGGCTTAAGGACCATTTGTTTATGGGTTCGATTTTTAAAGAGGGGTTTTCCCAGATTTATTGAGTTTTCTCCTAAATTGATGTACATGCATTATTGCCTAGCGGAGATGGATATGATCAGATAGTTCCCTTGATAGCACGATGATACTCCATTGGTTCGTCAGTTATCCTAATTTGTCGTTAAAAACATTAAAAATCTTACACATAACTTTAACTAGAAAATAAATGACCGTATGTAAGTATGTACACATGATCTACGATTCTACGCGTATAATGGTCGAGTGCACCTTACTCTAGTAACAAACTGCTTTATCAAACTATCCAAAAAATTTGTGTTACTTCAAAACTACTCAAATTTCAGATTGGACACTTTACCTCAATATCTAAACTACTCAGGCTATTTATTATGGTCTCACTTTTGTTGTCACTGCCATGTAAACATGAAATTTTACCGTTTTACGAGTTATAACAATCCCCTACTCATTAAAATAATATTTATGATGACGTGGGTAGCCTAAAGCAAAAAGAACAAACCACAGAATAATGCTTAAAGGGTTGAAAGCTACAAAGGTTCAAAAGGCAGAAGTATCCTAAGTCAAAAAGACGACTTGTCTTGTCACCTTTTCATCGAACAGCACATTCAGCTGTCGATGGAGTAACAACATCGTACAGACCGCAAGTCAATAGCCACCCTTGGCTTAAAGTGGATTGTCCTTTTGTTGCAACATGATCCGAGATAATATGCTTTCCTCTAATAGAAGATCCTTGATCTATAAATCAGACTTGTCTTCCACAGATCTGACTATCTCGATCTATCTTCTCTTACACCTCAATCTTCTTATTCTTTTGGTCTATGCACGTGAGAGATTACCTCTCTTCACTCATACCTTTAGAACAACCACTTCTGGTTTCAAGTGTAACTCAAACCAGAAATCCAAAGCACTAAAAACAATAATATTATCTTGAACCTCTTTCTACGTTTGCAACGTAGGAGGACACCACGACCTGCGTTAGGCAGATCGGAACCCTTGAACCCTCTAACCATTCCTGTGACTCAAAACTAACGTTGGACATATATTTGTTGTAGCAACAAGTTGGCGCCCACCGTGGGGCTACGCCATTATCACTTAACCAGTTGTGTAGCTCCAATTCTCCGACATGTCTGACAGAGAGTCACCGGAGGAAGTAAATCATACCGTTCCGGACACAGATCAGGCCTCCCCTGACAGATCTGTGTCATTCTCCACTCCGGGAAGTACCCCTCTCGGTACACAATCCCCAGGTTTCATGCTCTTTCAGACTCCAACCCCCACTCGCTCTGGAGTGTCATCTCCTATCTCTAACGCGGAGAACATGGCTGAACGTGTGGATCTAACACCGGAGGGAGTCGCTAACAACTTCCTACGACTAAGAATCCTCCTAAACCAGCATGTCATGAAAGAGAGAGAGAGAAGGGAGTTCGTATCCGGCTGGACTATAATGAAGAAGCACCTCTCCCACCTGGACCTCCTCCTCCTGTTGGCCCTGTTGCTCCTCAAACTTTTCCTCCAAACACAGGAGCAGGCCCCAGCAGGACTGCTTTCACTCCTTACCAGGCAACAAGGGCAAGCCCTACTGCCTTTCCCTTGTTCACCACCCAGACATCTACCACCGGTGCACCCATCGGACACGAGCTCACTTTGGATCAATTGCTACAATCACCTATAACTCGTGTTCCACCTCCGACAGTCACTACCTGGGAACAGGCCATGACCTCGCTACCCATGGCTCCAAATGCTGCCATGAGTGTCCCTATGACAACCAACAATGCAATAACAACAGAAAGCATCCAAGGTTTCAACCTTCTGCCCTACATGATATCTCAAATGATGGCAAACTTTCCTTGGCAGCAGCTCATCACTCAAGCTATTGCTGCTCAGCAAGGAAACCCCAGCCAAATCACCAAAACAAGGGTGGAACACACTCTCAACCAACCTTACAAGCCAAGAAGTTTGTCTTGCTTTTCTCAAGAAATAGCAGACTATGAGTTCCCTAACAAGCTGAAAATGCCAGCTCACGTGAGAACGTATGATGGCACTGATGACCCGGAAGATCACCTTCAAATCTTCACTGGGGCTGCTCGGATCGAAAAATGGGGTGACCCTGAGTGTTGCCTCATGTTCATGCAGACTCTTGTTGGATCAGCCCGAATATGGTTCAATGACTTGCCAGCAGAAAGCATCAAAACCTTCAACGATTTGATGAAGGGCTTCTTGGCTAACTTCTCACAGCAACGACGTTGTGTCAAGGATGCCACAGTCATTTTCCAAATTAAACAGAAAGATGACGAGAGCCTCAGAAGTTTCATTGAACGGTACAAGAAAGAAGGACTAACCTATGTCGGTGCAGATGAGAAAATGAAGGTTGCAGGCTTTATGAATGCCATCAACTCTAAGCACCTGACTAAAGACTTCAATAAAAATCTCCCAAGAACCCTTGAAGAGGCTTTGGAAAGAGCCGAAGTCCACATTCGGGGAGAAGAGGCTGTAGACATCAAGGAACAAAGAAAAAGGGTTGCTAGCTGGAGGAATAGCAGCCCCACCATGAAAAGAGGCAACTATGAAGCCTATGATCGAAGGCCAAGGGGTTCTGACTCAAGGAAGACCGAGAATAGGAACCCTCCAAGCAAAGATCGAGCCATAAGCTTCACAGCTCTCACTAAAACCCCTCAAGAAATACTGGCAACGGAGGAAGTCAAGCACACCTTTTGACCTCCACGCCCACTGCCAAAGAGCAAGAAAAATGAAAGCTCTAGTTAATACTATGAGTTTCATGAAGAGAAAGGGCATCACACAAATGATTGCTTCCAACTCAAGAAAAGAATTGAAGAAGCCGTTAAATCTAAGGAGCTTGCTCATTTGGTGAAGGGGGTAAAAGATAACATAGCTGACAAAAAGAAGAAAGAAGTTACCATGGTCTTGGTCGAACACGAGCCTTCGAACAAGCGTCCAAGGTTGGAGGCTTGGGAGCATCAAAGTGTCTGCTTCCCCCAAACCGAAGAAGAAAAATGTTGTGACCCACTTGTTCTAGAAGCTTTGGTCGGTTCACTTAAGACACCAAAGGCTTACATAGACACTGGGGCTGCTACAGAAATTATGTTTGCCAAGTGTTTCAACCTTCTCAGCCTCAATGAACGCTCCAAGCTCCGACCTCCCGAGTCATCGATCAAAGGCATAGCCGACATACCTATAAAACCAATGGGAGAAATAACACTTGATGTTTGTTTCTACGATGGTCCAATGATGAGAACCGAACCATTAACCTTTGTCGTCCTAGATTTACCGTCTAGTCATGACATTATCATTGGTCGACCAGGTATAGTAGCCTTTGACATGACCGTTTCTATTAGCCGAAGAAGTGTCAAGTTTCCAACAGAGAAAGGAGTGGCAACCCTCCAACCAACGATTACCATACTGGTGGTAAACGTGAAAGAAAACAAAAAGAGTAAGCTGGGCATCAGCATCAACCCAAAATGCCCTGAACAAAAAATCCGAGTCAACACTGACTTGCCCAAAGAAATGTTTTCTAAGCTTGAAGGCTTGCTTCGAGACAATATCGACGTCTTTGCTTGGTCGCCAAGCGACATGACCGGTATACCTCGTAACGTTGCTGAACATGAACTCAAGATTTCTCCAAATGTCAAACCAATAGTTCAAAAGAAAAGGATTCTTGCTCCTTAACGAAGCAGAGCCGCCTGCCATGAGGTCGACAAGCTTGTCAAAGCTGGGATCCTCCGTGAGGTAAAATATCAATCATGGGTTGCAAACCCGGTGATGGTTCGAAAGCTTGACGATTCATGGAGGATGTGCATAGACTTTAAAGACCTCAACAAGGCCTGCCCAAAGGATTGTTATCCTTTGCCCGAGGTCGATCTGAAAGTTGACTCACTCACAGGCTTCCCCTTCAAGTGTTTCTTGGATGCCTACAAAGGCTACCATCAAATACAAATGAAGGAGGAAGACGAAGAAAAAACAGCGTTTCATACTGACAAAGGTATTTTTTGTTACAAGAAAATGCCTTCTGGTTTAAAAAATGCAGGTGCCACCTATCAAAGAGTGGTTGACAAGGCTTTTGCTAAACAAATTGGCAAGAACATGGAAGCCTACGTGGATGATTTGGTTATCAAAAGCAAGACAGAGGAACAAATGTTGAAAGACATCCAAGAGACGTTCAACAACCTCAGAGAAATCAATATGAAACTTAACCCTGTTAAATGTTCATTCGGATTTGAAGAAGGGAAGTTTTTAGGACACATCGTGGGAAAGCAAAGTATAAAAGCCAATCCGAACAAGGTTCGAGCCATCCTCAACATGAAATCACCACAAACCAAAAAGGAGGTAGAAAGCCTGAACGGCAAGCTAGGTGCCTTGAAGCGTTTCATGTCTAAGCTCGCTGAAAAGTCCTTGACTTTCTTCAAAACTCTCAAGGGTTGCACAGAAAAGAAGAATTTCAGGTGGTCAGAGGAAGCAGATGAAGCCTTTACCCAAATGAAACAGCACCTGGCTTTCCTACCCACCTTGGCAGCTCCCGAAGCGCGAGAAACAATCTCTGTCTATCTTTCCATTACTGATGAAGCCCTCAGCGCTGTTCTCACCATTGAAAGAGACAAAGCTCAGGTACCCGTTTACTTATTCAGTAAAACATTAAAGTTAGCAGAGGTTAAATATCCCCCTTTGGAAAAACTGTCTTTGGCCTTAGTACAAACTGCCAGAAGGCTTCGAAGGTACTTTCAAGCACATCCCATACAAGTGGTCACTGACCAACCCATCAAGAATGTGCTTGAAAGGCCCGAAACCTCGGGACGATTAGCCAAATGGGCTGTCGAACTAGGTGAACACACAATCACCTAAGTCCCAAGAAAAGCAATAAAAGCACAAATCTTAGCCGACTTCACTGTCGAAATTCCAAGAGTAGAAACTGTTGAAATAAACACCACTACAGACGAGCCCCTTGACCCGGAAACCTGGAAGCTTTACACTGATGGAGCTTCCAGTATTGAAGGATCAGGAGCAGGTCTTGTGTTGATAAACGCCGAAGGGTTAGAATTTACATATGCCCTTCGTTTGGAATTTCAGGCAACCAACAACGAAGCAGAATATGAAGCCCTGATCGCAGGGTTAAAGCTGGCTAAGAAAATGATGGTTCAAAAGATTCAAGCGTTCACCGATTCACTCCTGGTCTCTAACCAAGTGAATGACATCTATATCGCTAAGGAACCCAGCATGATAAAATACAAAGAAAAGGCAGAGAAATCATGAGCAACTTCAAGTCCTGCCAAATCAAACAGGTTCCAAGGTCACAAAATAAAAAAGCTGATGCTCTTAGCAAGCTTGCCTCGCTGAATTTCGCCCATCTTACGAAGAAAGTGTTGGTTGAAGTGATCCAGCATCCCTCAATATCTGAGCTTGAGGTACAAGACGTGATCGCTGAAAATGAACCAAATTGGATGACCCCATTCATAAAGTTCCTTAAGAAAGGTGAACTTCCCCAAGATCCTATTGAAGCTGAAAGGATTCGGATAAGGTCCAAGCAATATGTTATCCAAGATGAAATACTCTACAAAAAAGGGTATCTAGCCCCGTTGCTTCGATGTGTTGGTCCCGAACAAAGCAGATACTTAATTAAGGAAGTTCACGAAGGCATATGTGGAGCTCATTGTGGTTCAAGGTCAGCTGTCGCAAAACTCATGAACCTCGGCTACTTCTGGCCTACCATGCATCGTGATGCATCCGAACAGCTGAAGAAATGCGAAGCCTGTCAGATCCATGCTCCTATCCCCAAAAGCCCCAAGCATGACTTAGTGCCAATTAGTTCAGCTTGGCCGTTCCACAAATGTGGAATGGATATTGTTCGACCTTTCCCACGAGCAAAGGGAGGAGTCAAATTCTTGCTGGTAGCCGTTGACTACTTTACCAATTGGCCAGAAGTGAAGCCCATGGGAAAGATATCAGGGAAAAAGATAATTGAATTCGTTTGGGAAAACATCATTTGCCGATACGGCTTGCCTGGGGTGCTTGTTACCGACAACGGGAAACAATTTGCAGAGAAGCCATTCAGTGTTTGGTGCAAAGAGTACCGAATAACACAAGTTTTCAGTTCTGTAGCATACCCACAATCGAATGGCCAAGTCGAGAGAATGAACAGAAGTGTGGTTGAAGGGATCAAGGCTAGATTGGGCAGACAAGGAGGAAAGTGGTTGGAAGAATTGCCAAGTGTTCTTTGGGCCATCCGAACCACAGAAAAAACAAGCAACAAGAAAACGCCTTACAGCCTTACTTTTGGATCCGAAGCAGTCATACCTGCTGAGATCGGAGTCACCACACCTCGAACCCTTCATGTTGATGTCAAGGCAAATGAACAAGAAACATTGCTCAATCTAGATCTCTTAGAGGAAGCCAGGGACTCCGCGACAATACGAGAAGTTTAGTATAAACAGAAGATGGAATCCTACTACAATGCTAGAGTCAAACACGAACGCTTCAAGCCAGGAGATCTAGTATTGAGAAAGAATGAAGCAAGTAAAAAAGAAAACCAGGGAAAGCTTGGACCTAAATGGGAAGGTCCTTACACCATTCTCGAGGCCCACAAGGGAGGGTCTTACAAACTTGCCAACATGGAAGGCAAGAAGCTCCCTCGTCACTGGAATGGCTAGAACCTTAATAGGTTCTTTGTTTAAAAGCTTTCTTCTTATGTTTCTCCCTGTTTACGCAATGTAATGATGACATGGTTAATGAATTAAAGGATCATTGAATCCTCTTTTGAAAAACTTTGTCTTTCTATCCTATTAGTCAGGTTAAGAACCTTGCAAAAAACTCCATGGCACGGGCCATGTAAGGGGTTGAGCTCCCAGGCCATTTCGCTCAACAGGTTCAAGGGTTATACGAATCTATGTAAGGGGTGAGTTTCTAAATCAATCCAACTCCATGAGATAAACAAAATATTCTTAGAAATCTCATAGACGGGTTTGAACAGCCTACACCAATTGTTCCTTAAGTTTACAAAACAAACTTACGAAAAATATTTAAAACACTTGAATAAGTGTATATAGGATAGGTGGTGAATTGTTTGCCTAGACTACCTTAAGGAAGAATGACTGCAGCATTCAACCTTTGAAGGTGCTATTGGTTTAACATTCCCAAACATTAGCAAAGACAAACACAAGTAAAATTTCAAAACCAAACAAAGAAAGCTAAACAAACAAAGATACCTACTAAAAGCCTTAAGGGCTGAAATATTATAGGCTTTAGCAAGCCAAGCAAATTGGTCAGAGGGCCGAAGCCCACAACCACCAAGGAACCTACATGTTCCAACCAAAAGAAACATTGTCTGAAAGCCAACACAGGGCTGATTGTTTGCATAACAACTGCTAAGAAAGCTACAAATTAGGGAAGTAAGAAAAGCTAAGCATCACCACCTAAAGGCTTGGAAGCCCCATCATCATCGGCAACCATGGACACTTTCGCCTTCTTGGATTTCTTTCCCTTCTTTGGCAGCTTTTCCACCAAACCACCGGCCTCCGAAGCTTCAACGCTTACTTCCTTAGAAGGTGTTTGCTCAACATCAAGAGCCTCATCACTATCCCTAGAACGAGTCCTCTTCTTGGAAACAGATTGAAGCACCTTGGCAGAAACAACCTCATTTAAACATGCAGGCTTCAACTCTTTCAACTCCTTCAAAGGTTTCCCATAGAGAGAAGACACTTGGGAAACGTAAGGATAAGTTGAATGTTCCATTTTGAGAACTGTCTCTTTGAACACATCTAAAGAATTAGGCTGATAGAGAGGAGACTCTTCCAGGACTTGACCAGACTCATGAGCCTTAAACCCTGCAATGAAACCAGCATGCTTACCATGAACAAGAAGCTTAGTATACACCTCCCCAAGGGCGGAGTTGAACTTAGCAAAATGAAGAAGGTAGGTGACCACATGCTGAAAGCCTTCCTCGATTAACCATTTATTGTCACCCAAGGCAGCAGCAAGGGAAGCTTCTAACCCCTTCTTTTCATCCTCAAATCCCTTTTTCTCAGCCTCTAAGGCTAACCTATCAGCTTCAACCTGTAACCTAGCAGCTTCATGTTTAGCATACTCAGCTTCATGACCCTTTTTCAGTTCATCAATCAAGGATATCAGGGTCTTCTCCTTTTCAGCATACTCTTCAGCATCCTTCTTCAAAGAGGCAAGGGATTGTTTCATCTACTTCTTCTTCCTAGAAAACTCACCATACTCATCCAGCATCCTTCTGAACCGGCCCACACCCTCCGGTAACATCGCCGCCAAGTTACACGTACTAACCACCATCTTTGTCAGCAAAGAATCATCATCTAACCCCTCAAAACAAGCCTTAGCACTAGGGGTAGCAAAGTGGGCTAACACATCCTCACAAACCGAGGAAGACTTAAAAGTATCACTTGGTTTAACACCCCAACCAGGGGTATAAACCCCTTCACCCTCAAAGCTAGCAGAACCTTCATTACCTTTCAACATTGTAACCTTGGAAGCAACCCTCTTACCTTTGCTCTTCTTCCCAACTACACCAACAACAACATCCTCCACAACTTGATCTTTATCCTCTTCCGACTCCTCAATATCATCACTCACAGTAACCGTTTCAGATGCATCAGTCAATTTTGCAGCTTTAAGCAAACGACGACTAGACCTCCTAGTTGAAGCCTTCGACGAACTAGCCTTGGAAAAACTCTTCACATTGGGAACAACAATATAGTTAGTCCCATCATACCTACCCTTTTGATACTTTGTTCAAGCATCCTCTCCTTCAACAGCCTCAGCGTCCTTAAACACAACCCCAGAAGCATCATCTCCTTTGATAAAATCAAGAGCCGGCATAACTACAAAACAAGAAAACAAAATAGGTAAGCAAAGAGACAAAAAGGAAAGAACCAACAACAAGCGAAAGGTGCATACCCTGATCACCCTTCATTACTACAGGATCTCTACCCGGTTTGTCCCAAAGGGTGCTAATACCAGACAAAACCAAGAAAGGCTCGCCAAATGGACGAAGCCTTGAAGGACATGCTCGAAGAGCTTTCAAAAAGTTATCATCTAACTCAGATTCTGATGGCTCCCCTTCATTAAGAATAGCCTCAGGATGTCTCCACACGGGTTTAAAAGGAAAAATAGACTCAGAACCCAAAAGAATCTAGTTTTCCATTGACCAACGGTTGTTACATGGGACGAAAGCAAGTTAGTTTCTACTGAAGATCCCTCGAAGGTGAACCAGTCACCATTCTTAGCAAGACGGAAGAACCGCCTGAACATTAAAAGAGTAGGATCATACCCTAAAGCTCTACACAGACATTCAAAATGTAAAATACGGCCAACACCATGGGGATGGATCTGACCAAGAGAAACTCTATAATACTCAAGAACGTTCAATAAAAACATGGAGAACGGATGACGAAGGTTTGAGAACTCAAAATACCGACAATACAGGGCAACAGACCCAGAAGGACAGTCAGACACAACAAGCTTCTTACTAGGAGCAACAGGATTAAACGATAAGTCTATACCCATTCAGCACAAAATGCCTCCACCTCCTTTTGAGAAAGGGAGGAAAAAGTGATGGCCATGTCCTTTTTAGCACCCATAGTGCTTCTAAGGATGATCAGGAAACAAAAATACAAAGGGAGAAGACAAACCTGCTTTGATCGGAGGAACGAAACCCTAATCGGATATGTGGTTGATAGAGAGGAAAATGTTGGAAAAGGAAAAAGAGTAAAGTAAGTTTGATGAATAAAAAAGGTTAAAAAGAAAAGGAACACGGTTATTATATTAACATAACTGCAATAATGAAGTGTAGTAAAAAACAGCTGTACGACTGCCACTTGTCACATCAGCAGTCTCATCACAATTGAAAACTGCTAAGTAATAACCGCCTAAAACACAGCGAACCATTGAACCCTTCAAGCAAAAATCAAACTAAGCAAACAGTCAGAAGCTTTCTAGCTGCGCTACCAAACCTCCTGACTTGGGGGGCAGATGACGTGGGTAGCCTAAAGCAAAAAGAACAAACGATATCACAGAATAATGCTTAAAGGGTTGAAAGCTACAAAGGTTCAAAAGGCAGAAGTATCCTAAGTCAAAAAGACGACTTGTCTTGTCACCTTTTCATCGAACAACACATTCAGCTGTCGATGGAGTAACAACATCGTACAGACCGCAGGTCAATAGCCACCCTTGGCTTAAAGTGGATTGTCCTTTTGTTGCAACATGGTCTGAGATAATATGCTTTCCTCTAATAGAAGATCCTTGATCTATAAATCCGACTTGTCTTCCACAGATCTGACTATCTCAATCTATCTTCTCTTACACCTCAATCTTCTTATTCTTTTTGTCTATGCACGTGAGAGATTACCTCTCTTCACTCATACCTTTAGAACAACCACTTCTGGTTTCGAGTGCAACTCAAACCAGAAATCCAAAGCACTAAAAACAATAATATTATCTTGAACCTCCTTCTACGTTTGCAACGTAGGAGGACACCACGACCTGCGTTAGGCAGATCGGAACCCTTGAACCCTCTAACCATTCCTGTGACTCAAAACTAACGTTGGACATATATTTGTTGTAGCAACAATTTAAATTATATAATAATAAAACTTTAAACAATGGTAAAGTTGATGATGTGGATTTTTAGGAATTATGATTGGTGCTTGCAATTAATTCATGGTGGCAAAATGGAAAGGTTGCAAGGTTGAGGTGTTTGTGTACTAACGCCTAGCATTTTCAAAATCACATGAATTCACAAACCTTGCTCTAGCTTCTTTAGGGGTTATTACTTCTTTGGTAGCTCAAGAATTTACTACTCAAGCTGCGTTATATACGCATCACCAATACATCTCAGGATTCATCATGACAAGAGCTTTTGCTCATGGAGCTATATTTTTTATTAGGGATTACAACCCGGAACAGAATGAGGATAATGTATTGGCAAGAATGTTAAAGAATTTAGGTCCGGTAGATAATAGTACTACATTTCCTATTCATAGATCCGTGCCTGCCTTTATACAGTTAGATACAAAATTATCTATTTTCGAAACCGGAATTAAAATAGTAGATCTTTTAGCCCCTTATCACCGTGGAGGAAAAATCGGACTATTCGGGGGAGCTGGCGTGGGTAAAACAATACTCATTAAGGAATTGATTAACAATATTGCCAAAGCTCACGGAGGCGTATCTGTATTTGGCGGAGTCGGTGAATGGACCCGTGCAGGAAACGATCTTTACATGGACATGAAAGAATCTGGAGTTATTAATGAACAAAATATTGCAGAATCGAAAGTGGCTCTAGTTTACGGTCAAATGAATGAACCGCCGGGAGCTCATATGAGAGTTGGTTTGATTGCCCTAACTATGGCCCAATATTTCCAATATGTTAATGAACAAGACGTTCTTTTATTTGTTGACAATATGTTTCGTTTTATCCAAGCAGGATCTGAAGTATCCGCTTTGGTGGGTAAAATGCCTTCCGCTGTGGGTTATTAACCTACCCTTAGTACCGAAATGGGTTCTTTACAAGAAAGAATTACTTCTACCAAAGAAGGGTCCATAACTTCTATTCAAGCTGTTTATGTACCTGCAGATGATTTAACCGACCCTGCTCCTGCTGCGACATTTACACATTTAGATACTACTATCGTACTATCAAGAGGATTAGCCGCCAAAGGTATCTATCCAGGAGTAGATCCTTTAGATTCAACGCCAACTTTGCTACAACCCCGGATCGTTGGTGACGACCATTATGAAACTGCACAACAGGTTAAGCAAATTTTACAACGTTACAAAGAACTTTACAACTTGCCATAAATCATTCTAGGTAGCATGTGGGCGTAGACCATAACTAGTCTCAATAAAACTTTAAAACACCTATCATCCGGTAATATTATGTAGGGAAGAGCACGATACCAAACCGGTCCCGATACCAAAAAGTCCAATACTGATTTTTGTCAAAAATTGGTACTGACACCGAACCGAAAATACCGATATCGATTTTTGCCAAAAGTTGGTACCAAATTGGTACCGAAAATGAACCTGTATCGGTATTTTCAATACCGGTAGTCATATTTTCGGTATTTAATACTGAAATGTTCATCCCTAATATTATGCCACCTAGCTCAAACTCACTACCCATCACATTTTCTCTCCATAATCCACACACACATCCGAGTATGGAACCCCGACCACCTAGCTCTATCCCCTTACACGAAGAGGATGGGGCATCTTACCCTTTACCGGGTCCTATGTGGACTTAAAGCATTTACATCCATTCCACCATTTTCTAACTAATAAATTAACTAAAAATCATACTTTTGAAAATTAATTTATTTATTATTTGAAAAACCTCCCAAATCTCATCTACCAATTTTATTTTTAGACAAAATTACAATTTTTGTCATTTATTTTGAGCAAAATTATGGATCGGGTCCTTTAAGAAGAATACTTTCAGTCTTTGTCCTTTGTTTCAATAGTTTGTTATAACATTTGTCCTTTACACTAACTGGGTTAGTTTTCACGGCTAAATCCCTCACTTGCTTGGAACGCGATGTTATATTTGTAATTTCTCAACCCTTTTAAGCCTATAATTTCCCATACCTTTAAATGTGCAGTTAATTGTCATTCAAAACCCTCATTCTTCAAACACCCAAACACACAATCAGATCATCCATTTCATCCAAACCCTAGACGATAATGACAACCGATAATCATGGAAAACCTCACTAGTCACTACCTTATTTGTTTAGTACTTGACTAGTCTGATGTTGATGCACTTTATGGTGAGTTTAATCACTAATTCATTAAAAAAAAAAAAATCAAATTTTGGTTTCTAAGTCTGAAACCCTAGAAATTAAAATGGGGAAAGTGAAATGGGGTGGGGGCGATGATATAAAAGGATGAGGAATTATAGGCTTTAAAGGGTTTGGAAATTACAAATATACCCTCACGTGCCAAGCATGTGAGGGATTTAACCGTGAAAACTAACTTAGTTAATGTAAAGAAGAAAGGTTGTATCAAACGATTGAAATAAAGGACAAAGACTGAAAGTATTCTTTCTAAAGGACAAAAATTGTAGTTTTGTCTTATTTTTATCTTACTCACTAACACTTATTGTGTTATTTTTCATTTTTATACACTTACAATAATTTGATACGGGATGAAGATTAGCTTTTCAATTTTTCATATATGAAAAACCAATGTAGCGACTTTTCATAATATACAGGTGGGGTAGGGAAATAATTGATGATAGGGGTGTCAATCTTGTCGGGTTGACGGGTTGGCGGTTTATGGGTTGATGGGTTTGAAATGTGCAACATGAACCCGACCCATATTATTATTCGTGTCAAATATTTCAACCCTAACCCGACCCACATAAAATCCGGGTCAACCCGAAGACGACCCATTTAACCCATATTTTTAAATGAGTCATACATGTTCATGAGTTATAAGCGGGTTATTTGGTTGTAAGCGGGTTATCAATAAAATGTTTAATGGTGAGTATATAAGTGTGACAAATAAATAATATAGTGTGTCAAAAATAACACAATTATAACTAACCATGTAAATAGAAATGAAAAAAGAAGAACAAAAATATAATAGATTTTTTTTCTAAATACTTAAACGGGTCAACCCATTTTATATATGCGTCAACCCGAACCCGACCAATTTTTAATACGAGTCAACCCGAACCCGACCCGTTTTTTAAACGGGTCGTGTTACTTGAGCTAAATATGTTTTTTTTGGTGTTAGGTTCGGGTTGGTTTTCATATCGTGTCAATAATTACCGCCCCTAATAGATGAGAGGTTAATGGATAAGATTTGAATGTTGTTATCCTGGGTTGGTTGACACAATGAGCCACAAAATATAACACAGTACTAAAAAATATAACACAATGCTGAAGAAAAAAAGACACAATGAATTGAAAAATGACACAAAGATGAAATAAGAAAAAGACACAATGATATAACGCATATTCTAAAAACTACAAGCTAAAACCCCAAAAAAATGAAGACCTAAAAACTAACGTTGTAGGGTTCGATAAGACGGTTCCAATGCCGCTTGAATAAGTTCAATCAGAGTCCGTTTGATACTCTTCCTATGACTTCCTATTTTTCTTTGTGTATTTGATCTAACCCTCTTTTGTTTTATTATATTATAGTTGATAAAAAGGTTTTGTTAAATTATGTTATTTAGATAGAAGATACCCTCGTCTAACGGGCCAATTGGTCCAACGTCTATTTGAGGTGGGTTGGTTTTATTGGTAACTCGAAAAGAAAAACATTTACCATCTGCATAGACACAACTGCTTTAAAATGATTCTGCATAACCTATTTTGAACTGATAATTACATGTAACAACTTTAACTAAAATCCACATACAAGTATAACAAGTTAGCTAAGTTTATAATAAAAATAATGGAGGATATACAAACTCTCCGTTGATATTTAATATTGAACTAATATCATAAAAATCTATGAGAATCAAATGGAACAACTCTAATTTTTATTTAACTCCCGCATATATTCTTCAACCTTTTTTTGGAAGGTCAACAAAGTCGTTATAGTCTCCCGTGGGAATCCCTTTATGACGAATTCAGGATACCCACAGGGCACCTGGTCTTCCAGTCCACCAATCCAGGGAAAACCCGACCACCCACCCGCCGAAGGCACGACAGTAAACCTGGTATCCTTCAAGGCTCGAACTTGTGACCATTAGGCCTAAGTCACCTATCATTAGGCCTCCATACCACTCCACCAAAAGGTGGGTGGTATTAAAGTAATGCTTAAATTCTATACCGAGCTTCAATTCTTTTTAGATAATGGTACAAGTTTTAATTCATTGATTTTCTTTTCAGATGCAATATATGCATACTTTCTAATTTTACACCACTCAAAATCTATGTGGTTGAGGGTGATGTGGCATCTTAAATATAAATTATAACAACTTTATGTCAAGTGTAGCTTACTAATAATGTAAAAACATAACAACATCATGTCATGTATCCCATTTCTCTTACCAACATCGTAAAACCACATTCTTGTCACCAACATATCGCTGATAAACAATCACAAATTTATATTTACATCAGAGACTGTTAAAATAAACAACAAATTAATATATATGTGTAAAAATATATGATCCAAACCACAATACACAGATCTGAGCCTACACAAACTCAAGATCAACCAAGAAGATAGAACAACAGAAGTAGGCGACAAAACAAGTGACAAAATCTTATTATACCCAAACCAAAATATTGCCCCCCAAATACCCTGAATCTCTCTAAATAGAGAGATCCTAAAGAATAATATGTCAACTGATTGTTTAGATCAGTTGACGTATCTGAATGTTTAATACAAATACTTACAGTCACTAGGACGACGATACAGATGATCAACAGAGATCAGACAGGGATTACACAGGAGTAATCCTTACACCAGATACTAATACAGATCTTCACACACTTGTGAAGATCAAAATACAGAGATTAAACCCTAATCAACACAAGAGAGACGATTACAGAGAGAGAGAGTATGAGTGTGTAGAATGAACGAAGACAGAGGAATAATAATCCTTTTATACTAGGTCTCGAACATTCTTCGAGAACACACCTCAACCGTAGATCACCAACAACCTGAAAAGATCACAACCGTAGAAATATAACGCAACACATGAGCTGGGCCACAGACCAACAGCTCATAACAATAATAAGCCCAAAGTCAACTAGACTCAGAACTAAGGGCCCAACTGTAAGCCCGAACATAATAAGACCCAAAGACATTTAAACATAGAATTGTGACATCTTATATTTTAACAATATGTAATCCAATTCGATTTGCAATATCCTTGGTACAACTGAAAACTTATGCGAAAAGGCAATTTCTAAAGCTAGCTCATAGGTTAACGAAGATCACATGACCAACACCAATTTGGTTGTAACTTGTAGGACGGCTTACAAAGATGGATTCTCCAATCTGAAGTTCGTTCAAGCATGTAGGTTCCTAAAACTGAGCTGACCAAAGTGAAGTTGGTGCCCGAAGATGTTGAAAGTACTCACCTAACGCGACCGGCGACCAACCCCCTTGCAGCTTGATGCATTGGCAAAGCTTGGCTTGGGCCAGGCTGGGTCCCGGCCCGCCCAACGTTTTCGCCCATAAGTGTTAAATTACTGATATTTTTCTAAAAAAATTATGTTTTGAGTGTGACCCGCTCAATTTTTTTGGTCTGGCCCAACCTTATTTTTTAAAACATTTACTAAAGCCCACAATTATATGTATTGAGTCCACTTTTAAGTCGACAAACAATTACTTAAGCCCGCAAACATTACAAACAAACAATTACTATTGGGCAAAAAAAAAAAAAAACAGGACATTTACTTTACCCAATAAAGTAACACAACCAGGACATTTAGGTAAAGAGTTAGAACTTACCAAAGTTGAAGATTCTGTAATCACCATGAGAGTAACATATGCTTCCTTTCCACAAAAATATTTTGAATAATCAGCTTCTGAACATTTGTTGTCAACCATGAGAAACTTCTTTCTTATTAAGAAATCAACTTCAGTAAGAAGTTGATCAATATCATTCCCAAACGTTACTTCACTTTCTTCAGATTCTAAGTCACTTTCCAAATCAGAAACATACCTTTCTGAATCTTGTGCATCAAGACTAGCTTCTACATTCTCATCACAAACTGTTTCTTGATCAACATCGATAGATTTATCACAAACTTTATCATTCACTACATTCTCAACCATTTCTTCAACAAAGCAAGCAATGTTTCCACAAGCAATCTCTTCAACTTAAATCTGAACATCATTCTAGTTGAATCCTTCATCGGCTTGAATTACCAAAGCTTGATTTTCACTTTGGTTTTAAGGAGCTGGAGTGTTGTTAACTGGTACTAGATTTTGATATGCCGAGATTTGCACATGTTTTACGTGTGCATTTGCACCCATTTTTGCACCAAAATCATGTTTTTACCATAAGTTTATCAAGTTTAATCTCTCTTAATTGATAAATGTAGGTTTTGGGGGTCAAGGAGAGAAACGGGTGAAAAACGGGATAAAAGGCGAAGAATTGAACACTTAGAGAGTTGCAGCAAATGCAGCACGGTTGCAACGGCTGTGCACGGTCGTGGACCTGCCCCTTGTTAACAAGTCAACAGGAAGAGAAACGTCAACGTGCATGGGCACGCACGGGCATGCTTCTATGGTGCGCGACCATGCGCTAGGTCAGCAAGTCTATAAAGGTTCAGATCCCACCAAGACTGGGAAGACGGTAGGCCACGTGATCGTGCACATAGGAGTGCACGGGCGTGCACCTCAACAAACCCGACAGAATCTACACACAAGGACTTTACACTGCTCCCAGATTTTTTTCTCGGGCGTTGTAACACCCCGGCTGATAGCGGAATCATCTGGGTGCACGATAGTGATGATTGTTCAATAGCTCATGGTACTAAAATGTAAATATTTGTTTATTAAATTTCACTCTAATTGACTTACAAGATATAAAAAATACAAAAACAAAGATAAAAATCTTGATTGATTTAATCTCGGTCCAAAGTCCTATGTGAAGCACCAGGCAAGCTTTTCCTGAAACATGCATGAAAATAATTTTTGTCAACATAAAATGTTGGTGAGCATTACCTAAGTTTGTACATATAGTATAAGTTTAAAAAGAAGGACAATTCATGTGTCAAGTAGAAAAGCGTTATGTAAACATATAAGTAACAAACAAATAAAATTCAAGTATATAGTTCACAAATGTAATATTGAGCACCCTAACACGTGTAAAGTCTAATAGAGCACCATAACCGAAGTTATGTCTGATAGAGCACCATAATCGAAGTTATGTCTGTTTTTAAGTATAAGTATGTGAGCTATGTTAACGTTCAAGCATATGCATGGTGATAAACAAGACACGTATATGAATTGTAATTGATCAAAAGTATGTGTATGTGAATGTGCGAGTTTAAATATGTGTGCATGAATCACCCAAAAAGTGTAAAAACGAAAAAGGGGACAAGTAATACGCACAATTTATGTAGAAGTTTGATTCTACCGAATGTGAGAATTAATGAAATCAATCCCAAAGGATTAACCTAATAAGGAATAAATAATTGTAAGGGAACGAACTTAGAGTCTAAGGTATTGAAGATTAGGCACTTAGGGCTTTGTAGACTAGATTTGGGGATTCTAGAGTTTTCAATTAAACCACAATTGAGTTTAAATAATTTTTAATTTAAAATAATATAAACTCAAATATCTTATAATAATTATTTCAATGTTGAAGATATGTAAAATAATTAAATGCGTCGAAGATTAAACGACTTGAATTTAAATAATAGACTTTATGTAATATGAGTTAAAAGTAGAAATTAATGGAAACTGAAGGGATAGGGAGCCCAATCCTCGCGGAGGCGGCGTCCCTATCCCTCTTTACAACAATCCTGACACCAACTGGTCCCAACGCTAGGAAACATCCGCAGTCCGCGGAACCCTCTAACGGAACTTACTCTGCGCAAGGGGTCAATTTGCACGTGATTCAACCTTATCCACATCACTACTTCAGGAGAATAGACGCGCATGCACGCACGCGCAGACTATTCATTAATAACCAGTTTTTGTACGAGGTACGGAAGATCAAGATCAGGAAGATTCACTCAGATCTGGGCCAGAGTGCTCGCCAACCATATGGCGACACGTGTCACAATTAGTCCAACCACCGCTGACATGAACACCGACTTGACTGTTCCAATGCTTCCACCATGCTGCCGTCTATAGTACTCAGAAGACATGCTTACCTGCTGTCAGATGTCATGTCAGACGCCAGCAGGTAAGTCAACCATACCGTGTCAGGCCAGCATGCCATCGGCGACCTATCAGAGGACGCCACGTGTCATCTTCGTAGGAACTGGTCAACCGCTCATGATGTCATTAAGCATGGCCCAATGTTTTCCACCATTTTACAGGGCCGGTTACACCAAGCCCAAGTTCAAGCCCGGATCAGAAGTGCTCCTTGTGGGCTATTTAACCAGGCCCACGTCGTCTTCTATAAATAGAACTCCTCAACTCATTTGCAAAGGATCCGAAAATTACTACTTGTACTAGAGAGCTAGATTATTCTTGTAACACTTTGTAAACTCCAAAGTAATATACAATTAGCTCTTCATAGTGGACGTAGGTCGTACTAGACCGAACCACTTACATCTCCGTGTTCTTACTCTTACACGCAGACACATACTCTTCCTTTACGTCTCGGGTTAAACCAACGGTGTGAGTAAAGGATTGTACTTGGGTAAACATAAGTATTAGCCACTCGGGGATTCGTCTTAACCCCCGATTTACTTATTGTTTCTTCAGAAACGTAAATAAATCTTAAAATTATAAGTCATTTTTATTCTGAGATATTAAAAAATATATATAATTTCAGAATTCTTAACTCAAAATTTGACATTCTTGCATTTTAAATTGATTTATAAACATTTAAAATGCAATAATTCGGAATAAATATACCTAAATTGTAAAAATATGAATTTTCATAATACAACATAAGCTAATAATTTAAATAAGATAAAATTATTTTTATAACTTATTTTCTACCTTATTTTCATTTAAAACAGAATTTTAATTGATAAATTACTGATTTAAATAAAATTAAATAATAAAAAGGGATATATTTTCATAAATTATGCATTAAAATTAAAACAAAGTGTTATAAGGTTAGAAATAATTCCATAAAAAAATTTGCATTAAAATGATGAAAAAACATTTTTTTGAATTAAATATGATTAAAACAAAAAAAAATTCATAATAAATAATAAATAAAATATTTTTCTAAAAAATAAAATTATGAATATTAATTTTTGGGTTTTTGAAAGTTGGGATAATTTTATAAAAAGTTTCGAGTAGATTTGATATATAAGTAATTAAAATGGTATATATATTTATTTATGTAATAACTAAAACAACAAAAAATGAATAAAAACCGTCCCTTGGGGTTTCGAACCTGGGACCTAGTATGTTGAAGTCGCACGCCCAAACCAGTTGGTCTGAGTGTAACTTTTAATTAAAATTAGATTTTTCTTCACTTATTAAATACAACCTGAAACAACAAAACAAATCCCCAAAAACTAATATAAACCCTACCCTTCTAATCTCTTAATTGGACACTAATTTGATATATATTATGAACGATATCATGGATCATTTACTATAACGACAATAGACATAAAATCTAAGGTTAATTGAAACATATCCTATAACTCTCACCATGATTTCCAATCAAATCAAACCTTGTGAGCGTGTCGTATCATCAATGTTAGGCTTGATTTCTCTTGGTGTTTCTAGGGTGATGTGTGACACCAGTCAATGATCCAGGTCAACATCCATACACATTTTTCTTATTACTGTCATTTCAGATGCATAATTAGACATTTTTGCATACATTATACCCCCGAGTCTAGTAAAGCCTGAGCTATTGTGGGAATTCAATAGATTATCCGTTTATGCATACAACACCCGAAATGTACAAGACAATTGGCGTTGAACAGTCAAGCCAATCACAAGCTCAACAAAGAGCCACCGGATACCCGATTACTACATAGGGACAATACAACAATATACGTGGCAATATCAAGATGGGAAAATACACAAATCCGCTTTAAATCCAAGCAATTTTCAATGTGTTCGATGGGAATAACACCCAAGAATCATGGAACACCATCTAGAACGCAAAGGTATGTTAACATGACTTAATATTGTGTTTAACATACACCTAATTAAGGCACAAACATATGTTAATGAGGATTTCAAACATCAAACAACATATGAAAACTAATACATGTTAATATCGTCATCGAGACACAAACATGTTAATACCCCAAAATTCCATCACTATAGATTACTTGTGGATTTTAATAACACCTCTTGTACAACTCGACTATATATATGTATATATATATATATATATCTACACAATCACACGACAATCTAACTAATACAACCAACTCATATATATATATATATATATATGTACATACATAATCGGCTTCATGTCCACAATATCCATAAGCACACATGATGATAAGTGGGATAATCTATACCTATACAACAAATTGGTCTTATCATTTAATAGTGACAATACACAACACTTTGATGACAACCATTTTATACCACAAAGGAACCTTGACTTAGAACAATCTAATCCCTAGGTGTGATCACAATCCAAAAGTAGAAAGATCCTTCCCTTATCCTCTTTCTTTTCGGCTGAAACATCAAGACACCACCTCAAGTCCTTTTCAAATCCATGACAACTAAGATTCTAGTAGGATTGTACCTTTGATAAACCTCCTTCCCTTGACACCTCATTAGCTGAACATTAAGGAAGACACAAGCCTAAGTCTCTTTCAAATCTTTCATATTTATGGAAAGGCAACCATCATGCTTCATACACCATGACTTCCCACAATTCTCATTTGGTTAGAAAACAAACACATCTCTCTTGTCCCTTTCTCTTGATTCGCGATCAATGACACCCCACACAAACACCTCATCGATCACCATTAATCATTGGTCTATATTAGCTATGCATGACAATAAAAGACAAATTTGCTTCACTTACACTCTTATGTAGTCTTGCCATTTATCTTAATCCATTCTTAGACATGATCCACTCCCAAAGTAGGAGATTTCCTTATCCCTTCTACTCGGCTGATCCCAAGGAACAACACTCCACATTGTTTGTCAAACATTATCACCAAGAAGGAAATGGTACTATCAAGAGCTACAAGGATTCATGAGGGAAGCTTGCCAAACTTTCGACTATATATCGGGATCAACCACACACCACACAAACTCACAAACTCTCCTCCCTGTTCTCTTGCAATTGGCCCTCACCCACATCCATCCCACCATCGAGCCATTCAAGGAGCATCAAGAATCATAAAAGCTGTACAAGATTAAGAACTCTAGGTATATTAAAAAGCCTCCTTACTTACATGATATTCTTCTTAATAATTGGCCTCAATGACAAACCCAACCCATGGCCTTTAAATCTTGTGTATTCGGTCTAACTTAACATAATGTGGTATGTTAATAATCACGAGCTTTCTATACATTGATATTTGTTTACAAAACTCATCATATGGTAGTTTAAACACTCACAAACACACACAAATAATGAACACTTGAATGGATCGACCCTTAATCATCTAGTAATTGACTTCATACTACACATAAGTTAACAATTTTCGAAGGCATTACCTCGTTTATTGTTAATTGATTTCAATCATCCACATGTTCTCCTATATACAATCGCATATACATAAACCACACACAAATGTGACACAAATGACTTAGGGAAAGCACCCACACAATGTTTAAGGTTTTGTAAACCTCACACGGCCTTAGTGGTTGCTATGGGATCGACTTTTGAATCAAAACATACATATATACATATACTCGATACTACACTACATTTTGAGGATGAATATACACGATTCTTTAGAAACACACTAGTACACTCTTTTGATCATTTAAATATACATTGGTAAACACAAACGAGTTGTTATGGATGCATGAAACAATCAGATGTAAGACAAGATTAATGAAAGGTTCGGCTATGCCAGTATAACATGTGTTAACTTAGCCATAACATGTGTTAATATTATCTTTTGTCATTAAAAGACATAAACATATGTTAAAGCATTTGTTTTGCTATAAAACAACCACACGTATTAAGATTGGGAATATTCTACACCCATGATGACATGTGGAGCCTATTTTATTAACAATAGGCATGTATTTACAATAGAACGTCCAATGTACACATAAAACGCGTGCATAAACTATGGCCCGCATATAACTAACATAAGGGTCCACAAGTCGGGTGAACAACTTGTATGATAAACGATAAGAACGTACAACGTACTGTGTCCTTGATAATCATAGGGCAATCATTCTCAGGACGGTAGTTACCTCACATTTTAGCTTTATCAAACCACACGTACTGTCATCAGGTGAGTTTCACGGCCCCATTTTACTACTTTTACATTTTCGGGGGATAAACATGTTGCATTACTAGTACATTACATTACATTTTGTGTGATATTCTATCATGACTGCCATGTGGAACATGAGATATTCGGTTCATGAGCTCAACAGTCCTCGTACTTACATTTACACTGTAACCATTAGCTAACAGTATCCATGGAACACTTAAATAGATTTATTGGGATTGACACCCCCACTCTTGGTTAGTCGCTCTAACCGGTTACATACAAAAGAGTGTTAGTATTCTACTATATATACGTTGTGTTTATTGTACAATGCGCGAGGCACAACAGTCAAGAGGTTTAGTTATGGGCCTCATGGTTTGCACGGTGATCATTCGCTTAGCTATCATATGATTGGTCATACACGAATTTTAGGTGCACTTTACATAGTACATTAAAACCTGTGAACACACTGACATTATGTTGACAAATCTTTTATGCATGTTTTTTTAGGTAATTGACTATGCGGGGCGGAGACTTGAGAGAGGGGTTTGAGCATGCACGTTTTCGTACCATCACCAGGTGGATTACATTATTGTTGGCTATGTTATGTCTTGGTATTGGTTTTTTCAGACAATGTTACATTTTTATTAATAATGTACGACAATGGTTATCTATGATGGTATCTCTTTAAAATACTTCTTATGTGTTGCTCGATCCTTGTGCTTAAAAACCTTTCGAATCGTATCCCCGTGTTTCCGCCTTG
This sequence comes from Ambrosia artemisiifolia, assembly GCA_032199755.1. Classification (NCBI taxonomy): domain Eukaryota; kingdom Viridiplantae; phylum Streptophyta; class Magnoliopsida; order Asterales; family Asteraceae; genus Ambrosia; species Ambrosia artemisiifolia. The sequence continues at coordinate 13,435,922 of CM063521.1, forward strand.
GCGGAGTGTGACATGATGATAAAACTTGGTATGGAATAAATAGTTTATTTTTATTTAAGGTGGTGTTTTGTGTTCTTAACAATTTCTTTTACTCTTTCATTGTTTGATGAACTAACTAATTATTCAACTTAGTATTTGGTCTTGTGGGTGTTTTGGTAGGAAGTGGAAGGACTTATGAGTGTACATGTGGTGTGTAAAATCCCATGCACATGTAAGCTAACCATTAATTCCACGTGTATTGATTAGCCTATTTGTGAGTGGAAACATTCACATTTTGTGGTTGATCCTTAACTATCAAAACTTCACTTAGGGCCGATACAGTCTATATACATGGCCTTAGTGATAAGACAAGATTTGGTTGTGCGACTTAGCTTCATGGTCTATGTGTTAGCTTTGTCGCAAACCAAAGATTGGTAAACCCGTGTTAAAAGTACACGGTCTTTATTTACTTTTGTTACTGCACAATTAATATAGATCAATCACTCTTTGAAAAATTAATTATTTCAAGCAAGATATGAGCATACTCGGGAGGATACGCGGCCTTTTCCATGTCAAATGGCAGTTTGTCAATCGCTAAGGCTTTTGGCAAATTATTCACAAAAGAAAAGAGTAGTCGAATGTCAATATCACAACTTTAGGAGGTGTGTTTTTCAGGGTTGGGTTAACACAATCTTGAGTGATATGTCCCTCATAGTTGAGAGGTGAGCTTACCGGGACGTGAGACCCTCTTAATAGCTTTAAGAACACAAATCGTTTAAATTCTAACACGGGAAGCTTAGTTTTAAACACAACACTTGAATAAAGATATACTATTGGCTCATACCAAGTAAAATCAGATCCCGAAGCAACACTATTGTTTTGATATTGTTTTCTCTTACATTTTAAATCTCGCTTTTTATTTTTCTTTCAAGTAACTTAGGAATTTTTAGTAACTTGAAAGCTGAGTAGTAAAAATCGTGTCTTTGGATTCGATACTTGGTACTTGCTCATTTATATACTACACTTGATATGTACACTTGCCTATTGTGTGAGTTTTAGATCAATAAGCAACTATCATTTAATTTTTAAATTTAAAACTCGGCAGGGTTTTGGTAAAACTCCACTCTTCTTAGGACCTAAGATCAAAGTGTTAAAGTTCTTAGAAGTGTCTTTTAAAACTCACTAAAACACACACACACACACACACACCAGATTTCTTTCAACGTTTTGAGTAGTTTGAGTTTGCTGAGGTGTGCTTTGTCTTTGATTGTTGTAATTCTTGGAAGTCTGTTTATAAATTTAAACAAACTCGTGGCATTTTGTAAAATGCAACTATCGTTTTATTTATAAATTTAAAACTTAGTAGCGTTTTTGGTAAAACTCAACTCTTCTTAGGACCTAAGAACATAAAGTCTTAAAGTTCTTAGAAGTGTCTTTTAAAACTCACTAAAACACACACATCAGATTTCTTTCAGTGTTTTGAGTAGTTTGAGCTTGCTTATGTCTGCTTTGTCTTTGGTTGTTGAAATTGTTGGAAGTTTGTTGTCTTGGAATGTTGGTTTGATGATTCTATATAAGACCCATCCCGTTAAAACGGTATTATAGTATGATTTACGCAAGCCCGACTCTAGGGTAAGTTAACTGAAACATTGGCTTTAGGCCCCCATTTTTGTGAGGCCCCAATTTTATAATTTTCTTATACATATTATATGACCAAATTAATTTTACGGTCAACTCTCTCAGCTTCTATTTTATTTTTCATTCTTTAAGTTAACCGAATGAATCATTACTTGATTTTAATTCTATGAGATGAATGACAAGTTACATTGAATTTTGTTGTCCACAATGGATCATTTAATATGCAGTCATTGAAACTAATCTACTTTAAAAACATGGATGGTTGTTAAAAAAAGAAGTGAAGTGGTTAATCTCATTTCGAAAAGACCCATTTGACGATGTGAGTTTGCTGCTTCTCTCGTAACTATATGAATATAATTTTTTTGTTATCTCACTTCCTACATCGAACTTGGTTGACAAACCACAACAGGTGTTTAATGCAATGCTTCTCTCGCTTTGGCACGGGTAAGCTATTTACATCGATTAGTTGACACACAAATTTAAAGTGTGAGGTCAATTTAAAGTGTCTAAGCATCATATTACCTTTGTATTTGCATAAAAAAACCATCATATCTCCGTTTATTAAGATAAGCAACAGAAAAAAATGCGTAAAGGGCCCCAACTTTGAAACTCGCTTTATGCCTTCAATATAGTTGAGCCGCCCCTGAATTTACGCGTTAATAAACTTAGCTTGGAAGTTTGAATGGAATAATATGAATTATGGCATTTCACAATGACTTGGAATTTTATCTTTTTCTTAACGGAAAACAAAAGTAATTTTGCTTGTTACTCCTTATCAAATGTAATTTAATTTTTCAATGCGGCGTAACTATGAATGACTAAGTGATGATGCATTTCAATTTGCATATTAAAATAACAATTTAGCGTAAATGCATGTTGATCCTCGTTAAGTTAATTTCTAGAATTTTGTTTATAAAACAATGTAAATGTTGAGAAATAAACACACATACATGATCTTCAACATGTTTTAGATTCTTTTTTAACTCAGTTGTAGGGGTGCGTTTTCAATCGGCTCGAATTGCAACGTCGTCTTTTTTAGTGATTGTCATTGTGTTAATGGGATATGGGTAATAGACACTTGAAGATACTAAATAATCCCTTGAAGCTATCTTTTTTAATTTGTGGTCTTGATTTTCATTTTGTATATAGTCAGAAAATTTGACAAATAGTTTTTCATTTTCATGCAAGTTTTCAACGTAGTGTCATCATCTCCTGATTCAGCTTGACTCTAATTGATGCTTTTATGTAATGGTGGGGCTAAGGTTGTAAGACACTGAAATTTAGGCCACATGCATGTTCTTGTCATCAATGGGGCGGTTCAACTTAAATAGACAGAACTTAATATACATCAAGCATGTGACATACAAATATCCAAGACAGCCAAAACACATTTGTATGTATAGACCCATTCCCTATTTTGATTCTAATAATCTTATTCCACCTTTTTATATCATTTAAAAACTCAAATGTGAAACCAAATCGTTACTAAAACTTTTTTTTAGTCCGTTTCAACTGTTAACGATTTAATTATAGTTGTTTCAATGATTAAAATCGTTAATAGTGGTTTAACACATAGAATGAACTAGCTTGATTGTTATACAACGCCTCTATCTTTTTTTTTGAACGGCTAGTGCAGTTGTATCTGAAGACACCTGCTACCTCCTTCAGAGCAAACAGTGGCTCTTAAACCTTGTCCATGTTCAAATCCTTCACAGTGGGGCTTACTCCCATTATTTACATTTTTTTCACATAGTACAGATCAAACTTATGTATACAAAGCCTCTATCAAGAGTTTATTAAATATGATAAAATATTTTACAAATTAAAATAACCAACATATTCTATATCACAACAATATGTTTGTCAACCAAACGACCAACGTTTTATTACATAAGTTTAAACACCAAAATACAACCATGTAAGTGACTTCTAGTAAACAACTTCAACTGGCACAAAACCATTCTTTATCGAAGCTACAACGGCATCAATGATGACTTGAGTTTTTCTACTAATAATCGGCCACATTTTCTCCGGTTCAATCTCACCACTCCGAATTCTTGTAACCAATCGACCAAATTCATGCACCATCAACGCTTCTTGGGGTAGATCGGTCGATACCTTGAACTCACTCGGTTCAGGAATAGACCAAAGTGACAATTCTGCCCATCTTGAATTTGCCACTGTATAAAAAGGTCCCACTTTTTCGTTGAAAGGTATAACAAAGTCATGGACCCTAAAGTTCCCTTTGGTTCCTAGCGCGATTATGTCCATGCATAAGTTCGCGAGGAAGGAACAGTAAAAAGTTGCGACTTTCCCATCTTTCTTCCAGTTTAAAGATGCACTACATGACAAGATGACTCCTGATTCATTGTACTCGGGGTCACGAAACGTGGTAACTGTGTTTGGAAGCTCGTAATCATGAGCCCATAGAATGGCACGTATGCAGTACCATCCAGTGTCTCCAAGAGCTCCTAGGGAATCAAGATTAGGGTTTACACGAATATCATTCTTTAGAAAATCTCCTTCTCCTACGTATGAAAACGTGCTATGGACCTGCCAAAAAACATTAGACAACTATCAAATGTAACATTGGTCATTTGTTGGTGACACTTGATATATATAGACATAAAAGTTAGGAAAATGACCATCTATACTATAAAATTTAATAAAAAGGCCTATTTTTCTTCTTTATTTTACATAAATATTTATTTTAATATGAAAAATACTTATAAATTTACCAAATATGTTTTTCTTACTTTTATTCTTTTGTAACATATTGTTTAAATTTGTAGTTGTTACTTTTTTCTACCTTTAGTTTGTATTGCTTTATTATATATATATTATATATATATGGGAGGGTTATCTTGAGAACGCTAAATATCGCGAGAACCGTGAGAACAAGTGAGAAAACTAATCAAAATCATTTTTTTTTCAATACAAACCTAATTATAATTAAAATATAACATTAATAAATAAATATTCTTTCCAAATAATTCATCTTTTCTTGCAAAAACACTCTAAAATTAACTTTTTACACATGTGTAAATGAAACAGTTTACACATGTACAAACAGTAAATTTACACATGTGTAAAAACAATTTATTTTCGTATACGTTTCAATTTTTACGCGTAAATTGTGTTTTTGGTATAGTATTTTGGTAATAAAGATAAGTGTAAAAAGAAATTTTTTATTTGAATGGTTTTAAATGGCGTTCTCGCGGTTCGCACGAAATATAGGTGTTCTCAAATTAACTTTCTCCTATATATATATAGAGTAAAGATCTTGTACAAAGTGTTTTTTTTGTAAGAACTGTGAGAATCAAAGGAGGTATTTTTTTTTAATTTTTTTTCCCATATTGTTAAACATGTATTATAGTATTGAAAACTAAAAAAAAATTAAAAAAAAATTGGTGTAGAGTAATTACGTGTAGAGTAATTACATAATTACTCTAGTGTAAACTAATGTATTTACTTTAGTGACGTAATTACACTAAAAATAAAAATTTTAATTTTTTTTCATTATTCATCTAGAAAGTATGTTTAAGCACATGGGAAAAAAATTCTAAAAAAAAATAAAAATTTTTTTACCCCCTTTGATTCTCACAGTTCTTACAAAAAAAAACACTTTGTATTTGATCTTTACTCTCTCTCTCTCTATATATATATATATATATATATATATATAATATTAATATGTATACATCAAAATATAGGCAAGTATATACATATGTTACAAAATAATTCAACTTAATAAGAAAGTAACTTAATAAAAAAAAGTTGGGGTTTATACAAATTAATTATTTAAAAGAATTAAATAAACATTTAAAAAATAAGCCGTGCGGGCCCTTGTCGCAACAACATGGATCCGCTGCACCACGCCTGAACATCCGTTGCGCATAAGACCCATGGCAAACATTGATTGATTGAAAATATTTAAAGTGAAATTAAGGCTATCTAATCAAAGATATTGATAAAATTCAATGAAGATAGATATATAATACGGATTTGAGTTGTCCAAATCTTTGTTCATCACAAAGAACCTCCTTCATCTTTGTTGTCCTAGGATGATGCATCCACATGGTAGCATCCATGAACTGAACCCCACTGGATTCACAAGCTGCCAGTATCGTATCTAGTTCACCAACGTTAAGTGCCACCGGTTTCTCCAACAAAACATGCTTCTTCTTCTCAGCTGCGAGAACCGCCCACCGTACGTGGAGGCTTGTTGGCAAAGGAACATAAACAGCATCAACATCAGGGTCGTCCAACACGGCGTTGTAGCTGCCATAAACCTTAGCAGACTTTGGGAAATGGTTTTCTGATGCGAACGCAACTGCCTTTTCTAGAGAGCGGCTGCCGATGGCGGAGATGGTCGTGTTAGGGCAGAGTAACATAGCCCGCGATACCTTACGGGCTATGTTTGCACACCCTAGAATCCCGAACCTGATTTGGGATTCCGTCATTTATCTTGTTAGAGAATTGAGTGGATATGGATTAGATGAATTGGTTGTGTTTAGATATATAGTGGTAAGCTAGTGACTCGTGCTAGAAACCAAAATTAGTAAATTACAAAATGTAATAATTTTGGTCCCTTTCTCAATAAAATTACAAATATGGACAGGCTTGTTTTTCTTTCATTTTTTTCCTCAACCTAATAGAATATGCGATGGAGGAGGTTATCCAACACTCTACATGTGTTCTCTTTTCCAAATGTGAAATCATCTCTTTTTCTTACGTATGAAGCCACTCCTACTCTATCTCACACCTATGCAGTTTTTGGCTTAAAAAACGACCCAATATTGCAATGTGCACGTTCAATGGATTTTTTTATACAAACGGTAATATTTATATTTAGTTAGTTTTAATTTTAATTAATATTAGGTTCTTAATACGTACTTTATATCATTTTTATTAGTTTATTTGAAAGAATTATATATTTAGTTATTAGTTTATATTTGTTAAGAAAAATTACAGAAATCGTCCTTTATGTTTACATTGTTTTTCAGTGGATGTCCTTTAACTTCAAAAGTGATGAGAATCGTCCTTTATGTTGTAAAATATTGCACCCGTCGTCCTTTAGGCCTAACCTAGTTAGTTTTTTTTGTTAAGTTTGGTCATATGGACCCACATGAGGGCAAAATGACAGTTATGCTCTCATCTCTATCATCTTTTATCACCACCACCACTTACATTCTTCAATTAGCACCACTACCCCCACCACATCCACTACTAGGCCACACCACCACCTCTACCACCAACCTGCCACCACCACCACCACCAAAAACCTGCCTTGAACCTAAAACTTTCAAATTTCATCAACCCTACAATACTAATACCCAAAACCAATAAATAATCCCTAAAAAGAAGCCCAACAACAAAATGCCCAAATTGACACCATCAAAACCCTAACTCAATGAACACCATCTTCCCTAACCCCCACCTCATAACAACTATAATTTGAAATAAGAATGTTTAATCAAACTTACTGCTCAATCGGAATCATCATTATTATCGAATCATCAGGCCTGACTACGAAAACCCCAAACTGAACGAACACCGTCTGAACCCTAAACCGCCGTCGTTGTCACCTTAATCTTCTCTCTTTCTCTGCTTCTGTTTTCTGTTGTTTCCTCTCTCTTTCTCGTTTGTCGTTGCTTCTCTTTCTCATTCTCTACTCGATCTCTCTCTCTCTGCTCCATTCTTTATCTCTAAACAGGGTCGGTGTGTGTGTGTGTGTGTGTGTGTTGTTCAGGAGCAACCCAACCGGAGCTCTGCCGCTGACGACGGTCGGCAGCGGTGGCCGGATACCTCCTGGTCTCTTTCTCTTCCTCTAGCCAGTCTCTCTCTCTCTCTAGTTTCCTCTGTGTGTGTTGTTTTATCTAAGAAAAGGGGTGGGGCTTAGGTGGTTTGGGGTTTTTTATAAGGAGGTGGAAGGTTATGGTCGGATAAGGTGGAGGCTTATAGTGGGATATAGTGTTTTCATGTTTTAATAAAGGGGAAATAAAGATAGAATGTGAAATGTCAATTATGCCCTCATGTGCAAGGCACATGACCAAACTTAATTGAAAAAACTAACTAGGTTAGATCTAAAGGACTAGAGCTGCAATACTTTACAACATAAAGGACGATTCTCGTCAATTTTGAAGTTAAAGGACATCTACTGAAAAACGATGTAAACATAAAGGACGATTTCTGTAATTTTTCCTATTTATTGTTTATGTGAAAGTTAGTGCGCTCGATGTTAAAGTCATGAAGATGGCGTTTAAAATATTACCAAAAATACATCCAAGCGGTTTTCATCACGTTGATGCAGGACGAGCATGGTGGTTCACGAAAAAGGTCATATAGGAACCAGATGAGTAAATGTTCACGTTGTAGGTGCTCTAAGTACTGTTAAAAAATCCATTAAATTGATATGAAATGACTAGTGTATCATTTCACTTAAAAAAAGTAAATTACTATTTTGACCTTGTGATTTGACTCATTTAACTTCTTCTGTCCAAAAATGAATCTTGTGATATTTCAACCCTTGACGATTAAATTCTAAATTATGTAACTATTTACACTAACTTTGTTAATATTTATAGTTAAATTTAAGGGTATTTAAATCATTTTACACATATAGACTATTTATATAAATTATTAAGATCATTTAATTGTTATTATAGCTATTGTTATTGTTATTAGTGTAAACTAACCAAGGTAATATTATAATTCTGGTCACCAAGAGTTGAAAAGGTAAAGGGCATGTTTGGCAATGAGCTTTTATGAGCTCCAAACTTTTAAGAATAAGTTACTACTTAATAAAAAACATTGTTTTGTTGAAGGAGCTTGAAGCTTTTAGGTTAGGAGAAAAAGCTATATATTGAAAAACTACTAATACTAGCGTGTAAGAAAAAACATTTACTAGCTACAAGCTTTTAATGAGTAACTGACACAAATACCCATTCTATCATAAAGAAAACATGCATACAAACTTTTAGTTAATGTTCATTTTGGTCATTTTATATATTTATAAAAAGCTCTAACTACTCTACCAAATATCAAAATATATTTAAAAAGCTATAGCTATCAACTTCCAGCTACTAGCCACCAGCTAGTTTGCCAAACATACCCAAAAAGAAGGAGGTGCGGGAGGGGAACCATTTGCTATTGTTCATCAGGAGTACGTTCCTCCATTGGCGATCGACTATTCACTATAGTAGGTATACGTTTGTGTTTTTTCATTTTTATCATAATATAATTTTACTTTCTTAGTTAGCTAGTGTAGTGTCACTCATTGAAAAATGTTAGGATATTATCTATATATTAATAATCGAATGCAATGAATAGTCATTTTTTATATCGTGGCCTTCCATTTAGATCTATGGTGAAAATGCTGCTTTGATTTATTCAATGCCACGTTTACCTACGTGTCGGTCAAGCAAAGAAAGAGAACACATGTCCTGCTGGCTTTGATACAGGTCACCTACCTTTCCCATTTAAAACCCTTCCTTACCAGGAAGGATAAAGAGAAGAGAGCACACAACTACCTCCGACCACTGCAACCACCGTCATCCACCATGTACCCCTAACACCCTCCACCAACGAGAAAGAGATAGGGCGGTGACCAGAGGTTCACCCCGATCACACCACCATGGCGGTCACTATCTCCGTTGTTACCACCGCATCATCTTCACTTTTGTTTTAAACCCATATTACCACACGTTTCCCTTTTAACCATTTTTGGGCAAGCATAAAGTCACACCGTCACATGACCATCACGGTCACCGGCTGATAACATTTTTGGTTCGGTGAAGATGAGTTTACTCTCATCTGAGAACATTTATGACTTTCCGATTGTCATGGCAACGGTGGTTTTGTCACTTTGTGTAACGGCTTTGAACGTTCAGTGATGACGAGTTTACTCTCATCTGAGAACATTATTTTGTTATTAGGTCGTTGATATATGTTTGTTTCCCCTTTGATTTCTTGATGCATCGGTCAATGATGATTGTAATTTAGATGCCTGATCGCCCCAGTGTTTGCACTTTGCACAACCTCAGTGGGTGGACCAGGTTGCACCACTGGTGGCTGGAACTTGTGAAGATCCTAGGCATCCGCCAACTGATTTTATAGATTGGAAATTAAATTTTGTTCCGGTGAGGTTAAACAAACGGGTTCCGACAACGGCTTAAAGTAGTAGTTGGTGTATTTGGTACGGGAGAGTTGTAGGCTTTTTGATGAAATGGTGAGAGAGATATTCATATTCTCTTTTCTTATTTTCAATGAACAAGAAGGTAGAAAGGGTAATTTTCAGGCATCACTAATAAATATCCCTTTGTTCTGTATATACATAGTACCAATTTATTGGTTTACCTTGGGATCTCTTATGATTATTTTTAGACTTCTTATCCTCCCGATTTAAAGTAAAAAACTTCTTCTCCATCTTCTATACCATACAAGATAACAGTTGTAAAATTTGTTGTAGAATCGTTCATTTAACACAAGCCTAGATCAAATCTCTTTTTTATTTCATTTCATTCGTGTTACTAATGATTTTGGTTATTTAAATTATGTAATATTCTGTCATGTGTATTCTACTTGCTATTACTATAATAATATTTTAGATAGTATTATATTGTTTCACATAATTTTTTAGTGCGTTTAAAGTTACGCAGCTAAAATGAATGTGTCTGATGCACGAATGATTGTGCTTTTGATTTTCTTGCCATTTCAAGCTATTGAACGAAATTTTTTATTTAGTTTCTGTGAGTTATGTAAGCGAAAAAATGTTGTTTGCTAAGTTAAATGTACAAACAAATGAAGCATTGTTTGATTTGAGTTGTCACAAATCTCTTAAGTATATCACACGAGTGTATGGAGTATCTTCAATTCAAGTGTACATTCATAGGAATGTGTATGGTAAATCCAAAGAATATATGTAAAATAAGGTTAGAGAGTTAGGTTTAACGAACCTTTTCGTAACTATTTCCCGACTCGGTGAGATTTAGGCGCAACGCGCCGCTAAGAAACCGCTAGTTTGTTTAAAACGTATAATTAATGTGATTTATTATAGCTATGTTGAAAGTTGCATAAGCTAATCTATTTTTTTTTTTAAATCATAGCAGATGTACACTCAACCATATAATAAAACATACGTTGATAGCAAACCATGCACTAGACCTACTAATAACCCATAAGTGTGAAGGTATAGAGGGCGAAAGAAGGGTCGTCTCATTGACTTCGGGACTACTCAGGAGGGAGGTCTAATTACGCTTTTGGTTCTACTTCGTAGGTATGATTTAACATAATTTAACAATTTTTTTATAGCCACATGGTAGAGGTAAGGCTGTCTACATCTTACCCTCCACAGACCCTATCTTAACTTTTGTTATGGGTGGAATTAACTGAGTATGATGATAATGATAACAATTTCTTTTATAGCCAACAAGGTACTAACAACTTGTTTAATATTTGATTTTGTATGGTACAACCTTACAAGAACAAGTGGTGAGATGTTGGCAAGGGTGCATGGAAGGCATGACATGAGCGTGGAGGCAAGGGAGCATGCGAGGTTGGGGGTAAAACATAAGCGATACAAAGACATGCCGAATGAGTAGATCGATTCATTCTTATCTGAGTTAGCACATGCTAAGACTAATATTGACCTCATTATTAAAAATCAAGTTATTGAATATTTGGAATAAATCACGAAATCCGAGATGCCTTTCGCTTTTGATAAAGAGCTAGATAGTTCATTTTTTTGTTAAAACCAAATTATCTATATTATCTTATTAAAGAGGAGTGATGTACAACATGGTAATTTGCATTTCCATACAACTTAACAAGCAACATGTACAACATATTTAAGCAAGAAATTTAAGGGTATTATACGCATAATTGTGACAATTAAGACACTTTGAAGGTTATGATAGTAATTTTATGCTTTGTTTTTAGTTAAAAACTAAAATCTCATCCCCATAATACCCTCCCACCTTTCACTTTCCAAGAAATCAATGATCCATTAATGAAAAGTTATTGTTTCAATTTAATTTGATGACTCTAGACCAAGAGTTCATGGGTGTTAAAATCATAGAATTTCAAAAATCACTAATCAAAAGTCTCATAATAAGACTACAAAACAAGATCTTTTAAACTTTATGAAGAAAATACTTAATTTGTTTTCACCGTGAATTAGAAGGTCTGAATAATGGGTGTTTTTGTGATGTAAAATTAGATGCTCAGTGACTACTTTAATCATCATCATATATTCACATGTTTCCGTACATTTATTTGGAAGTTAGTGTGGCAACGCACGCTTGCCTCAAAATCCGGTGTTTGTGGACATATAATCAAGCTTAAGTGTTTTAATCCTATCTATAATTAATTATTTAATTATTTATATACTCCAATGTTCGTTTTTTTTCATAAACAGATCAAGATCATATATTTGTTAGCTTTATGCTTCATGTATTCTATCTATATAATAATTGATGTCACTTGGGTTGAATCAAGGCCTTAGAGAGGGTTTGAGGTATCCAACAACTAATATGGAGCTCCAAATTATGACTATAAAAACCTTTTTTTTTTCATTCTCCATATCAAAACTCTCATATTCTTCCTAATTCCTAACAAATCTTTCAATCTTTCTTCTTCACCTTGCATCATTTGTTGATTATCCACAACTGATTAAAGGTAAACATCCAAACTACTCTTCTAATGTTGATTCCTGTTATTATTTTGACTTTTTTTATTGTTAACATTATTAAGAACAAATCAAACCGAATGAAATTTCTTATTCTTTTACGTGGAAATCATTCTTCTTAAACACATGTTCTAATGAAACGGATTTGTGATAAATGGATTTGTGATAAACGGATTTGTGATAAACACATATTCAATCGGATTTATTATAAAGTGATAACAAAGATACTATCAATTCCTATTGTTATTTTTTTTATTCTTTTTAAGATTTCATAATCTAATAACCATTTGAAATCAGTCTGGTGTTTATCACATGTTCTAATGAAACAGATTTGTGATAAACAAAATATTCAATCGAATTTGTGATAAAGGGATAACAAAGATACTATCGATTCCTATTGTTACTTTTTTTTATTCTTTTTAATTATGAATTTCATAATCTAATTACCATTTGAAATCATTCTTGTGTTTATCACATGTTCTAATGAAATGGATTTGTGATGAACGTATTTGTGATAAACACATATTCAATCGGATTTGTGATAAAGGGATAATAAGAATTGCGCTCAATCAGATTTATGTTAATTTTATTATTGTCATCACGGTTTTTTTAGACATATATTGAATCGGATTTACTATTCGATCGGATTTAGTAATGCTATGTTTTAACATTTGAAAAACAGGATTTGATCCGAAGACACAAACGCTATTATGTGTTATCATAATGGTTCTCAATTCTTCAAGGTATTGCATGACCCTTCGGCAACAGTTTTGGTATATTTGTTATTTTCATGTACATATGCCTATTTAATTTTTAAAAATGATTCTTTATTTTTTAATGTTGTTTTTTAACGTGTCAATTCAGAATGTGCTGAAGGCCATGAACAAATTTCTGTTGTCTAAACACGTACACAACAGGAACGTTACAGTTAATCACATTTATTTATATTCCTGTTTTTCGAAATTATGTTTAATATTATTGTAATATTAGACCGAATTTAATATCATTAATTCTGAATTATTGTTATTTATTTACATTAATAATAATTGACCGAATTTAATGTCATTTAATCTGAAATTTGAATCTGAATTATTGTTATTTATTTACATTAATAATAATTGACTGAATTTAATGTTATTTATTACTATCTTTTAATAATTGACCGAATTTATATTAATATTAATATGAATTTCAGTTTACTATAATAAGCCTCATTTATTTTTGATTATGAATGATTGATTATTAATCAATTTAACATTTATTTATGAACGAAATAACTCTAATTTATTTTTAATATTACGATTTTAGTTTCACTATTCGTAAAAATAGTATTGTTGACCGAATATATTACTAATACTAATTGACATTAATAATAATTGACCGAATTGAAATGTTATTTATTACGATTTTTTAATCACATTTATTTATATTAATATTACTACGAAATATGTTTAAACAATCTTTATGAATTATTATTGGTCTTGCCTGCAATTAATAGGATTTATTTTATTTTTTAATGTTATTTACTATGAGTTTTAATGACATTAATAATAATTGACCAAATTTAGTGTTATATGTTATGATTTTTAAGCTCATTTATTTATATTGACCGAATTAAATTACGAATATACTACTAATACTAAAACTAATATTATGAATTATTATTGGTCTTGCCTGCAATTAATAGAATTTATTCATTTTTTAATGTTATTCAGTATGAGTTTTAATGACATTAATAATAATTGACCGAATTTAGGGTTATATATTACGATTTTTAAGCTCATTTGTTTATTACTAATACTAATACTAATATTACGATTTTTAATTTTAATCTGATTTATTTATTATTGACCGAATTAATTTACGAATATATTACTAATACTAATACTAATATTACGTTTTTCATTTTAATCTGATTTATTTATTATTGACCGAATTAAATTATGAATATATTACTAATACTAAAACTAATATTATGATTTTTAATTTTAATCTCATTTATATTTTATTGACCGAATTAAAATTTTCTGTTACTATTTTTACGAATATATTACTAATTACTAATACTAATACTAATATTACGATTTTAGTTTGCTTCAATTAGAAGATATTTCCATTGGCGCATATTGTGCCTTTAAATGGTGTTCAATCCAGCACATGCTGTTTGTTACAAAGGTTCCACCACAAGAAGTAATTGATTTTCAAATTAAAATTACGATTTTTCATGTTTGTAATGTAATTTATTTGAATTATTGATTACGATTTTGAGTTTATTTATTAAGATTTATAATCTCATTTATTTATATTACTATGTTTATGAATTATGATTAGTCTTGATTGCAATTAATAAGATTTATTCATTTTTACTGTTATTAAGATGTTTAATATTATTTATTGACATTAATAATAAATGACAGAATTTAATGTTATTTATTAAAATTATTAATCTCATTTATTTATATTACTTTTTTCGAATTTATGTTTAATAAGATTTAATTATTTTTAATGTATTTTTAGTATGTTAGAATTAGTGTTATTTATTGACATTAATATTAATTGACCGAGTTGAATGTTATTTATTATGATTTTTTAATCTCATTTATTTATATTAATATTACTACGAAATTATGTTTAATCTATTTTGATGAAATTATGTTTAAGATTATTTATATTACTATTTCTTCGAATTATTATTGGTCTTGTCTGCAATTAATAGGATTTATTTATTTTTTAATGATATTTATTATGAGTTTTAATGAAATTAATAATAGTTGACCGAATTTAATGTTATATATTACTATTTTTAAGCTCATTTATTTATTATTGACCTAATTAATTTACGAATATATTACTAATACTAATACTAATATTACGATTTTTAATTTTAATCTGATTTATTTTTTATTGACCGAATTAAATTATGAATATATTACTAATACTAAAACTAATATTACGATTTTTAATTTTAATCTCATTTATATCTTATTGACCGAATTAAAATTTTCTATTACTATTTTTACGAATATATTACTAATTACTAATACTAACTAATACTAATACTAATATTATGATTTTAGTTTGCTTCAATTAGAAGATATTTCCATTGGCGAATATTGTGTCTTTAAATGGTGTTCAATCCAGCACAGGCTGTTTGTTACAAAGGTTCCACCACAATAAGTCATTGATTTTCAAATTAAAATTACGATTTTTTATGTTTGTAATGTAATTTATTTGAATTAATGATTACGATTTTGAGTTTATTTATTAAGATTTATAATCTCATTTATTTATATTACTATGTTATGAATTATGATTAGTCTTGATTGCAATTTATAAGATTTATTCATTTTTACTGTTATTTATTAAGATGTTTAATATTATTTATTAACATTAATAATAATTAACCGAATTTAATGTTATTTATTAAAATTATTAATCTTATTTATTTATATTATTTTTTTTGAATTTATGTTTAATAAGATTTAATTCTTTTTACTGTATATTTAGTATGTTAGAATTAATGTTATTTATTGACATTAATAATAATTGACCGAGTTGAATGTTATTTGTTATGATTTTTTAATCTCATTTATTTATATTTATATTAATATTACTACGAAATTATGTTTAATCTATCTTTATGAAATTATGTTTAATCTATCTATATAATAATTGAGGTTAACTTGGGTTGAATAACCCCTTCTTAGAGTGTCCACGTCACCCTCTAACTCTACATGGAGCTCCGCTTTGTATCCATCTAACCCGCCATATAAAGTCTTTCATTTTTTTCCCCATCTCATTCAAGCGCCGTTCTCTAGAAAACACTATTGTTGTATTCCATCGGATTGTAAGGTATGTTCAACGATTTCTGCTTCCTATATAATCGTCTTGCTAATAATCGTTTAACATATTTAACGATTTCCCTGTTGTGGCGTCTTCTTCATCTGTGACTTCATCTCATGTAAGGGATTATAAGTTGGTGATGTCTGTATCTAACCCCCTTTCCCCCGAACCCTAATTTCATTTGGCTCACCACCTCTTCTTAATTTGTTTCTGATTTCGAATCAGGTCAGTCTTTTTTTTTTTACTTTTTCATACTGAATCTGATTAATTTATTTCTGATTTCGAACAGATTTCGAATCTGATTAATTTGTTAGTATGCAATTTTTATGTTAACAACTTTAGAGTTTCTTCTACCTCAATCGCTCTCTGCCTATCGTCCATCCTCTGTTGATCTGGTTCTAATGTTCGTCTCCAAGGTATGATTCTCTATTCTTAACCCTTGATTCTATGGTTTTTAGTAGATTACGATCTAGGTTTCGCTCTTTATATCTTTGATGTACAATCGGTTTTTGTTTTCCATTGTTTGTGAATAATATCTTCGTTTTCATTGCTGTTGGACTTTCTTTTAGTTCAATCAGTTGTTTATTCCCTAGGTTTTTATTAGGGTATTTTATGATTCAACTATCTCTTTTTATTTTTGATTGTTTTAACACAATTTGCTACATGGTAAAGTCATCTGTGTAGTTTTACTACGTTTTATAAAAATAATCAGAGAGGTGTGGTGTTCGTAAATCTAATGTAGTTTTTTTGTCTTGGTGTTTGAGAGCTGGTTATTCCTGCACTTTGATGACATGGACCAAAGTGTTTGGTTTCAACTCACTTAATCGTTTAGGCATACAATGAAGGGAATGAGTATGATAGTATTTCCTGCTACATATATGTTTCATAAATCTCTTCTTAAGAACCAGTTAGTTTGCTGTTAGTAATCTTGCTGGTGACTTATAGTTTCTTAAGTTTTTGTTTATCATACACATCAGAACGCATATTTTAAATTTGAATTTGTATGAGTTTACATTAAGGTATAGGCATAGGTGGTTTTCGTTATGGATTTTGAAAATGATCATGTGAGGTTAAAATTTACATGGTATGGCTATTTATCATATAAAATCTGCCCAAAAGTTTTTATATGATGTATTTATGGCACGAGTAACGGATGCAACTGATTTAGTAGGTAAATTACGGGCTTATCAATATACTGCCCAAGCTGATGTATACAAGAAGTATCTTTTAACTTGTTGTTAGTAATCTTTCGCATTTGTGTAGGTTGAAGAGGGGTACAGATGCGTGTAGGGTTTCTCGCTGGTTGTGATGAGGGCTACCGATCCGTGTAGGCTTACTCGCCATTATTTTAACTTTTTGTGCTAGATGAGATTGAAGTTGAAGTTGAAGATGACTAGGGAAGACCTTGATAGCGAAGAAGGTAATCGCTCTTTAATCAATAATGGATGACCTGATAATAATCTCTCAATTTTAATATTTGGAAATTAATTTTACAGAACAAGGTAATAATCTTAGTGACTAAGGGGTCATTGTATGTAAAGACTTTCTGTAACAAATCTGTATCTTGAGCAACGTTTGGTGTTAATGTATTCCAGATTCGCTTCATGTGCTCCCTAATTATTAGCTCTGATCACAATAAAAATCCACAATGAGCAGGTATGTGCGGGTACAGGTTTGATTGCATGCATGCTAATCATCTGTGAAGATGAAGTATTGATTCAGTAATTTTAATTCAATGGAGTTGTGGCTTAATCTCAAGAAGATGAAGTCGATTCAACACAAGTCATTCCATGAGAGCCTTTGATGCCTCATGTTGTGATTGCATATTTATGTCATCGACTGATGATTGTTGCCTTAATCTATATTCACAAGTAAGTAATTCTTTTCTAAAGCACTTGATTGAAAATTGGTGTAAGGAGGAACCATTGGCCGAGAAGGCTATAACTCTTGACCTTACTACTGATACATTGAATTAGTTGTTATGGCTTCGAGAATTGGTGTTAACATTGTATACATTATATTAGGGGTGGACCAAATCACCAAATGGGTGGTTCGTGTTTGGCTGTAAACTTTAGAGTACTAACATGTTAATAGATTAAAGACAAGTTGCATGTTTTCATAAAATGAAAATATACTAATGACAATTAGATTATAAAAATGATTTCATTAATATGTCAAAATTTAAGTTAACATATATTTGATGGACATGGTGGAATGGATCGTGCAACTTATGTATGCATATCTTAATGGGCCGGGCGGGTTCAGGTGACGGGTTGAAACGAGTTCGTGTCAGAACAGGCTCTGAGCAAATGAGTTTGGGTCAAACGGGTCGTTTGAAGAAAAAGTATATCTTGTGGTGTAAACTTGAACAATGCTGACTATAATCCAATTTCTTACAGCTGTGACATTAAATCTGCAGAGACTATGAAGTGTTTTGCATTCTCTTACTGTGAAGAAAAGGAAGAAACAACAAAAACTCCAACAAAATCGTTATCGATTACTTCTTTATTTACAGGAAGATCGTGGACAGGCTAGACTTCTCAAACCGTGTCTGATGTTAGCACAGCGTCGACAGGCAGGACAAAAGCTCCAAGTTTTTCACAAAGGCAAAGTAACCTTAAAGCCTTCAGTTTTGCTGACCTAAAGACCGCTACCAATGGTTTTAGTCGGTCTGCAAAGCTTGGTGAGGGTGGGTTCGGGTGTGTCTACTTTGGCTCCATCAAGTCCCCTCAAGATCCCGCTACAAAGGTTCATGTGGCGGTTAAGCAGCTTGGCGAACGCGGTTTACAGGCAAGCATTTATTAATCCTAACGATTATATTATATAATGCTAACATATATAACTAATTTGTTTTGTTTGAATTATGTAATGTTTGGTCTAATAGGGGCACAAAGAGTGGGTGACAGAGGTGAATGTTCTTGGGGTGGTGGATCACCCGAACCTTGTGAAGCTAATCGGCTATTGTGAAGAAGATGATGAAAGAGGGATCCAACGGCTTTTGGTTTATGAATTTATGCCTAATAGAAGGGTGGAAGATCATTTAGCAGCTAGAGCCGATAAACCTCTTTCGTGGGCAATGAGACTTAAAGTTGTGTATGGATTTGTCTAATGTGTTCTTAACTTACAGTAAGTTTTTTTAACTATCTATATTTACGTTAAATCCGATAGTGGTTATTGAACATGAAATGTTAATTTATTAGATTTATGATTGGTTGAGTAGATAAATTTAGGTTATGGAAGGATGTATTTGAGTTCTTACACATTAAAAAGGTTTCTTGCAGCATGAATCTTGTAGAAAAGTATCTAGGGGTCGGAATGTTGATGGTCGTATGGTTTTAGATTTATTGTATTGTTTATTGACAAGTCTATAAAAGTATCTAGGGGTTCATTTGGGGTCTTAAAGCGGATAGATCCTTAACTGATATTTATTTTGCATGGGTGTTTTGTTTTACATGTTAAATGAGTTAATTGATTCGCACATACTTCAGTAAGTTATATATTCCAACTTCCAAAATCAGAATGCCAAATTCTAGAAATTCAAATTGGGGTTTCATCCAAAATTGTTGTCGCTGAGTATATTTTTATTTTCAAATCCGTAGATCTATTTACTGCATTCAGATTGCATGTTTGTTATTGGGTCCCTGGTTTAGTTGAGACTACTATTACTTGACAGTATCTTGAAGTTCGTCATATGGAACTACCAAAAGCAGGGGTCACAAATGTTGTTGATGAGGTTAGCACCGTTACTATGCTTTCACTCTCTAACGAAGACATAGGCGACGATGCTACATGCCAATCTCTAACATGCAGTGGCTTTGTTGGGTGGTGATAAATGTAGTAATATTGTGACAATACCTCAGTCACCGGCTCCGCCGGCTACACTGTCATCAAAAATTCAAATGGCACAGACAAGAGTATTGCCTTTAACGTATGCTTTTTACTCCAATTTTTAGATTCTTTTATAGCATAACACATTGTGATTCTCTGGTTTACGCTATTCCCTTTTTCTTCACCTTCACACTTGATAATCAGGTGTAAACGGTAAAGGAAGTCGGATATGAGGGCAGGAAAGGTGGTGGTGAAAGTCAAAATAAAAGTGCCAACATAAATGATAGTGGCATGCCAAACATGAGTGGTGGTGTTCTGGGTCATGGACTTCCAAGTGGTGCAGGACCTTAAAGGTTTCAGCCCATGATAAACCAACAACGAGCAAACGACAATGAAAGGTTTTATTGCATTAGCTTCTGATTGATGGTCTTTCTTGTTTGTTGCATACATATAACATATGTCATTCATCATGCAGTTTTTGGGTATGAGCCTCATTCGGTTTGGCCGATTGGAGTTGCCGCATTGGCTGATCTTACAGGCTTTATGCCTATTCCTAAAATAAAGGTCCTTGCAAGTACGGCAGTAAGACTTTCTACCCCTGATGTTGTAGATGTTCCAAATATAATAATATTTATTATTATTATTATTGCTAGCATTATTTTTTTATTGTTGTTTTTATTGATATTCTTACTATTATTGTTCTGATCAAACTGCCCTGAAATGTTACGACCTGCACCAAAGCCCGTTAGCCAAACATACATTGTCACATCTGATTATAAGCTTATAATGTTGCTCCACTCCCGTCTCTTTAAGTATTATAATTAACATTTACGCAGGTGGGTAAAGTATATGGAGGAAACCCTCCTTATTTGGTAAACTCTGGAAACTCTGACTTCCCAACATTTTTTTTTTTTGAAAAAAATAGGGTATGTAATATACATTTTTTTAAGCATTTTGAGCCAAAAAAATCGAAAAAGCGCCGAACGGTTTTTTTTTAAAATAAAAAACGTCTACTGTTTACACATAGTTAACACATTGTTAACACCTGTTATTAGCGCTTAACATGTGTTAGTCAAAATTTTATTTTATTTTTTTTAAAAAAAATACTCGGCGCTTTTTTAATTTTTTTGGCCCAAAATGCTTAAAATCATGTATATTACTTGCCCTATTTTTTTCAAAAAAAAAAAAAAAATATTGGGAAGTCAGAGTTTCCAGAGTTTACCAAATAAGGAGGGTTTTCTTTATATCCATTCCCTACGCAGGTGTTCTATACGCCATTCCTGAGGCCTATACGGACATGGATTGGGCTAACGACTGCTACAAGGAAAAAAAATTCTTCTCTCCCGAAAGCTGGTTATAATTGCATAGTCATACCAGGTGATGGGCAAGAGACGTTTTACATGGAGCATGATTCTGAGGTACAATTCTTAAAATGCCTTTTTTGTAGAATTTCTTCTATACAAATATGTGATTAATATATCTAACTATAAGCATTGTATAAAGGATCTTAAGATATAAATACTTCGTGTTAATTTCCATAGAGTCAACATTTTTAAGGCAATAGATTTTCAACTTTTATGTCAGAAACTGGTTTATAACTTTTTATACCTTCTCAACCATCATCGAGACCATCTTCGAATTAGTAAGTTTAAGTTTATTTATTTATTGTTTAAATCTTTAATTTGGTTCAGTCAACCCAGCTGTGATTGTGCTTTGTATTTTCTCATGTAGCAGTCAACTGAAATTTGAAAAATGGTCTAATACAATTACTATTTATCAAGGTCCAATTTAAAGTAGAGGTGGCAAGATGAGCGATTGAGCGGGTCAGGTATAATAGGTCAAAATGAGTAAATCATTTGCTATGAGCGAGGTTGAGATTAGCCTGAATGGCTAAATACTGTCAGAAACATTTATTTTTGTAAAAAATTAGTGCTTAATTCATAACTAGGTCTATATATCTATTTTTGGATAAAAATGATATAGAAGGTTGGCTGGATTAAAAGCATTTGACCCGATTCCTTGTAGCTAATATATAGGATTTTACCCATTTAATAACTTATACAACTACACTTTTGACTATGACTATGTTCATACCAAAATACATTTTTTCTTCTTTTGTTGTACGGTAGGTTTTTTTTACCTTGAGACGATCTATCACAATAATTTACTGTAGATCACCTTTCTGAAAACAAGAAAAGGATTTGTACGCCTTGCAATGGAGAATAATTCCCAGTTGACCCATTCTAATTAGCCTATGGCATACTAATAACTAATATGTTTTCTTATAGAGGTCGCACAGAAAGGTGATGCCGGGTTCGGTGACGGTGGTGGTGTTTGCTTTTTCTCACAAACCAATGGTTGCATCAGTGTTTCGGTAAGAAATGTGAACTCCAAAACCCATAATTAAATATAAGAGTTTAACTGAAAATCAAGAAGTTGTGAATGTTTTTGGGATTGGAATTTAAAAGATTTTTTTTCTTAGTGTGCATTACTGCATATAGTTCCTTTCTATGGAGTTTCTACTTTGGACCTGTTTAAACGTTTGAATAACCCAATTTAGAGGTTGTGCTTCATATATACTTTCCATGCTTTGGACCTATTTAACTGTTTGACCCATTCCAATCCAGCTAAATAAACATTTGCCCTGTTTAAAATGAAGCACAACCGAGAACATCTGTTTGTGTATGTATACACAAAAAATTCTTTATATTTGAAAGGAACAAATTTGATTTTTTGTTATAATTGGTTATTGTTGATTATGAACTGTTTCATTCTTCTGCTACTTGAACAAGTGAATATGTAATCGTGTTTCTTATATAAGTCTTTCCATATTTTGCTGTTTTTTTGGTTTTAATCTGTGGATAATTACTCCTCTGAATCAGGCGGCTCAAACTGTATACAACATGTATGCAAGCCTTTACGTTGCATCCAGTTATGCTAATTGTAGAAAAATTTGTCTTCATCTGATTAATACAAGTTTATGAAGGTGTTAGTCTAGAATTTATAGACTGCAAATGATCTTATTGCTCCTGCTAGAGGGATTCCCTGAGTTGTTATCGATGTATGTTTAACACTTCAAACGAACATATTCATACATAACATAAAACATAAATTAACATTTTGTTACTTGATATTTCAGATGAACTCAAATTGGGTATTGATTATTACACCTTAACACTTAAGAGTGGCTTGCAGTATGGATTTTCTGGATTATTTACAAGAAAAAGTAAGCTGAAGATTTTTATTGTTGCAGTAATATACGAACTACCAAGCTAATAAGTCTTTTTATTGTCAAATGCTTGCCTATTAATTTGGTGTACCCTTCATGTTTCAAAATCAGTTGAGTTAATTAATTTGTATGTTGTGATTGTTATCCAAGGAATGAGAAGTATTTCTCCAACAATGAAGTAAAGATTGAATAATTTATAGAAGACGTGAATACCCTTGGGTCTCTTGGATATACAAATTAATAAAACAACAAATCCATTTCATGGGTCAATTGCATACTACAATATTTATAGAAAATTTTCATTTTACTTATGGATGCACCGTGTGACCACACGGGACTCTAACCTAGTATTATTTATATTACTATTCATTCGAATTATTATTGGTCTTGCCTGCAATTAATAGGATTTATTTATTTTTTAATGATATTTATTATGAGTTTTAATGACATTAATAATAGTTGACCGAATTTAATGTTATATATTAAGATTTTTAAGCTCATTTATTTATTGTTGACCGAATTAATTTACGAATATATTATACTATTATACAAAAAGCAACTTAACATCTCGTAACACCGTTAAATGGTTATTCTTTACCTTTTCTATGAAACACTAGATTTTATCCCGGGAGCGTCCCGTTGTTGAAAAATATAACAATTATAATAATACTAATAGTAATCGTAATATTATTACTCTTGTAATTAAATATATAAAAAAATAACCTTGCTATAAGGTGACACCATGTGTTGTAGTGTTGCGCAATTCTTTCTCCTAGCTTCTCTTGATGAAGTATACCTATGCATCTTTAGAAGAGTAAAATTCCAATGAAAGCATGGCGATTGGCATGAATTTCAACATCGTTGATAAGAACCTGATTTAAAAGAAAAAACATGATTAATGAATAACCTGAACACTTTGTTTTTTTTTCCTGTATGAACGAAACCCCACAAAAAATAGTCATTTTTTTCTCCGTTTTTTATATAGCACTATGGTACTCGTTGGAAAGATAATAAAACGTTCGTTAATTTGGTGTAATTTTTTACTTTAAAAAATCTCGTATATAAGAGATATTAACGTTTAAAAATTATGGGAGAAAACATAAGAGAGAAAAATTTAAGTTTGTTTTTAAATTCTTTT
Source organism: Ambrosia artemisiifolia (assembly GCA_032199755.1). Taxonomy (NCBI): domain Eukaryota; kingdom Viridiplantae; phylum Streptophyta; class Magnoliopsida; order Asterales; family Asteraceae; genus Ambrosia; species Ambrosia artemisiifolia. The sequence goes on from CM063521.1 coordinate 13,460,264, forward strand.
TTTCTAAAATAACTCAATTTAATTTTTGTAGATTAAGTTTTATATTATTATTTGTTTTTTTTAATTTGCCACATGGCATGACACATGGCACACTCAAGGAGGAGAATGCTTCCTTGAGTGCCATGTCATTAAAATTGCTTTCTTTTATAATATACTAGCTTTTATCCCGGGAGTGTCCCGAGGTTGAAATATCTAATATAACATAATAAAATATCTAATTTGACAACATAATTAATGAGGGAAAGGATATTTTGGAAACCCACTTGAGTTAAGAAAACCTTTGAAAACCCATGTAAAAAACCATTATTTTTTTTTTGAAAAAAATAATCAATGTAAATACATGTTTTTAAGCATTTTGGGCAAAAAAAATAACAAAAGCGCCGATGGGATTTTTTTTTAAAAAATAAACAAAGTTGCTAAAAAAACATATGTTTTCAGCTATTTACCTATGTTTTAAGCAATTTTGTTTATTTTTTTAAAAAAAAATCCCATCGGCGCTTTTTTTATTTTTTTGGCCCAAAACGCTTACAAACATGTATTTTACATTTGTTATTTTTTTCAAAAAAAATAATTGTTTTTTTACATGGGTTTTCGAAGGTTTTCTCAACTCAAGCGGCTTTTCATTTTATAATTAACCTAATTAATGATTTGTCAATACATGATTAATGAATATTATTATTATTATTATTATTATTATTATTATTTATTTTAAACAAATTTCTGCCATAAGTTATCATATTCAAATATAAAAAAAGGAATCTCTGCCTATGAAGTTATGTTTATCGTTTGTGATTTATTAGTAGAGTAAAATATATTTGAAAACAAAACCCCACAAAAGTAGTTGTTTTTTTCTCCGTTTTTATATAGCACTATGGTACTCGTTGGAAAGATAATAAAACGCTCGTTAATTTGGTGTAATTTTTTTCTTTAAAAAATCTCGTATATAAAAGATATTAACGTTTAAAAGTTATGAGAGGAAACATTAGAGAGAAAATTTAATTTTGTTTTTAAATTCTTATCTTTTCCTAAAATAATTATAATATATATAGATTTATTAAAAAAACTCAAAAATTAGAAAATCCTACATGATGCCACGTGGCACATTCAAGGAGGGGTTGAGGCCTCCATTGAATGCCACATCATCAAAGTTCAATTCTTTTATTATAAGTTATAGATTATAGACATAGATATAGATGAGGGAGGGACCCATCAAAGGCAAATCTACCCGAACATTCCGTCTTCCTTTCTTCTGTCCACTAGAAATTCCGACCACACCAACACCACATAATCCCCGCCATCTCCGGCCAGTGGATCACTGATTTGGACGAGATCCTCAACAAAGACATCACTGTGAACCATCACCAACCCATGATGCGAACAACCGTCAACCGGCACTGTCAACCACCGCATAACTCATGAACGAAAAGAAAGAAAGAAAGAAAAAAATAAATAAACCAACATTTCTTATCCAATGTACGTTTGGGAAAGCAAAATATCTTTGTGCAAACCCTTCCGGTGATTAGTAACCATCACCGCTTCCTCTCTGGCGAGTCGTAACCGTCGCCTCTTCATCTCCGGAGATTTGTAACCGTCATCTCTTCATCTCGGGCAATTCGTATGGGTTTTGTTTTGCCAGACGTCGCCGTTCTCACGGATCCGAATATAATGGTAAAGATGATAACTATTACCTGATCATTTGTCGGAACTATATATATATAGACAAACTTGAGAAGAAGGTAAGTATTCATCTTTGAAGTGCAAAAATGTAAATGTTGAGACGGAGTCACCATAAGAAACTGAAAATAGAAAATGTTCATGCACTTGCTTTTTGAAATTTGAAGATTAGAAATGAAATACGTTTGCAGAAACGAAATGATAGTTATCATTAACACATTCATGTTTGTTTTTTTTTAAATTAAAGGAAAGAAATTGTACACAGTTGTTTATTTTTTTACTTAAATCTATTATACTTCAATTCTTTATAGCTTCTAAATTTTTATCTGATAATGATTTAATTCCTTTGTTAAAACAGTTCAACTAATCAAATCGATTCGACCCGTAAACAAGTGGAATAATCGATTCAATGACTGATTCTGTTTAAAAAACAATGGTTTCCAATCGTCGAATGATTTCGACTATAATAGTAAGTTATTTAATTTAGTAATGGATGAATTTAAAGACGTAAGGTTGCTGGGCTAAGTTATTATGATGCTTCTTTCTTTGTCATTTATGTGTAATAACCGTTTTTTTTGGTTTGTGGTCTTTATTTGGTGAAAAAAACTTTTCTATGTCAAATATTTACGCTCCTCCCCTCAATTTAAATGTTTAAGTTATGTCATCAGAGTACCCAGAGTGGAGGCGGGGAAAGTGGCGTGGAGGGGGGTTTTGGGCAGGAACACTGCCGCCAGGGGGGGAGAAAAGACCGGCGTGGGGCGGGGCTTGGGTGTAAGGTGTCACCTTTTGATTGGTCAGGTATTTTTTTTTAACTTTAACACAATATAATATTTTTTCCTTCCCTCCCTTCCATTTCCCACAATTTTCACCCTTCACACACGGGTCCCACAAGTGTCACATGACGCATCACGCCCTTCAAGAATACATCCCGCTGCAACGCGCAGGTAAGCGTCAACTTGTTACTAATACAAATACTAATATTACAATTTTTAATTTTAATCTGATTTATTTATTATTGACCGAATTAAATTAGAAATATATTACTAATACTAAAACTAATATTACGATTTTTAATTTTACGTTTTTGTTAAATTGATGGAGGTCAATTCTTTGACTATATGTTTTTGAATTTGATTGTGCTAATTTTAAGCGTTGTTGACCAATTCACATCAATTACCAATCCTTCCCTTTTTTATAATTCAAAGACTTTCCTTTAATCAATTGTCATGAAACGATATTCTTTTAAACATATACGACTTTCCTTTAAACATTTATTTAAATCTATTTAACAATGTTAAATCTATTTAACAGTTTATAATTTAAATATAATCCGAAGATGGGAGTGTACATTTATTTTCCTACACTTTTATTATTCTTTTAATAATAAATATAATTTAAATCTATTTAATAGTTTCCTAAAATATATAATGTATTCAAGATAATTTTCATTGTTATTACTAATATTACGACCTTAATTTTAATATTGTTGACTAAATCTGAGTAAAAACTTTTTACGTTTTTGTTAATTTGATGGAGGTCAATTCTTTGACTTTATGTCTTTGAGTTTGATTGTGCTAATTTTAAGCGTTGTTGACCAATTCACGTCAGTTACCAATCCTTCCATTTTTATAATTCAAATATATAAATAAATATTCCTACTCGATCACGTCAATCGAGGCACAGTATTTCCAATTTTGCAGAATTGTTCGAGACACAACAATACTATATAAACCTTAACAAATAATAAAATCATTTAATCGTCATACCAAATTTAACAACGAAATTAAATGATAATATAAATTTTCAAAATGTTACTTTCTGTACAACTAATAATGATTACTAAAGATGTCAATAATAAATTGTATATAATGGGTAAGGCAATTTGAGACGCGGATGATTTTAATGTCATTTATTTGAATGATTGATTACGATTTTGATGTTATTTATTAAGATTTTTAATCTTATTTATTGATGTTACTAATATTACGAATTTCATTTTAACATTGTTGACCGACTTCCATTTTGATATTACGACTTTCCTTTAATCAATTGTAACTAAACGATAATCATCATCTAGATTTCAATAAGTGTGCTAATTTTAAGATGTTAATAATAATTTGTATATAATGGGTAAGTCAATTTCAGACACGGATTATTTTAATGTCATTGATTTGAATGATTGATTATGATTTTGATGTTATTTATTAAGATTTTTAATTGTTAAGTACTATATTTACACAGTTTAAATAATGACATTTTTTGGCGGCTTTTTGTAACATGTCAAAAGTTGCCTAAAGTGTGTGTACAATGGGTCCTTTTGGCTACATGTTGAAATGGGTCTGGGTTGATCCTTTTGGTGTCTATTTTTTAATAAAATATAGGAAATTTATATTACAGCATGTGACATTGGACCCATTTTCTTATTAGTTGTTTTTTAGCTATGTAATTGGTTTAAACCATTGGAGAGATAACATGAAAATTTAAGCTACCCATTCAAGTAAGTGGGTTAAGGATTGTTTCTTGATTTACTTATCACCGTATCCATATCTTTACAACAACTATTTTTATGTAGAACACAAATATGGAATACAATAGTGGAGGTTTTCATAAATTATTGAAAATGAGCTGCACTCCGAGAATCATGATGACAATGATAACAACTTCGAAGGTGAAAATCAGCTATCAATGAGCAAGAGTTGGAAGATTTTGATTGAAGTAATGAAAATGGACCATTGGTTGAAGTTCGTTAAGCCCCAACTAAATGATAAGTGTTTTATGCTTAAGCTTAGTTATGATTATAATATAGATATTACCCTTACCCAAATGATGTAATGTGTGATATTGGTTGAAGTTCGTTAAGCCCCAACTAAATGATAAGTGTTCTATGCTTAAGCTTAATTATGATTAGAATATAGACATTACCCAAATAATGTAATGTGTGATTTTGTGATAGAATGCTATGTAGTTTGCAGTTGTCAAATTAAACTTAACTTACTCGATATATCCATCATTTCGTTACATTAAACTGTTAGATGACATTTTGCATTTAACATCAAAATTCATACATATTGCATTATCGAACATTTAGTAACCAAAACAAATTGCATAATACAATTCTTATTTTCTTACTTTTTTTTTTCATTTTACTTTCGGGTGAACCGTGGGTCCCCACGGGACTCTAACCTAGTATTTAGTAACCATAAAGCTTTTTTAAACAACATATAATACCCTCCTACCTTTCACCTTCCAAGAAATCAATGATCCATTGATAAAAAGTTATTGTTTCAATTTAATTTGATGACAATGACTTACAAAATTCCCTCAACTATAAAATCATCATTTCAATCATAATATTCACCTTTAATCAACCAACTAAAACATCATACTATCGGTTCTGAAATTCCACAAGCATTTTATGATTCTGATTGTCAATCCTAGAAATCGCATGCCTCAAATCCATGTTGCTCAATTGAACTTTTTTAGAGGTATTTCGTGAACTCAATGAATCTTTTGTTTTTAATCATTTAGTATGTTTTGTTGGGGGTATTTCGTGCGTTTGTTTAATCGTTTTGATTACGTTTTCAATTGTTTGTGAATTGATCATGTATGTTTTATGGAATTTTCACGTTTCGGCCATAGGATTTTTGTGAAATTAGTTGGGGTTTTTTTTCTTCTAATTATGGCTTAAATTAAGTGTAGGTCAATCTATATTGGTGTTTGTTGTACTTCCTATTAGATGTTTTAATTTGCAGTCAGAAAATGAAAAAATATGCTTGATTAATAACAGGTCAAGACATGAGTATATAAGATATGCTTAAAATCTTGTTTGGTTCATTTGTTGCAAAGTGATATTTGTGGATTGGTATCACGGTTACAAGAGTTGTAGAAAAAGAATCTAAAACTGGATGAAGCAAATAAAAGGCTGTCGTTAAAGATTAAGAACTTTTTGATACATTCTTGTGGTTTAATCCATCTTATTAGTTTGTAATTGGTGGTGTTATTATAGCTTATGACCGTGTTTATTGTTAAGCTTTATTCATAATTTAATGGGTCGATCTCAACTTTTGTGTTTTTTTGACCAAACTCATTTGAAAAACTTTTTATTTAGGGTTATGTTTCACTTTTTTATTTAAACAAAGTAGTTAGTATAAAGTGAATTGTTAGTGTATAATCTATATAACACGCTCTTTTTTTTTTAATTAGAAAAACACCATTTAGTTGTGCTATTGATCTACATCAGACTATAAAAGCACCAATTAGTTGTGATATTGATCTATAATTTGTATTAGATTTAGGTATAGATATCTCTTTAGTCATTTTTGAAATTCATCTACATCAAATTTACGCTATATGATAATCAGTAACTTCATTAATAGAAAATAAGACAAACCATGTTTCATAAGTCATAAGATTTTTCCTTCTTACAATTAGAATTCAGCGTACAAAAAGTACAAAACAAAATGAAATAAAAGGAAGAAGTTATAGAAAATAGATAACTCTTCAACTTAGGTTGTATGATAATGAGTAAGTCCATTAATAGACTTCCATGGTCATTGTTTCCGGATATTTGAAGACCCGCATCAGCATCCGTTATAAATTTGACATTTAGACACAAAATAAAGGATCAATAATCATGAAGAAAGAAGCCTCACCTTTATGCTCTTAAGATTCACAAATTCATCACCTTCACCTTCAAAATTAACAAAAGGATTAAGGGAAATGCAATAAAAAATGTCAACAGCTTTGGTCCAAGTATTATTTTAAAATTCAATAACTTTGGCCCAACTACTATTTTAAGTAAAAAAAACTTTGCTTCAACTAAAAAACATATTAGAAAACAAGTTAACTTACCTAAAACAAATGGTTTAGAACCTTCTTGTTTGTATAAATAGACAATCAGAGTCACTGTTCTGGCTTTGACTAGAACTAGATGACTTAATTTCATTAAACTGGAACTAGGTTGCATTCATGTTGCTTCGACTTCCATGATGAAGACTACGAGATGCTTCAACACCGAGTCAAGATACTTCGGTTTGAAGCAATTTTATATTTGAAAGGTTTTTTCAAGATCTTTAGCTTGAAATAATAGGGTTGACACTAGGGGTGAGCAAATTAACCGCCATAACCGATAATCTAACCATAACCGACATAATCGAACGGATTTTAACCGATAACTAACATAACCAATGATTATTAAATTTCTTTAACCAACCGATCGCTTATGGTTATGAAGCTTTTGTTAACCGATATAATCGAATTGAACCAAACTTGTAATGTTAACTTTATGTAATAGATTTGTGTTTTACATTAACTATATAGAGGATTTTACTATAATAAAAATATGTTATTAACAAAATGATCTTGACGTAATGCTCTTTTTTGTGACGAATTAAAATTATAATCAAAGGCTAAGTATGTTTTTTGTTAATATCTTATTAAAAGGGATCCCACATTGGTAGTATAAATAGAAAGTGTAGTCTTGATTGCCTTGTACAAAATAGCACAAACTAAGTTCAACATTGTAGGTTTCGGTTTTTTTAGATCCACTGACTTCTAATTTTATACTATACCCTAAAGTTAGTTTTAGTTTACTTTTGGTTAATAACTGAAATAACTATAACCGAATTCATAACCGAGTAACCATAACTGAAGTTTGGTTATGGATATGGTTACCATTTTTCGTAAAAATCGAACAAAACCAAACCAAACCGACCCATGCACACCCCTAGATGACACAAAACAAAAAATACCCGCAGCAACGTGCGGGCAATCCTACTATTATTATATGATAGAAATAAAGTTTGCTTATATTTACAACAATTTAAATGTTACATTTGCGGTATTTGTTATACATTTGACATGTATACCGAATCAAATAGGGTTGTAGTGAAGAATGAAATCAACTAGCTAGATACTTGTTATTGATTAAATTAAAGTATATATACATATATAATTTTACATAAATTTAACAGACTTAATTATTTGGGTCAATTGCCGTAAATGTAACATACAAACCTGTTGTACTCCCAAGTCAACATTAAAAATGATACACTCATAGACATAACTTTAACCGGAAAATAAATGATCATATGTAACATGATCTATGATTATATGCGTATAATGGTCGAGGGCACCTTACTCTAGTTCCGAAACTACTCAATCAAACTATCAAATAGATTTATGTCACCTCAAAACTACTCAAATTACTCTAAGTATTCAAATTTTAGATCGGACACTTTACCTCAATACCCAAACTACTCAGGCTATTTGTTATGGTTTCACATTTTGTCTTTCCATATCACTGCCACGTAGACATGAAGTTTCACCATTAGGTGGCATGTGGGCGTGTGACCATACAAATGGTCTAAAATCAAACTCTAAAACACTTATCATCCAGTAATGTTATGTAGGGATGAATCCGAAACCAAAAAGACCAATACCGATACCGAAAATATACGGTACGGTACAATTGCGGTATTAGTATTTTAAGGTAAAATTCTAACTCAATACGATACCAATTTTAGTCAAAACTTGTTACCGAATTACTACTTAGAATGAAACGGTATCGGTATTATCAGTATTTAATACTGAAATGCCCATCCCTAATACTATGCCACCTAGCTAAAACTCACTACCCACCACCTTTTCTCTCCTTTACTCCCACACACACACACATCCGAGTATGGAACCCGACCACCTAGCTCGATCCCCTTACTCGGAGGGGAGCGGACACCTTACTCTTTTACCTAGTCCTGTGTGGACTTAGAGCATTCACATCTTTACCACCATTTTCTACCCAATAAATTAACTAAAAATCATACATTTGAAAATTATTTGTATTTTTAAAAACTTCCCAAATCTCATCCAACATTTTATCTTTATCTTACTCACAAACACTTTATTGTGTTATATTTTTCGTTTTTATACACTCACAATAATTTGTAGGTGGGGGTAGGAAATGATAGATGAGATGTAGTGAGTTTTTAGTAGAATTTTCTTTTGAAATTTGTCACAACCCGGCCACAGAAGGCCTGGACGAAATTACAGTTTGGTATGACATTCACGCGAATGCAAGCAACAGCGGAAACGGTGCAATAATAACTATCTTTATTAACATAATTTATTTACATAATACAATTCTTTTAACTACATCTAGTCCCTGATCGTATTTGCGCGGCTGATTTCTATGGTTACTTGATCGTCTTCTGGTTCGTCCATTGGTTGTGACTCCGAGTTGCAATCGTATATTCTTCATATCTCCAATGCCGGTACTTAAACACATGCTTAAAATGGTTTTGGGTCAACAATAATGTTGGTGAGTTCATATGTTTAGTTACATAGGCGCCCAAAATAGTTTATCAAAACAGTTTCAGTTATTCCAAACACGTTTATCTGGTTATGGTGTTACAGTCCTACAAGCTGGCCACTTAACCCTTGGCACCTAGCCCATGCCTAACCATGCCTAGATGTAACAACAAAGTCTATGCCCGTTACTGTCACAGCTTCCCAACCTATGCTGTGCCTCATAGGTTCCCCAATGGCAAAATAATTTGCCACAACGACCCGTCGGTCTCAGTGTGGGTTTCCGGGTCTAGGTCGGACCACTGTGCATGGGGGATTCCCCAAGTCGTACTACCCATATATTAAGTCGGCTCTATCCTAGAGTTAATGAGTGCCTGGTTCAGTATGCATAACAAGCAAGCATGTAATCACGCTCTGTAAAACTAACACCATAATAATGTACAAAACAGGTTAGAAGCATGCGTCACCCCAAAACAATTTAAAAGTAAAAAAAGGGGAGTTCACGAAACTCACCTGGTTGCATAGCTCAAAATATAAAACCGGGTGCTCAGTATCGGATATTGACACTCTCCTGGTTGGGCCCTATGTCGACACACATTACTATTATTAGTCTTGGTTTTACTTGTAATGGTTACGCGTGCGGACGAGCACGAGCGTACGGTTCGTTAATAAAGTTCAATGTTCTTTTGTTGTTTCGGACTTTGGTATGTAGTCATTAATATAATTTGTCCATTATATGTTCATAACTTAATATTGTTCATATTATTCATATTTCCACTCGTCGTGTTCATCTAATGTCCATGTCCGAGTCTTAACCGTCGAGTCCATAATCTAACGTCTCACGTCTATTTCTAGTCGAGTCCATATTCTAAGTGTCACATATTCTAATCTATGTCCAATAGTCTGGGATAATAATTATCATGTTTATAAGGTTCCAAAGTTCCATTGTCCGTAAACTAATGTCCAAATATCGAATCTTATACTTTGATAACATACATCCCCACTTTTGTCCTTTTTAGCTTATATCGTCTAAATGTGGCGTTCTTATATTCTAATCACAAGGATCAAGATCAAGTATCATAGTCTAAGTTGTCGAGGTAGTACTAGCTAATGTATTTATACGTTTACATAATATATGTTAGTTCAATCTAATTAGCGTCTTAGTTCTTAATGCCCAATGCATCGAGTCTAAAGGTCCCTAATATTATTAGTTTACCTCTAGTCCATGTGTCCGAACCTTAAGTACCATGAAGGTGATCGTCCAATTTATCAAGTTATTAGTGTCAAAGTCTCGTGTATTAATGTCCCAAACCCTAAGCTTTCCGATGTTTATGTGACTAGTCTAAATGTCCGAGTTTCACGTATCAATGCTCAAGTTGTCAAGTTCCGTATCTATAATTAATATCCGTTTTTATCAAACTATTGTTCGTATAGCTAGTCCGCAAGTTTTCTAATGTTAATATTACTAGTCCGAATGTCCGAGTATCCAATCCAATGTATATTGATATTAGTATATACTTATATGTACAGTCCGTTTATCACCTCGTCAAGTCCCCCACGTAATTCGTATAATATAAACAGGTTTGTAGTTCGGTTATACCTTGAGTTCGTGTTGACCATTTGACTGTCTGGTTGACCTGGTGAACATCTGTTGACCCTCGGTTTGACCTGTCTCCTCTGACCCGAACCCAGACACCCAAAACCAACCACCACCAATCATCAATCACCATCGGTCCCTCTGTTCACCTCGGCTTCTGTCCACCATAACCACCACCTGATATCGCCATGGCCACCATCTGAACCCCACATCCACTGAGAACACCATTGGTCATCACCTGTGTCCACCAAACAACCACCATCCTTCCACCTACTGACCACCGCCTCCTGTAACCACCAAACCCTCACCAAACATCAACCTTTAGATCTGAATCAAAGAGTAGGAGATGGGCTAAGGTTTTAACTTGGTTGAAAGGGGGTCACCGCCACTGCTTCCCTCATTCCTCCTCTCTCGATTCCCGTCTCTCTCTCCTATGTTCTCCCTTTCATTCTGCCCCTCTCTCTTCATCTAAGATCTCGGCGTTGTTGGTTGAGGCCCTCTACGCAAACACTACACAATACACAGCTTACTGATATGATGTGAAAATAACTTGAGATGAAAAGCTTAGCTTCATTAAATGCCAAAGTTGGCTATAAATACACAAACATCCGACAGAAATAAACAGAATACAACTACAAATAAGGAAACAACTACTAACGAATACTAAGCTAAAGAACCGGACTACTCAAGTACAACACGTGCTTGACTAAATATTATTACTTAAATAAACACCCTAAATAAAGGAAAGCATGACTTGTTCAAACCACCAGATACATGCATGCAACAAGCATGCACACATTCACTTGTTCCAACACTATTTCGGTTAACTTCGGACTACTTGATTACCCATGACCCGCTAACAAACCTGATTAACCCAACATTCACCCCTTAATCGGTTTGTTCACACCCTTCACTTACAGCAGCGTTTAGTCGCCTATTTCTCGAACCATCTCGACGTGTACAGGGCACCTGAACATCACCTAGTTCACGCCCAATGTCTTCTCGGTTCAACCCGAATAAAACCGCCACACTTGTAACATATCCCATGGCATCCTGTTGGAAACCGTTCACTAACATCAAGACTTATCACGGATTGATGACCTCCTCCGGCCAAATCCAAAGTCACCCGATTTGAACTCCAACGCCATAATGTCACACCGTGTGTTTTTTTTCTTTACCTTTTTCCGATCACCTTTGTTCAAGAGGCACTCCACCGACAAAGAAAACAAGGTACCTGCTTCTAACGTTTTCTTTCACCTTAGCAAACGAGACGATCCAAAGCCACGTGCTTTGATGGATACTTTATGTCCGTTTATCACGCTATAACGCCGGTCTCCTCTTATCACGAACAACCCGATCAAGGTACCCACAATTTCTTCTATCAAAATAGTCACTCGCAAACAACCAACCATTGCTTTTCACGCGAGAACCGTTGTCCCGAAACAACCAAATTTTACTCTCGTCCAATCACCACTAACAACCACAAGACACCCCGGTGTTCACCCGTCACCCCCGTCATCCTAACCGGTACATCACCCGCGACAACGATTGACACAAACATCTATCCGGTCCCCGCCTTGTGTTGTATAACAATCTCGAACGCTTCTTTTACGCCTGCCCTCCACTAATCGACACACCCGCCGGTGGCGGAGGCTTCCCCGATACGAGCCCTAGGCTCTGATACCAAATGTTGGTTGAGGCCCTCTACGCAAACACTACACAATACACAACTTATTGATATGATGTGAAAATAACTTTGAGATGAAAAGCTTAGCTTCATTAAATGCCAAAGTTGGCTATAAATACACAAACATCCGACGGAAATAAACAGAATACAACTACAAAGAAGGAAACAACTACTAACGAATACTAAGCTAAAGAACCGGACTACTTAAGTACAACACGTGCTTGACTAAATATTATTACTTAAATAAACACCCTAAATAAAGGAAAGCATGACTTGTTCAAACCACCAGATACATGCATGCTACAAGCATGCACACATTCACTTGTTCCAACACTATTTCGGTCAACTTCGGACTACTTGATTACCCATGACCCGCTAACAAACCTGATTAACCCAACATGCGTCTCTCTATCTCTAACAAAGATAATCAGGTGGGAAGTTGGAGGTCGGGGTTGAAGGAGGTGGTCGTCGGAGCACCGCCGAAGGCGGTGGCAGGAGCCCCTCCGGCTCCTCCTCTTCTCTCTAGATCACTCTCTCTCTCTCTAAGATGTGGGTATGTGTGATGTAAAAGAAATACTGATGTGTGTGTGGTTTTTATAAAAGGAACAAGGGTGGGTGGCATTAAGAGGGGAGGACAAGTGTGCTCTACCTTGGTAACTCACCCGTTCAGAACGGGTGCGGGTTGGGTTCGATATCGCGTGTTAGCTTCGCCTCGAAATGTATATTATGATAATATTATTTGTATTAATTAGTTCGGTTTTTAGTTTCGTACGTAATCGACTTAACTAATATTTATTTTGGTTAATTATATATTACGAATAATAATATAAACGCGAAATAATTTTTAGGGGTTCGTGCCGGGTTGTTACAAAATTTTAATGATAGAGAAGTGGTTGATGAATAAGATTTGAATGCTCGTACCAAGCGGTTCAAATGGGGTGACTAGTTAACCATATAATTCCATAAAATACATATTTTTAACTCAAAAAAAATCCAAAATACATGATTCTATAGAAAACGTAATCCAATTTTTTTTAAATCAAACTGTATAATAGTTTTGTTGACTATTAAGTATTACCCATGTGTCATACTACACAAGAATAGTCAATTCAAATAGACATCAAGATAATCAGTAAAGGACTTGTTCAATTGTCTACATGATCTGCTTGTATCAAAAAACTACAATTATACAGCAAGCATTAAACGAACCTGGATGATTAAGTGCATAACTCATGAACTTCGATTTTTTTAGGATGAACTAGGATGACGCTAGGTTAAAACATGAGGGTAAATCGTCACTTTATATGGGCCAATAAAAGCCTGAATTTTAACTAGTGCCAGTACCGGTACAACGGTATAAACCGGTATACTGGAATTTACTGGCGGTTCAAATCCTTTGCCATTTCCCCAAATTACCTGACTTACTCATGCCGGCTAAGACTCTGATAGTCGATATAACCGGTTTAGCCGGCCGGTACAAACCGGTTTTTAAAACATTGGTGCTCCCTCATCTCTATTTCACTTTATAGTATATCATTAATTTCGTTTTCTTCATTAATTTCTTTTTTTTTCTCTAGAAAATAACTCATCTTTTATTAATTATTATATTTGATAACAAGGTTTTGTTAAATTATGTTATTTAGATAGAAGATACCCTCATCTAACGGGCCTATTGGTCCACATATAAGTATAACACGTTAGCCATGTCTATAAAAAAATAGAGGATATAAACACTCTGTATTTAAATATTGAACTAATATCATCACAATCTATGAGAATCAGATTGGATCAACTCTAGTTAATAATATCTATTTGATAATTTTTAAATGTGTAACTATGTGAGAAACACATTTTATTTAACTTGCACATTCTCTTCAACCTATCATAAAATTTTTGGACGCGAGGATTAGTATCAAAGTTATGCTTAAATTCTATATGGAGTTGCAATTTTAGATAATGGTACAAGTTTTAATTCATTGATTTTCTTTTAAAATGCAACATATGCATACTTTCTAATTTTACACCACTCAAAATTCTTATGGTTGAGGGTGATGTGACATCATAAATATAAATTCTAACAACTTTCTCAAGGTGTTGCTTACTAATAATTATCATTATAACAATATATAAAAACATAGCAATATCATGTGTCCCATTTTTCTCTTGCCAACATTGTGAAACCACATTCTTGTCACCAACATCACTGTTAAACCATCACAAATTTATATTTACATCATAGACTGTTAAAATAAACAACAGATCGAGATATATGTAGCAAATGAAATTCATAGCAAAAACCATATAAATTCGTCGCGAAATTGGCGAAATAGATATAAAAAAATAATGTTAAAAATCGGTAGCAAAATCCATAATAAAACCATGAAAATAAATTATTTAGAAATTAACTAGAAAAGCTTAATAAAATTAATTCATAGCAAAATTGAGGGAGTAAAGTATAATAAAAATAACTTGGTAAAATCCATAGCTAAGTGTAAAAAATCTTAGATCTAAACACTCAAATCTCTCAACTCAACATACAAGAACACAATCATAGACAAGAACAACAGAATAGCGACAAAACGTGACCAAAATCTTATTAGTTACCCAAACCAAGAAAACACCCAAATGAAACCCTAGAGATTCAGCTAAACACTGAATCTCTGATAATACAGAGTCAATAATATCTGCTGATTAATAATCAGCAGACGATAAGAACAAAATACAAAACAAATTACAAAGAACTTACAGAAACCCTAATAACCTGATAACGACGATACAGAGAGAATGAGAAAAAATAAAGAATGATTGTGTTAGAACGATCTGGAAACCCTAAAGGGTTTTTATATCAGCTCACAACCAACGTTACACCAATAGTCCTTGTTGTAGACCAAATGTGCAAGATAAGTCCCTCATGTTTATCCAATATAGCTCCGGTAACCTTTATCTTTGTTTACCTATACAAACTCATTCAACATGTGAAACATACCAAACAACATTATAACGTGTGATATTTCAAGATATTTCAACATCCCCCCTTTGTTTGATTGTTGAATATGTCAAATAACTTTAACTTTTCACATATCAACCCATGTTGACTAACATTCAATCCTTTGGTAAAAATATCAGCAATTTGAGACTCAGAATCAACTTTAACTGTTATAACAAATCCAGTAGCAACCTTTTCTCTTAAAAAATGTAAATCAATCTCAAAATGTTTACATTTTTCATGAAATATAGGATTAGCTGCTATAGAAATAGCAACTTTACTATCCGAAAACAATTTAACTAGAAGATTACATTTTACATTTAATTCTCTTAACAAATTTACAATCCAAACAAGTTCACAGGTAGCAGAACACATAGCACGGTATTCTGCTTTAGCTGTGGACCTAGATATAGTACTTCGTTTTTTACTCTTCCATGCTATTAAACAATCACCTAAGTAGACACAATAACCTGTTACTGACTTTCTACTTTCTAAGCATTTTGCCCCGTCAGAATCAGCATAAGCAACTAAAGAAAAACTATTCCCTTTTTTAAAAAGAACAGCTTTTCCAAGAGATTGTTTTAGATAGCTTAACAACCTAAGGGCAATTTTCATATGTAACTCAGTTGGTTTATGCATATATTGACTTAGAAATTACACTGAATAACTTATATCTGGTCTAGTAATTGACAGATATATTAACTTTCCTATCAACTTTTGATAACCAGTAATGTTATCAAGTAATTTCGAACTTTTTGAAGTTTTATTTGTTACAATAAAACTTTGTTCAATAGGAGTACTGATAGGTTTGCACCCAAGATAACCAAATTCATTTAACAGTTCTAGACAATACTTTCTCTAAGATAAACATATATCCCTACCATTATACAACACTTCAATACCAAGAAAATATTTTAAAATCCCTAAATCCTTAATTTGAAAACTTTTACTCAAGAAACCTTTTATTTCATTTATTTCTGAAATATTGTCACCAGTTACAATTATATCATCAACATAAACCAGAATAACTATAAAAGACTTACCATTAGTTCTAACAAACATAGAATGATCACAACAACTCTGGACAAAGCCAATACTAACAAGAACATCTGTCAATTTTACATTCCACTTCCTCGGGGCTTGTTTAAGTCCATAAAGTGACTTAACAAGTTTGCATACTTTGTTGTCTTTTTCAGTAAAGTACCCCTCAGGAAGTGTCATATAGACATCTTCAGTAATAGACCCATAAAGGAATTGAAAACATTGTTAATGTCTAGCTGATAAAGAGTCCAACCTCTTTCAACAGCTAGACTGATAACTGTTCTAACAGTTATCATTTTTACAACTGGAGAAAATGTTTCTCCAAAATCAATGCCTTCTCTCTGATTATAGCCTTTGGCAACTAGCCTGGCTTTATACCTTTCTACCTCTCCACTAGCCTTATATTTGACCTTAAAGACCCATTTACATCCTATGGGTTTTCTACCAACAGGTAAATCAACAATTTCCCAAATTTTATTCCTATTGAGGGCTTCCATTTCTGCATTCATTGCTTCAATCCATTTAGGATCTTTGGCAGCCTCTCTATAGGTACTTGGTTCAATAGTTTTATTTAATACAGATACAAAAGACAAGTTTTCAACAGATAAATGAGAATAGTTAACAACTTTTTCTACCCCATATTTAACCTTTCCTTCTACTATAAACTCATCAAATCTTTTTGGAAGGATAGAATTCCTATGAGACCTTCTTAAACTACTATTATCAATCCTATTTCTCTCAGGAGTTATATTCTCAACATTTGAACTCTCAACACTGGGTTGAGCAGTCCCTTTACCACCTGTGCTTCCAGGCTGCAAATCAGGTTGATCATTAAGATTATGATCAAGATTTACCCCCCTGGCAGCCCTGGGAAAGTCATCTACTTCTAACCCAGGTGAGTGTTCATGAGAACTATCGATTCCCCCTTCCTCATCGAGAGGATTGTTATTATTATTATTATTAAAGTTATTTAAGACCCCATCAGTGCTTATGTTATCATAATTGTCAAAAAATTCAGATTATCAACATTAGTATAAAGAAAATTTTCTTTATTACTATGTTTGTAGGGAAAAATATTTTCATAGAACTTCACATCTCTAGAATAGTCAATTTGTTTTGTTTCTAAAGAAAACAATTTATAACCTTTCTTAAATGGTGAATAGCCAATTAGAATACATTTATCAGACCTACTATTCATTTTATCAGTTTCATTTAACACAGTTTTAAAACATAAGCACCCAAAGGTTCTCAAATGACTAACAATTGGGGGGAACCCAAAAATTTTCTCATAGGGACTCTTACCATTTAGAACAGAAGAAGGAAGCCTGTTAATTAGGTAGGCAACAGTTAGAACACATTCAGACCACAAATACAAGGGTATATTGCTCTGAAAGAGAAGAGCTCTAGCTATGTTTAAGAGATGTCTGTGCTTTCTCTCCACAACACCATTTTGTTGTGGAGTATAAGCACATGATGTTTGATGAATAATTCCTCTTTGATTACAAAAATTAGTCATTTGTTTGTTTACAAACTCTGACCCATTGTCACTCCTAAATACTTTAACTGGTTTTTTGAACTATGTTTTTAGTTCATAAAAAATACTTATGTTTTCAAATACTTCACCGTTTCCCTTTAACATGTAACACCAAACAGATCTAGAGAAATTATCCACTATAGTTAAAAAAAATATTTAAAACCTTCTCTGCTTGTGACCCTATAGGGCCCCCAAACATCTAAATGAATTAATTCTCCTAACTATTTTGTTTTATGTTCACTTAAAGGAAAAGGGACTCTGACTTGTTTTGCCTTATGGCAGATTTCACAAGGATTTGAACTAACATTTTTAATACTTAGACTTCCCTTTAACACAGCTAAAACTTCATTAGATGGGTGACCTAACCTATCATGCCATAGGTTAGATTCATTTACACTGTTAAAGCGCATATTCACACTCACATTGTCACCTATAAAGTACAGGCCATCATACACTTTACCAGTCTCCAGGATTCTCCTGGACTTGGAATCCTGGACATAACAAGCATGATCATCAAATAAGACACTCATTTGATTATCTTTAGCTAATTTGTTTACAGAAATTAGATTGACACAATACTCTGGGACATAGAAAACATCAGTTAGGATAACATTGTTTCCCAACTTGACATCCCCTATTTTTAAGACCTTAGCACTAGTCCCATTGGGATGTTTCACAGTCATATTATAACTTGAAACATCCAAACAATTAACCATGTTTTCATCAGTGCTAGCCATATGTTGGTTAGCACCCGAATCCATGATCCATTTAAGAAGCAAAGCAGATTTAATTAGACCAGAACATCCAGCAAAATTTTTAAAAAGATCACAGACCTTTGACATAACAGACATACTAGAAAAACCTTTTACAGAAACATACTCACCTCCAATATTGGTAGATGGAGTATCATTTGAAGGTCTCTCACTAATAAGATTCATTAGCTTAGATATCTGCTCAGATGTAAATGGCAAAGCAGAAGTAGCTTACACAGGACTCTTATTAGACATATTGACCCTACCATTTCCAGACAAGTTCCTACCAGATTGATTAACACCTTTTTTCTTATATCCAGGAGGATAACCAACTAATTCATAACATCTATCAACAGTGTGTCCCAACATGTTGTAGTGTATGCATTTCAAGTTGGGATTAGGACCTCTCAGTCCTATCTTTCTACTGTCAAATGACTGACTAGTCTTAGCAAGAAAAGACACATTAGATCCTTTCACACTGGAACTAGCACCCCTATGTGACTCCTCTCTAGAAATAATAGCAAAGGCAGACTTAACATTCGGTAGAGGGTTTTGCATCAACAGATTAGATCTCACAGTTTGATATATATCATCTAAACCCATAAGAAATTGCATCAGTTTTATTAGACTGTTAAAATCATTAAATTTACCAGCAGCCTCACAAGAACATGAAGGTAGCTGAACTATAGAATCCAGCTGCTTCCACATAGTATTGAGTTTTTGATAATATTCTGAAATTGAACTACCATTTTGAGTTAAGGAGTTAATCTTTTGATGCAAGTTAAATACAACTGACCCATCTACCTTATCATAGGTTTCTTTTAAGTCAAGCCAAACATCTCTGGCTAACTTAGAAAAAACCTGACCAAGAAATAACTCCTCACTAACAGAATTTAGCAACCATGATAGAACCACCGAGTTACACCTATCCCATTGTTTACTTAACACATCATCACTAACAGACCTAACAATAGAACCATCTATGAAACCAAACTTATTTTTGGCTTCAAGAGCAAGCTTCATAGAACTTGCCCAAACAGAGTAATTCTCTGTACCTTTCAACTTAATAGTGATAATAGATAAGGAACTAGTATCACTTGGATGAATGTACAGAGGATCACCAATATCTAACTTGCTAATAAGAGTATTGGGTGGTCCTGGTGGGGCTGCACTATCACTAGGATTAAGAACAGCACCACCACCAGTAGGATTATCACCCATGATAGTACAGTAAACAAAACAAATAGATGATACACAATGTAAACAACACAATAGAAGACAAACAGAATCCTAGAGAGCAAAGTACAGCAGACAAAAAACAAACAGATGATACACAATGTAAACAACACAATAGAAGACAAACAGAATCCTAGAGAGAAAAGTACAGCAGACAAAAAACAAACAGATGATACACAATGTAAACAACACAATAGAAGACAAATAGAATCCTAGAGAGCGAAGCTGTGTCAGTGTTCAGATCATGGGTTCATCACTCATAGGTGCCTATGCAGATCTTAACACAGGAGCTCTTTATTATCTAGGTAGTATATAGTAATAGAATATATAATAGAGACAACAATACCAGATGACAAACAATACACAGATAGATCAACACAGATCAAGAATTTCTAGACACAACAATAACAAAGTAAGGGTAAGAAGACTTACAGAGCTCCAGCAGCAGCAAGCAAACAACAAAGAACTAAGTAAAACAGAAGGATCAGAAGGACTTACAGATTGGAAGCTTCCTATCCAATGAACTCACCAGAAGCAAATCCAAACAGTATCAACAATAGTTGACCACATGAAACCCTAGACCAACAAAGAAAATAAACCAGAAACAATAGACAAGATCTACTTAACCAGATCAGATCTATTATTTATACAAATAAGATCAGATCTATTATCTAGATCAGATCTATAAGACAGATGACAGTGGAAACAAGACAAAAACAGAATCAAGAGCCTGAGGCTCTGATACCATGTAAAAAATCTTAGATCTAAACACTCAAATCTCTCAACTCAACATACAAGAACACAATCATAGACAAGAACAACAGAATAGCGACAAAACGTGACCAAAATCTTATTAGTTACCCAAACCAAGAAAACACCCAAACCAAACCCTAGAGATTTAGCTAAACACTGAATCTCTGATAATACAGAGTCAATAATATATGTTGATTAATAATCAGCAGATGATAAGAACAAAATACAAACAGATTACAAAGAACTTACAGAAACCCTAATAAACTGATAACGACGATACAGAGAGAATGAGAAAAAATAAAGAATGATTGTGTTAGAACGATCTGGAAACCCTAAAGGGTTTTTATATCAGCTCACAACCAACGTTACACCACCAGTCCTTGTTGTATACCAAATGTGCAAGATAAGTCCCTCATGTTTATCCAATATAGCTCCGGTAACCTTTATCTTTGTTTACCTATACAAACTCATTCAACAACATGTGAAACATACCAAACAACATTATAACGTGTGATATTTCAAGATATTTCAACACTAAGTCATGAAAATAAATGTTAAAAACTAACTAAAAGAAGTACTACAAGATATTTAGCAAAGTCGGTAGCAACATTGAGAAGACAAATACTTAATAAAACTTCCTAGGAAATTTGGTAGCAAAATCTTGAAAAAAAAAGACGTTAAAATAACTTTGTAAAATCTGTAGCAACGTTCATAGCAAAATTCTTTGCAAAACCAAAAACCAAAACCTATTCTTCCAAACTAAGGGGGACGAGCGGCCACCAGAAAAGGTCACGGGTACCCCACTATGAGCACGGTAACACCGCCACCACCAGTGCTGGTAGGGGTCCCATGAACCGTTTTCTAGTTATATCTAACGGGCTGGTAACTTGGTTTATTAAATGCAACAGTCGAATTTTTATGTTTTTTAATTCCATTTTGACCGTTGAATTTAATCTGTGTTTTCAAACGGTCGTATTTATAATAGTTCCATAAAATACAAAACAATCTCACGGTTTAGCATAAAAAATAATAGAAATTATCTCTATACTTTTAAAAAAAATGAGTGACATTGATATCGAAGATGATCAAGTTATCATTTCCCCGCTCGAAGTGCACTCGATTTTACAATCAAACGATAGTAGCATTGAGTTTCTCATGGACCTTGGCAAACGAGCTGCAGAGGAAGACACAACATCTAAAAAAAGATACACGCCACGTGATCGCGAGGGAGGTAATACTCGGTTAATAGATGACTATTTTGCCGACGTACCAAAATACACCGAGGCACAGTTTAAAATAAGGTATCGGATGTCGAGATGTCTATTTCAAAAAATTGTAGCAGATATTGAAGCAAACTTCGAATGGTTCACAGAGGGCGTGGACGATCGGTTTAGAAAGAGTATTACGCCTATACAAAAAGTATCTTTAGCAGTGAAATAACTCGCAACCGGTAATCCTCCAAACGAATACGAAGAGTATTTATGTATGTCTGAGAGGATGTCGCACGAATGTTTACAATTTTTTTGGAATGTCGTCATTAAGTTATACAGGGCTGAGTTTTTACGAAGACCAACAAGTCACGACATTGCATGTTTGTATGAAGCATACGAAGAAACACATCACCTTCCCAGCATGATCGGTAGCATTGATTGCACTCATTTAGTATAGCGAGCATGTCCTAGGGAATTACGAGGACAATATATGAGAGGCTGTCACACCCCGGATTTTCGACACCCCGGGCGTGCGACCATTCGGTTGGTACCTATTTTGAGTAAATACGCAGCGGAAAACATTTGTATTCATTTTGATATTTAAACAAATCATATTTTGAATAAACAATACTTCCATAACTGGGATTAAAATATCCCTCGTCTGTACAAAACGTTTTTGGTATGAAAAGGTAATCTTTACATCATTCCCTGTCTCTTGACAGTTTTTATAATTCTCGCCACAAGGTTTTATCGTGCCTAAGGAGTCATAATCCCTTCAGCATCTACCCTTGCTAAATACAACCATTCATGATTACCTGAAAACGTTTTGAAAAATAATACGTCAGCGAAAAGCTGGTGAATAACATTTAACAGACACTAACCCATTTCCAGCATAAGTAGTATTAAAGCTATTTAAAACATACTAGTAATCTACACATCCAGCGAGCTCCCAGCCCGTATTACTACCGAACTCCCAGCCCGGTTTTACGTATATTTCCTACCGAACTCCCAGCCCGGTTTTACGGTTTTGTAACACGTCTACAGTTTGATCAAACTATATGTGCACTTATGTTCTGAATGCTATCCATAGAATACCATATGCAAAAATATATTTAACACAAACTTATGCTATTTTCATAAAGTAAAATACTTTAAACATTTGTAAAAGAGTTAAACGTATTCACCTGGTAAGTTGGACAGAGCGCCTACACTTGATTTCTAATATGGTAACCGATTACGTTTCTAAACCAATCACTTATATCGCCGTAGGATCTAGTTTTATATCACCGGACCTGATGAACCTGGGTACATGAACTCATCATATGACAGCCACCTAATATGACTGAGTACCACTGCGAAACACCACCGAAAGATTACTGGCAAGTGATTATCGCTAGTCAGTGGTAACCACTTGTTCGATGGTCAGCTTTTATCTATGACTACAACTTTTAATTTACTTGTTTTAATTCTTGTTTTCATATCATGGTTCACCAGTACTCGTATAATATGTTTGTGTTATATATGTAGTATATATTTTAAAAATTGTAAGGAAACAAGATGTATACAAGTCTAGTGTGATGGCTATAAATTCGACATGTTTCACTCTAAATGGAATGGTGGCAAATATTTAAGTGACATAGAGATGTGAGTTGTCATGTTATGGTTTCATTATCCTTTCAAAATGCTATAACAATTGTTTATTTTATCATATAAAAAAAAACAACTAACTTCATTGTACTGTAAAAATGTGGATATGCGTTATTATACATAATATTAAATTAGAATTTGTATTCATAATATCGGTCAAATAATTTATACCTTAATGGTCACTAATGTTAAAATTTAAATATTTGTCTACTCATAATTAATCTTAAACGACATTAAAATATCTCACAACTAGAAACCCTGGTCTCAATTAATGTTCATTAATATATAATACTAACTAAAAATTGTTGCCTTTGTTATATGAATATTTAGAATCAGCTTATATGTAAATTAGTTGCTCACTCGCCTACATCCTTAAACACCGTTTGATTATTTGAAAGATCTCACGTCTATACTTGATTATGGACATTGGTTTAATAACAATTCTACTCTTAATTTTGATAAAATTATACTTCAGATCCCTTGACCTTCAAAATTTTATTTTGACACCGAATTTTGAGGGATGTGACAGAGACGATCACCAATACCCTACGATCATGCTAGAAGCGGTTGCTTCGCAAGATATGTGGTTTTGGCAACACCGAATTTTGAGGGATGTGACAGAGGCGATCACCAATACCCTACGATCATGCTAGAAGCGGTTGCTTCGCAAGATATGTGGTTTTGGCATGGATTCCCCCCCCCCCCCCCCCCCCCGCGTTCACTCAACAACATAAATGTTCCCCAACAATCCACAGTTTTTCTTACCCAATGTAACGGAACGGCGCCATAGTATCCATTTACTTTAAATGACCACTTATATAAACGTGGATGTTATCTTACCGATGGCATCTACCCAACCTGGTCAACGTTTGTGAAAGCGTTTCGACATCCGACCATTCCGAAGGAAAAGAAATTCGTTAAGGCGCAAGAGGCGTCAAGGAAGGATGTTGAGCGAGCGTTCGGAGCATTAAAGGGGAAATGGGGAATTACTGCATGACCATTGAGGTCGAGGACCGTTGCTAGGTGTAGCGTCATCGTCTATACATGCAGGATATTGCACAACATGATCATTAAAGACGAAGAGCGTGCGATATCACCAGTTCACATACGCGATCCCCCAATCCAACTATTCTTCGACGACGAAGCCCTGGCGGAGTTGACAGACTCCAATACGCATTTCTGACTTTGAAATGATCTCGTGGAACATCTAGACGGACTTGATCTACCGTACCTTGATGCGGATGCCCCGAGTAGTTTTTCTTTTATTTAGTTTATTTTTAATTTATGTATGTGTGCATTTCTATGTTTTATTTACTTTTAATATTGTAAGTTTATTTTAATAGTTTAATAATATGTTTAGTTAATGTTTCTTTAAAAAAACTAAAAAATAAAGATTTCAGTGAAGTGAATCAGTGGAGTGCCACCTCCAAAAAAGTGTTTCAGTGAAGTGATGTGGTAGTGCCCCTTCCCCCTAATACCCATTCACCCTAATTTGACTAAAGTTGACTTTCTTTTTCCAAAGTTGACTGTCTTTGACGAATGTTGACTTTCGTTGACCAAGTGACTTTATTTCACCAAAGTTTACTGTCTTTGACCAAAACTTGACTTTCATTGACCAATATTGACTTTTCAAGTAAATTCAAAATCCGAGTTGACAAAAATTTGACTTTCGTTAACCAGAGTTAAATTGTTTACTAGACTTTCGTAATGGCAAATGCAACCAACCCGTGGGATCACCTTAGTAAAAAATCAAGTCAACATAAACCCCCAGTTAATGTCAATAACACCACAAATGTGTGGGCTTTCGCGTCTTCGATGAACAACAAATGGTTTCCGGATGTAATCTGTGGGCCCATCTAGAGAGGAAGCCAACGCCAGATACTAGTCAAAGTCAACCGAATAAAACCAAACATCTTAACGATGTTCAAACCAATCAAGAAACAGCTATGGTTTCGGTTACTCCTACAATTCACTCTGTTCTAGCAAACACATATGTTGCGAGTGTATTGATTATGCATGCTTAGAAAGGTTTTGACCAGAACACACGACTTACGTGAGGTACTGAGGTGATAATGGTGAAATAGTGTGTTTCGGTCAACGAATTGAGATTGGAGAATTGGGAGAATCTTCTAGGAGTGCATAGAGTTCAGAAGAGAGTTTAGATGAAGAAATTGAATCATCAGCTAGTGAACAAGATTCTGAATAAAGTCATGAAGAAACCAACAGAACATATTACAGAATGTTCGACTTCTACAAGAGTGGATCAGAGGAGGAGGAGGATACATATTCAAAAACTTGAAGTTGGAGTTCAAGTTGGCTATATTGCTAATAGATCTTTCCGGTTTGTCTGTTCTAACTGAGCCGAGCTCAAAGGTAAGATTGTAAGATTGTTAGGAAAACTAATGGACTCTTGCTTACGATCATGCTAATTGCGTAACCGCCAATGAAGTTTTGAGAGCAAATGAAATATATTTTAAAAACCTGAATGAAATTTTAAAGAAAGAAACTTCTGAGCTTTCTAAAACTCTTGCTAACAAACAATCAGCGATTGTTAATTATATTAATTCGCTTGAGGAAATAAAGAAATAATTAATGCAAGCAAGATCCGATTATGAAAAAGCCAAACATAAGCTAGATGGTTTAAATTGGCAAAGTATGTTATAGATAAAAATGATATTGATATTGAGAATCAACCTCTGAAAAAGGAGAATCAATGACATGGTTACAATACACGTTCTGTAGATAGACGAAAAGTGAAATTGAAACCATAGATTGTAACAAAGGTGGATCTTGAGGATTCTGATAAAGAACCCAAGAAACTGAGAAGGCTCAATCGGGTTTACATATTTTTATTGAAAATCACATTTTGTGTGAACCTGACCCGAAAAATAAGCACTTTCAGTTTCTAGAAGGCAATGAAGGGCTATAATAAAACAAACTGTTTTTAATAAAAAAAAAATTCCCATTAAAAATGTTGATCAATCTTTAATTAAGCATGTTTTTTTAGGAAATACCAATTTCCAAATCTCAGATGAGAAAACTTGTTGATTAGAAGAAACAAATTGAACATAAACCCAGCAAACATGTGAATCAAAAGAATCGGTCTGGGAAACAAATTGAACACAAACCTACCAAACATGTGAATCTTGAGATTATAACGTCCCATCGAGCTTGAGATTCCAATTTTGAAGAGCTTGACAGAGATCATATCATGCTTTTACTAATTGCACACTTTGTTTTCATGAACTTTCTTTACAAAGCCTCCCAGTTAATTAACATACACTTCCTCCTTTAAATCACTATGTAAAAAAGTCGATTTTACATCTAGGTGATGCACTTGACACCTTTCCCGGGCTGCAATAGTGAGTAATAAACATATTGTTTTCATTCGAGCCACTGGTGCAAAGATTTCAACAAAGTCAATTCCATGTTTCTTCGCATACCCTTTGCGACTAGTCTCGCTGCATCGCATTTTAGTTTCTAAGCCCACTTAACACTGACAAGTTAATGATTAGTTAGTTAAAACCAAGTTATATTCTTTTATAGACTCCAACTCAACATGCATTGCTCGCTTTAAGAATTTGTTAGCTTTTGCATGCACATAACTGACCGGTTCATCGTAAATAACAAATATTAACTCCTCATAGTCACCTCGACTTACGCTATCATGAAGCCATTAAACCATGAGGGAGTTTGCTTTGGTCTCGAAGAACGACGCAGGGAAGCCACTGTCGCTACTATTTACGTCCCTATTGCAGTCATAGCTACTGTATGTGGCCCAACCATGGATGTCGTTGATGCACGCGAGCTTGTGGCTGCTGTTTGCAGCTATTCGGGAGTCGCATGGGCAGCCGCATATACCTGTTCAAGATTGGCCTCATTTTTCTCGTCTTAGTGATTATGATCCTGTTTAATTTTAGAGTGAAACTGAACATTAAAGTATTCTAGTTCAGACCTGTCTTTCCCCCTATGTCTAGCCTAGTTTTTCATCACATTAAGCAGCAGTCGAAGTAGCAGCAGTAGGGGTAGCAGGAGCAGCAGTAGCAGCAACAGTAGGAGGAGCAGCAGCAGCAGTAGCAGTAGTAGTAGTAGTAATGATAATAATAATAATAATAATAATAATAATCAAATAATAATAATCATCTATCTTCAAAAAATAGTCAAAAACAATCTCCAATCGTTACATGATGCTCGATTTAACAACAGCTGGAGTTCACTTGACGTCGTACTGGAAGTAGAGCTCCATTTAATCGGATTGTCATCCTGTATCCTTATCTTTGGATGAGCTTTTAGATGAAGGAGCAATCCATGTGTCATCGAACTGTCTTCTTGTAAAAGCTCGCGTTTTGAACCCGCTGGTCATTCTTTTCATGAGGTGGCACTCAAACTTTGTGAGTTTTCTATGGGTGAAAAGAAAGAGGTAGAAAACAATGACGAAAGTGTTCCCAAAGAAAAAGAACAGGAGTGTGTGCAATCATATGATTCATATAGCAATGACAAAGGTATATGAGCCTGCGTTTTTGAGATGAAAATACCCCACTTGATGCGTCGGAGGAGTAAGTGAGAGGGAAAGAAAGAAAGAAAGCTGCGAGAGAGAAGGGGGACGTGGTGGTGAGCAGTTGTGGTGATGGTGGTTGGGGGAAGATGGTGGTAGTTGGTGGCTATGAGAGATAGAGATAGAGATAACGATTGTAATATTTTTAAAGAGGGTAATTTAGTAATTTTATATGAACTTACTGAAAAACTTAACCTCCATCCAAGTCAAGGACCACCAATGCAATAAAATCCAAACCACATATCTCATTAGGGTAGTTTTAAAAAGCTAAGGAGCATACTTTAAATTTTGAGAAACCACATGGACCATCCGTGCAGTTTACTCTTTTCATTTGAACGGGGTCATACATACAAAACGCCTAAGAATTTGGTTGACCCGAAATAAATCAATAGTTTGCCACTTTGTCTGTTCTTCAAAACCCTTTGATTGGAAAATTGCTCAACTGAAGCAACTATCTGGATGACTTTTTTTGGTACAGAATCGAGTAGTATTCGAACTTGTATTTTCTTATCCAATGTATGCCCATGGCTACTTTCATGTGATGCAATTTGGCTAATATTTCCCGCATAGACATCAAGCATCCATTTTTTGAGATTCAAAGTCTGAGTCGAGTGTCTGAATACGTACTTCCTTTTTATAAATTCCTATGTGTTGTACCTTAATGCATCCCAAATTTCTTATCAGAAGTAAGATTAGCAATTTGCAATACGATGTTTTCTAAAAGTGGTACCACATTGCAATTGCTATGTTATTCTTTTTTTTTTGCTCGAATTCAGTTCTCGTTATTGGTTTGTTTCCCAAAATCCATGGACATTTAAGAGTGTCCTAATTTTGCCCATATAGTATAATTTGTAGAATTGTGAATGAGATGTTCGTTGATTTGTCGATTGTAACCACCACAGAGCTCGGTTATTTATTTTGTGTTGAAATAGCAGCTGAAAGTTACAAATCAAACGACAAATGTTGTTTACAAGGAAATTTTTGATACTTATGATTAGTTTATATTTCTTTTAATTGTAAGTTACATTTGTTTTTCCTTTTGATTGTTAAACATAATATGCAATTTCATTCTTTACTTATTATTATTATTATTATTATTATTATTATTATTATTATTATTATTATTATTCCTTACCAAAATTAAACTGTTCAAACCATGTATCACACGGGCAGATAACCTAGTGTAATATAATAGATTAAGGCCAAAGCTGTGCAACTAGAAACTTAAATATCTATATGGAAGCCAAAATTAAGAAATTCCAAATGTTACAACCTAAAATTTTTTTTTTTGACAATCTAGACTTACTTATTTACTATATGTCTTTTTTACCTTAAACATGGGTTGTAATAATTACGAACTAACCCTTAAACTAAGGTGTTGTTTGTTTTTTAAGAGCTAAAATGTCTGCAGTCTACGAACCACATCTGCAGACATTTGCAGGAGAAGAGGTGGACCAAACGTCTGCAGTCTGCAAAAAGAAAACTGGTTGTTTGTTAACGTATACAGCATAACCCAAAACCATAACCCACCATAACGAGACCCTCCACCATGAATCAACACCCTCTGTTGTCATCCAAAACCCACCACAACCATAACCCACCACAAACTGGACATTAAATTGGAGACTCATTTCCATACATTCAAACCAAAATCTGGACACCCATGTTCATCTTTAACATAAAATAATAATAAATTGAATAACAAATACTAACCGCTAATTCTAGATTCTCACCAAAGAGAAAAAAATAAAAAATAAAACCTAGCACCATAATCAGAAGCACTAACCACATGCCCTTCCATGATCAGGGCCAACATAACTGACTTAATACTATGCAATTTGTTTTTTTCATCATGCAAAATGGAGAAGGCCGTATCTTAAAAATTAACATTTGAACTCGATGTAAGAATAGAAATTAATGAACTACCCACTCACTATTGCAAGAACATATACAACAAAAATAGATACGATAAACCTTTGAGTTAACCAATCATCATAGTGCGTAGGAACTAGAACCACAAAGCACCAAATACAAAATATAATGGAGACATTGGAGAACCTAATTGTTGTTATTGTTGTGTGTGTGGGGGGTGGACTCTTAAAACAATTAGTGTAATTTGTAGGCAAAGATCCCATGACTGCGTCCCTTAAAGATTTAGTTAAGCCCATGATCACCTTCTAGAATAAATCTTGGGTCTATTGGGTTTGTAGGCTTTGGTAGTTAGCCCTAATTATGGTAACTGGCCCTAGTTTGGTTATGAGGCCTACTCAAATAACTTGTAGACTAAGTAGTCACCCTTAATCTTGTTCTATACATACCCATGATGTAATTGTATTTTGTGAGTATCTAATAAACGATAAACCCTAGTTGCAACCCGTAGATGTAGGTTACCTTAACCGAACCATGTTACAAATCGTGTCTTTTACTTTCTGTGTATTGATTGTGAATGTGTGTATTTGTGTTTCCGCTGTGATACCGACTCTAATTCCTAACAACGGGTAGCAGAGTTGTGGCTTGTAGGTTTGTTAAATCTTCCATATGATTAATGTGTTGGAGTTGGGGTGACGGATGGAAGGTTTGTCGGTATTTAAACACAATGTTTCGCTAGTGGTTCAATCACACAGAAAAGTTCGAGGTATACGAGATCCGTCTAGATTTTATGTTCCTGTCTGATTGCAGTTTTTCAAGGACTGTTGTTCATACTGATTTGGGGTAATTTGCAATCATGGTTTAGGTCTTCGATCCTATAATCATTGGTATTAATATCAGGAATTAGGGTTTGGAATATTGAAGGTTTCTCGGGTTTCTGGTGCTTGTATTTTGTGGATTTGTTTTTCCTAATTTTCTCGTTTGCAATGCCTGAATACAAGAAGGTTTAAATTGAGAAGTTCAACGTTATTGATTTTGCATGATTGAGAATGCAAATAGAGGTGTGTGTTGGTGATTATAGTATTTGAAGAAAAATGTGCTAGAATGGATAAAAGTATCAAAGCAATTTGGGACTCAAAGGACAAAAGGGCAAGAGGTAAAATTACACTGGCTTTGACGAGGAGCGTTACCTTTAATATCATGAAAGAAATAACTTCTCATAGTATGTTAACAGCTCTGCCAAATATGTATGACAAGCCGTGTGCTGGCAATAGGGTATTCTTGATGTGGGAACTGTTCACAATGAGAATAATTTAGGGCAGTCTTGTTGTTGATCACATTAACGAGGTCAAATCAATTTTGTCTAGGTTTGCAACTGTGGGCATGCTGTTCAATGATGAAACTCAAGATGCGATCCTGTTATCTTCCTTACCTCATACTTGGTCAGGATTTGTGACAACGGTTACTGAATATAACTGCTAGAACTGGAAATTTGAAGTTTGATCGGATCTGGGATATTTGTTAGGTGAAGACATTCGTCGGAGGATTTCTAGCGGAGAATCTACTTCTGGTATGCTTAGAGTTAGCAGAGGAAGAGGAAACAATAGATCAGTGGGAGTCATAGGAAACACTTTTCTAAAGCTGTTAAGAATGTGTAGTGCTGGAAATGTGTTGAAAAAAGGACATGTTAAAAATGAGTGTCTTGAGCCTAAGAAAATGGATGGTAAATAGCATGTGAATGGTGTTGTTTCAGATGAAAAAAAATGATGATGACATACTGACTTGTTGTGTAAAGTGTACAAACTCTTGGATTATGGATTCAGATTCTTCGTTCCACGCTTTGCGCGACAATGGTGAATCTGAAAACTAGATACTTCGAAAAGGTACAGTTAGCTAATGGTCATGTTCTTAATGTTACGGGTATAGGAGATGTCAATCTGAAGAATCCATTGGGCACTACATGGAACTTACAGAATGTCAGGGTAACTACAGGTCTAACGAAGAAACTTATTATGTTCGTCAACCAGATAAAAGGGATGTGACAACCGGTAAAAATCCAGGTAATACCCGTACAATATAATAGTTATTAAAATATTATTGGAAGCTACGTGTTAGACTTAATTAGTAATAACATGGAGTCCCTTGAAACGCGATAGTAAGTTTAGATACTTGGGAAAGGTTATTGAGAATTTAGGAGTTTTCGTATTACGGAAAGGTAAATTACTGTATTGAACATTGGTGACGACCCGGTTAACTTTAAAAAGTATGTTTTGACCCGTTTTGCTTGGTTTGATGTGAAATAATATTTATGAGTAAAAATATTATTAAAACAAATAAAGATTATAATTGGTGGTTTTTTGTTAGGACCGGCGAACGCGTAATCCGATAATCACGGGGTTTATACCAGAGGTGCGGAATCCCTCTAGTATGTTCTAATAACAGGTACAAGATTGAAACAATGAAAACGAGTAATCACAACACACACGAGTCAAAAGATTATAGATTAATCACTAAAACAGAGCTCGAGTGTTTACAGAGATCAAATCAGACTTCTCAGACCAGGGGAGGGTGTTTGGAGAGTGTGTGAGGCAAGAACTGAGGTCTAGGGTTGAGAATGAGGCTATTTATACCACCCGGGTACGACCAGGCCCCTATAGGCGATTAGCAGCTACAGTTCTAGCGATTAAGGCTAATCGCATGAAAGCCCAGGCCCAATCGCATGAACAGGGACACGATTAGGGCCCTAATCGTGTGAATCCCTCTGCTAATCGCATTCAGCTTCCCGAAACCTCCAAAACGCGTATAAACGCCTCCAAACACCCCGAAATACGTCCAAACAACTAATATACTAGCCTAGGGACATCATGTACTAACATTTTTAAATCGTTAAGGTCTATTAATTACGCGTATTAGAGTTTTAACGTAAAATTTGAGACCCGATACGGTAGGGAAACCCTTAATATAATCAAATTAACTAAAAATGGATATTGGTATGTGGGGAATATTATTATGGACCTAATAGGTAAAAACCTTAATTAAATAATATATGTAGGTTTTTATAAATTGTGAAATGTGAGTATTATGTTATAGGCTTTTATAAAAAAAATACATATAACTCCCCCCCCCCCCTCCAATAACCGGTTGAACCCACCCCCATCCAATATTATTATTATTATTATTTTCTTTTAAAACCTTATGATTACTTATTTAATACACCAACTCCCACACAATCCCAAAACACACACTTAACAATCCCTTACACCTTCATTTTCACACACAACACAACCATCCATCTTCTTCTTCTTCCCTGTAACCGAAACCACCACCATCATCCCATATTCTTCTTCTCTTGTTCATATTATCATGAAATGGACACTAGAACTTGAAGATTATTGATTATCTTGGTGATTCTGGGCAAAAACCTTCAACAACATAAAGATTTTTAGAGAGAGAAACCCACATTTTCAAGTGTTTCACTAAGGTAAGTTCTTGAACAAAATCCTTAACAAAATCTTATTATTTTCAGTTTTTAATCAAGTATTCACCAAAGAATCTAAGGATTTAAAGATGGTTTCTAAACTAAATAATGGGGAAATGAGAGAAAATGGAAAAAGTGCGAACGTGTGTGTGTTCCATGAGTATATATGTATGTATGTATGTGTGTGTATGTGAATCGTATGTATGTGTACAGATGGATTGTTTTGTGTATTTGATAGTTTATCATGCTTAGATCCTTCAAATTTTTGGACATGCAAGAGGGTTTTTGAAAGGAGTTAGGGTCAGAATTAAAATGATAAATGGGTGTTCTTGATGGTCTAGATTGATGGTATAGGGGTAGGATTATTGAAATGTGGTTTGTTTTAGTGATATGTTCATGAATATGTAAAGTTTGATGATGAGTTTTGGATGAAAATACACATAAACACAGGTCTGATTATAATAATGTTTAGATGGTTTTCATAAGTTTAAAATAGTGCAAAACAAGTTTGGATAAGATCTACATGCTTGGGAAACCTTGCATGTACACTCAAAACTTGTTTTTCGGCTTAAAACGCCAAAATACAAGCTTTTGAAGTGAATATTTCAGGACTGATCTAAAACAGGTTTTTATAACTTACAATGGTATAAAATGAAGTGTAATAAGAAATATAAGTGGCCTAAGCTAAAAACCTTGGGATGTTTGCAAAAGATGCGTAAAAACGCATATTTTCGGCAAGTTTAACGTGTCTAGAACACTAAAATTCAGGTATGATGTAAAACAACTCATTTGGTGTCTAAATGTGTATAAAAATCATTATTTTTGATGTATAATATGTTTACCATAGTAACAAGTGTTTGCAGTCTAAAACTATGCGATAAAAGTCGCCGAAACGTGACTTTTAAGGCATATGACGAATAGATTTTGTGGTTGGATTAGAACAGCAAATTGATCCTGTTTTGTAGTTTATATGCAGGTCCAATAGCCTAATATAAGTTTATAGGATGTCCATAGGTTGACATGAAGTGTTGGAAACTTGTTTGGTATGAAAATTGCTAGATTGTGTGCAATTATGCATTGTATGTGCATGTTGATATGCATGAAACTATAGGTTATTATTTTATTTTTTTTGTGAATATGAAGTCTACCTTGGAATGATATTTTTGTGAATACCTAAGTGTAATTATGTGGAATAGATTAATTAACGCTAAATGCATGCACACGAGGTCTAAAACTTAACCAATTGTCGATGTCGCCAATGGGTCAATAGGGTAAGGGTTAATGGAAATTCAATCCTTGGAATTAATCTAAGTCGAGGAAGTTTGGTGTATAACTTGATTAGACTTGGAATGGTTGCTAAATTAGCTTTACGGATTATAGGGTGTTATAAGAAAGGATTGTGAATTGAATTAGTTGGATACGTGGATTGCTACATTGAGGTGAGTTTCACATCCCCTTTTCTTTAAAATGTTTTTGAACGTTTTTAACATCGGGGGGTTAACATAGATTAGTAGGACTAGAATTGTAGGACAATTGATGGCCTTAGGCAGGTGTACGAGTTGTTACTACGAGTACCTTGTCAGTCCTGCCGGAAGGACACTTCCATGCACTTCTTAATCATTAATTCTGTATAGAGCCGTGGTTTATGTTAGTAGATCTATTGGGTTGACGCCCCTTTTTCAGACCAGTAGAGTGGGTCTAATGGAAAAACATAACGCAAACTGTTCCTCTTTAATTAGGGTTGAGCCTCGGGAAGACAAAGTTGTGGCTTGATTAGGAGCCTTAGGTTGCAATCATCCTTGTTAGATTTTCGCGAGTCTACTTGGTTCTCTTCGAGTTGTACTTGATCATACGAATACATACTTATGCTTTGAATAATTTTTGTTTGTTGTCATAAAACCTGTGAACTCGCCAACATTTTGTTGATATTTTTAATCATGTTTTTCAGGTACTGATGCTTAGGGGTTTGAGAGTGGGTTTGGCACGGCCCTACTATGGACATGATGTTGGGACTGTTAATCTTTAAAAACTATGTTTTCTTTTAATTTGTAAAACAATGTAACTTTTACTTTCGCTTCTTCTTGGTGAGACATGTTTTCTTGTTTTTAAACAAATGTCACTGACCATGAAAATAAAATATGTTAAACTAGAGGGTGGTTGCAAGATGTCCATACGTAACTAAATGTGTGTTGCTAAACTTTATGGTAACAACTTCCGTTACCTCATGACTTGCTTTCCGCTATGCGCTGTCGGGGTGTGACAAGGGACAAGTGTTAAGTTTGGTTGTGGGAAGTGGAAAGTGATTGATGAAATCTTGTTGTTGCTTGTAGAAGGAGACGAGATCGTTGTATTTGGTTGAGATACCCGCTGCGGGATTAACTGTGTTTGTTAAGCATAAATTGAAGTTTGGTCCACTGAATCTAGTAGGCAGAAGAGGGTTGTTGAGTTTGCAAACTTGAATTCTAGTGCCACAGTGATATTATTTGAATGTGGTTAGGGGTCTAAGCCAGCTAGGGGATTTAGTGATAGTGGGAGCACATGTGTTTTGGGTACAATCATAAAGAGTCGTTGGGTTTTGAAGATGAAAGTTTCGAGTGAAGAAAAATGCTCTCCTGAAACTAGTTTTCTGAATTTGGAGAGTGGTAACGATTCTTATTGTGTCTCTGGATTTGGTGGAGTGTGTAAGCGGATAGAGGCAGAGAATGCGTCAGGTAAAAGACTATTGGGTTGGAGCTTGGGAGAATTTCAACTGCCCTTTGTTGTACTTGAAAAGAGGGGCTCTTGCAAAGACTTGTAACTGGAGGATTTGACTGGAGTTTTAGCTTGTTCTTGGGAACTAGAGGCTTGAAGGACTTGAATATGAAGTCTTAGCTTGTTTTTTGGAATTGGAGGTTTCGTGGACTTCAATGAAGAATACTGAAGTTACTGGTGATGGGTTATTTGGATAGTTTTTATGGTTTATACAAAGCCTCCTAGTGAGAGATTGTTGAGTTCGTAGGCTTTGGTAGCCGGCCCTAACTAGGGCAACCGTAGTCATGTTATTAGGCTTACTTAGGTAACTTATTGATTAAGTAGTTAACCTAATCTTGTTCTATATATACATATGACTAGTGGGAAGCCCGCGCGATGCGGCGGGACTTAACACCAAAGAAAAAAATGGACGTAAACAGTTGAATATGCAGCGGGTGCTCTATTTTGCCAAAAAAAATGAGATGGTTCAAGTTGGTACGTGTTTTTTTGTGCATGTATTTGTGTTCCGGACTATAGCTTACACACATCATAGGTTCATAATATTTGACATAGAACCTAATAACCTGTTGTCAATGTGATTGGTTAGCGGTGCCCATTGGAGGAATAGGAAGAAGCTACGGCATCTGATCCAAGACGTTTAAATCCCTAATGGGTACCTATATATTCCAAATACATAAAAAATATCAAAGACCAAGAATAATGTTTTGATAGTTTAAGATTTGAATAATCACCCTTAGTGAAGAAGCTACTTTTAATTATAAACCGTGGACAAAGACTGACAGTTACCTCATCAACAACATTATCCAAAAGTTTGAGAATTGCTACAATAAGATTGTGCATTATGAGTGTTAACTCCGGACAATAACATTAAATTGTCATATAATGGGTTGGGGTTTGAAGGATTAGAAGGATATCACCCATTTTTGCTACGAGAGTATTATCCATCTTAATTCTTAACCTAAAAATGTACAAGAAAGTGAGTGCGTGAGAGTGGCTACGGCCGTAAAATTTTAAGCATGGTCCTTGGAAGTTCATGGATTTTATGCCATATCGCATTGTTGGCTAACCAAGATCCTCAGAATTTTATCTCTAACATGGTAAGTCAACAAACCTTTTACGTCAAATATCAAACCAATTGATACCTAATAGTATACACTCAAGAGAGGCAAGGCGCAGCTTCATCGCCTCGAACACGTTCACGTGCAAAACAACAGTTAGCTTTTTCCCAAGCATGTTCTAATTCACCTGCAGCAAAAAAAATAAACAAAAATTGCATTACAATAAACTGTTATTAATGGAACATATATTTTAAAGGAGGCATGAATGATATAGTAATATATTTAACCTTGTGAAGGAGTCCACTTTGTTGGACTAATATCAAAAGCTCCATATGAAGAAAATAAACCTGAATCACCATGATAATCACGTACAAAGTACAAACGACAGATACACAACAAATGCATTCAACAAAAGACAAAAGTCATTTAGCGTACCTCACCGCCACCGCCTCCTCCATTGTCCCGTCTCATGTTACAGGCTGGTTACCAATTTCGTTGCCGAGGACGACTGGAGCATTGTAGACTTGACATTTCAATGTGGGTTTCACAAA
This sequence comes from Ambrosia artemisiifolia, assembly GCA_032199755.1. Taxonomy (NCBI): domain Eukaryota; kingdom Viridiplantae; phylum Streptophyta; class Magnoliopsida; order Asterales; family Asteraceae; genus Ambrosia; species Ambrosia artemisiifolia. Next base: position 13,497,946 of record CM063521.1, read on the forward strand.
TACTGATGTTGAAGAACCACAGTTACAAGTAACCGACTGGAATTCCTAAATTCATAACCGATTGGAGCATTGAATTGGGATTGGGAGTTTCAAGAACAATAGGAATGAAAGTTTCAAGACTTAAGAGGATTATACCTACGACCTTTTTGTTGTCATCATAAAAAAAGTGTTTGAAATTACTATTGATTTAATAATGTAATATATATATAGCATGATAATTAAAAGACTCATTTACCCTTATACAACTGCATCAAATGTTTGTACTTTGAGCAATTAAATTTGTATTTACTTAAATTTTACAGGAATCCCTCCCTCATGCTTTATATATAGTATAGATATAATTGTATTATGTGAGCATCTGATAAAAGACTAGTGTAACCTGTGATTGTAGGTCACCTTGACCGAACCATGTTAAATCTTGTTTCTTTTACTTTATATCTAGAGAGAATAGCATAGTTGGTCCTTGTGGTTTACAGATATTGCACTCGTGGTCCTAATGGTTCAATAATTTCAGAGTTAGGACTTGAGGTTAACAAAACTGCACTCGTATGGTCCTTGCCTCAAACGCCAATTAAATTACTCAGTTAAGTGAGTATAAATTAACTATTTTAGCCTTTGTAGATAACTTTTCTTCCTCACCCCACCCAACACCCACTTTCACAAACCATCACCACCACCATCTTCAACACCATCACACACCACCGCTCCACCTATGAATCAGTGCCGAACCCGACCACCACCTCCATCACATAACAACCTCCACTCACCTTCTTATGTTATTCTCTTACATTGATTTGTGTATCTTAGACTTGTTTTTTGGAGTTCGATGAGAGTTTCTATTATCGAACTGTTATTGGATAGGCTCTGTTTAGGGTTCTTGTCTGTTTCAAAATAGGATTAGAACAGAGCATGTTGTTTTTGGGGTTTGTAATTGTTCCTTCAAATTAAAGGTAGTTCAGTTGGACTTAAGGTTATTGCAATTTTTGAAGTATTCAATATGGATGAAAACTAGCAGACAAATTTTGTTTATATATTTGTTGTTGATTATAAATTTTTTCATATATTCCATATGATTATAAGAATTCAGGCTCCTTTTATTGGTAACTAAACAGAAGAGAACCTTTAAGTCTATATTCTTTCATTCACACCATTCAATTAAGTATTTTATTTTGTCTTTTGGTTTTTTTTATATATTTCTTTTGATGGTTAGAGATTGTGGATAAGTGGTGTTAATAACAGGTGCAGCTAGGGCTGTAAACGAACCGGGCGGACACGGACGGAGCTTGTCCGTGTTCGTTTGTTAAGCTTTAAATCTGTTCATGAACTGTTCGTGGACAATTTTCGAACTTAAAATTTTGTTCGTGTTCGTGTTCGTTAGTAATTTAGTTGTTCACGAACTGTTCGTGAACATTGTCTACGAACACTAATGGACACAAACGGACACAAACGAACACAAATGGACGTTTGACTAGAAAAATATAGATAAAACATTGTTAACGGACACAAACGTACACAAACAGACGAACGGATATAAAATTTAAAACATTGTTATTGTAAGTTTCTTTATAAAATATTAAAATTTTAAATATAAAATTTAAACACCAAATGAACACAAACAAATGAACACAAACGAACAAATATAAACTGGACACAAACGAACACGTTACCGAACGTTCACGAACATAAACGAACAAACGCGACCTATGTTCATGTTCGTTCGTTTAACTTAACGAACGAAAAATTCTTGTTCGTGTTCGTTCATTTGTTAAACGAACGAACACAAACGGACTTCCTGCCGAACGGTTCATGAACTGTTCGCTGAAAGTTCGGTTCGTTTACAGCCCTAGGTGCAGCTACTATCACCCCACCACTCACGGTGGTTGGTGGAGGTGGTGGTCGGGTTCGGCACCGGTTCATAGGTAGAGCAATGGTGAATGATGGTGTTGAAGATGGTGGAGGTGGTGGGGTGGGGTGGGGTGGGGTTGGGTTGGGTGAAGAAGAAGAAGAGTTGACCAGAAGGGTAACATAGTCAATTCATACTCACTTAACTGAGTTATTTAATTGACGTTAGGGGCAGGGACTACACGAGTGCAGTTTTGTTAGCTTCAAGTACTACATGGAGCAAACATGTGATTCTCTCTTATCAGGGCCGGCCCTAGCCCAATTATTTTGAGGCTAGGGCTTTGGGCCCCCAAATATTTAGGGCCTCAATTATTTGAGAATATATATGAAATTGTGAATATTATAATATGCTTTGTTAACTTAATTTAATAAGTTTGAATGTAGTGTAGTGGTGTTAACCATGTTTTGCTTCCACACAAGCTTGAGTTCAAATCCCACTGCTATGCGTTTTAAGGATTACTATCTTTTTTTGAACAACCCAAACCAACTTCCATTTAAGAACATTGAGAGACTACTATTGCTTTTGCCACATTCTTTATCACTAAATATACCCTTTTTTATTAATTTCCAGTTCATGTAAAAATTGAAATCATAAATAAAATAATAAACGATTTGGAGGACCTGAATTTTTATTTCGTTTTAGGCCTCCAAAACGGTTGAGCCGGCCTTGTCTCTTATATATATTTATTATGCATGTGTGTTTATCTTTCCGCTACAATACCAACGTTGATTCTTAACAAGGTCCGCCACATTGGGTGGAGATGAAAAAAAAAAAAGAAAGCGTTCCTTTTGTACCAAATTAGGTTTTTAACATCTTACCACGATAAAACCAAAAGATGTGCGTTGAGTGGACGTTTGGCCAATTGTCCCAATAGACGAAAGCATCTTCCATCTAAATAACATAAATTAATGAAACCCATGTTACAAAGTTATTAACTTTTCTATTAAAATACATTTTGAGTTGTTTTCATGAAAAATAACAATAAACACAATCGATATAATATATTTCGCCATTTTGGTGTCTCGTTAGAGCCCTACCTACCTGACCCACTATATCTACACATAGTTATCTCATTTGTTACATATCCTCCCAAACTCCATAAAAAAAATAATGGTAGAAACCCGAATCCGATTCGGGATTCTAGGGTGTGCCAACATAGCCCGTAAGGTATCGCGGGCTATGTTACTCTCCCCTAACACTATCATCTCCGCTATTGGCAGCCGCTCTCTAGAAAAGGCAATCACGTTCGCATCAGAAAACCATTTCCCAGAGTCCGCCAAGGTTTACGGCAGCTACATCGCCGTGTTGGACGACCCTGATGTTGATGCGGTTTATGTCCCTTTACCTACTAGCCTACACGTGCGGTGGGCGGTTCTCGCAGCCGAGAAGAAGAAGCATGTTTTGTTGGAGAAACCGGTGGCGCTTAACGTTGGTGAACTAGATACGATACTGGCAGCTTGTGAATCTAGTGGGGTTCAGTTCATGGATGCTACCATGTGGATGCATCATCCTAGGACAACAAAGATAAAGGAGGTTCTTTGCGATGAACAAAGATTTGGACAACTGAAATCGGTATTATCTACTATCTTTGTGATAACCTAAACGTGGATGATCAGTTTTTAATAAAATACTAAGTCTTAGATTTTAAAATTTTTTTACCTATTAATGCTTGTCATGTGTTTCTTAGGGCAACAAATCCATATGCCTACACTAGATTGTTTACCACCCTTTAGACTATGTGCAGTGGTAATAAAATTTTAAGTCTCCCTTTTGGGTGGTGTGTGACATGTGACATGTGACATCCTAGTAAGTAATGAGGCATTATGGGGCTTAAATTTAAAAAATGGTCTAGTGATATAATGCTCCATAATATCCTTTGCAATGATTACCTAATTATTTAAATTTTATTTTAAATTAAAACAAATAATACAATATAAAACACAAATAATATTAAAAAACACAAATAATACTAAAAAACACAAATAATACTAAAAAATTACAAATAATTCTTATCTTCATAATTTTCATCTTCGTTCTCAAACTCGTCTTCATTGTCGTCATCTTCGCATTCGTTGTCATCTTCTTCTTCTTCTTCACCCTCGTTTGGAATATACCGATCCGACCATGCATGTTGGACTAAATCCATCGCTAACGCGCAATGTGCTTCATCGAAACGCAAATCATGTGCGTTGATTATTCTTGAGACATTGTTGCTTGTGGATATTTCTGAACGGCGTCTGGTATATAATTCCTGGTAAACCATAGTTTTTTTTAGATCGTACCATGTGAGCTTTCTCAGGTAACGCACACCGTACAAATGTAATATTCCTTTAAAAAACAAATAAATATATTATTCAACTAACTAAAAAATAAATGTGAACTAGGATTTCTATCGCGCACGTTGCGGCGCGCTGCGGTGTTTTCTACTTCATCTTGAATTTTTTCTTTACTCGTTTACTGTATGCGCAAAACTGATTAAGAACGTCAAATAAGGCTGCTGAAAAAAAATAACCGTGACCGCATAGTCTTGAACCCAAGACCTCGTATTGAGAAAATGCATCTCTTACCACTACACTACACCACCAAACCCAATTGTGTTTTAATATGAAATAGATTATACTTCACATTAAATATGGTTGTTGAAATGAAAAAAAAAATGCAACTTGTGAGGATTGAATTTGCAACCTTCTATTTAACAAAGTGGACCTCAAACCACTACACCACTAATACAATTGATGTTTAAATAAGAAACCAATTGTATTTATTATTAAGTAAAGCTGGTAAAATAAAAAAAATAAATGAATTACCTCCGCCAAGAATCGAAACTGTGACCTTGGGAATAAGAAGTTCACCACAAACCACTCCACCATCAACACTACTTATGGTTCTAAATGCAACAAATCATATGTATTATAAATATAAATAAAGGTGTGGGAGAATGAAAAAAAATATAAAATGGATTACCTTCCCTAAGAATTGACCTTGTGACCTTAGGAATAAGAAGTGCACCACAAACCACTCTACCACCTACACTACTTGTATTTCAAAATGAAAGAAATAATATATATTATAAATAAAGGTGTGGAAAAGGAAAAAAGTATTATAAATATAAATAAAGGTGTGGGAGAATGAAAAAAAACATAAAATGGATTGCCTCCCCTAAGAATTGACCTTGTGACCTTAGGAATAAGAAGTGCACCACAAACCACTCTACCATCTACACTACTTGTGTTTCTAAATGAAAGAAATAATATATATTATAAATAAAGACGTGGAAAAAGAAAAAAATATAAAATAATGGAATCACTATTGATGAATAGTGAAATGTTGTTTTAAATTAATACATTATATAATGAACATAATTTTTAATAAAATGTGAATGAATATAATTTTTAAGAAAATGCAGTGTATCGTGACAAAAATACTCCAAGGTATCACGTATTGTTTTCTCAACCAGATTTAAATACTCGTCGTTGATGTCGGTCGTGTTTCCGTACGCAAGTATGTGTAGTGCTGAAGTACGCTTTTGAATAGCGGTAAATCCAAACGTGCCTCTCGCATCCGGTTTTTGCTTAATGTAATCAAACTCGATTTCTAAGTCTCCGGTAATGCTTAGAAATAAACTTTTGCTCATCTGAAAACGACGCCTAAAAGTCTTTGGGTCTGGGTAAGTCGGCGCTTCATCAAAGTAATTTTTAATCAAGCGAGCATTTGCCTCTACACGGTCGTGTTCCATATATTGTCTTTGCAAAATAGGGCGTAATGTGTTTCATATACCTCATCGCAAGCGTACACGCACTCGTAACCACCTCTTACTCGATCTCCTCGTCGGTCGACTCACTCGCATCGGCTAAAAACTCTTTGTAATACTAATTTGCAACGGATGTGGAAGATGTGGGAGAACTCATTTTTTTAGAAGGTAATGTTGTGTGTATGTTTTGTTATTTTGAGTGTGTCTTTTGCTATTTGAGGAGTGTGAGAAGGATTAAGAATTGACATATAGGCATCATGTTTTGGATTTAGGAATGATGTTTTAGGTTGTTTTAACTTGAAAAACACCAAACACAACAATCTAAAACACAATGCAATATATTATAGTCATTAAATTTAAAAAACAGCTAAAACACACTACTTAACGCTTAAAACACACTGCTTAATGTTCTTAGCATGGTGTTTTAAGTTTTAAGCCTAAAATACATTGTTTTCGGTTTTTAATTGTTATGTTTGGTGTTTTTTCTAGGCAAAACAATCCAAAACTTCAAGACTAAGTTCAAAAAATGATGCTTAAGTATCAATTTTTAATTCTTCTCACACTTCTCACAAAATATAGCCTTTGTACAGAAACCTCACCCTATAGATAGATATTAAAATTGAATTAAAAAAGGAAATAAAATAAAATGTAGCGTTTTTATGACCGCTGGAAGCATTTCATTGGTCCATTTCCTAGCGTGAAATATCACACGCTCAAAACAAAACAAAAAAAAAAAACAACGCCGCCCTAAGAGCCGGTGTTCCTAGACGTTTTGAGGCGTGTATGCCCAATTCCACGCCCAAACAACAACGAGACTACAGGTGCTCTTATGAAATTGACGCAACAAATACATATAATGTTTTGCGGCTACAAACTTAAATATGATATCTTTTTTAAATTTTTTTTACTTTGCCTTTTTCAACACTTAGACTATGTGTTATGGGGCTTTAGTTAGGGGCTTTAATGAGAAAAAAGTGATGCCACGTAAGCGACATATAAGCATACTTTTTTTTTACTATAAAAACTCAAAAATGGGTGTAATGAGAGGGGCTTGGTTGGGGCTTGGATTATGATTAAGTAATCATTATTTAATCTTGATATTTATTTCTATTAATTTATATTTTAAGCAATGTAATTAAAAATTATTAAATAAGACATCATATTTGATAATTTATAAAGATTAGTAAAATAAAAAGGAGCCGATAAAAAAAAGTAAAATAAAAAGGAAAATACAACACGTACAGCAAAGAGAAAGAGACTACACATCACTTCTTAGTTGACAGTAAACTATATGAGGTGGTATACCTTTTTTAAACCTATGAAAAGACAAAAGCCTTTAACACTAAAAATTAACTTATATTCTTTTTTTCTTGTGAGCTTCACTTCATCTTCCTCACCGGATTCAGGTAATTTTTTTTTCAGATCTTGATTTCTTCACTTTCTTAAAATAATCAAACCCTTTCTTCACTTTTCTCACTCTATCGACTATTAAGAAGGTAAAAGATCAAGAAAATCACAAAAATGGTAGATCTCGGTGAAGAAACCTTGGTCAAACAATCAACCACCACCTAAGACCACCCGTAGTAGGGGCGTTATTGTGCAAATTTTTAATATATAGCGCCCCCCACACCACTATACCCCGGCGCTATAGGCCAAAAGGGGGGGGGGGGCTTTATGAAGATAACGCCGGGTCATGGTTTGATCCTCCAATCCGGTGCTGACACGTGGCACTTGGTTTGGTCAACTTTTTTTTTAATAACAATAATAATAATAATAAACATAACAATATTAGTAATAATAAATTAAATAGAAAATTATTTAGATTTAATAAAATAATAATAAAAAAAATAAATTATATAAAAAAATAATATTTATTAAAATTAATAAAAAAATAGATTATATAAAAAAATTATATTCAAACATTTGAATTTTAAACGGTTACTGTTCAAACCGTTTGAAATTCAAATTTTCCCCCCAAACGTTTGAATTTCAAATTTTGAAATTCAAACGTTTTCCCCCCAAACGGTCATATTTCTCACCCTATAAATACCCCCCTCCTCCCAAATATCAGTCACACCTCTTACCTCTTCCTCATCCTTTCCTCATCCTAAACACAATGAATAACACTGGCGGTTTTCAAGTAGGAGCTGCCGGACCTTCTAATGTCCGGCAGTACGCTCGACGGGTCCGGGGACGGGGCCCGTCCCGGAGACTACCAACTCATCCTCCTCCACAACCTCCTCTTCCTCCTCCTCCACAACCTCCTCTTCCTCCTCCTCCTCCTCCACAACATTGGCTAAATCCCCCTCCTCCTCCTTTTGCGGCACCACCAACTCATCCTGAAGTCGATGATCCCTGGAAGGATGATCCCTGGACGGATGAAGAATGGGCTTGGGCCGTGGATTATACCATGGCTACTCATCAATTAGACCGACTGATGTTGTCGGCACCACCAACCTTCACCCCTCCTCCTACCCCCTACCAGCAACCTATCCCCACCAACCAGACTACCCCCTACCACCAACCTACCCCCACCCCCCAGAATACCCCCACCCACCACCACCAGACCACCCCACCTCGTGAATATGGGGACCCAACTCCTGAGGGCTTGGAAGCCCTCAGGGAAATTGAGGAGCAGGAGCGCCTCTGGAGCATGCCAACCCCTCCTCGTGAGTACTACTACTTCCCATCGGATGCGAGGTCCGATAGACGGGACAGCTCACGTTCCCTATCCCCCGAGTACTACACACTCGAGGACTGGGACTTTTAGGATTATATTATGTGTTTAATTAAGTAATTTAGGAATATGTAATGTTTAAATAAGTAATTTAGGAGGTGTATTTTTTTTTAATATTAGTTGTAACTTTTTTTTTAATATTTGTTGTGTGTTTTTTAAGATTATTTGTAATTTTTTTTTAATTTTAGTTGTAACTTTTTTTTTTAATATTAATTGTGTGTTTTTTAATATTATTTGTAATTTTTTTATATTTATTTACCTTTTATTTTATTTATTTTGAGTTAAAAGAATAAAAAAAATAAAATCCACGTGGACCAATCAGATTCAGGGGCTTTATATATAAAGCCCCACTACTACACCCCTTTTTCAGTTTCTCTCTCCATGCTGACTCAGCAGCCACATGGACCAATCAGGAAGGGGGGCTCCATATATAAAGCCCCCCCACTACACATGCTCTAATCTCTCCTCCTATTGGTCAATTTGGTCAAAAATAATTAAACCCCACCTGTCCAGCGCCCTTGGTTACAACCAGGGCTTTGCCCCACGTCGGCAGTCGCGCCCGGCTGTGATGGTTGCGCCGTCCAACGTGGCCTTCTCTGACGCCCAGGGCTTTATGGTAACACATAGCCTTATAATTGTTTTTGGAAAAATGTTTTTTTACCCTTTTTTTATAAAATTACTTTATCTGTTTAGATTTAACTATTTTACGAGTTCTATATATTTTGATGCATGCATACATCATATGTAAATAAAGAACGTAAAAAGAATCTATATTTACATATTTGTACTATACAATAAAAAAGGAAAATTACGTTATAGCCATTGACCGAGAAAAATCATCAAAATAGCCACCTCAACTGTCTTTGGAGAGAGGGTTCCCAAATTCCAAAATGTCTCCGTGAGACTTTAGTGATAAACCAATAGTCGATTGCCACGTGTCAAAAATATAATAAAAAAATGTTCACACTTTCCTAACTCTCTCTCCTCACTTTCTCTTCTCTCTTTATCTCCTCTAATAAAAAAATTTCCAACCGACTCTGTGACGTCTCCCAACGCCTAAAACGTCTCTGTGACGTCTCTACCGTGCCGGAAGCGTCTTTGTGACGTCTCCCAACGCCTAAAATGTCTTTGCAACCGTGCCGGAAGCGTCTCCGTGGCTTCTCCCAATGCCTAAAACGTCTTTGCAACCTCTCTATTCCCACTATCGAGGAGAGAGAGAGAGGAGAGAGAAAATGAGGAGAGAGAGTTGGGAAAGTGTGAAGATTTTTTTATTATATTTTTGACACGTGGCAATCGGCTATTGGTCTATCACTAAAGTCTTACGGAGACGTCTCGGGATTTGAGAACCGTCTCTCCAAAGACAGTTGAGATGGTTATTTTGATGATTTTTCTCGATCAATGGCTAGAATTGTGATTTTCCCATAAAAAAACAACTAACTGACACATGATATTCATTAAAGAGATATATATTTTGGTTTTTTCATCTCTTTCTTTTATTTAATTATGGATTTTATTTAAGGATAATTATTATATCATTAACCAAATGAACTTAATGTCATTTTCATGGTTTAGGCTGCTGGAAAAGCTGAGACGATATGCTTTGATTCATTAATTTTAGGATTTATTTTCACATAAAGGGTTCACCAAATTCAAAATTACGATAATTAAAATATCAAAAACGAAGAATGATGATGATAATTGTTTTTATAAGGGACTTCTTAAAATTTTGAAATATTTAATTTGGTTGGATGATAATATTGTTAAAATACAGTATGTTAAATAAATAAATAAAATATAGGTTTTATTTAAATATAAATCTTGACAATTGTATTTGTTAACAAACTATACTATTTTTTATTTTATTAATATAATGCACGAGATTATTAAACCGTGTAATTCGTACACTTTTTAAACTTAACTTTTTTTATTAGTCATTATGGGCTAGGATCAAATACACAGTGAAAGAAAAGTAGGAAGTCGTAGGAAGGGTATCAAACGGACTCCGATTAAACTCATTCAAGTGGCACTGGAACCGTCTTATCGAACCCTACGACGTTAGTTTTTAGGTCTTCGTTTTTTAGGGTTTTAGCTTGTAGTTTTTAGAATATGCGTTATATCATTGTGTCTTTTTCTTATTTTCATCATTGTGTCATTTTTTCAATTCATTGTGTCTTTTTTCTTCAGCATTGTGTTATATTTTTTTGGCACTGTGTTATATTTTGTGGCTCATTGTGTCATATTTCATGATCTATTGTGTTTTTTGTATCCTTCTCACCTTTCTCATTTTTGTTACACTGTGTAGAATAACTTAACCCTAGTAATTATATAACAAATTATTTATCAACTCTTGTAATAAACAGGAGTGCAACCTAGTATATAATAAAGCAATACATATAAGAAAAAGTAACAAATATAAAATATAAACTTTATGTTTTAAACTGATCTCTTAAACATATAAAAGATAATTTCAAATGATGCGATTAGAAAATACTTTTTACAAACTAATAAAAAAATGAATTATAAAATGGTAATCATGTTATATTAGCTATCTAATCTTGGTTTTGACAGGTCCATAGCATGCTAACTTTCTTAGGAGACGACGATTTTTTAAAGAATGATATTCGTGTAAACCCAAATCTCGATTCCCTTGGAGCTCTTGGAGACTTAGGATGGTACTGCATACGAGCCATCCTATGGGCTCATAATTACGAGCTTCCAAACACAGTTACCGCTATTCGTGACCCTGGGTACAACGAATCAGGGGTCATCTTGTCATGTGGTGCATCTTTAAACTGGAAAACAGATGGGAAAGTCGCAACTTTTTACTGTTCATTCCTCTCGAACTTATGCATGGACATAATCGTGCTTGGAACCAAAGGGAACATCCGTGTCCACGACTTTGTTATACCGTTCAATGAAAAAGTGGGATCTTTCTATGCGGTGGATAATTCAAAATGGGCAGAACGAGCACTCGGTTGTGCTCCTGAACCGACTGAGTTTAAGATAGCAACCGATTTGCCCCAGGAAGCGTTGATGGTTCAAGAATTTGTCCGTTTGGTTGCGGGAATTCGCAATGGTGAGGCTAAACCCGAGAATAAGTGGCCAGTCGTTAGTAGAAAGACTCAGTTGGTGATTGATGCAGTTGTAGCTTCGATTAAAAATGGTTTCGTGCCTACTGAAGTTGTTTACTAGATGTCATTTATTTGCATTTACTTCGTGTCCTAGCCTATGTTATAAAACTGGTTGACAAAAGTAGTATTTTGAAATAAAGGATCTTATTTATCTACATTGTTTTGATGAACAGACCGTTTGTCCATCTAATCGCCTTCCTGGTTAAGTGGTCGGAGAGGTTAAAAAATGGGTTGATGTCTAGATAGTTTAAAAACTAAACATACAACGAATTTAAAGGAAAATATGGTTATACACTATTTTGTTTTATAGATTTACGTGATTATATAATGGAAATAAACAACAAAAAAATGAGTTTACAATAGTAAATAGATAATTAAATGATATTTCAGAATAAAAAGGTAAAAACAAAAAAAAATCTAAAATTGAATTGAAATCCCGTTTGGTTTCGATCGGTAGCTTTTTTTTTGTTTTTTTTGAAAGGTGAACTTCATTGAAAAAACGCACCATCGGTCCTCAAAACAAGGACCGGAGGCCGAAAGACTACAACATATACATCGGGTTTACCCGCCAATCATTCCAAACAATCTTTTTGAACTTGGACCTAGTTCTAACCCACAAAAAGGACAAGGACTTGATTTTAGCCACTATCTCACCGACTTTAACCTCTTTATTGTGAAAAATCTTGTCATTTCTAGCGATCCAAAGAGCCCACATCGAGACCATAATTATGCCTTGAATAATCTTCTTTTCATCCTTTTTTTCTTCTACCGTAGGGAAGTTTTAAAAGGTCTTGGATATCAAAAGCAAAAAACGGGCGGATATTACACCAAGCTCCGATAGCCGTCCACACACCATACGAAACACCACACCCCGTGAACAAATGGGATGACGTTTCGTCGTCCACCTAGCAAAGGCCACAAGACACATCTTGGATATTTATAGATCTTCTACGAAGAGCTATCCTAGTCGGGATACGGTCCATCTCGAGGCGCCACACAAAAATCTTAATTTTAGGGGGAACCCATGTGACCCACTTCATAGAAAAAGAGCGCTGCTGCACACGATCAGCCAGAAACAATTTTTTAACCTCGGCAACAGTGAAGGAACCATCTTTGCTTGAAGACCAGGTCCATCGGTCCTTAACAGAAGATAAAATAACCCCTGCAGTGTCGTTTTTCAACAGCCGAACCATGTCTGCTTCAGCATCAGTTAGAGTCCTCTGCCATTCGAAAATAAAGGAGAGCTGGTCTGCGTCCCAGAGAGAAGATAGAACAGCATGTTTAGAAGCAGAAATCCGAAACAGAACCGGATATTTATCTTTATACGAAACATCCCCGCGCCAAGTATCTAACCAAAACCGGACGTCGTTTCCATTGCCAACCACACCCCTAAAAAAGGAGTTTAAAGAGGATGCATGAAACCGAACTTTGTTCAAAGAAGAAACCATGTTTTTCCATCCTCCTGCAATGTTTCTATTCACTGGGAGCATATCCCAATTCCTATTCTTTCCGTGGCATAGATTGATTACTTTTCGCCATAAAGAGGAGTCTTCGTTTTTAAACCTCCAAGCCCATTTAGTCAAGAGAGCTAGGTTCACTTCCGAAAGTTTCGACACCCCCAATCCACCAAACTTTTTAGGCGTTGTAACAAGGTCCCAAGCCACCCAATGAATTTTCTTGACATTTTCATCACCGGCCCATAAAAATCGCTTCATAATTCTCTCCATGTCTTCCACCACTTTCACAGGGGCTTTGTAAAGCGAAAAGTAATAGATGGGTAAGCTCGAGAGAACCGACTTGATTAAAACAAGACGGCCACCGATTGAGAGAGTTTTGGCCTTCCAAAGTTTCAACCTAGATTTACATTTGTTAATAACTGTATCCCAACTCTTCACTCGGTTCATATTTCCTCCCACCTTGATTCCGAGGTAGTCGAATGGAAAGGCGTCATGTTTGCAACCACATAACGCTGCCATAGAAACACTCTCCTGATCCGTGCAATTTATACCAACAAGACTGGACTTATGCAAGTTTATCTTTAGACCGGAACAAAGGTGGAAAACTCGTAAAATACGGATCAGATTCTGAAAATTATCCGTGGACCATTTACCAACAATAAGGGCATCGTCGGCGTAAAGAAGATGCGAAATATATAAATTCTCATCTCCGACCCGTAAACCTTCAAAGACCCCAACCTCCGACGCTTTATTAATTAGAGACGTTAGAGCTTCCATGACCACTAAGAAAAGAAAAGGAGATAAAGGGTCGCCTTGTCTCAAACCTTTACCGCATTGAAACATATAAGTAGGCGAACAGTTAACTAGAATGGATGATCTCGCCGATTTCAAAACACCTTCGATCCACATACACCATCTAGTTGGGAAGCCCATTTGTTTTAAAATTGAAAGCAAAAAGTCCCAATGAACATTGTCGTAGGCCTTTTGAAAATCAATTTTGAATAAAAACGCTTTTTCACCTTTTCTCTTTAGCCAAGACACCATCTCGTTAATGATAAGCGGACCGTCAAGAATAAATCTTTCCGAAAGAAAGCCGCTTTGATTCTCGGAAATAATACTTTGCATCACCCTCTTGATTCTATTAGCCAAAATTTTAGAAATAACTTTGGATAATATACCAATCAAAGTGATGGGCCTGTAGTCTTTAAGATCCACCGGGTTCTTGATTTTAGGGATGAGCGTAATGAAAGCCGCGCTATACCCATGATTAATATGCCCCGTGTTGAAAAAATCAGCCATAAGATTCACGAAATCATCTTCAAAAAACGACCAGAAATGCTTCAGAAAAGAGAAATTAAATCCGTCTGGACCCGGCGCTTTGTCGCTGCCACAATCAAAAACCGCCATCTTAATTTCTTCTCTGGAGAATTCGGCCACTAAATCAAATTTATCAGCATCAGACAACTTCTTTAGATTTCTACACTCCAGGTTGGGCCTGCAAGAATGATCAGAAGCAAAAAGGGAGCGATAAAACTGAAAAACATGTTTTTTCACCAGGGATGGTTTCGAGACCCAAGACCCATTAACCATGAGTCCAGGTATGTGGTTTTTAGCTTTTCGGCCATTAACCACACGATGAAAGAAGCCCGAGTTCTCGTCCCCGTTAATCGCCCATTTGACACGCGATTTTTGTTGAATGTCAAGAGCTTTGTAGTGTTCAATTAAACCCACGGAATTTTTCAACTCCTCATAAATCCACAAGTCCGCTTCTTCCAATTCATGGCTTTCCATTAAAGATTCATACTTATTAATCTCTTCTTGCATTTCTTGTAACTGTTGCCCTTCTTTCTCATGATTATCAACCCGCCACGCCTTCAAAGCTTCACGAACAGCCTTGAACTTGGCTGCTATAATATCATCAGATCTACCCACATAATCGTCCCTGTCAAGAATATCAACTATAATATCTTCGCACCCATCCCTTTCTAACCACGAATTGTACCACCTAAACGGTTTGGGACCAAAATTCGAGTTAACAAGGGATAAGAGGAGTGGATTGTGATCGGATTTTTCTCTTGGAAGAACCCGGCCCGAGGCTTGAGGCCATTTCTCAAGAAAATTTTGACAAACGAGGATCCGATCTATCTTACTGAATTTGAACCCGTTATCACTACCAACCATGTAGGTATATTTGTACCCACGAAGTTTATACTCTGTAAGGCCCAAAGAATCAATGAAACTATTAAAATCCCCCGCACTCACCGGATTAAAAACAGAATTTTTCCGATCTTCGGGAAATCGAACAGCATTGAAATCTCCGATCAACATCCAAAGCCCAGAAAAATCTTGAATAATACCTGAAAGTTGCTCCCATAATCTCCTCTTTCGGACAACGTTTTGGGGCCCATAAATATTAATAATATTAAGGGGAGTATTATCCGAAATCAAAACACCACCAGTGACAAGAAAATTCGGGTTAGCAATGGAATAAGTTTTTGAAAAAACTTTGTCATCCCAAATACTAAACAGCCCACCCGAACGCCCATCCGCATCTACCAAATCATACCCGAAGTTACCAGTACCCCAAATACGACTAAAATCAAAAGAAGCAGAAGAAGCCAACTGCGTCTCTTGAATAGCCAAGAAAGAAACCTCGTGCTTAGACTTCAAACGATTAACCCAACCAACCTTTCCTTCCGCCCCAATCCCTTTAACATTTATCGATAAAAAATTCATAGATTACCTCGTTGTGAACCTTCTTCCACAACCGCCTCGCGAACCATATTATCGAAGCCATTCAAATCAGCCCCTAACTTGCCACCAATGTGCATTGTTCTACTGATCTCTGCATCCACAGCCGTGTTATCGGTTACCTTCAGGTTATTATCAGGGCCTGCCATCATGCTATCACTTCTTTCAGGTTGGGTATTTAAGTCGAACCGTTCGTTAGCCCCTTGCTCTTTATCCAGGTTGTTCTCTGTCTCCATCGAAATCCTTTCAGAGTTGTGTAAAGGATTATCAGGAGCCACGGCACTAGTTAAACCCAGCATCTCATTTAATCCAAAAGGATCTGACCCGGCTGGATCGAAGTCAAGTCTGGGTCTTTTAGATTTGTTGGGCCTTTCATCCACTGAACACATTTTAGCTTTGTAAAAAATGGGCCTAGACTTCTTGTGTTTAAAATTGTCTTTCTTTTTATTGGGCCGCCCCATATTAATGTCCCCTGAAACCAAGTGGGCCTCCTCCGAATTATTATCACTTGTTGACCTATTCACAAAGGCTTCCCAGGAAGGGAAATCATTTAAAATCCTAGTCAACCCATCATTATTGAGTAATGATTGGGTGAGCAAATCATTCTTATTTCTAGAAGGTATATTATTATCATTATTGTTTTGAGAGTCGGTATTATTATTATGAGTGGATCCCGAAACATTCTCCATATTCAAATTTTGTACGGTTATATTATTATCATTATTGTTATTTAAGGAAATATTATTATCATTATGATTAGGATTTGACACATTTTCCTCAACAATAGGAAAGTGTAACACCTCATCAATGCCATCATTACTTTCCATGACATGATCGGTCACCGGAGTATGACCTTGAATACCGGCGTCGACCGGAATTTCAACGGACTTTTTGAAGAGAAAATCCGGGATCCAATCTCCGATTTCCTCCATCACCCACACACGGAACCGACGTCGTCTCCACTGAAGAACAACTTCGTCCATGATCCGGCGACCTTCTCCGACCAAAACGCCGACGTACTCAAACGATAAATCACTATCATTCTGATTAACGTTGGCTTTGTGAATGATCTTCCCGAACTTAGAACCTATCGCATCAATCGTCTCATTACATCTAACATTCAAAGGAACCCCTTGGATCTTCAACCAAGCTACCCTTTCAAAAGCAAAGGATTGCCCTCTCCATATTTCAACATCCTTGAAAACATCAGTCCAAACCAAAGCTTGAGTTCTGAAAACAACCGCTTCTTCTTCTGACTGAAACGATAAGAACACAGAAAGCCCCCCCATGAACTGCATAACACCCCTCCCCTGAGCAACATCTTTAACAATAGCCGGAACTTTCTTCAAAGCATCAATGTCATACACCGTGGCCACCAAAGCCTTACCATGATCTTTACTATACTCGTTGGTGACGTCCGGAATAACAACCAAAGTTTCTTCTTTACGTATATCTTTGATGCCAGTGAGCATTTCTTTAAACGAACTGGAATCAGCCGTGTGAGAAAACTTACGAACCTCAGTGTTCCTTAGTTCTTCCAATGGAACAGTAGCCTCCTTCAAAATAGGATTATCTTGACGTAGTTCCTCTACTCCTGTAAATAAAGCGATATTCGCTCTAATCTTATACGATCCCAACCAGACATTCTTCATTCTCTCTTTCAATTCTTCAGTGTCTTCAGTGTCTTTAGAGATAATAATCTAGACTTTTATATTTTCAATTCTTCAGTAGCCTCCTTCAAATTAGGGATATAAATTGATATAGATATAAATATAGATTATCCTTTCAGATTATCCTCATTTTCAACCCTCACACTCTGCACTGATGGTATAAACTATTTTAGAGATAATAATCTAGACTTTTATATTTTAAATACTAAGAAATAAATATTTTCATAATTTCTACTACGAGTTGTTTGATTAATGGTCTGATTTGATAAAATAGCAAAGACCATTTGTCAACCCATGTGCAGGGTTGTGCAAACCACACTATGTGATGCACAAATCATGGGATTACAACGTGAAACGCTTTACCGTGGCTCTTGCGACGCGCAACTTTTGCACACCCGATTCACGCACTTTGAGACCAATGTGGTATGCGTAATCTTACTTCACAAAGATCATAAAATTTTGATAAAAGAAGAAAGGAATTTACTAAGCAAAAAGGCGATATTGATCCACAACAATGGAAAGCCCACGAGAGAACCTGTAGTATGTTGCATTCAAGCAACAATAATTAGATGACATAACAGGATAATCAGGCCCACCTGCCTTTAGACGGATACATACTTTTCAACGGATACAACAGAATGTAATTAAAAGTCCACCAAGCCACTAAGACAATTCGTTGTAATCCGTTATCCTAACACGATGTAACGAACCAAAGAGAAAGGATTTAAAAAAAAGTGAAAAATAAAGTTCATTTAGGTATTAACCATTAGGGTATTTCTCCAATATACTTATTAGCTAACTTTTTAGAATTAAGAAATTAACATTCGAAGCATAAGAGCATACAAAAACAGGAGCAGCATCATTGAGGGGTTCAAAATGAATTGTAGTGTTACACCAACATCGCAAACTTTGATATTGTACTGAATGTGGATCTGCACCAAATGAGGTAACTCACATTAGAATTCTAAGGAATGGTATAGAGTTATTAAAACACTCAAATCTCTAAAGATCACAAGTATGCATTTGCCATGACATCACCACACAAACTGGAATTGGGCAGATGTATGATAAACACAGAAACCTCCAACTGTAACACGCATGCAATAACCAACATCTTGAAAAGACAGCAGACTCGGATTATGCACAAAATTGAGACCACCATGGCTGCAGGGAGGATTGAAAATAAACACTTGCCATCCTACAACCCTACCACGCCACGGAGAAATCTACATTCAACTTTGGTCAACCTTAATAAAATCATCACATCCTCTTCAATTAGCAACACACCATAACTACAAAAATTTCAAACAAAAGCAACAAAAATGAAATAAGAAATAAATATCCAAAACCAACAACATAGTTTCACACATAATACTAAATGTGTCACCTCCCAGGGTTGAATTGCAGAAGTGAATCTTGGTGATTTCAACAAGATGAGAAGATTTAAAAATGAATGTAGACACACCATCCTTTTGTTTTAAGGATATCCCTTGATCTCCACATCTTTCACAAACTTTCTAATCACTTTCGTTGAAGTTAGGACAAACCTCTCCATCAGAGCCACACATGTTATACATACCAAGTTAAAAGCCTATAAACTAAAACTGAATGCAAATAAGGGAAAAAAACAACCATCGGTTTACACATGGCAGTTCACTGTTTAAATGGGTTCTCATGTTAATAGATGTATGATAAACACACGAACCCTAAACCTTCAGTTGGAATAGCCATGCTATAACTAACATCTTGAATAAACAAAAGGCTGAGATTATACACTAATATAAGACCACCATGGCTGCAGGGACGGTTTCAAATAAACACCTATACCATCCTACAACCCTGCCACACCACGTCGAAATCTTCATTTAGTTAGACCCAATCAAATCATCATAGCCTCGTTAATTAGCAACACACCATAGCTTCGTAAGTATCAAACCAAACCAAACCAACGGAAATAAAATGAGAAATAAATAAGAATCAATAAAAACAACCCCCCCTAAAGCAACAACATTGTTTCACACAGATAAACAAAACCTACAAAACTATAGCTACCATATCCAAGGGTTGAACTACCAAGGTGATTAATGATGCTGATAATCAAGCTACACTGAGGTGAAATGAATGAAGACACACTATCCTTTTAGAATAAAGGTATCCCTTGATCTCCACATCATTCACAACCTTTCTAATCCACTTTGATTGATGTCAGGACTTGTCTTCTATAATGGTTAATAAAATTTAACGTTATCACGTTTCTCGTATCGTAATAGTATTCATAATGAGAATTTCTACAACAATTTCTAGAGATATCACTAACAACACAAAGTGTTATAAAAATCCATAAAGGAAATACCAGAAAGGTTAAACTACAACATGATGCATATGCATCTACAAGCTACAAATAAAAAACAACTTTAGAATGTGGCAATTAAGGTAGTTACAGAATGAGTCAACACGTCAGTTCACAAAGGGCATCATCTTTAGTACCTGTAAATACCCTATACTCTACATCTGTAAGATTTGATGCTTGTATGTAGTAACTGTTATGGTATTGATAATTCATTGATTGAGATTACATTGAAGACTTTACAATATATAGTCATACTTGCCTAACTATCTCTCCTATCAATATGGAATATTATCTAATCTCATATACAATATTATAGCAGTACATTTAATAATAATAATAATAACATAGTAGTCGGTTGATGCTCCCCCTTAGCCTAAGCATGAGTGAGGTGCGATGGTCAGGCTAGAACGAAAACTTTCAAACAATTGTCTCGAGAGACCCTTCGTAAAGATATTAGCATATTGATAGGAGGCCGGGGACATGAAGAACACGAACTTGACCGAGACGGACTTTTTCACGGACAAAATGAATGTCTAGCTCGACATGTTTTGTTCGTTGATGTTGAACGGGGTTGTCGGATAAATAAACCACGGATATATTATAACACTAAACCTCAGTGGCCCGCCTTATTGGAATATGTAACTCTAACAACAAATTGCGAAGCCAACTCGATTCTGCCACAGCGTTTGCAACTCCCCGATATTCGGCTTCGGCGCTTGATCGTGAAACAGTGGGCTGGCATTTAGAGGACCACGAAATAAGATTATTACCAAGAAACACACAATAGCCTGACGTGGAGCGTCGCGAGTCAGGACAGCCAGCCCAATCCGCGTCAGAATATGCAACAAGAGAGGATGTGGATGAAGCCGTGATGTGCAGGCCATACTCAAGAGTACCTTTGATGTACCGAAGTATTCTCT
This sequence comes from Ambrosia artemisiifolia, assembly GCA_032199755.1. Classification (NCBI taxonomy): domain Eukaryota; kingdom Viridiplantae; phylum Streptophyta; class Magnoliopsida; order Asterales; family Asteraceae; genus Ambrosia; species Ambrosia artemisiifolia. The sequence goes on from CM063521.1 coordinate 13,518,616, forward strand.
TCAAGAACGCATAGTGTGAGTCTGTAGGGGCATGCATGAAGAGACAGATTTGCTGAACAGCATAGGATATATCAGGACGAGTGAATGTGAGATATTGGAGAGCCCCGGCTAGACTTCTGTAAAAGGACCCGTCCGATAATAAGGTGCCATCTGAGGCACTAAGTTTGGAAGTCGTATCAACTGGTGTGGAGCATGGCTTACAGTCGGTCATGTTTGCACGATGTAATATATCACGAGCGTATTGGGACTGAGATAGAAACAAACCGCGGTTGTCACGTGTGACTGAGATGCCCAAAAAATGGTGTAGAGTCCCTAAGTCTATCATAGCAAATTCCCGGGAGAGCAGACTGATGATATTCTTCAGTAAACTATCAGAGGATGCGGTTAAGATGATATCGTCAACATAAAGTAGCAAGTAGGCCGTTTGATTGCCATGACGAAAAACAAACAACAAACTATCACATACACTTCCTTTGAACCCGTGGGAGGTGATAAAATTAGAGAATCGTTGAAACCATGCCCTTGGAGCCTGCTTGAGACCATAACGAGATTTGCGCAACCGACAAACATGAGTGGGCTTAGTTGAGTCAGAAAATCCCGGAGGTTGAAACATGTAAACTGTTTCCTGTAGGTTCCCGTGTAAGAATGCGTTCTTGACGTCAAGCTGATGAATGGGCCAGTTTTGATTCAGAGCAACAGATAGAACTGTGCGAATAGTGGCTGGCTTGACAACCGGGTTGAATGTATCTTGGCAATCAACACCTACATTTTGTGATTTCCCATTTACCACGAGTCTAACTTTGTACCTGTCTAAGCTGTCATCCTGTTTAAATTTGTGGCGAAAGAGCCACATGCACCCAATAACTGGGTGGTTATCGGGCCGAGGAACCAATTCCCAAGTTTCATTATCAATTAAGGCTTTATATTAAGTTATCATAGCCCTTTGCCAATTTGGGTCAGATAAGGCTTTAATGTGTGAAGTGGGTACGGGTGAAATATGGTCGGCCGAACGAGTGGCAAGGGAATATTTCGGATTCGGTTTTTGAATACCATCTTTCCCTCGCGTGGTCATAGGGTGGGCGTTATGGGGTTGTGTGGCCGGTTGTGGGTGTGAAGGAGTGGTTGGGCTGGTTTGATGTGAGGAGACGGAGGTGGGTTGGGTAGTTGGGGCGGGCTGGGTGAGTTGGGCTGGGAGTGGGCGTGGAGGAGGTGTGGAGGAGGACGGGTTGTTTGCATGGACTGGTGGGATGGGCTGGGCGGTTGCTGTTGGGCCGGAGTGAGGTAATTGGCTGTGACGGTATGTTGGAAATTGGAATGAGGCAGAGGTAGGGGTCTCATCGTCTAGGAAGTTGTAGGTGGCTGGTTGGGTGGTTGTGGGAAATGGAAAGGTGGATTCATCAAAGTCGACATGACGCGCGATATGAACTTTACCTGTTGAAGGATCCAGACAACGGTAACCTCGAAAATTTGGTGGATAGCCTAGAAATATGCACAGGGTGGACCGCGGGTTAAGTTTATTGGTTTCAGTGGCCGAGAAGTTTGGGTAGCAAGCACAACCGAAGACCCGAAGGTGATCGTATGTGGGGTGACAAAGGTACAAAGCAAAAGTGGGAGTGTTATAGTTGAGGCGGGTGGTGGGGAGAATGTTGTGAAGGTAGGCCGACGTATGAAGAGCCTCGACCCAAAAGGTGGGAGGGATATGGGCATGAGTGAGAAGGGCACGAATGATATCGTTGAGACATCTAATCATACATTCAGATCGTCCATTTTGTTGAGACATTTGTGGACACGAGAATCGAAATGTGAAGCCGTTTGAGGAAGCAAAATTTTGAAAAGCGTGGTCGTCAAATTCTCCCCCTAAGTCACACTGAAAAGCTTTGATATTTTTGTGAAATTGTGTTTGGATTAATTTATGAAATTTTACAAAAGTAGGAAAGGTTTCCGATTTGAATTTTAATGGATACACCCAAACATAATTGGAAAAATTATCTACTAAGACCATATAATATTTATAACAAGCATTGCTAAGGACAGGCGAGGTCCATAAATCGCAATGAATGATATCAAATGGAGCATAAGTAGAAGAATTTGAAGCAACAAACGAAAGCCGTTTACTGTTAGATAAATGGCAAGAGTCACAAAATTGAAAAGATTGTTCATTACATGGAATATGAAAAATACTAGAAAGAAATTTTAAAACTTGTGGGCCAGGATGTCCAAGACGATCATGCTACTTATTGGTTTCAGCTGCTAAAAGGACTTGACGGGGTGGTGTGAAGGGGTAGAGGTCACCGGTGCTATCATGGCGCGAAAGAGGTTGTCCAGTCTTGAGATCCTTCAAAGTAAAACCATATGGGTCAAATTCAACAGATACAAGGTTATCTCGGGTAAATTTTCGGACAGAAATTAGGTCTTTAACAACAGTGGGTGCATAAAGGATATTGTTTAAATGGTATGTAGTGTTAGGTGTTTTATGGTAACCCTTACCCATTCCCAAAATTGGCAAAGATTGACCGTTACCAACCAAAATATTAGCATTAACTGAATTAGATAAAAGGAAGTCGATTTTACCTTGGTCCGATGTGATGTGTGAGGAGGCCCAAGTGTCCATGTTCCATTGCGGCATTGGTTGAGTGAGAGTCAAGGTGGATAGGGCGGCACCGAGTTCCGTTGGTTGCATAGGGTCTACAGGAGGTGTGGTAGGGTAACCGGGTGGTGTGTTGTATCCAGGTGGAGGTGTGTAGGCATAGTAGGTGTTTGGTGCAATGAGGTCGAAGCCAGGAGGGGTTGTGGGGGGGGGGGGGGGGGGGTTAGCAGGCTGCTGTGAAGGTGGGTTTTGAGTGGGCCTGTTCCAGTTGGAGGTCCAAGGGGATTGGCTTGGATGTGGGCAAGGTGGAGGAGAGGCCCACCAAGGTAAAGGAGAGTAGGATGGGCCGTAGGGTGGGGGTTGGTTTTGGTTGATAGGCTGATGAGTTTGGTAGTAGGAGTAGCGACCACGGCCTCGACCCCGATAGGAGTTCCGGCCCCGGCCTCTGCCCCGGGTTTGGGTTTGGGTTCCGTTATCATAAGTTTGGGTCGGGTGATAAGGTTGAGGTGGGTTTGGGTGCGGAACGTGGGTAGGGTTGGTATTGTTGTAGGTATTACTCGGTGCACTAAAGGCAGTGAAAGCCGCTTGAAGTGATTGTCTAGCCGCTTGGCGACGTTGCTCGCGTTCAATCATGTCGCGAGCATCATCCCAATATGTTTCGGCTTGAGTGATAAAGGAGGCCACGGTGTCATATTCTTGTGGAAGACCCGTGACCATTTGAAGAACTAAACGAGACTCGCTTACCGGGTGGTCCACATCGTTGAGTTGGTCGGCAAGATCCTTCATGCGCTGAAAGTACTCGTTCAAGGATGAACAGGAGGACATGGTTGTTGTGGTGAAAGCATGTTCCAACGTAGCGGCTCGGGCATTCTTGTTATTAAGAAAGACGGTATAGAGACGATCCCAAGCGTGTTGAGCGGTGCAGCCGGGTAGGGACAGGACATCGATGATTCGTTTAACATACGAATCGGACATAGTACCGTAAATCCATTGAAGTACGATTGCATCCACTTTCGACCAAGACTCGTAAGTCGGATCAGTTTTGTCAGGAGGCCCGGGGTACCATCAATATGTGGCAATAAATCATACCCATGGGCATGAAGCCGGAAGAGTTTAACTCAGTCGGAGTAGGTGACCTTGTCACCGTCTAAGACGCGGACCTTGTTGGTGATATTTGTGACCGAGTAAACTGGATGGAGGGACTTTGGAGGGGTTTCGGCTGCTGTGGTTTGAGGAGGTTGCTGAGGATCAACCATGGTGAAGGTGTTTCGAAAAACATAGGTATGAAAAACGAAGAAAAAGGAGGCGGTGGGTACTCAGAGGTGGTTAGGCTCGGATACCATGTTATGGTATTGATAATTCATTGATTGAGATTACATTGAAGACTTTACAATATATAGTCATACTTGCCTAACTATCTCTCCTATCAATATGGAATATTATCTAATCTCATATACAATATTATAGCAGTACATTTAATAATAATAATAACATAGTAGTCGGTTGATAGTAACAAGGTATTTTCAAATTCTGCTAAACATCACCCGTGTAATGGTTAACATCCCCTTAACGCCTTTTCAATCATTACTTTCCATGTTTTTTTTTCTCTTGCGGGCACTATAATGGAAATGGGACTCCTCTTCATGCTGTTAACGCCAAGAGGAACGGTGTTAGAGGCGTTATCAAGCTCATGCCCCTAAATGACTATTACGCTAAAGTATACACAACAAATAATCCGGGAGGAAGTTTATTTAATATATTTTTATTTTGTTTCTATAACTGAGCATATGTAATAATAGTTCGGGAGGAAGTTCAGTTGCTTTTTTAATAATACACAATCTAGATATAATATTTTAAGAGAAAGTATACGATATAAAGTTTCTTAACGTAAGAAGCGTAAGAAGTCACCAGAGACTCACACCTGTCAATTTAACCTAACCATAGTTAAACCACAATTAAACCTTTTTTCTTCTTCCCTGTTTTGAAACTCCTCGGAACCAAACCCAACTGATCGTTTTGAAACTCCTCGGAACCAGACCCAACTGATCGGACCAACACCCAGGCGAGCCACCATCGGCTGGACCTAACCACAACCTCGTCAAACCACCACACATATTCCGACTGGGTCAAGCTTTTCAAACCACTTCGACCTCATCGTCATCGGCACTAGCCGACCGGAATCCACCATCGCCGACGCCGCCTCACTTCTGCTACTGCTCATTGTTGGTTGATACGACTGAAGCAGAGGAGATGAAGGGATTATTTTCTTTTATTTGTGGAGGATATTTGTGGAGAAGAAATGGATTTGTGAAGATGAGCAGTAGCAGAAGTGACGTTTTCTTTTATTTGTAAAGAAGAAATGGATATTTTTGTGGAGGATTTGGTTGGAGATGATGGTGGTGATTCCCAATAAGGTGCGTTTGATGATTATGTGCAAACTAGCCATGGTGCGTTTGATGATCTTTAAAGGTGCGTTTGAAATTTGTTGGGTTTTGATGAGTGCGTCCAAAATTTTCAATGAGTGCGTCCGAACTTTTTTAATGAGTGCATCCAAATTTTCAATGAGTGCTTCTAAACTTATTAATGAGTGCGTCTGTAAATTTGATGAGTGCGTCTAAGATTTTAAAAGGCTCTGTTTTTCACCAACTTCATCTTCTTACTCTGCAACTTTTTTTAACCTAATTTTTATATTTAATCATCCTTATTGAAACAAAATCGAGAGTATTCGACAACTATTACGATTCATAATTGTTCATATGATTATTTTAATCCTTTGTTTTTTATTATTTTTAGATTCAAATACTGATCTTTACGTTTTCATTCATTGTAATCGATTTTTTTTTGTTTTTGAATTGTGTAATCATTCTGAACGTGAATCAATCTGAAACGATGTAAAATCAGGGCTCAAATTAGTTCTGTTGTTACGATTTGAAAAAAAAATTAGACGGTTTTTCCTATTTTACCCATGGTTAGTTTAACCCAAGTATGATTAGGTTTTAATCTACATCCAGCCATCTTGTTAATCTAATGACTGAGATTGCTTTTTATGCTTCTTACGTTAAGAAGCTTTATAGGTTAACCTCTCCCCTTTCTCAATATGTTTATGGCACAACTAAAAGATATCAAAAAAAAAAACGTGAACTGTTGTGAACTTGTGATGGTTATGTAAAAAAAGATTTGGACCTAAGATCCACACTAGAATTGGTTGAAATTTCTTTTAAATTTTAGTCCGCTAGACACACTTGCGTCACCTCAACCTTCTATTGGGCCGGCCCGGCCCTAAAGAGTGTTAGCACTTAACGTCTCCACATTTTTATTTTGTAGATAACATAAAAACTTGGGTTTTAAAATGATTTGAACGTATAGATGTTATAAGATGCAAGTAATATAAAAAAATTATAATAAACTAGCATTTACGAGTAGTTATCGACACAAACAAGAAACCCCACTCTAGTACATATATCCATAGCATCGTAAATATATATTTACATTAGATGGTAAAGTAAATAATAGCTCTAGTTACATGATGCAAATCTACTAACAATATCTTTGGCATAATTGAAAACTTTTCCAAAAGGACAATTCCAAAGCAAGATAACATGTTAACGAAGATCACATGACCAACACCAAAGATGGGTTCACCAAAGTGAAGTTAGTTCAAGCTTGTGGGTTCCTGAAAACGAGCTGACCAAAGTGAACTTAGTGCTCGCAGACGTTGAAAGTACTCACCTAATATGACCAACCCCCTTGCGGCTTGATGTGTGGTTAGGATTCGAGACATTTGTTGAAACACTTGTTGTCGAAGGTGATCTGCCTGTCGGAATTCTTCAAATGTGAGTTGGGGCACATATTTATCAACAATTAATAATTTTTTTATCTAATAAAATGCTTCAGAAAATACTAACATTATTTACCTGGTTCAAAAAATTTTCGATTCCTTCAAGCCTCTCCATTGCGAGAGTCATCTGCTTATTGTAACTTCCAAATCCGGTTATATCAATGGTGATGCCCTGAGCAAGGGTTTGTTGAAGCTTGTCCATTCCTATACTTAGTGCATCCTCGGCTTGTCTACACGAATGTTTTAGAGTCGAGAGGCTCATGAGTTGTGCATCCGTTAACTCAAGGTGTGGCATTAGCATCTACAATGGAAAAGAAATGATAAGAAGAATAAAAATGTGTAAAATATGGTTAAGCTTGTTAGAGTTAGCTTTACATGACAATAACATACAAAAGGGCATGTTTAAATACATATACATTTAGGGAAGATGTGTGAACTCTTAAATTTATTGTCTAGATGAGTAACTAGCCACATCTTACACATATGATTTCTGATGGCCGCGTTCCTCCAAGCCATTGATAGAGCCTTTCGATAGGGGTTCTCCACATCCCGTGCATAAAGTAGAACACGTCGGCCTTTACAGCATTGGCTTTCATTTGGAAAAGCTCATGGTAGTGGTTCAAGCTACTATCCACGGATATACGAAGATCTAGTTCACTTACTTGATTTTGCAACATATTCTTAAGTTCATTGTCCCTCTTTTGTTGTTCAAAAACCCACAAATCATACATGATCTCAAACGCAACGATACCTACAAATAAGTTGTCCATAACAATACTTTATAAATTCAAAACAACATGCATTGATAAAAGATGTAATGTGTATAACTTTATGTGAAACATATTACATACCTGAGTTGAGATTAGTAGATGATAGACCATTGCTCGCATTAAGTAACCCGCCGCACACACCCTACAATACATAAACCACCAACGTATAAATTAAAAAATGTCATGAACGCGATTTAGAGAAAAGGGAAAACGTGTAAACTATTCACCTGTTGTCGAGATCTCTCAAGTTCCTGCTCCAATTGCGCCAACTTCAAACGACATGTTTCTAGTTGTTGAACATATGCCTAAAAAGAACATCAACGAAAATATTAATATTAAACATAGATGATCGAGATAGACATATTAGTTAATTGTGATGGAAGATCTAAATGCAACATATATCATATATGCAAAATTAATAGACATACCTTTTTCCTTAATCGGCTTTTACGTGCAGCTTCTCTGTTTTGTGCTAATCTTCTTTGCAACTATAAGTAGATAAATGAATACATATACACAAAAAGTAGTTAGATTTCATTACACACATAAACACGAGATCAACATAAGCAAATGAAGATATCATGTATCACCTTAGCGGACATGGTTTTCGCTGCTTCCTCATCTAATGAAGGTGCGATCGATTCCTGATAAATGCATTCAGTGCGACGAGTAGAAAAACAATATGTTAGGTAATTCATATGTACAATAAAAGCAAGAGATAGGATGTTCCTATCCACAATAAAAAGTTACATACCCATGTTGGTCTATATGTAGCAAGCCCTATCTCTTGCTTTTTTAGAGATGCCTTTTAATTATTAAGCAATTTATTTGTGGTATTATGAAACATAAATATACAAATGTTATATCACTAGTTAATATATTTAAAGTCTTTCTTGTTGTGCTCTCTAAATATTTATTATTCTCAATTACACTTATATATATTATATGAATATGAATTGCAAGTGATCCATTCGATCACATAAAACTATGAAGGTGTATTTTTTTTTTTAAATTTAATCTATCATGTGACATAATTTAAAGATAGCAAGATGAATACATTTAACGTCCAATAACACACCCTACCTTGTTAGATAGCCTTGTGTCGACTTGGGAGCTCGAAGGCGCAACTGCGTTGGGGCTAATAGCGTGTCCAAACGCGTTCTCCCACGTGCTGCTATGGTTGAATGGATCATATAGGCCCATCCTTCTCGATGAGGCGAATTGGGTGGTCGTCGATGCCATTTCCAGTCGCTAAAACCTAGTAAACAAGTAGACTTTTACGTTCGCAAAATATATGGCTATAATTGAACTTTAGAGTATGATCAAAATGGAAATTAAGACTAGTAGGAACTTAACACAACATGAACTCTTTGTCCCAGTTTTTTGTAAAAGAATAAAAGAAAAACTGTTTTGTTTCCCACTATATTCATTAGTTTTAAAGCTAATGACTGTGCGTTAAAACAAACATACTTGTAACACTTCAAACCTTAAAACTAGGATTTTACGGCCAGAATTTTAAAACGACACAAATTTAGCGACAAATTTGCAACCGAAATCACAAGCTTTGGTTATCAGTATGGCTGCAAAAGGGTTGGAAAATTTGCGAGTGTTAAACTCGAAACAAGTCAGTCACAGAATATGCAACGACAAAATCGGTTACTAAATTTGTCGCAACATAATCCACACAAATAAGTCGCAAAATGGAATTAACATAGAGGCTTTTGCCACTGAATTGCGACTAAAAAGGCTCTTATCGACTAAATTGCGACAAAAAGTTTTAATCATAATGCCAAGTTTTCAAATACAAACAAATAGTTACGGTGCACCATTTACACACACTTAAGACTTGAACTATATCTAAAACTTATAAACGTGTATATCAACAAAGAAACACACATAGATTGTATCGAAAACATGATTTGAAAGCAAAAGAATTGAAGTGCTGAAAAGATAGAGGGGTTAGTGACAAACCAGATCATGAACTGCTGAATGCTGAAAAGAAGTCTTCCTAAACCAAGAAAGATGAAATGTCTTTGGGTTTTTATAAGCAAAGGAAACCCATTGGAGTAGTTAATTATAGAATTAAAGTTGGTTTAGTTAAAGAGGCATCAAATCATATGATTTTAGAGAAAAAGATGAGCATGATCATGTGTTAAAAAGCAAGAGAAAGTAACCCAGTTGGCCAAGAAATAGACACTAAAAGTTACTGACAAAACAAGCACTGAACTTATTATCAAAATAATTGTGTTTGCATTGGGATAAATTATAGTTTATGGATTGTGGAATGAGAAAGAAAGAAATTAACATCATGATGATGATGATGATGATGATGATGATGATGATGATGATGATGATGATGATGATGATGATGATGATGATGATGATGATGATGATGATGATGATGATGATGATGATGATGATGATGATGATGATGATGATGATGATGATGATGATGATGATGATGATGATGATGATGATGATGATGATGATGATGATGATGATGATGATAATAATAATAATAATAATAATAATAATAATAATAATAATAATAATAATAATAACACGCGTGCATTGATTTCACAGGGGTATCTCCTTTGATGGGACTTCGGGATTCGGGGTTTATGGCAGGGCAAACAGTCTTAAAAGCTGAATCCAAGAAAGTTGACAAACATGAAGCTGCTTTTCTAGAAAACCAACATGTCTTTATGCCCTTCGCTTTTGACACATTTGGGGGCCTTGCTCCCGAAGCAATCCGGTTTTAGATAGAGTACTGCAAAGGGTAGTGCAGAGTAACTCTCATGCGGCAAAGTACACAAGCTTTATTTTTAATAAAGTAGACTTATTACTCAAAAACGGGTAGCGACGCAGCTTGTTGCCCGTTTGCCCGCCGCTCACTTAATAATAATAATAATAATAATAATAATAATAATAATAATTTTTGATCATATAAATTGTTATTTTGTTTGTATAGACCAATGTTTTGAAACCCGAATCAGCCGGTCGGACCGGGTCCGGGTTGGTACAACGGAACGCTCAGTGCACAAACCGGCTTTGAACCGGCGACCCGGCCGGTCGGACCGGGAAACCGGTCTGTTGGACCGGGAAAAAGGAGGTCGGATCGGTTTTTTTTTGGGATTTTTGGTTGTTTTTGGGCCGGTTCGTCAGACCGGTCGGACCGGTGACCCGCCAGGGACTCCGGTGTTGGAATAAATATACGTTATGTCTTATATATTTATCAATGTATCCATTATAATCATTTATATTATGTTTGATCAATTGCTAAATACTCTAAGCCCATAACTGATTAGTCTTTGATGGACGGACTTATCATTAGTTGGGCCTAACTAGAGTATCCCCTGGGTATGCATCAATAGAAAGAGATTACTAGGGTTGAGGGACATCACAAAATAACCATCATAACACCATAAGATTTTCGTCCCTCTCCTCTCTCTCTCTAATAACCGATTCTGAAAAGGATCATTAGCCATCATAACTGCATACCCTAAAGGGAACTCGATCAGACTGACAGTTATGTACCCCAACGCTTTCAGCATCAGTAGCAGGTCTCACGAATCTCTCAGGTATATTCTTATGTGTTTTCCAATACTTACTAACAAAATTGATGCAACATGTGGTATCAGAGCAATGTTGCTCATGATCGATTTTGTTAGTTCCATTAGTTTCGGAATCAAATCGGAAAACGAATTATGAAACCTGAAATCAGATTAAAAAGGCTTTCGGCTGAAAACCCTAACAGCCGTATTATGAAACGATGTTTTTTTTTAAATCTATTAACGTTCGAGGATTACGATTCCTGTTAAGGTTTTTTTTATGATAATGTTCTTAGTTTCGGTTTAGGTGTTCTTAGAATGCATGAAGAAAACCGAAATTTTGATTATGTTTTGCTTAAGAATTAGGATTGATTGTTGTTAGCTAAAATTTAGGATAAAGATTTATCCCCTAAAATATGGCAAAAACCCAAAGAATCCTAATTAAAATTAAGAGATAATATTGGTTCCTAAATTAGCTCAACAGAAACTTGCTCACGAAGGAACAAGGTGTGTTCGACCATAGGGGTGTTCGACCTCATAAGGTGTGTTCGACCATAAGGTGTGTTCGACCATAGGGGTGTTCGACCTCATAAGGTGTGTTCGACCATAGGGGTGGTCGACCTCATAAGGTGTGTTCGACCATAAGGAGTGTTCGACCTCATAAGGGGTGTTCGACCTCATAAGGTGTGTTCGACCATAAGAGTGTTCGACCTCATTAGCCTGTGTCCGACCTCATAAAGAGTGTTTGACCCATAAGAGTGTCTGACCAAGTTTTCTGTTTCCGAGCATTAAGTTATTTACGAACCATTATGTCATTAGTGAAAACCCACTTATTTTTCAGCAAATACGAACCCATTAATACGGAAAGATCTATAAAATCAGGGGGGGTTTCAATATGCACTAACGGGAGGTTTATCGTTAACTAATGAAATTTTTTGATGAAACCTAACGTATCAGTTTTATCATTACTTATACCTTGCTTAACTTGCAATAACATTTGAGGTGTCACTTTTGCCCAAAGGTGATGTGTCACATTAGGTGGTTATATAGATCTCGTTAAGCATTGTAGCTCGTTCACATAAGTGCCATAAGGTTTCACTTCTGCCCAAAGGTGATGTGTAACAGATTATGTTAGTGAACTGAGCATATTGCATTAGGACTTTGAATGTTTCACTTCTGCCTAAAGGTGATGGGTTACATTCACTGTCGGCAATTTAATACTTAAATAAATAGCGTATAGCCAAAGCTAGAGCATTGTATTCTAGTAGCTTATGTCTTTTGGTGTTATGAATAGTTGTCACAACTTCATTAGTATAATGGTCTTCGTCTTACCTGCCTTAGAGCATTCACAATAGAATCCCCATCCCCCATCCACTCACAACCAATCACCACCACATATTACACTAAACCCCATTAAATTTTCTCTCTCCTACACTCACAACTACTTTCAACAAATATTAAAAAATAACTACAGTTTTCCAGTTTTCCCTAAAAGATCCCCAAAGAACCCAATATTTACCAACACACTGTAGATTCCCCATTTTCTTCACTCACAATCACCCCCAACCCCCCAAAAAATTATAGGGTTTTGTCACCCAGTTTTTTGGGGGTTCTAATGAGAATGCTCTTAGATAATCAGTTGCCCCCTTATATCACTGTAAGTTCTTCTCTAATGTTGTATCTGACTATTCTCATCTTTTCCACTATTAGCTCCCAACTGCGGCATCACTACCTTAACTGGTGATAACTATGCTGCCTGGAAAGATTCGCTTATGTTAACTTTGGCATACTGGATTTCGATTACGCACTGAGAGAGGATGCTCCTCCCGAACTCACTGACAAAAGCACCGTTGCTGATAAACTGGTGCATGAGAAATGGGAGAGATGCAACCGTATGTGTCTCTTGTTCATTAAGAATTCCATCAGTATGCCTATTAGAGGATTTATTCCAGATTCTAAGGTTGCTAAAGAATATCTGGCTTTTGTGGAGGATCAGTTCAAAGGAACCTCAAAAACGCATGCTTCCACTCTTATTCTGAAACTTGTGACAACTAATTATGACGGGAGAAGCAGTATTCATGAGCATATTATGTCCATGAACGATATGGCCCATAAGCTTAAGGGTTTAGAAATGGAGATTAGTGACGGTTTCCTGGTGCATTTTATCATGACTTCTCTACCCTCTGCTTATGATGCTTTCAAGATCAACTACAACACACAGAAAGAAAAGTGGACAATGCAGGAGTTGATCGCTATGTGTGTGCAAGAGGAAGAGCGGATGCAGCTGGAGAAACCTGAAGTTGCTTACCTTACCACCGCTAATCCAAAGAAGAGGAAGAGACAATCTAACAAGAATCATAATGTTAAAACCCAGAGGAATGAAGCAAGTGCCTCATCTAGCCATAAGAACTCCAAAGGTAAGTTCCTCTGCAAGTTCTGTAAGAAAGAAGGACATAAGCCAAAAGACTGCCATGACTTTAAGGAGTGGCTAACTAAGAAAGGTAATCATCTACTTATGATACTTAAGTCCTTTAACTTAAATGTTCCATCTAATACTTGGTGGTTTGACTCTGGTTCTATGGTCCATGTGACCAATTCTCTTCAGGGATTCCGTACGATCCAGAAGCTGGCAAGAAACCAAAGAAAACTTAATGTTGGGAATGGAAAGTCACTTATTGTCGAAGCCGTGGGAACATTAGAATTAAAATTCAAAACTGGTTTATGTATTGTTCTTTATGATACCTTATATATTCCTGAGATTACTCGGAATCTTGTATCTGGACCTAAGATAGACATGGATGGTTTTGACGTTTCTCACGGTCATGGTAAACTTACGATTACTTATGATTCCCAAGTGTATGGTCATGGTTTTCTGGATGGTGGGCTCTATAAGTTAGAACTAGATGATGATTTTTCCAAGTCTTTGTTATCATATAATGTTAATGAATTACTAACAAAGAAGAAACGCAATAGAGACTTAGAAACTTCATCCATGTTGTGGCATCAACGTTTAGGCCACATATCACGAGAAAGGTTAACCAGACTCGTGAAGGATGGGGTATTACCCTCTCTTGATTTCGATGATTTTGTAACATGTGTTAAATGCCTTAAGGGCAAGATGACGTCGACAAATAAGAAAGGTGCCACTAGGAGCTCTAATTTATTAGAACTCATTCATACTGACATTAGTGGCCCTTATAACGTTGCTGGCATAACTGGACATACTTCATTTATCACTTTTATTGATGATTATTCTCGTTATCTGCACTTGTATCTCATTAAGGAAAAATCTGAATCACTAACAACTTTTAAAGATTATAAGGCTGCAGTTGAAAAGCAATTAAATCATCAGATAAAAGTTGTTAGATCAGACAGAGGAGGTGAATATTATGGCAGACATACCGATGTGGGTCAAGCCCCTGGCCCATTTTATGAATTTTGTAAGAGCGAGGGGATTGTGAACCAATACACTATGCCTGGTACTCCTCAGCAGAATGGTGTAGCTGAGCGAAGAAACAGAACCCTTATGGACATGGTGCGCAGTATGTTAGCCAACTCAGGTTTAGCTTTGTTTCTCTGGACTGAGGCCTTAAAAGCAGCCGTTCATATACTCAATAGAGTTCCTACGAAGTCTGTCCCCTAAACTCCTTACGAACTTTGGACAGGTAGGAAACCGAGTGTTAGATATATGAAAGTATGGGGCTGTCTTGCCGAAGCTAAGGTATATAACCCTTTCTTACGTAAACTTGACATGAAGACCGTCAGTTGTTTCTTTATCGGGTATCCCAAGAACTCTAAGGGTTATAGATTCTATTGTCCTTCACATGTCACTCGTATTGTGGAAACTAAGCGTGCAACATTTCTAGAGGATTTCAAGGTCAGTGGGAGTAATGTAAATCCTTATGAAGAATTGCAAGAAATACAAGATGCGGGGGAGACAGATTTGTCGCTTACAACAACTCCGATGATTCCTCTTGTACCCAATGCCAATTCTACCCCTAACGTCACTGCACCAACACCTCCGCTGCCAGATCTTCATGAACCAGCTAATGAAGACCCATCAGACACTCATCACCATGACAATGCTGAACCTGAAAACCCGCTTCGAAGGTCATCAAGGTCTAGACGGCCTACTAATTTTGATGATTATGTTACCTTCCTTACTGAAGCAGATGTGGATACAGGAAAGCTTACCGATCCTAATTCTTATAAAGAAGCCATTAGCAGTGATCAGTCTTCTGAATGGACTAAAGCCATGATTGACGAGCTTGAATCCATGAAGAAAAACGACGTTTGGGATTTGGTTGAATTACCTAGAGGTGCAAAATTCGTAGGATGTAAATGGGTGTTCAAAACAAAACTAGATCCGAATGGTAACGTTGAACGATATAAAGCAAGATTGGTTAAGAAAGGCTACACTCAGAAAGAGGGAATTGATTATCAAGAGACGTTTTCACCTGTCTCTCGAAAAGATTCCTTAAGGATCGTTATGGCCCTCGTAGCTCATTTTGATTTAGAGTTACATCAGATGGACGCTAAGACTGCTTTCCTTAATGGTGACTTGGACGAAGAAGTGTTCATGAAGCAACCTGAAGGCTTTAAACCTGAAGGTCAAGATCATCTAGTTTGCAAGTTGAAGAAATCCATATACGGTTTAAAACAGGCCTCACGTCAGTGGTACTTAAAGTTTGATGAAGTCGTTAAGAGTAATGGTTTCATGAAGAATCAAGTTGATCAATGCACCTACCTTAAGATGAGTGGGAGTAATTTTACTATTCTTGTCCTTTACGTTGATGATATCTTACTGGCAAGTAATAGCTTAGATATGTTGCATGAGTTGAAGCGATTACTTTCGTCTAATTTCGACATGAAGGATCTTGGAGAAGCCTCTTACGTCATTGGCATCGAAATACACCGAGACAGACGCAATGGGATTTTAGGTTTTTCCCAAAGGGCCTACATTGATCGTGTTCTCACACGTTATAACATGCAACATTGTAAACCTACTCCAGCTCCGGTAGCTAAGGGAGATGTCTTCGGTTTATTCCAATATCCGAAAACAGATGTGGAGAAAGAACATATAAGAATGATACCTTATGCCTCAGTAGTCGGTAGTCTTGCTTATGCTCAAGTCTGTACGCATCCAGATATCGCTTATGTCACTGGAATGCTAGGCCGTTACTTGAATAATCCTGGCCATGATCATTGGAAAGTAGCTAAGAAGGTGTTAAGATATCTGCAAGGGACTAAAGACTATAAACTGACCTACAGAAGAAGTGATAATTTAGAAGTGGTAGGATACTCTGACTCTGACTTTGCTAAATGCAACGATGATAACAAATCCACTTCGGGGTATATCTTTATGTTAGCAGGTGGACCCATTTCATGGAAGAGTCATAAACAGAGACTTACGGCAACATCCACAATGATGGCAGAATACATAGCTGTGTATAACGCCACCTGTCATGGAATGTTGATTAGAAATCTCATTACTGGACTCAAAATTGTCAATTCCATCTCTAGACCATTGAAGCTTTACTGTGATAACTCAGCATCCGTTAGTTTCTCGAACAGTAACAGTTCGACTAGCGCTGGTCATTTCTTAGATACGAAGTATTTGTTCGTACGTGAACGAGTTGAGGAAAACAATCTTTGTATCGAACACATAAGTACTAATGATATGCTTGCGGATCCGATGACTAAAGGTCTCCCACCTAAGGTATTCGAAGATCACGTTTCGAAGATGGGACTTACCAATGACCTTACTTAGAAGCATATGTACTTATTTGACCACTTATGTTTACTTATGACTTATGTTTTATCAATAATGACTTACGTTTAATGAAATTTCCTCATTATGATTTGTTTGTCTATTAGTATGTTAAGCTAGCATAATGACATAAAGACAATAATGCAACAAATCAACTAAGGGCATAATGATAATTGATCCTAATGTTAAGTTTTAGATTTGGATTGTAGTATGATTAATGGGGGTCCTGAGTCGAATAAAGACTTAATGGCTGTATTTCTCTGCTACAGTTTAGGTTTAGAACTAAAATTAGTATTGATCTCCGGAGACTTATGGAATACTCACAATAAATGATTACTCGGCTAAGTGGGAGAATGTTGGAATAAATATACGTTATGTCTTGTATATTTATCAGTGTAGCCATTATAATCATTTATATTAGGGGGGACGGGGCGCTACCAGAATTGGGTACGGGTACCCCACTACCAGCACGGTAACACCGCCGCCACCCGTGCTGGTAGGGGTCCCGTGAACCAAATGCGGGTTCCATCTAACGGGCTGGTAATAAGCCACAATTATTGCAACGGTCACTTTTTATAATATATTTTATTACTTTTTGACCGTTTGGAATTTATTTAAATGAAACGGTAATATTTTTTTGACCGTTATTTTTGAAATGGTATAAATTGTGCACGGTTTAAATAAAAAAACACAACCTACATTAACCAAATTACTTAAAAACACAAACAAAACAAATGGATCCAAGGAAATCAAAGAGTGTTTCGAGGGGTGCGAGGGGAACCTCGAAATCTAGGGGTTCTAGTAGTCGACGCAAAGCTTCGAGTTCGAGATCGGCTACGGTTGAACCGTATAGGCCTGTGCTCAATTTTCCACCAACCCAACCCTAACCCCAACAACAACCGTTTTACTCACAATACACACAATTCCCACAAAGCCAACCACCCATGATGTATCAACAATATATTACGCCGCCTCAATTAACAAATTCCCAACTAGAAGACTTCGAGCTCAACTTAGAAGATGAGGACGATGACGAGGAGGAAGCTGTGCCAGAGACACAGTTCGAGCATCATGTAGATGAACAGATAGACGAGGAAGCGGGTGACGCGCTTGAAGTTGAAGTTGAAGAAATTGAAGCAGGGGGGAAAAAAGAAATATGCAAACCGCGTGAAAGCTGTGAAGTGGAATACGGCACAAGAGGTTGCTTTGGCAAAAGCTTGGTGTTATGTGTCGGAGAACAGGGAGAAGAGTAACCAAAGAAGCAAGGGAAGTTTTTGGAAAGCGGTCCAAAAACATTACACGTCACTGTTGGGTGCTTCCACCCAAATAGTTGATCAAATTACTTCTAAATGGACCGCCATGAACCCACAAATGAATGCGTTCAATGGACTTCATCAACAAGCGGTAACAATTATGATATATTTAACTTACCGTTTTATTTCATTAAACGAATTTCTCTAAATTATATTTCATTGACGGTTCTATTTAATTATATAGGAGCGCCTACGTGGGAGTGGATGTAGTGATCTAAACGTCATGCAAACGGCGTTGAACGATTACAGAAAAAGCCATCCTTCGGGTTTTAATCATCAAGCGGCATGGGAGATTGTAAAATACCGCGACAAGTGGAAAAAGCAAATGTTGATGGGTGAAGAACCATCCGACAGTCATTCGGACAAGAGACGAAAGTCTTCGGAAAGCGGCAAGTATCAGCCGACTGCCTTTTCCACACCGGAGGATACCCCCACTAGCCGCATGCCGGACCTCAACGAAAATAATAACCCAACGCGGCCCAAACGAAAAACTAAGAAAGCCGCCGTCGCCGAGTCTTCGGGCAAATCAGTTGTTGACGAACTCGGGACATACCGAGCAATGAAAGAAGACAAACTCAACCAGTTGGTCACGGCCTACAATCTCAACAAGGCGAAAAAGCAATGGCGTTTTTAGAAGAACAACGCGCATTGTTGATACAAAGGGAGTATGACCACGACTTGAATATGTATTCAAAACCACACGAGCACCTCAAAGGTAAATCTTTGGAGTTGGTTTTGAAACGTAAAGAAGAAATCGCGACGAAATACGAATGGGACCGTTATTGGGTTGAAGGCGCCGCGGATGATGAAGGCGACGAGTAGGATGAAGGCGTTTGTATTTTTATTTTAGTAGATGTTTTTTGTAATTTTTTTTATTTTAATGGGACGGTTTATTTTTTTAAGTTTTATAAACGGTAATTTTAATTCAAACGGTCATTTTTTAGTAAAAACGGTAATTAAAAAAAGGAAAACTAAAAAATAAATATTTTAGTGAAGTGAATCAGTGGAGTGCTGCCTACAAAAAACTGAATCAGTGAAGTAAATCAGTGAAATGATGTGGCAGTGCAGGATTGGTTAAAATCAGTGAAGGAAAAAAAACAAGGGTAGCACCCCTTGCGCCCTTATGTTTGATCAATTGCTAAATACTCTAAGCCCATAACTGATTAGTCTTTGATGGACGGACTTATCATTAGTTGGGCCTAACTAGAGTGTCCCCTGGGTATGCATCAATAGAAAGAGATTACTAGGGTTGAGGGACATCACAAAATAACCATCATAACACCATAAGATTTTCGTCCCTCTCCTCTCTCTCTCTCTAATAACCGATTCTGAAAAGGATCATTAGCCATCATAACTGCATACCCTAAAGGGAACTCGATCAGACTGACAGTTATGTCGACCTCAACGCTTTCAGCATCAGTAACAAGTCTCACGAATCTCTCAGGTATATTCTTATGTGTTTTCCATTACTTACTAACAAAATTGATGCAACATCCGATTCGATGTCCGGTCCGGTTTTAAAAACCTTGGTATAGACTATCTCCGAAGAAGGGGAGATGGACACCTCCACATCGACACTGCCAAATTGGCATACTATCTTCTTTTACGAGTTGAATAAAGGAGAGAGACAGGGGTTAACCTACATAGTGAATTACGAGTTTACATAAACCAATTGTGTTTCAAATTTTTAATAGTTGGTGTAGATATATGAATGAAACCATAAATAAATTGAGATGAACACGTATAACAAACTAAATTAGTGTTCTAGCGGGGTAAGGCTTTGAGTTTTGGTTTTGGAAGGTTGCGAGTTCGAGTTTACCTTTAACCCCTTTTTTGTAACTTTTTATTTTAATTTGTTTTTTAAATCTATGTATTGTATTCAACGCGCCCTACTTACGGTATGCGCATATAATGTATATATGTGTGGCCTTCGGGGGCAAAAGTAAAGTTACACTAGTTTTAACGTTATTTACTAATTTTGTGAAAATAACGTTAAAAATGACGGACGGTTAATCATGCATCATGTGGTGGCGTTGATAGCGAAAAGACAAGGGAGTACATGCACCAATCGAGTTTGTCCTGATTGCTAAGTGTTATGTGCCTTATGTCCAAGGCTTGATACAAAACCACATCGAGCCGGAGGTCTCACTAGAAGCAGCCTCTCTATTCTCAGGGGATAGAGG
Organism: Ambrosia artemisiifolia; assembly: GCA_032199755.1. NCBI lineage: Eukaryota > Viridiplantae > Streptophyta > Magnoliopsida > Asterales > Asteraceae > Ambrosia > Ambrosia artemisiifolia. The sequence continues at coordinate 13,538,628 of CM063521.1, forward strand.
TAAGGTGGTCTACATCTTACCCTCTTCAGACCCTACCTTAGCATTGCTATAGGTGAGATTAACTGAGTATGATGATGATGATGAATTAATGATGATGTATTGTATTCAAGCCTCCCAATTTATTAGGGCTTCTCATTTCTGGCTTCTATGAGTCGGCTGTGAGGCTCCTAAATAGCTCCGATCTATATTCGTCACCCACTTTTGTTTTGGTTATACGAAAGTGAATGAATTTATCGTGTTTGTAGTTTTTTAATGTTCTTTTTATCGGGTAAATCCATGATCATGATTCGGTGTGTTGAACTCCCTTAGTTTTGTTAGATTAGTTATTGTTTGATTATGTATGAAGGAGAAAGTGTATTTATTTCTTGGTTTAATAGTTTCCGTTTGCTTGTCACTTTTCAGATTCTATTTTTTACACACATTAAATTTAAGTTGCCCCCAAATTAGTACTAAAGTTTTATGCTCATATGTTTGTGCTATTTATGAAATTAGTAAATATTGTTGGTATTAGTATTGCTAGTATGGATATTGGATGTTTTGAAAAAAAATTTAACTGTTGGATGTTGATGAGTGATATAGCTACTACAAATGGTTATATACATAAAAGACGTATTATTAATGAATAATTAGTGTTGATATGTTCCTCACAAAAGGTTTGATTCTATCATTGTTTTATATCTTTGTTAATAGTGATATTTTCAAAAGGTGGGGGATTTTAAGCCACTAAAATGACCTAAAGCCACTATTCATTTTGATTTATGTCTTGCATTGATTATTAATTTGGAGGTAATATGGTTTATGATGATGAGTGAGATGACAATATTCTTGGTTACATTTTAGATTCTATACGTTAAAACTAAACTAAACTAGTGAAATCATGATGTTTAACTGTATATTGATTTATAATTGTTAAAACTAAACCTGATAACCTGATCTGTTCTGGTTGTTCAGACCAAAAAAACCATTTGGTTGTGAAAAATGTGGCCATTGTAAAAGGTGAATTCATAGGAAAAAAAAATAATGGGTCCTCCACAAGGAGACAGACGCCTCCTCGTCGATGCCGCCTGTTTGACTAACTATCTTCTTCCATAGCTACTCTCATCCTAATGACAATCCCTAGTTCTCTCTCCTCTAATATACTCTCGCAAACCTACCTTTCTTTCCACGTGCGGCCTCTATTCACTCTCCTTAACAGACCTACAAAATCTCCTCCTCTACATTCCACTTCCCCCTTTAAACACCTCAAGGATGCAAGGTGGAAATTGAAATAATCAACTACAAACTGCTTAATCTATTAAATTATTATATTATACGTAATAAACCAATATAAGTTTAGGTACGTGTCATTCACTGAAGCCATATGTTTTTTGGTATTTCCCGTCTCTTTCTCCTACTTAATTATGGATACTTATCTTTAATTATTTCTCCTACTTAATTAAGGATATTTATCTTTAATTAAAGATATTATTTCTTTATATCTTACTTAATTATGGATAATTATTTTTGTAATTAAAGATAGTTATTATATTATTAACCAAATTAATTTAGTATAACATTAATTACTAAAACTTTAAGCAAATTTATATATTTTTACTTTAAAATTTCACTAAGTTCAAACTTATGTTAACTAAACTACTAAAAATGAAAAATAATAAGGATAATTGTTTGTAAGTCATATCTAAAAATTTTCAAATACTTAATGTGGTTGGATGGTAAATAATAGAAAAAATACAATATGTTAAATAATAAAAAATAGACGGTATTACAAAATCAAAGTTAATTCCCATTTAATAAACATGTTATAAAAATTATCTTAACAAAATTTATAACTGTTACATCAATGTTTAATTTTTAAAATACTTATTTTTACGATTGTAAATGTTAACAAATTACATTATATTTTATTTTATTAGTATAATACACCGATTTTTCCAACCGTACACTGCATATGTTTTTTTAAACATAACTTTTTTACAAATTATATATAATATTACATCTATCAATTAATATAATTCACGGAATTACAACTTTAATCTCATGATTAATTTCAATTTCAATTTCAAAAGGTATAATTTGTATGTAAGTTTAGGCATAAACGACTTGCTAATTTAACATTAACATAATTTCATATAAACTAGCCAATTTTAGTTAAGAATAAATGTACTTACAAAAACACGACATTAACAACACATGGAAATAAATTGACAGAATATTGTTTGAAATTCGAATAAAGATACAGTAAATGCGTGGAACTTTTATATCATGATATACACAACTAAAAACCGACTTCCACTATCATCACTTTCTGACGCCAAAGGGTAGTCAAAAATATGTTAACGACGTGTCTAACCGACATTTTGACGATATGATGATAGAAAAATAAAAAATAAAAACAAAAAACCAAATTATATATAGCTCAATTTCGATATTTTGGATGACATAGTTAAGGGGTGTCACCTAAAATGGCTCTTGGTACCCCCACTATCCTCACGGGTCAACGACATCAGTGACCCGAGTAGTGAGTTCTTTGTAGGCAGGGGTACCATTTCCGTGTTCTAGGTCACAATGTGAAGAGAGAGAGAGAGAGATGCATGATACTCAGATGTTTCACGGGTGGTGCTGTGTCGCTGAGATAGGTTCTCAGGTGGCGGTGTACGGGTATCTTGTCGTGTCAATGTGTCATGTCCGAATCTATTTAAGTGAGGGGTATAATTGCCACTTTGCTATTAATTGTCGACATTACTTAATCACCTGTTGTTAAAAGATATGAAAGAAATAACTTTCTTAATTGATAAAATAGTTAATTATGTACACATAATTCCTTCGACTTTATTTGATGTTAAAGATTTCTTTTTCAGGCATATAGTATATATTTTATGGTCTCAACACTTTTGGGTTTGGGTGTGATCTTATTATCCTCAACTTTTTATAAAGTAAAATGGAAGAAAAGCTACTAAAATATTATCAAATTGGATGCAACTTCACTCTTTTTATCACACTTGTCTCGTAACTTTAGATAAGGTCTTTAAATAATGACAGTAGTTTTTATTAAGATTGTTTTCTAGAAAACTAAGTTACATAATTAGGGTTAGGCAAACAATCTTATCCGTTGAAAACCATTATTATGATATGAATAATCGTTGAAATCAATGACACTTTGCAAAACTAATAAGAAATGTATACTACAAGGAGTTCTAGTTAATTTTATGAAACTCAAAAGTTCAGTTATTAATGTTTTTTTACTTCAATTTTTTTCTTTCATTGATAATTGATCTCTGGTTATTATCGACCCTATCAACTTGGATTAGGTGATACCATGAATGAAAAAAAAAGATAGAATTTTAACACTTGATAACAAACATTTATTTTAAGTACAAATCAATCCAGGCATAAAGAGACATGAACCTAATCTAAACCACTTACCCAAACATAATGATGGCTATAAATCCAACATTGTGTGTTTGCTAAACTCAGTCGGTGTCGTCTTGGTTCACAATTATACAAACCTAAATGGCTGATTTGAATAGATTAGGATTTCAAGAAACTGATCACACGATTAAATGTGATTTTCTATGGTTGAAGAGAATTGAATAGCTGATTGGACACAATGTACAACCCTGATGGATAGATCGAATAATGCTTGAACAAATAGGAGAACAAGAGACAATAAGGGAAGAAAACAGGAAAAAAACAGGTATTTGAATAGAGACTTTTCATATGCCATAATGTCATCTCAAAATATGTGTAAAATTACCTTTGTGACCATCCTATTTGCTTAATAATATATCATATAACCTGAATAGCCAATTTGAATATACTAGGATTTCAAGAAATTGATTACGCGCTTAAATGTGATTTTCTGCGGATGAAGAGAATTGAATGTTGATCGGAAGATAATGTGAAACCTTGATGGATAAATCAAATAACACTTGAACAAACAGGAAGACCAGGGGCAACAAGGGAAGAAAACAAGAAAATAACAAGGACATAAACAAAGACTTTTCATATTTTATCTAAAAATATGTGTAAAATTACATTTGTGGCCATCCTATTTGCTTGATGTATTATAGATTATAGATACAAATTACAGAATATAAATGAATCGTTTAAATTAATTGTCCCTTTCTCTTTGTTTATAGAGTAGTTAAATGAGTCATTTTTTTAAATTTATTATCTAACAATAAATAAATAGTTTAAATTGATTCTCCCTCTCTCTCAATATTTATAAAGTAGTTATATCAATCATTTTCATTGGTTAGTAGGTTAAATCTGACACAATAGAAATTGTGTCACACACATAAACACGAAAATGTCACATGTATTTGCAAGTTGACACAAACACGACCAGGTTAACCTAGTTTTCTTAAACTATGCCAACTTATTTTTAAACTTCTAAATTTTGGTATAAAATACCCAAATAGTTTAACTTATTATAACCTACAAATCCGTAGGGTTGGCACACACACGACCGTACATTTTTGCGTGTTCAATCCGATCTCGTTTAAAGTAAACCTAAACCTGCGAGTTTCATGTAAGGTTTATGTTACGTCCAAAATCCAACCCCTAAGTCCTTATGCTTCATTCAACTATTCCATGTGTGAACACAATATTTTGTTCCAACGTCTTTAGCGGGGAAAATAGGCCTAGCAAAATTTAAGAATCAAATATATGACACTTCTCCGAATTTCCGAATATTTTTTTTTTTTTTGAAAGTGACAATAATGAAGTGGTCGCAAAATTAACCTTTATGTGGTGGAATACTTGGAAGTGAAGTAATAAAAATATGAAGTTCATACTTATGAATCTTAGACTAAGGCACTAAGTCATCATAAGAAAAAGTCTCTTGTTGAGGATATTTGTACAAAGGGATTGATCCATATGGAAGGACCACCTTTTTTCTGCTTTAGATCTAACTTAATGGTATTAGTACAAAGGGATCGATCGATAAGGATGGTTGGACCACTCTTTACGCCAATTATTGGTGTATGAACCGAATGACACTTGTATTTACTTCAGTACTACAAAAAGAAGTATGTATGACCAATCTTTGCAAATCACAAGGATAAATGACCGTCAATAATTTGCTAGCAGTTTGCTACTGAAAACTTGGGGGTCGCGAAAATTACAAGGAAACCTTATATTTTATAACCAATACAAATCTCTATTCTAATAAAGGATTCCAATTAACGTCACATGACACTTTCTTCTACAATTTCTAATAATATTATTAATATCAATATCTAAAAATAATATAATAGATATCTAATAACTAATATATTTTACTAATATCTAGTATTATTAATATATAATAAATTGCTAAATATAGTTATCAAAGTTCATAGAACTAACAAATATATAATTTAAATTGATAATTAAAAAAAAAAACTCATGTGGTGGGAATTCAGTTTTGATCATTTAATTTATTATATATATACATCAAGAGAAAGAAAAAAACTATTAAACTTTAAAGTATAAAAATTTGTGATCATTAAAAAAACTGTTTGAATTTTACTATTTCTTTCAAAAAACAATACATGATAGAAAGTAAATTTATTAAAAAAAAATTGTACGCAAACTTAATATTTAAAATTTAGCTGTACTATCATTCCTAGGTAGTTTTGTAGCTATTTTTGAAATATTGATCTCTTGAATTATATAAATTAATTTCAAAATTATGTTTTTCTTTAAATATCTAAAGAAAAAGTTGATATTTTTCTAATTATGGATAGTTTTAATCAATTTTTGTATAGTATTTATCATTGTTTACTTACATTATATGATTCTTTATTCTACTTGTGTACGAGTTTTTTTTTTTTGAACGGTCAACTTCTTTAAAAACACGCACCCGGTCATCAAACCTATTACATCATGTACATCGGGCTATTACACCTATCAAGCCATACAATGTTTTTAAATCTTGATCTATTTTAAAGCCAAAAAATTTCTTCAATTTAACATTAGCCACGATCTCTCAAGCCATGGTCCACCTATGACAATAACAATGCCTTGCATAATTTTCTTCCATTACTTGTTTCTGGCGACCGACTTGAATACCTCCTGCAAGTCTCTAACATCAAGCGTATAATGCCATCTGCAAGATCACACCAAGACCTGATTCTCGTCCAAACCTCCAAAGCAACGTTGCATGCCATGTACAAGTGCTCCACTGGTTCTTCTCCATCGTCGTATAAAGGATAAACCAAATCACCTATGTGAATAGGTCGTTTCTCTAGCTCCAGCCTTGTAGGAATACGGTGCATTTCTACTCTTCACGCAAAGATGTTGCATTTAAGAGGAACCCAATTCATCCAAAGAATTCGCAAATATTTACATCCATTTGAACCCATTCGGTTTTAACAGCCCCCACCGAAAAATCTAAAGAATCTGATCCATTCCACACCCATCCATTGGGCCGAGGCCCAAGTTGCACAATATGAATAACCATCGACAATTCTGCCATTTCTTGAAGCTCTTCAAATGTTCTTCAAATGTTGCCGGATTTCTGCTCCAACTAAACTCCAAAGCCTAATTAATCTCATTTCGAACTAGCCTATCTGCAACCGAACATCTCTTTGTCTTTTCTAATTTTAAAGATATTAGGCCATCTAGACATGAAAGTTTCCTCCCATACTAAATGTCACACCAGAATTGAACTTTTAAACCATTCCCCACGACACCTGTAATTAAATTAGAAAGGCTCCTTCATTAGCTCGAACCGATTCACAAAGCTTCACAATGTTCTTCCACAGATTTATAATATATTTGTTGCAAGATATAGAGGAAAAAACCACTCAACTCACATGACATCCATCCACTATACCTCTCAAAATGTTATCCGCTTCGACTCGATAATGCCACGCCCATTTGAAAATAAGGGCATCATTTACGACCGTAAGCTTGTGCAAACCAAGGCCTCCCATGTTAACCGGACGAGTGACCTTATCCAAAGCCAGCCAATGAACTTTATTTTCCTCATTACTTCCCGCCTATAGGAATCTTCTCATCTTTTTCTCTAAATAATCAACTACCGCATTCGAAGCCTTATATAGAGCGAAGAAGTAAATCAGAAGACTTTCGAGAACTGATTTAATCAAAGTAATCCTCCCCCGGTAGACAAAGTCTTAGCCTTCCATTTACTAAGCCTTGCATCAAAAACATCTAATACAACTTTCCAATTATTTTCTCTATTCATGTTTGCACCAACCTTTGTACCCAAATAATCAAACGGAATCTCCCATTTTTGCACCCTAACACCTTAGCCACATCTTCCGTATCCGCATTAGAAACACCGATCCCAAACAAGCTAGACGTATGAATATTAATTTTAAGCCCGGAACACAAATAGAAAACCCTTAGAAGATGAGCCATTTTTTCCACATTGTTTTTGTCCCATTCGCCCACAATCAAGGCATCATCGGCATAGAATAAATGGGAGAGGCTCATTTATTCTCCGATATGACAATCCTTTCTAGTTCCCCAAAGCCAAAGTTTTATCCAAAACGCCAAAAAAGTGATCGTCCGGTGGCCAAACCCATCTAAACAAACTTACTCAACATTGGAGGAGATGACTTGGTAGGCGTTCGTTTGCTCAAGCGGACCCGTCTGGTGGAGGGTGGTGGGGCCCAATTGAATAAAACCATTAATTTTTAATAAAAAAATGAATTTGTTTATTATTATTTAAATTTTATTTTCTTATTTGATATATTTTTCTCTTTTTATTTATTATCAAATTTGCAATTTAAAAATAATAAATAAATGGTGACAGATTAAAATAAATTATAAATATATTAAATACATATAAATAAATTAAATAAAATGAAAAATAGGTGATGAGGTGGAGGTTTGGTATGGTTTACTGTTGACAAAAAAACAGGTTGGAAACGGTTGGGGTTTGAAATTATGTGGCATAGTAATATGACGGGTTCAAAGAATGGACAACGTAAACCATTAGAAATGCTCTAATAGATAAAGAGGTCCCAACTGTACTTAAGCATCTAATCCTAGTCTTTATGTTCTCTGTGTTAGAAGAGTTAGATGCCCCTCATGTTGAACAGTCTAACATCAAGTTGTTAGGACCTGTGTCGCTATGCGAACACTTAACACAAGACTGAAATCAAGCTAGAGTGGTTTATGAATCAGTCATCAAGGATCTTAGCCAAACGGTGATCGGCTGCGTAAGCACTTTGGGCGCAGGTTTCTCGATCGGACTTGACGAATTGTCATAAAGACAACACTCTACTTTATATATAATAAATTGGATTCTAAAATAAGATTCAATGAATTAGAAGCATTCGCAGTTTTCTGTTCGTTTGTCATCATCTTTTCTCCTCATCGCTAGCCTATTTCCAAGAGGGGAGGGAGAAGGTCTTTCAAGTTGGAGAGCATATGAGATTTATCCATCGCAGCATTGCATCTATCGACTGAACAAAGTAACTTTCAAAGTGGACTGGGAAGGAATGCGAATAGGTATTTCAATTGTTGGACTAAATGAATAGGCAAGGAAGGCAAGGCACTTGACTGAAAGGTCCTACCCGACTCATTCTTAGGACAGGCTTAGTTCTAGCTATCTAAAATGAAGAAATTGTACAAGGGATCAATCCTATTTCACAAAGTAACTTCTCAAAGGTCGAAGGCGTAGTATCGATTACTTGTGTTGGACTACCCTTTATAGGATAGATCAGATATACTGTTAGGTTTTGGTTGGACTGCTTGGTACGGAATTCACTGAGATTGACTTTAGATATCGCATTTTCGGTATAGCATTTACTGTTCGAGATTTCCGGTATGTAATCGACTCCTATATAAAGCAAGAAAGTCTTTCAATTCCTAGTTCAATATTCCATTAGAATAACTGATGTTGGACTAGCTGACTCCCTAAGCTTTGTCGTGTTGCATTAGAAAGTGGGGAATTCCATCGTCTTTGGTATGCGAATTTCAAGCTGCTACTGCTCCGATATGTGCTTTAGACGTTGCTTAGCCGGTATCTGACTGAACTAGCTGGTTTAGATTTCATTAGTTGAAAGTCTCGCACTATTTACACTATTTAAACAAATACTGTGTAAAATGGATATGATATAAGGGAAGGATTGACCTGTTGGTTGACTTCTCAATTGAGAAAAGACTGGAATGAAACTGGCAATGCTCTCTTCGGTTTTCATCCGGTTGGCAATCCTCTCTTCGGTCCTAGTTGAGTTCTGTCTTAGCTTTACGGTAAAGGGATAGGCTTAGCCTATTGAACGGGGAGAGCTAGGCTGCACTCACCATTGAATAACGGGATAAAAGGCTACTTTCAGATCTCTTTCCCTGTAGTCGTACTATGACTTTCTGAGAGATTGAACTCGAAGGAGATGGGGGACGTCGAGGACGATAACTTGTTGCAAGAGGGGAAGAAAGTATAATAAGAAGTGAATTTTGCGGTGTTACGTCAGGATACGAACTACTAGGACCAACGAGGTAGAATACTTTCCCTAGGGGATAAGATAGTGTTCCATAAGACTTTTTGCCTACTTGCTTGGTTACAATGTTTACCCGAAAAGAGACATTACATTTAAGGAATCCCCCTAGTTAGTTACCAAGGAGTAGATTTCCGTCCGTCACGTACACGTATACTTTACATACACAAGTGGTCGGGCGAGAATAGACGATGCAGGTCATTAAGTGGGAGTTTTCTTTAAGGCATTCCTTTCCCGTCCTGAGCAAGCCTCTTTCGGTCAGTCTGTAAGTTAAACAAAAGTCCATCTGATCAGCCAGTTGCAGAAGAAGCTCAGCTTAAAGCTAGTAAGCGCAGAACGACGTTGCTTTAGCTTTCGGGCGTCAAAGCGTAAATCTGTAGGTTCGGGCTAAGTTCAGTCTATTGCTACTTACGGTGATAAAAAAAAGGCCCTTCAAACTTCACTTTCTGGCATCACAGCCTATTCCGACAACGTGACAAGCAAAAGGCAAAGACCGGTATGCCGACAACAGAAGAAAAGGAGCAAAGCCATAAGCCAAGCTAGCGTGCTGAACAGAAAGTCGTATAGTGATCACAGCTTATTCACTGAGACGAGCACCTATTCGATAGCAGCTTGTACCCTGATTCCAATAACAAATGGAATTCCTCCTAAAAGAGTTGATTCAATCGGGTTATCAGCTTCGGCTATTCTCACTGCTAGCAAGTTAGTTAGGTCTAGTATGCCTATTCCTATTAGATTATACAGTGCCACTACCCACTTCTACTAAGGCTGGGCTTAATAGGAGCAAGAGACTTGGTGGCAACAACCAGAATGAAATATTATTTAATCGTGGAAATGCCATGTCAGACGCACCTATCAGAATCGGAACAGACCAATTACCAGATCCACCTATCATCGCCGACATAACCATAAAAAAGATCATTAAAAAACGTGAGCCGTTATTACAACATTATAAAGTTGATGATTCCCACCAAGAATTTGATCGTCAGGTCGTGCTAATTCCATACGAATCAGTACTGAGAAGCATGTGCCCATCACTCCAGCAATGGCACCAAAGATGAAATATAGAGTCCCTATATCCTTGTGGTTAGTGGAAAACAGCCATCGGACCGGATTTGTCATAAAATAGAAGCTCAACCAGTTGGGAGAAGGTACCAAGACTCAAGACCAGAAACGGGTAGTTATGCTTAGTCAACTTGACTTTATGCATAACTACCCATTTCTGGTGTTTCTAAATAAAAGCTGTTTTCTATGTTAAAAGAATACTGGGAGCAAAGAGTCTCAGTCCACCAAGACTCAAGACGCTACTCGAGAGACTAAGCTTGGGATATTGAGGTGTTAAGTTGAGACGCGAAGAAGGACCAAAGGGATGCAGCCAGCTCTCCTTGAACAAAGAGATTCGAGATGGATTTACTATGAAGGCTGGAACAGCAAAGACAACAAGAGATAAACCGAAAACCCAGAGACTTCATACGCTCATCAGTGGATATTGCCTTATGCATAAGTCGCCAAAAAAACCTGCCTTTGGGTGTACCCATTTATTCCAAACATATTTCCACCAGTAGACAGAAGGATGAGAAGCCCGCGTCGATTACCATGCACTAGAAGCAGAGAAGGCATCCATCAGGATGAAGTAGCCAGTGAAGTTTGCCCAGAAAGACAGCCCCGTATAGATTGAATTTCTTGAATGGGTATAGGATCCAACTCAGAATTTCATCCATCAAATATTGTGGTCATTGAAGGCCTCTTTGACAGAGATATGATGCTGAGGAGGCTTGTCTACCTGCAGAGGAGAATTCAACCACATATCATGCCAAAAAATGTTACCTTTACCGATAGAAAAGCTAGCTGGTGTATTTCACCTGAATCCTTCTAAAAGCTGGTTTCAAATACAAATACTTTTGTATTCTTTTATTTTGTTTTCACACAAGGCCGGGTGTATCTTTTATTTTCAATTTTTTTATAGATCTATGAGTTCTTTGTATAGTTTGAGATGAAATTTTTATAGATCTATAAATTCTTTGTACAATTTGAGATGTATACATATTTATCAATTTTCCTGTTAATTTCGTTAATATCTAATCACCGTTATTTGTACTTTTAAGATTTATGTAAATTGTTTTTTTTTTTATAATTTGAGGAATTAATAAAATTTCCTATGTGTGGTTTACCAATTATCAATGTATTCTCTCACATCCAAATTTTTGGAGTTATTTCTATAGAGGTTGATGAACTCAAAAATGTTGGAGATGTTAACAAATTAATTGGAAATATTTCATCAGAGTTAGAAAAGATGCGGTCACTAAAATTATTGTAAGTTGTTCAATTTTAGTTTATGTTAATCTATTGGTTTTAGAAAAAAACACTCCTTATGCGCAGGGCAACGGGGTTGGTGGGTAAACCACGTCCGATAGAGTGATGAGCAGCGTTTACACAAGTCGATAAGTGAAAGGCCTGGGGTGTACCATCTATTCTATTAGTTGATATATTTGAATCTTTAATTGTCCATCAAATTACTTTCAGTTTCAAAACTATTAGTTTATTTAATTATTAAAAAAACCTAAAAAAATGTTAAGAAAACCTATGTTGTTTTCTTAACACAACTTTGATTTAAAGTCTAGAATTTTGTTGTCTCTTACTTTTAAAAATCAGGTTTTCGATGATTTTGGAAATTGGTATATAGAATAACGGTGGACATATGTGATACATTTTTTATATTGACTTTTAGTAATTATCAAAATTATGCTATTCAAACCCATGTAGTACACGGGTATCTAACCTAGTGTATTCATATACAAGGTAAACGAAATAAATAAACGAAAAATCATGGCATGTTATACCTTCCTGCAAACAACTCACGAACATCACCGGTCACCCTGCTCCAACCAAACCAACATTAACGAGTCACGTTCACCATACTCAACTTGGAACCAACACCAATCACAACATCCTAACCAACACCAACCGCAATTATAATATAAGACTTACCCAAAACCGAGGCCCAAAAGGAAACCGGATCTCCTGGTCATTGCACCATAACCCAAAACGGGAAGCTCTCTGTCGCCATTGTTCCATCTCTCCGCGTCTCGAGTTCTGGGGTCATGGTTGTGGGTTTTTGAAATAATGGGTGTGAGAGGGCGGCGCTACCGCATCACGGTGGTCGCTGCACCACCGGTGACCCGGCTGGTGATAATGGTTCGTCGTTGTTGGTTTTCATGATGAAAATGAAGGTGGTTACGTGAGGTTGCCGCTGCTGCTCTAAAGGGAGAAGGGAGGAGGTGAATGTTAGGATTGAAGAAGGAATGAGTGAGCAGATGGAGAATGATAGATTTCATAGTTAGGGTTTGGTAGGTGGGTAGGTGAAAAGTTATTGCTTAAACTAAGTTATTTAAATGCTAGATTATTATTTCATTATTTCTATTTGTTTAGATCTTGTAAAATGATTATTTGGACTAAATTATTTGTTATATATATTTATAGTTGTGGTTAAATTTATAAGAATAAGTGCCAGTCTTCTAGCACGTCATTACATGCAACAAATTATTATTTTCGACACAAATAATAGCATAATTAGATAGTTTAATGTACTAATGAATAAAACGTATCTCTTGTTAATGAGATATTAATCTAAACGAGTTAGAATAAAATTTATTTATTTTGAAATATAGTCGGGCGTTACAGTCTACGCGGCACAAACATAACACTGATGTGACGCAATAAAGCATCTAGGGATTCTATGCTATACCACCCGGCCTTGTGTAAAAATAAAATAAAAGATACAAAAGTATATGTACCGGCTAACAGGGTTAATTCTTGGTGTTTCCCAAATGCCTGCCAACTTGCTTGACATGTCATGTCCATCAGTCTGAACACCCACCGCCTTGCAGGATAGTACATCTAATCAAAAGTAAAATACACCAGATTAAGACCCATACAATAAATAAAAGACAGTTGGTATCGACAAGCTTAAACCTTATAATAGATGACCTTGATAATAGAGGTGTAACAAGCCATAAAAAATAAATATGTAAAAATACTATCAGTTTGTCAAATAAGATAACAAAGTTATCTTGTTTCAATAAAAAGATTGTTTTTACAACATCAAAAGGATTCAGGTGTTATGCATAAAGTCACACACTGGACAACTTATAACCATTTTCCTCTATAGCTAGCTTTTCCTTTCAATTTTACTTGTATGATAATACTATGACCCATTAGTAATATAACATGATTTGAGTAACTTTAGTAATATAAAAAGCCCCAAGTAACGGGCTAACAGGGTTAATTCTTGGTGTTTCCCAAATGCCTGCCAACTTGCTTGACATGTCATGTCCATCAGTCTGAACACCCACCGCCTTGCAGGATATTACACCTAATCAAAAGTAAAATACACCAGATTAAGACCCATATAATAATTAAAAGACTGTTGGTATCGACAAGCTTAAACCTTGATAATAAAGGACCTTGATAATAGAGGTGTAACAGGCCATAAAAAATAAATATGTAAAAATATTATCAGTTTGTCAATAAGAAAAGTTATCTTGTTTCAATAAAAAAATTGTTTTTACAACATCAAAAGGATTTAGGTGTTATGCATAAAGTCACACACTGGACAACTTACAACCATTTTCCTCTATAGCTAGCTTTTCTTTTCAATTTTACTTGTACGATAATACTATGACCCATTAGTAATATAACATGATTTGAGTAACTTTAGTAATATAAAAAGCCCCAAGTAACAGGCTAACAGGGTTAATTCTTGGTGTTTCCCAAATGCCTGCCAACTTGCTTGACATGTCATGTCCATCAGTCTGAACACCCACCGCCTTGCAGGATATTACACCTAATCAAAAGTAAAATACACCGGATTAAGACCCATATAATAATTAAAAGACTATTGGTATCGACAAGCTTAAACCTTGATAATAAAGGACCTTGATAATAGAGGTGTAACAGGCCATAAAAAATAAATATGTAAAAATATTATCAGTTTGTCAAATAAGATAACAAAGTTATCTTGTTTCAATAAAAAAATTGTTTTTACAACATCAAAAGGATTCAGGTGTTATGCATAAAGTCACACACTGGACAACTTACAACCATTTTCCTCTATAGCTAGCTTTTCTTTTCAATTTTACTTGTATGATAATACTATGACCCATTAGTAATATAACATGATTTGAGTACCTTTAGTAATATAACAAGCCCCAAGTAACTGGCTAACAGGGTTAATTCTTGGTGTTTCCCAAATGTCTGCCAACTTGCTTGACATGTCATGTCCATCAGTCTGAACACCCACTGCCTTGTAGGATATTACACCGAATAAAAAGTAAAATACACCAGATTAAGACCCATTTAATAATTAAAAGACAGTTGGTATCGACAAGCTTAAACCTTGATAATAGAGGACCTTGATAATAGAGGTGTAACAGGCCATAAAAAATAAATATGTAAAAATATTATCAGTTTTTCAAATAAGATAACAAAGTTATCTTGTTTCAATAAAAAGATTGTAGTTACAACATCAAAAGGATTCAGGTGTTATGCATAAAGTCACACACTGGACAACTTATAACCATTTTCCTCTATAGCTAGCTTTTCTTTTCAATTTTACTTGTATGATAATACTATGACCCATTAGTAATAATAAATAAAATAAAAGATACAAAAGTATATGTAGCTCACGAGCTCTATATAATTATACATCGTACACACTACATATATATACCCAGTACATACCCCTTGGACAACATGTTTAATAGTAACCTGTTAGTTAAATAGTCTAAAAATTGATTTGTTGATAATGATTCTTTTGGTGTTCTTAAGAACAACTACTGAATGATTACTTATCAGTAGTTGACTACTCACCAGCAGTTCCAGTAAAAGAAGCGTTTGGGGTAGATAATGCATGATGATGCTATATTTGAAATGGATACAAGATCGGAAACAATGGTTGATGATGAAAATAGACAATTACAGATTTGCCATAACATGAATGTTCATATATGTAGTCTTATATCTAATCATCAGTGTACATTTATCTCTTGACAGGTACGTAAAAGTGGAAACAAATGTCACAACCCGGCCACAGGGGGCCTGGACGAAATAACAGATTGGTACAACATTCACGCAAATGCAAGCAACAGCGGAAGCGGCATAAAAATAACCAACTTTATTAACATAATTTATACAATTTAATACAATTTCATTAACTAAACTAGTCCCTGATCGTACTTGCGCGGTAATATCTATGGTTACTCGATCGTCTTCTCGTTCGTCCACTGGTTGTGACTCCGAGCTGCAATCATACGTTCTCCATATCTCCTAAGCCGATACCTGAACACATGCTTAAAATGGTTTGGGTCAACAATAATGTTGGTGAGTTCGTGTGTTTAGTTACATAGGCGCCCAAATTTGTTTATCAAAACAGTATCATTTATCAAACAGGTTTATCTAGTTATGGTGTTACAATTCTACAAGCTGGCCACTCAACCCTTGGCACCTAGCCCATGCCTAACCATGTCTAGATGTATCAACATAAACTATACCCGTTATTGTCATAGTTCTCAACCTATGTCCTGCCTCATAGGTTCCCCAATGGCAAAATATATGCCGCAACGACCCGTCGGTCTCAGTGGGGGTTTCCGGGTCTAGGCCGGACCACTGTGCGTGGGGGATTCCCCAAGTAGTACTACCCATATATTAAGTCGGCTCTATCCTAGAGTTGATGAGTGCCTGGTTTAGTATGCATAACAAGCAAGCAGGTAATCACGCTCTGTAAAACTAACACCCATAACAATGTACAAAACAGTTTAGAAGCATGCGTCACCCCAAAACATTTGTAAAAGTAAAAAGAGGGGAGTTCACGAAACTCACCTTTGTTTGCATAGTTTAAATACGAAAATCGGTGCTCGGTATCGAATACCGACATCCTCCTGGTTGGGCCCTATGTCGACACACATTATTATTAGTACTTGGTTTTATTCGTCATGGTTGCGCGTGGGGACGAGCTCGAGCGTATGATTTCTATTTATACCATTTGGTTCTAGTCGTCCAAGGTTTAACATATATGTCACACGTGTCCATAATTCTATGTTTCATTCCATCTTATTAATCCAAAGTCTATATCCGAATCCTAGTCGTCGAGTCTATAACCTAATCGTCACATGTTTGAGTCTATGTCCAACCGTTTGTGCTTATACTATAACTTTCTATTGTTCTTGCGTCTATTTTCTATTATCAAGTTTATATATATTACAAACCCTTGTATAACGCTTTTTATCCAATTTGTGTCCAAGTTCCGTTGTCCGCATCTAGTGTCCAAATTATTCGTCTAAGTCTTACTATTTATCTTAACTTATATATTTGTTAGTTTCAATATATGTGTATTAGTTGATCATAACCTCATTATAGTCTCATTTGTCCGATTGTCTAAGTTGTCAAATCCGAAGCTTTAATGTCCAATATTCCATAAGTCCATTTCCAAGTCTTAAATGCTCAAGTTAATGTTTGTGTTACTATTACATATATGTCTTAGTTAATTATGCCGAGTCCTAGTCTCCATCATCCGAAACTATGTTTCCGATCTTTCAATGTCAAGATTTACTATCCATTCTACTATGTATATAAGTTTGTACTTTTAGTTCATCTTGGTCGTAACTATGTCCAAGTCGCTAGACTAATGTTCAAATCGTATACTCAATGTTCAAGGCTCCAAACAATATCCGCGAGTTATACCATTTTGTATCCCACATCAAATCCAAGGTATTCAACTAATTATCCGATTTAGTTTATGGTTTAGTCTCGGTTCATTATACGCTCGTTTAGTCCCACACGCAATGTAATTATAATATAAATGTTTATATTAAACGAGATTTGTGTTCGGTTATACCTACTGCTCGGGTTACTGTTCACGTGACCCGGTTGACTGCCAGGTTGACCCAGTTGACTGTGTTGACCACAGTTGACTCTTGTTGACCCGAAGGCTGACCCATTACTTAACCTGAGAACAACCACCACTATCCTTCTGCCCTAAACCACCGAACCACCACCTGGTCCTGTCCCGAACCTCTGACCACCGTAACACCACCACAGCTGGCTACCAACACCAACAACCACCAAACTTCCTCCTAACAGCTACCAACACCCCAAGCACCACCAACAATCAGCCACCTCCACTCGGTAACCACCACTGAACCATCACCGCCGCACAACACCTTGCTAACCACCATCACTAATTATCAGGGAAGAAAGGGGTTGTTGGGTTACCTCTGTTTGATGAGAGAACTCGGTAACAGGGGCGGCGCCGCCGCCGAAACCACCGCCCGACCACCGTCGTCTTCGTCTTCTTCCTCCTCCGTCTGTCTCTCTTTCTCTTCTGCTTCTCTCTTTCTTCCTCTTCGGCTCTGCTCTCTCTCTAACCCTGCTCTTACTCTCCGTCTTTCTCTCTCTAGATCTCCTTCTCTCTCTGAAACAATAATCAGTGAAACAAGTGGGTTGTGGATAAGAGGGGTTGTGGGGCTGTGGTCGTCGGAGCTCCGCCGGAGGCGGAGGAGACCACCGGTCTCTTTCTCTTTCTCCTGCTCACTCTCTTTATAGATCTGTTGATAATAATGGTGAAGCAAGGTTGTAGGGGTGAGGGGTTGTTGTGTGGTTGCAGGGGGGCGGGCGCCGCCGCTACCGGTGGTCAGAGGTCTCCGGCTCACCTCCTCCACTCTCGGCTCTCTTCCTCTCTCTAAGATGTAATGTGTGTGTGTGATGGAAGATAAGTTTCAACACACAGATGTGTTGTGTGTGTTTTATAAAACAAAGAAAAGGGAGGTGTCATCAAGAGGGGGAGGACAAGTGTCCTCCTCTTGATGACTCACCCGATTCCGATCGGGTGCGTCTTCGGGTTCGTTAATGTGTTTAAACTCGGTCTCGCAACGCGTTACTTAATAATATTTTATATTATCTGGTTCGGTTTTCAGTTTCGGACATAATTGTCTCGCTTAATATGTTACTTCTAATATTTATTTGGTTACTATTTATTATAAAATGGTACAAAACGCGAAAAAATTTTAGGGGTCTGTGTCGGGTTGTTACATTCTCCCCCCCTTAAAAGAATTTCGTCCGCGAAATTATGGTTGTTGTAATATCTCGAAGTCCATTCATTTGCGGGCACTCGCTTGAATGGAAGAGCGGACAACCATGACATGGAAATCATGGAAGCAGAATCCGCAAACTTTTCGAGCTCTTGGTTTTGAAAGTAATTGGACTTGGAGTTAGTTCTTGGTTAGACTTCCAGTCTTATTTTGATGTACCATCAGTGTTTATATATAGGGCGTACCGCAGCCAGCCCACCACACCGGTGATACTTCAAGAATGCACTAGAAATCTTTCCCAAAAACCTTCATAGAATTTCATACCCCAATATCAGTTTGGAATTTGAATTAAAGTTTATTCTTGGTTAGATCTGTATTCTCATTTCTGACGTATCATTGGTGTTTATATATAGGGTGTACCGCAGCTAACCCACCACACTTTTGATACCTCAAAAACGAAATTAGAAATTCTAACCATAAACCCTTATGGAAAATTTATATCACCATAACGTATTTGTAAATTCACGATCACACAATTGCCAACTCACTTTACATTAGATGATAGGCACAATTTCGATACTGGGTTCGGAAAGAAACCTAACATTCTGGTTCGCAATCAAGATAGCTTCGTATAGAATCCAAACAGTTATCTTAATTAACCAAGCTTTTCCTGGCGTTCACGTACGCTCTAGGAGTTTGCACCATCCGAAAGGGGCCTAAATATCTAGAGAATAAGAAACGACCACGGGAATGTTTGTACTCAAGTGTCGCAAGAACGGTCTAGGTCGTACTGTCTAAGAATTTTGGACGACAAAACTAGGAAACTATCAAGTTTCTGAACAGAATCGGGTAGCTCTATCTACAAGATTCACTGTATCAACGAAGAATTTTTCCAAAAATATCTTAAGGAAACGAGGAAAATCGCTCGATACGCTCGAGCCTATCATTTGTCGAACGGGAATACTATGGTTAGAAAACCAAAAGCACCAAAGATAAGGCGAACTCTCACTTCGCCGGTCACACAACGATACAGTTCATACGATTTTTGTGTTCGAGGATATTATTTTAACTTTCGTGTCTATGACTTTTAATAAAATATCCCCGAAACGCCTTTGTGCCTGCGGATTCATGATTATTTTCGCGACCATAATCACTTCCTCGCCTCACTTAAGCATCCAAGTCTATTCTATTAAAGATCACAACACTTAATATTATGTTTTCATTGATTCTTTCGCAAGTTCGTTCATGTATTCAAATATAGTTTTTATCACCTAACATTTTATCCCATGTGTTCAATACCCAAAATCATCTCGTTCGGCATCTTCTGATTGCAACTCCGGTCTATCCGTCAGGTTTCGGTTCTCCAAACCGAAATGAATAAAGTGGTTTCAAAGTCGGGATCCTATGGTTCGTGGTCAAAGCCTAGTGGAATTATACACGCCGCGCTGTTTGCTCTGATACCAACTGTCACAACCCGGCCACAGGGGGCCTGGACGAAATAACAGATTGGTACAACATTCACGCAAATGCAAGCAACAGCGGAAGCGGCATAAAAATAACTAACTTTATTAACATAATTTATACAATTTAATACAATTTCATTAACTAAACTAGTCCCTGATCGTACTTGCGCGGTAATATCTATGGTTACTCGATCGTCTTCTCGTTCGTCCACTGGTTGTGACTCCGAGCTGCAATCATACGTTCTCCATATCTCCTAAGCCGATACCTGAACACATGCTTAAAATGGTTTGGGTCAACAATAATGTTGGTGAGTTCGTGTGTTTAGTTACATAGGCGCCCAAATTTGTTTATCAAAACAGTATCATTTATCAAACAGGTTTATCT
Source organism: Ambrosia artemisiifolia (assembly GCA_032199755.1). Classification (NCBI taxonomy): domain Eukaryota; kingdom Viridiplantae; phylum Streptophyta; class Magnoliopsida; order Asterales; family Asteraceae; genus Ambrosia; species Ambrosia artemisiifolia. The sequence goes on from CM063521.1 coordinate 13,559,011, forward strand.
AGTTATGGTGTTACAATTCTACAAGCTGGCCACTCAACCCTTGGCACCTAGCCCATGCCTAACCATGTCTAGATGTATCAACATAAACTATACCCGTTATTGTCATAGTTCTCAACCTATGTCCTGCCTCATAGGTTCCCCAATGGCAAAATATATGCCGCAACGACCCGTCGGTCTCAGTGGGGGTTTCCGGGTCTAGGCCGGACCACTGTGCGTGGGGGATTCCCCAAGTAGTACTACCCATATATTAAGTCGGCTCTATCCTAGAGTTGATGAGTGCCTGGTTTAGTATGCATAACAAGCAAGCAGGTAATCACGCTCTGTAAAACTAACACCCATAACAATGTACAAAACAGTTTAGAAGCATGCGTCACCCCAAAACATTTGTAAAAGTAAAAAGAGGGGAGTTCACGAAACTCACCTTTGTTTGCATAGTTTAAATACGAAAATCGGTGCTCGGTATCGAATACCGACATCCTCCTGGTTGGGCCCTATGTCGACACACATTATTATTAGTACTTGGTTTTATTCGTCATGGTTGCGCGTGGGGACGAGCTCGAGCGTATGATTTCTATTTATACCATTTGGTTCTAGTCGTCCAAGGTTTAACATATATGTCACACGTGTCCATAATTCTATGTTTCATTCCATCTTATTAATCCAAAGTCTATATCCGAATCCTAGTCGTCGAGTCTATAACCTAATCGTCACATGTTTGAGTCTATGTCCAACCGTTTGTGCTTATACTATAACTTTCTATTGTTCTTGCGTCTATTTTCTATTATCAAGTTTATATATATTACAAACCCTTGTATAACGCTTTTTATCCAATTTGTGTCCAAGTTCCGTTGTCCGCATCTAGTGTCCAAATTATTCGTCTAAGTCTTACTATTTATCTTAACTTATATATTTGTTAGTTTCAATATATGTGTATTAGTTGATCATAACCTCATTATAGTCTCATTTGTCCGATTGTCTAAGTTGTCAAATCCGAAGCTTTAATGTCCAATATTCCATAAGTCCATTTCCAAGTCTTAAATGCTCAAGTTAATGTTTGTGTTACTATTACATATATGTCTTAGTTAATTATGCCGAGTCCTAGTCTCCATCATCCGAAACTATGTTTCCGATCTTTCAATGTCAAGATTTACTATCCATTCTACTATGTATATAAGTTTGTACTTTTAGTTCATCTTGGTCGTAACTATGTCCAAGTCGCTAGACTAATGTTCAAATCGTATACTCAATGTTCAAGGCTCCAAACAATATCCGCGAGTTATACCATTTTGTATCCCACATCAAATCCAAGGTATTCAACTAATTATCCGATTTAGTTTATGGTTTAGTCTCGGTTCATTATACGCTCGTTTAGTCCCACACGCAATGTAATTATAATATAAATGTTTATATTAAACGAGATTTGTGTTCGGTTATACCTACTGCTCGGGTTACTGTTCACGTGACCCGGTTGACTGCCAGGTTGACCCAGTTGACTGTGTTGACCACAGTTGACTCTTGTTGACCCGAAGGCTGACCCATTACTTAACCTGAGAACAACCACCACTATCCTTCTGCCCTAAACCACCGAACCACCACCTGGTCCTGTCCCGAACCTCTGACCACCGTAACACCACCACAGCTGGCTACCAACACCAACAACCACCAAACTTCCTCCTAACAGCTACCAACACCCCAAGCACCACCAACAATCAGCCACCTCCACTCGGTAACCACCACTGAACCATCACCGCCGCACAACACCTTGCTAACCACCATCACTAATTATCAGGGAAGAAAGGGGTTGTTGGGTTACCTCTGTTTGATGAGAGAACTCGGTAACAGGGGCGGCGCCGCCGCCGAAACCACCGCCCGACCACCGTCGTCTTCGTCTTCTTCCTCCTCCGTCTGTCTCTCTTTCTCTTCTGCTTCTCTCTTTCTTCCTCTTCGGCTCTGCTCTCTCTCTAACCCTGCTCTTACTCTCCGTCTTTCTCTCTCTAGATCTCCTTCTCTCTCTGAAACAATAATCAGTGAAACAAGTGGGTTGTGGATAAGAGGGGTTGTGGGGCTGTGGTCGTCGGAGCTCCGCCGGAGGCGGAGGAGACCACCGGTCTCTTTCTCTTTCTCCTGCTCACTCTCTTTATAGATCTGTTGATAATAATGGTGAAGCAAGGTTGTAGGGGTGAGGGGTTGTTGTGTGGTTGCAGGGGGGCGGGCGCCGCCGCTACCGGTGGTCAGAGGTCTCCGGCTCACCTCCTCCACTCTCGGCTCTCTTCCTCTCTCTAAGATGTAATGTGTGTGTGTGATGGAAGATAAGTTTCAACACACAGATGTGTTGTGTGTGTTTTATAAAACAAAGAAAAGGGAGGTGTCATCAAGAGGGGGAGGACAAGTGTCCTCCTCTTGATGACTCACCCGATTCCGATCGGGTGCGTCTTCGGGTTCGTTAATGTGTTTAAACTCGGTCTCGCAACGCGTTACTTAATAATATTTTATATTATCTGGTTCGGTTTTCAGTTTCGGACATAATTGTCTCGCTTAATATGTTACTTCTAATATTTATTTGGTTACTATTTATTATAAAATGGTACAAAACGCGAAAAAATTTTAGGGGTCTGTGTCGGGTTGTTACATTCTCCCCCCCTTAAAAGAATTTCGTCCGCGAAATTATGGTTGTTGTAATATCTCGAAGTCCATTCATTTGCGGGCACTCGCTTGAATGGAAGAGCGGACAACCATGACATGGAAATCATGGAAGCAGAATCCGCAAACTTTTCGAGCTCTTGGTTTTGAAAGTAATTGGACTTGGAGTTAGTTCTTGGTTAGACTTCCAGTCTTATTTTGATGTACCATCAGTGTTTATATATAGGGCGTACCGCAGCCAGCCCACCACACCGGTGATACTTCAAGAATGCACTAGAAATCTTTCCCAAAAACCTTCATAGAATTTCATACCCCAATATCAGTTTGGAATTTGAATTAAAGTTTATTCTTGGTTAGATCTGTATTCTCATTTCTGACGTATCATTGGTGTTTATATATAGGGTGTACCGCAGCTAACCCACCACACTTTTGATACCTCAAAAACGAAATTAGAAATTCTAACCATAAACCCTTATGGAAAATTTATATCACCATAACGTATTTGTAAATTCACGATCACACAATTGCCAACTCACTTTACATTAGATGATAGGCACAATTTCGATACTGGGTTCGGAAAGAAACCTAACATTCTGGTTCGCAATCAAGATAGCTTCGTATAGAATCCAAACAGTTATCTTAATTAACCAAGCTTTTCCTGGCGTTCACGTACGCTCTAGGAGTTTGCACCATCCGAAAGGGGCCTAAATATCTAGAGAATAAGAAACGACCACGGGAATGTTTGTACTCAAGTGTCGCAAGAACGGTCTAGGTCGTACTGTCTAAGAATTTTGGACGACAAAACTAGGAAACTATCAAGTTTCTGAACAGAATCGGGTAGCTCTATCTACAAGATTCACTGTATCAACGAAGAATTTTTCCAAAAATATCTTAAGGAAACGAGGAAAATCGCTCGATACGCTCGAGCCTATCATTTGTCGAACGGGAATACTATGGTTAGAAAACCAAAAGCACCAAAGATAAGGCGAACTCTCACTTCGCCGGTCACACAACGATACAGTTCATACGATTTTTGTGTTCGAGGATATTATTTTAACTTTCGTGTCTATGACTTTTAATAAAATATCCCCGAAACGCCTTTGTGCCTGCGGATTCATGATTATTTTCGCGACCATAATCACTTCCTCGCCTCACTTAAGCATCCAAGTCTATTCTATTAAAGATCACAACACTTAATATTATGTTTTCATTGATTCTTTCGCAAGTTCGTTCATGTATTCAAATATAGTTTTTATCACCTAACATTTTATCCCATGTGTTCAATACCCAAAATCATCTCGTTCGGCATCTTCTGATTGCAACTCCGGTCTATCCGTCAGGTTTCGGTTCTCCAAACCGAAATGAATAAAGTGGTTTCAAAGTCGGGATCCTATGGTTCGTGGTCAAAGCCTAGTGGAATTATACACGCCGCGCTGTTTGCTCTGATACCAACTGTCACAACCCGGCCACAGGGGGCCTGGACGAAATAACAGATTGGTACAACATTCACGCAAATGCAAGCAACAGCGGAAGCGGCATAAAAATAACTAACTTTATTAACATAATTTATACAATTTAATACAATTTCATTAACTAAACTAGTCCCTGATCGTACTTGCGCGGTAATATCTATGGTTACTCGATCGTCTTCTCGTTCGTCCACTGGTTGTGACTCCGAGCTGCAATCATACGTTCTCCATATCTCCTAAGCCGATACCTGAACACATGCTTAAAATGGTTTGGGTCAACAATAATGTTGGTGAGTTCGTGTGTTTAGTTACATAGGCGCCCAAATTTGTTTATCAAAACAGTATCATTTATCAAACAGGTTTATCTAGTTATGGTGTTACAATTCTACAAGCTGGCCACTCAACCCTTGGCACCTAGCCCATGCCTAACCATGTCTAGATGTATCAACATAAACTATACCCGTTATTGTCATAGTTCTCAACCTATGTCCTGCCTCATAGGTTCCCCAATGGCAAAATATATGCCGCAACGACCCGTCGGTCTCAGTGGGGGTTTCCGGGTCTAGGCCGGACCACTGTGCGTGGGGGATTCCCCAAGTAGTACTACCCATATATTAAGTCGGCTCTATCCTAGAGTTGATGAGTGCCTGGTTTAGTATGCATAACAAGCAAGCAGGTAATCACGCTCTGTAAAACTAACACCCATAACAATGTACAAAACAGTTTAGAAGCATGCGTCACCCCAAAACATTTGTAAAAGTAAAAAGAGGGGAGTTCACGAAACTCACCTTTGTTTGCATAGTTTAAATACGAAAATCGGTGCTCGGTATCGAATACCGACATCCTCCTGGTTGGGCCCTATGTCGACACACATTATTATTAGTACTTGGTTTTATTCGTCATGGTTGCGCGTGGGGACGAGCTCGAGCGTATGATTTCTATTTATACCATTTGGTTCTAGTCGTCCAAGGTTTAACATATATGTCACACGTGTCCATAATTCTATGTTTCATTCCATCTTATTAATCCAAAGTCTATATCCGAATCCTAGTCGTCGAGTCTATAACCTAATCGTCACATGTTTGAGTCTATGTCCAACCGTTTGTGCTTATACTATAACTTTCTATTGTTCTTGCGTCTATTTTCTATTATCAAGTTTATATATATTACAAACCCTTGTATAACGCTTTTTATCCAATTTGTGTCCAAGTTCCGTTGTCCGCATCTAGTGTCCAAATTATTCGTCTAAGTCTTACTATTTATCTTAACTTATATATTTGTTAGTTTCAATATATGTGTATTAGTTGATCATAACCTCATTATAGTCTCATTTGTCCGATTGTCTAAGTTGTCAAATCCGAAGCTTTAATGTCCAATATTCCATAAGTCCATTTCCAAGTCTTAAATGCTCAAGTTAATGTTTGTGTTACTATTACATATATGTCTTAGTTAATTATGCCGAGTCCTAGTCTCCATCATCCGAAACTATGTTTCCGATCTTTCAATGTCAAGATTTACTATCCATTCTACTATGTATATAAGTTTGTACTTTTAGTTCATCTTGGTCGTAACTATGTCCAAGTCGCTAGACTAATGTTCAAATCGTATACTCAATGTTCAAGGCTCCAAACAATATCCGCGAGTTATACCATTTTGTATCCCACATCAAATCCAAGGTATTCAACTAATTATCCGATTTAGTTTATGGTTTAGTCTCGGTTCATTATACGCTCGTTTAGTCCCACACGCAATGTAATTATAATATAAATGTTTATATTAAACGAGATTTGTGTTCGGTTATACCTACTGCTCGGGTTACTGTTCACGTGACCCGGTTGACTGCCAGGTTGACCCAGTTGACTGTGTTGACCACAGTTGACTCTTGTTGACCCGAAGGCTGACCCATTACTTAACCTGAGAACAACCACCACTATCCTTCTGCCCTAAACCACCGAACCACCACCTGGTCCTGTCCCGAACCTCTGACCACCGTAACACCACCACAGCTGGCTACCAACACCAACAACCACCAAACTTCCTCCTAACAGCTACCAACACCCCAAGCACCACCAACAATCAGCCACCTCCACTCGGTAACCACCACTGAACCATCACCGCCGCACAACACCTTGCTAACCACCATCACTAATTATCAGGGAAGAAAGGGGTTGTTGGGTTACCTCTGTTTGATGAGAGAACTCGGTAACAGGGGCGGCGCCGCCGCCGAAACCACCGCCCGACCACCGTCGTCTTCGTCTTCTTCCTCCTCCGTCTGTCTCTCTTTCTCTTCTGCTTCTCTCTTTCTTCCTCTTCGGCTCTGCTCTCTCTCTAACCCTGCTCTTACTCTCCGTCTTTCTCTCTCTAGATCTCCTTCTCTCTCTGAAACAATAATCAGTGAAACAAGTGGGTTGTGGATAAGAGGGGTTGTGGGGCTGTGGTCGTCGGAGCTCCGCCGGAGGCGGAGGAGACCACCGGTCTCTTTCTCTTTCTCCTGCTCACTCTCTTTATAGATCTGTTGATAATAATGGTGAAGCAAGGTTGTAGGGGTGAGGGGTTGTTGTGTGGTTGCAGGGGGGCGGGCGCCGCCGCTACCGGTGGTCAGAGGTCTCCGGCTCACCTCCTCCACTCTCGGCTCTCTTCCTCTCTCTAAGATGTAATGTGTGTGTGTGATGGAAGATAAGTTTCAACACACAGATGTGTTGTGTGTGTTTTATAAAACAAAGAAAAGGGAGGTGTCATCAAGAGGGGGAGGACAAGTGTCCTCCTCTTGATGACTCACCCGATTCCGATCGGGTGCGTCTTCGGGTTCGTTAATGTGTTTAAACTCGGTCTCGCAACGCGTTACTTAATAATATTTTATATTATCTGGTTCGGTTTTCAGTTTCGGACATAATTGTCTCGCTTAATATGTTACTTCTAATATTTATTTGGTTACTATTTATTATAAAATGGTACAAAACGCGAAAAAATTTTAGGGGTCTGTGTCGGGTTGTTACAACAAATGTCACCAATGTAAGAAAAACAATAGAAAAACTGTTGTTGCTTGCACCAAGTGTCAACAAAAATCTTATTACAGTCTTAGCCCCCATCTTTTGACCGCGCTTCACTCAGATAGTTCCTATGGTGGATGGAGGTTAGATTATTCAGTTAAGTGGGTGTGAAATTCCTAAACAACCCTTGTTATAAAAAAAATATAATAATTAAAAAGATTTAAGAGGGGCCCACCCACTTCATCTTCGCCACCACCACCACCATCTCCACCTTTCATCACCATCATCATCCACCAACCACTTCTTCACCACCCACCACCACTTCCACCACCCACAACCACTGTCGTCCACTCACCACCACCAACCACCGCATGGACTATTCGAGCAATTCTCTTTTTTTTTTAAAAAAATAATTACTTTTAATATTCTAGGGTTCATCATTTAACTTTTTTGATACATAAAACATATATATTTAAAAAAAATAATTACTTTTTTTGTCATGCTCAAACCGCCAAGACATTTTCACGTTTGATGCAACAAATTTGAAGATGATTGATCGGATGTCGCGGTCCGGTCAAAGATAGTATTTATAAAGTGCTAATTACCTCAATCTATTTTTAAAGATAGTATTTAAGATCCAAGTCAACGGTCACAATAAACGACAACTATATGTATAAAATACGTAAACCAAACCATGCAAATTTTAAAACATTAAAACCACCACAGCGGAAGCTTCATCAAGTTTACATCCCAAAGTAATTAACATAAGTCAGAAAATGTTTAAGACATGCAACTGAACCCTAGACACCGTGCAAGACTCTGTGCGCCTATTCCAAGTACTGCTACCTTAGCAACTTGAGAAAACATGCTAAAAATGTCAACATATAATGCTGGTGAGTTCACAGGTTTTTATAAAACGTTTCCATAAGTTTTGAAAGATCAATCTCGTTACTACTGTGTTATAGGAACGTTAGCTAGACGTATGTATTGTTACTACTACGGTTGGAAACCATTACTAACACGAATACCAATATGAATACAACTCGCATGAATTACCGTCATCCACGATGCGTAAATCGAGACAATATGCACCCGTCCGACTCCCATCCGACCGCGGGTGGTGCAGGTCATGCCCAATAGATCTATCCACATTTCCCCCGTTGTGCATCCCCGCACATTCATGGTTTCCCTGGGACTTAGGATGATCCGTATAGTAAACAAGTCTGAAACTCACCTTAGGTTGTGTTCTTGAAAACAGTTAAACTTAAACTGAAAATCCGTATAGTAAACAAGTGGGGCCGTGAAACCATAACTAGACGTCGTACAATACTCCGTGCGCCTCTTCCAAGTACTGCTACCTTAGCGACATGAGAAAACATGCTAAAAATGTCAATATATAATGCTAATGAGTTCAAAGGTTTTTATAAAATATTTCCAAAAGTTTTGAAAGATCAATCCCGTTACTACTATGTTATACGAACGTTAGTAGTATTTAGTTTGTTTTATTTAGTGGTCATATTAAGTGAGGAGTGAAGAAGACTCCGAGAAGTAGTCTTGGTTGACCGATTTGCATGGGATATGAACGTTATAGGGATGCACGTTGGAGTTTGTTTTGAATAATTCTTCCTCATTTTGTGGCTGTAATTTGTTTCTGTTGAGTATGTAGTAGGCTATATATAGCCAACTACCTTAATTAAATAAAGTAATCATTTTCCCTTTATAAAAGTCTCAACTATCATATTTTATATTTTCTTCATCACAAAACACTAATCCAGTAGTTCTAAACTCAGTTTGAATCGAAGAGATGAAAAGTTGTAAGTTAGAAATTTTAACTTTTAAGATTAAGAAGAAAAGGAGGGAGAAGAAGTCAGGGAGAAATGGAAATGGAGAGCCAAACATGCTTTTAAAAGTTAAAAGCCAAAATAAATAGACAAGATTTAAAATGTTTCTTGGAAACAACTTTTCAATCAATAAAGCGAAAACCGTCAAATCGAGAGTGCTTCTGCTTAAGCCATTGGCTTGTTGAAGAAGCCAATAATCCTAAACACCCTCTGAAACTGGATGTCCAAGTCCAACAACCTGAGTTTGCAACAACACCGTTCACCACACACACACACACATCAGGAATTGGAATAAAGTATAACTTCCTACAAGATACAAGTGTATGTTATCGAGACAGTTGCTCCCACAACCTGGTCGTGTGTAATTATACGTAACATAATATTAGTATTATGTACCTAATATGATTAACTAATATTACAAAATAAAGTTTAACAATATTAATATAACTAGAGTCGTCGTTACCCGTGCGTTACTGCGGGGACGCTAAGGCCAAGATTAACATGGTTTTATATTTTTTGTAGTTTAATTGTGTTTTCTAGTTTAAATGTTTTTAATATGCCAATACAGGATTGGCTGGGCCAGGGTAGTTAGCCCATAAAAAAAATGTTCCAGCCGCAACTAGTAGGAAAGATAAAGACTTAAATGTATACAGTAGTAAAGAACAATTTTTCTCATAAAAAAATAAATTCCCTGCAAAAGATCCATCAAAATCTTTTTTTCTCTGTTCCCGCCGTTTAGTTTGCGTGTTCCCAACATGGACTGCACTCAATTCTCCATCACCATCATCATTCAAGTCTAGGGTTCGTCTCTTCCCTTACCATCACTCCTATCTACATCGTTCACCACACACACATACACACACATCAGGAATTGGAATAAAGAATGGCGGATTATGAAATGTGGGATGACGAGTTCCAACATGAAATGTGGGATGACGAGTTCCTAAGAGAAGCTGTCCAACTGACTGAGGATGCTACTCTCTAACGGACTGAGGATGCTACTCAACTACCACCACCTCCTGTCAGTCATCCAAGGACTAAAGGTACTCAAATCATGTTATATTACTAATGGGTCATAGTATTATCATACAAGTAAAATTGAAAAGAAAAGCTAGCTATAAAGGAAAATGGTTATAAGTTGTCCAGTGTGTGACTTTATGCATAACACCTGAATCCTTTTGATGTAAAAAAGAATACTGTCTTTTTTAAAAGTTGGTGGACTGAGCAAAGCAAGTTCCAGACAGTTGAAAAACGGGTAGTTATGCTTAGTCAACTTGACTTTATGCATAACTACCCATTTCTGGTGTTTGATCCTAGAATAGAAGCTCAACCAGTTGCCGGTACTCTTTCATCAGCTGTGGGATGCTTAGACGGTACTAGCTCTTGAGTAAGCGGTGCTCCCTTTCTATTTGCAATTATCGCTGCAGAATAGTCATCCCTAAAAGAAGATGTTTTCAAATTCAAATAGGTTGCTTTTAGAATAGGTTGTTTTCGAATAAGCTCTTTGAAAGATAATTGAATGCATTTAGTCCTTTGGGTCTGTAGGTTTTTGGGGATGCTCTTCTCATGTTATTGCTGAAAAGAAAAAGCAAATTCCTCTATTTGATGTCGATTCACCCACACTTCCATTCCTTATAGAGGGAGGCTAACTGCTTGCTGGCTGGGAGCTGTATGAGCGGTAACGTCCACGTACGGCTCCGTGAGAAGGGCGGTGGACAGAAATGGCTTTGTTGTACTTCACTATCGTCTTCAATGGGGTCTACTCTTTCTTTTTTGGGAGAGTATGCCAATATGATCTTAATGAGGTGCGGGGCTTTGCATCTGACATTCGTCGGGCTTCTCTCTTCGGGAGCCTGCGTCCCGGCGTTTTTGCGCAATAAACCCCTCCGGCCGAAGACTAGTGGTAGGTGGTCCCGCAGAGCTTTCGGAAAAGGGTAGCCTAGTGTGTAAGCACAACAATGAACCGCGGCGAACCCCCAGATGACCTATCTAAGATTAGGGGGGAGATCCTCAATAGTGATGACCCTTTCACTCTTCCACGGACTGATACATGTACCGAATGCTCATACGGGAAAGTTGACTCCTGGGTCTGGAACCTGGGGGTTGCTTCGAGAAATCCTTTCTTTCTCGTCCACTCAGGGGGTGCGAACACACCTGCGCGGATTACAGGTGACAGTTACAAGAATTGTGGGGAAGTTAACAGTGTGGGGAAGTTAACAGTACCCGACGACATTCAGGGATGGATGCAGACCCATCGGGCAGGGATGATCATTCCGGTCCTAGGAGAGGTGGCGACCATTCTCAAGAACCAAAAAGACTGAGCTGAGGGGAAGCCCTATGACTCACTGAAACGACGGCAGGAGGGCCCTTGATCTATCAATATAGGGAGAAAAAAAGGGCTTTGCTCCCTTTTACAATATAATATGAAGAAAGAAATAAGGGTCGAAGTTTAGACCGCTCACAGTAGTTCTACCTATAGAAAGGATCATGAAAGAGGCGATCAGAATGGTACTCGAATCCATTTACGATCCCGAGTTTCCAGACACATCGCACTTCCGCTCAGGTCGAGGCTGCCACTCAGCCCTAAGACGGATCAAATAAGAGTGGGGAACCTCTCGCTGGTTTTTGGAATTCGACATCAGGAAGTGTTTTCACACCATCGACCGACATCGACTCATCCCCATCTTTAAGGAAGAGATCGGCGACCCCAAGTTCTTTTACTCCATTCAGAAAGTCTTTTCTGCCGGGCGACTCGTAGGGGCGGAGAAGGGCCCTTACTCCATCCCACGTAGTGTATTACTACCGGCCCTACCAGACAACATCTACCTACACAAGCTCGATCAGGAGATAGGGAGGATCCAACAGAAGTACGAAATTCCGATTGTTCAGAGAATAAGATCGGTTCTATTAAGGACAGGTCGTATTGATAACCAACAAGACTCTGGAGAAGAAGCAAGCTTCAACCCTCCCCAAGACAACAAAGCCATCATTGTGGGGAGGGTAAAGAGCATCCAACGCAAAGTGGCCTTTCATTCCCTTGTTTCGTCGTGGCACACCCCTCCCACAAGCACCCCCAGGCTCAGGGGGGACGAGAAAAGGTCTTTTGTTTTCCCCCCTCCATCGGCCCTTGCCGCCTTCCTTAACAAGCCCTCGAGCCTCCTTTGCGCCGCCTTCCTAATAGAAGTCACCGGGTTGACCCCGAAGACCGAATTCTATGGTAGAGAACGCTGTAATAATAATTGGGCTATGAGAGAGACTTTTTTTAAGTATTGCAAAAGAAAGGGCCTGTTGATAGAGCTGGGCGGGGAGGCGATACTAGTTATCAGGTCATAGAGAGGCCTGGCCCGTAAGCTGGCCCCTTAAAAAGCCATTACTTAATAAGGATTTGTTACGCGCGATATGCCGACGACTTACTACTAGGAATCGTGGGTGCCGTAGAGCTTCTCGTAGAAATAAAAAAAATTTATCGCCCACTTCCTATAATCTGGCCTGAACCTTTGGGTAGGCTCTGCAGGATCAACAACAATAGCTGCACGGAGTACGGTAGAATTCCTCGGTACGGTCATTCGGGAAGTCCCTCCGAGGATGACTCCCATACAAGTCTTGCGAGAGCTGGAGAAGCGTCTATGAGTAAAGCACCATATACATATAACTGCTTGCCACCTACGCTCCGCCATCCATTCCAAGTTTAGGAACCTAGGTAATAGTATCCCGATCAAAGAGCTGACGAAGGGGATGAGCGGAACAGGGGGTCTGCTGGACGCGGTTCAACTAGCGGACACTCTTGGAACAGCTGGAGTAAGAAGTCCCCAAGTGAGCGTATTATGGGGGACCGTCAAGCACATCCAGCAAGGATCAAGGGCGCTCTCGTTGTAGCATAGCTCAGGTCGGGGTAAAGCGCCATCGGACGTCCAAGTCTGAACGATTGTCGACCACCAGATCTGCTGGTCACAATATTCACCCCGGCCTACAAGCACAAATCCTCGTCGCGGAATACAATCCCAAAGTACTCCAAAGACTCAAATATAGTAAATAAATAAGGTGGTAAGACCCTTGGGGAGTTCCTCAACAGCATAGAGCTTGGGACCTCGGACCCGGTCAAGATCCGAACAACAAGGAGCACTCAACTACTAGTCTAGTCTAGCAGTCGTTTTTTCTATTAGTTGTGATGCAAACAGGCCTTAACTTATGAGATTAGTTGAGTAGGCTTGCCTTAGTTGTCTGCTATAAAATAGCTAGTTTTGGGGCTTTCGACATAAAAAGCCTATCCAGCTTGGCTTCGCTATCGCTCACGACTTGTATTGTAGTCGGCCCGGAATGCCTCTGTACTCTTTCTAATGCAATGTCTTATTCCTTCATTTTTTTTCTTTGAGTTGCGGTAGCTTCCGTGCCAGCTAGATAGAGCTCGGCCAAAGCAATACTAACCGAGAAAAGCCTTTTCTATCTTCTTAGTCATAGTCAGTGTTCGCCTTTGTTGAGGTAAACTTACTAATAAAGTGGCAACAAGCACCTTCTTTCTCAAAGTCAACCTTCTCCCTTCTTGCTTTAATTTTCAATAAGGCTCGCGCAGGGGCGCTCACCCTTTTTGGCTCCTTCCCGGCCCGGAAGTTTGTTTCTGCCGACTAGGCTTGCGCTTGGACTTGGAAGCAAGCTAAAGCTACCTTGAATCAAATCAATCAATGAATGAAAATAAAAATAAAAAAACCGCTTACCGAGAAATAGAAAGGAAGGACAAGTTGGTTTGAGGACCCATTGGTCAAAGGAAAGGGGGGGTCCTGATTCCGTGACGGAGCCGTATGACGTGAGAGTCTCACGTACGGTTCCTTTGAGAAGGGTGTGATACCACCACCTATCAGGCCCGACGAGCGGTCCACGGAGCTACATCCCTACTCACCTGGTCTATGCACATCGCTCTCTCCAAGAGGTTGGCCGGCTATCCTAGATCTTCCCATTTCAAATAAGATCACGGGCTCGATCCGGTTTAGTATCAAGGTGATTCTTTTTCAGTTCCTATATATATGGGTCCGTGCAGCATTTCCACGATATCGTTATGATCAATTAATGGGACTTGGCCGGAAAGTTTTCTTGCCTCTATCATTAGCTCGGGTAGTCCCCGTTTCTGGTATTTAAGGCCAAGTTATCTGAAGAGTATATGAAGACTTTGGAAATGGATTGCAGCGAGTTAACTTACAGTAAGGAAAGCGCTGTCTAGCGGGTCTCTTTTACCCGCTAAGCTTACATGTATAGGCAAGGGTCTTTTTAGCCTCAAAGGCGCGCTTCACTATGGAGGTTTCTCTCATAAATCCAGTAGGTTAAAGACACTATTGAGTCTTCGACCCTAAAGTATGTGTCTGCGGGTGGAAGCAGCGTGGTGAGGGGACGGGTGGAGCCCTCTTGCTGATCAGTTTGGACTCACTTACCGATCAGTTGTATTATAGAAAGAAGGAAGAGGTCGATAGAAATGAAATCAGACTTCGATTCTGATCTCATATTAGGAGAGGAAGTGGACTGGGAAGGTAAATCAGTTTAGAAGGTGAAAAGGTTTGATTGATAACAAGGGCAGGAAATATTCATTCACAAGGGAATCGCGAACCGGAAGTGCTTGAAAGACGACCTCAACACAAGGAGAATGGATGAGGATTCGAACAAGGTGGGATCCAAACAGAGGGAATAGAGGATTAATAACACAGCCTTAAAGCAAGTCCCAAGAACGAGGAGAAAGAAGATAGCCCAGAAAGGCCTACAACCAGAGCCAAGTAGACAGATAGCATTGCTGGGACCGGGGAACCAATCAGTCCCCAAGAAGGTCCAAGTATCAGTGATTAGACGTAGGGTTTGCTCCTTTCCTCTAGCCTCACCTCCCTATCGCTTACCATTAACTGCTACTACAGCTCCCAAAGAGATTTTCCCTCTAAAGAAAAGCTGGAAATCGCATCGATACTGTCTTTGATTCTATCCTCTCGGGCATTCCCCTTTCTACTCTTTATAGTTGACCAACTCAAACCATGAATGTGAAGTCCTGCGCTCCTAAACTAGCCCCTTCGATACCTACCTTTGTGGATGTATAGATGGATCTATAATCTGCGACAGCGAAAGCCGGTCCTTCAACCAGTACTGCTTCTCATGATTCTCAGTTAAGGGTGGGTTGACCCGAGCCCGGACGAACCTTCCAACAAGCAGAATAGAAGGTGACCACAAAGCCATTTCTGTGGGAGGCTGCTACCCATAAGGGCATACCCGGCATGGGAAAAAAAAGCGGCGGACAACCGACTGAACTGGGGAGCCTAAACGGCATTGAGGATGAGTCCACCGGTCGGCAAATAACTTCTATCTACAGGTGCTTTCATAATGGATTGGTCGACTTGTCACGATTGATTGCTCACACACAATTAGGTTAGGCAGGCTTGGGGAGGTGATCTGAATCGCTATCGATACGATGCGAGGCTTATTTGCTGACCGTAACGAACCCCCTAAAAAGAGCGGGGAGACCTTTGACCTGGGCTGGGGAGGGCGCTTTGCTTTAGAACTTTAGTTCGTAACAAGGCTCGAAGACCTCCGGCTGGATTTGAAATGGATCGGGTAGGGCATCCATTTACAGCGTGGGTGGGATTAGCAGTTTGATCTATTTCCTTCAATGGTAGGAAATCCGCATCCGCGGGGTTATACGGGGGGAAGCCAATCTGCAGTAACTCTACTTGCTCCTTTGGATCACTAAGGAACATCTTTACTCACACATACCGCAATGTATTCTTGTCAACTCACATAGTCGCACCTACCAGCACAACAAGACGACTACCCCCTGCACGCCACTAAACGGCGCTATTTAATGCTTTGGTTCGCCCAATACAAGAACTACAGCCCAAGCTTAAGGCTAAAGCTGTGGACTACGCCCCCGTGAGAGCCCTCTATTTGACTAACGTACTCCTTTTCCCCCATACCTTCACTGGGAATGATTGACCTTCGGATTCAAATGATAGCGCATCGCGTAATGTAAGTACTCCTTCCCATTTCTTCTCCGCACGTAGCTGTAAGCAATCCCCCCTAAGCTTTTACCCGCTAGACAGCGCTTTCCTTACTGTAAGGTAACTCGCTGCAATCCATTTCCAAAGTCTTCATATACTCTTCAGATAGCTCCATCGAATCGCGATAGCTGCTAGTCTACCTATTCGCATTGGAACTACCCTACCTCCTATTTCTAAACCCAGAACTCAGATATTTGATTCTTGGATGACTGATCTACTAAAGGTAAGTAACTTGATTAAGCCGCTTCAAAGCAATATGCGGCTTCTACACTATCAAGAAAATACTAATCCATTCAACAATACGACCCCGCTATTACCTTTTCTCTAATAATCTTCATCAGGATAGCACATGCACACCGTATTACAATTGGGGTATAAAAAGACAATCCAGCCCTCATCACAGAGAATAGGCTCATCACCAGGTCCAATAGACGTGAGTTGTTCTGCCAGACAGAGGTCTTCCAATAGTGTATACCAAGCATTATAGTCGAAGATAACTTTCTCATTCTCTCTAGTTGAAAGAAAAACTTCATTATTGAATTGGTAAAATGCTACCCCCGGAAAACGTCCGACAAATACAGCCATCCCGGACAGAGGAAAAACCCTCCGACATCAATTTGAAAGTGAATTTATCCAGTTGAGGCATCTTGATTGAGAATACAGGATTCCCCCCTAGGGGGTGGTAACGCACTACTACTTAAACTACTTATGTTAATTCTACTTACGCTAATAATCAAAATCTAATAGAACCAACTATTCAGAAAAGAGAAATGAATTACAGAACTCGGTGAGTGAAATAATACGGCGATCCAAAATAATGGAATAAAAGACCTAGGAACGAGCAAGGAATCTTTTTAGCCCCAACGACAAATGAACCTAGGGGTGGGGAATTTTCGGGGAGTAGCCCGCTTCCCATTACTCAATAGGGCAGTTCCTCGCACATCATTAAGGGAGCCATTGAAAGGTGATTAAAACACCAGAAACAAACAGGGACTACTCTATCAGACAGTTGAAAAAGACAGGTGGGAAAGATCTTTCATTGGGATATTGAGATGAAAGATCTTGGTACCTTCTACGTATACTTTTGTATTCTTTTGATAATCAACCATGATTTCTCTTTCAGACAGTTGAAAAACGGTCTCTGACGCCAAGTTGACTAAGCAAAAACGAAAGTTGATGCCCCAGAAAGAAGTCGTGTGGCATTTCTTAGTAGTTGTTGTTGCCTATATGAATTTCTATAGTGAGCAGCTACAACCGTCGCTAGGAGTAAACCTTAGGAGGGAGACTAAACCCCGATATAGGATAAGTAGTGCTTTAGAGCGGGTGTTTACTTGACTTGACTTTACTTTAGAAGGCTTCTACCCGTTCCACTTTCACTCTTAGGAGAATCACTTCGCTACACTCCTTATGGCCCTTCTCTTTAATCAATGGTTGTAGTAGCTTACTATAGAAATGAACATACGCTTTAAAGGACTAACAACAACTACCTAACTCAAAAGAGCAAGTGCCGACTCATCCTACTGGTTAAAGCTCTTAAGGCTAGTGTTCAAGGTTTGATGGCCTTGACTTTCCAGTTGAAAATTGTAAGCGGAAAGAGGCCAATCCTAATTAGGATAGGATAGGCTGAGCTTGACTAAAAGTACGATGAAGGGTCAGAGCTGCGGGAAAGAACTCGACTAAAAGAACTCACTTTCAAGGACTAAAAGGCTATCCCTAAAGTGGATAGCAGCCCTACTCTAAATCTTTGCCCTTTATTGGACTCCCTCCGTAGTATAGCTAAACGGTTGTAGCAGTCCGACTCAAAAGTGGAAAAGCAACCACCTACATCGATAGAGCGAGAGATAGATCTCATACTGCCTCTTAAGGTTAGTTCTATGCCTCACAACAACTACCTCATAGGTGATTATCAATCGTGATTAACCAATCGATTTATTTGGTTAGATTGTTAGCTTTCAGTCCAATTAAATTAATTTTGGTTAATAACCCTAACCAACATTTGGCTAAAATATTTGCGTAGAAGATATGAAATGAAGGTATAAAAGCTAAAAACATATGAATACATAAAAGGTTCTTGTCACATCCCGACCCGGGACAAGTTGACGTGTCACTAAAGGATAAAATCCAAGTTAACAACAAAGTCTTGAAACAAACGGAAGGAAACTAAGTCTTAATTTATTCAATTTTTAAAAATAAATAAAAACGAAAAAGTTTATTCTGGTTTAGTTAATTTTGGTTCAGTTTCGTTTGTTTGGTTTTGGTTAACGGTTCAATTATTGCTCACCCTTATACATTTTTAATCACATAAAATATCTAAATTTTAAAGTAAAAAACTACATAAATGCTATACTCAAATTAAAGAGAGTAAAATGCTCATTTAATGGTGTATTTTTTAAATTAAATAATAACGAACGAAAAGAGTTATGGCTATTTAATAATCTATATTACATTATAAAGGATGAGGCATGAGCAAATATGGCCAAATTGTCCAAAGTTAAGATGGTATACCAAGGGTTTCTTTACAATGTCCTGAATTTTAGCACTTTTCTTCCCAAAATGCCCATAGAGTAACGTTATTTCATTAAATTATCAAAATTCACAATCAAGTTATCCTTCATTATTTTTGCATCTACATTGAATTATTACATCTTCCTATAGGGTAACTTTATTTTATTAAATTATCAAAATTCACAATTAAGTTATCCTTCATTATTTTTGTATCTACCTTTTGTGATACACCCTTGTTTATACTCCCAACCCACTTGAAAAATCCTTAGTTAAAAATTATTGTATGTACATGTCTTAGGATCAATTATATGTAAATTAATGAGAAGCACACGGAATTTGTAGGTTACTATACAGAAGTTCGGTTGAGTTCACATCTTCTTTCACTACAATAAACTTGCTTTTACTCCTGACCCTATGATTTAAATATGTTAGTATGAGTTGTTTGTTCTAGCACTTGAAACATGACTCCAAATGATGACAAACAAAGCAAACAAAATGTTATCGATGTTGATGCTTTTGATTCTCTCATCATCTATAAAGTCCCTCAATTTTTAGGTAGTTAAACAGAAAGCAACATATTTTTTTATCTTTATGATAGTGTAGGGTTAAAACAGTGAAACCTACCTACATGCTTTGAGTTTTGAGTTTTGAATGTTATATATTTTTTTAATTTGATTTATTGACATTGTTATATTTAGAGATTACATTTACAAGTAGTATTTTACGGTTTTACCCAAATGGGTTCAAAAGGGAATAACGTGCTAAAATTCCTCATAACATATACATGTTTTGACCCAAATGTATATTTTTAATACTCCTAAAAGAAATATTATTCATGGCAATATTATGTGTTTATTTACAATCATATAATCTAACTTCTTTAGCAATGCATTTGAAGTACACTTTGGTGATCTTCTTTTTGCATTAGCAATATTGCAAGTGAAGGACATGTTATTTCCGCGTATTGTCGACTCCGCCGCAACGCGCGAATTACCTACTAGTCATCATGATGTAGTTCATTTTTTATAAGGGGATAAAGTGCAACTCTAAATTAATTATTTAGAATTTGGTTAAGCAATAAACAGGAGTGAAATTAAATGGTAAATATAACAATTAATAAATAATAATATTAATATGAGTGAAATTACATATATGGTGTTAAACCCCACTTGCAGCTCGGAGAGGCTCAACCTTCTATTTGGGAGGCTTGAGTTCGATCCTTGCTGCCTGCATTTGGGGAGACCCAATGATGGATAGTTCCTACCGAGGCATGGTTTGATCCGGAGGGCAACCCGGTTTTACCCAGTTGTTACCCCATCGAGTTTCTCGTGTGGGGGCAGTATGGTTTCCGGGCGAAGGTCGGTTTGCGCGGCGGCCCGGGCCCGATAGAACATCGCGTTCGCGGGCGGAGCTGACGGGTAACGTCTTAGACGAAACCCGATGATCAATTCAGTCCAATACATAGAAAGTCACCCTTCAGGAAAAAAAAAAAAAAAAAAAAAAAAACATATACCGTGTTATGTATTGCTTGCTTTACAAAACAAAAGGAACAAATCATGACTTGTATAATAAAGACACCAAATATTCAAGGGCTCTTTTCGTAAAGAACCAGAAAAGTGAAGGACTTGTAACCCAAGTTAACGAAACAAGTTCCCGCTTTTCGTCAAAATCACACAAAACCAAAATAACTAATATTCCAACGACTAACGGTTTCATCTCGTCAATTTAATCACACTTCCATATTATTATTATTTAATATTAATATTAATATTCTTCGATTGAATCTCCATTAAACCCTAGCTAATTTATTATTCCTTTCATCTCCTCCATTCCATCCAACATTGTTGTAACATAGATCTGTAAGCTCTTCATTTACTCTCGTTATCTTATTGTTATGTGATTGTTGTGTTAAATATTTTTATTTAGGTGATGAATAGGATCGTAGATGATTGTGATTGGTTTTTGTTAAATTTTGGATAAATTTAACGTCAAAATTGTCGATTCGTTTTGCTATTATTGTCGATTTTGCATGCTCTAGGCTTTTTGTTTTGTGCGAAAAAAGTTTGAACAACATGCATCTGCATTTTAATTTTATATACTAAGTAATGAAGAAGTTATATTTTAATTTGTTTTGTGCTTTTTTGCTTAAAAATTGTATGAATTTTTTAAATCTAAGTTAACCCTAGCATGTTTTAGTGTTTTAACATAGTGTTTTTGTGTGTGTTTTCATATGTCTAGGTTTTTTTAAGGAACCTGTGGTGTGTTGATGGTCATTGTACTTGCAAATTCTATTTTGCTTTTTTTTTTTTTTTTTTTTTGGTATCTAGATATGTTTATTTGAAATTTGGATTTAAGTTGCCCGAATATGATATTTGGAAGTCAATTATGGAGAGTGATGTATTAGTTTGTTCATTGTTCATAGTAAATGTTTTTAAAGAATGTTGTCAAGGTTAAGTTGATATTCATTCGTATAGATAAGTTATCGAAATAGATTGATTTCCAGTATCATATCTAAGTCTTTAGTTTTTATGAGGAGTGGTTAATTACTAATTAGTTTCAACATCTAATGCCTAATGTATATGATTAGTGTCACACCAGGAGGTATCTATTTGATCAGGCAAAGTTTTGTTTGTCAACACGTTACAATAGCATTGTTAATGGTTTCTTTAATCATGGTTTAAGGATCTAGTATGCCTTTTTTTTAATAAAAATTGGAAGATTTTTCATAATTTAACTTATCCCTAACATGTTTTAGTTTTTATAGCTTGTTTTTTATTTGTCTAGAGTTTCTCAAAGCATTTTTGGTGCTCTGATGGTCACTATACCTTTAAAAGTTACATTTTGGCTTTCATATGTTAGTATCTTGATATGTTTTGTGTAATTTTGTTTTAAGTTTTCGTAAATATGATAATCAATTTGGAGGTCAGGAATGGACAATGGATGTATTAGTTTGTTCACTGTTCATTCTCAACGGTTCTTTGAGGGGATGCTGTTACAAAGGTTAAGTCGATGTTTGCATAGAGAAGTTAGCGAAATAGGTTGATTTTCCTTATCATATCTAAAACTTAATTTTTACGCGCCGTGGTTAGTTTAAGGTTTGTAATATTGTTGTATGACACTGAATTTACGGATGCTTTCATGAAGATAAGAATGCATGAGGTATACGAGATTATGAGTTGTGGCACCAGCAGAGGTCTAATTAACCTGCGCAATGTTTTGCTTGTCAACACACATCACAACAGTAACTATTTGGGATGGTCAAATATACATTGTCTCAATAATGTTTTTTCTTACATGTTGACCTTGTTGTTGTCTTCTCCTAATTTAGTTATTCAACTTTTAGTAATCAAAGAGTTGGATCTTAGCTAGTTTTTGCTAACAACCCAAACAGATTATTGTGATAATGTGTATTTAATCATCACCTTAAATGTTGACTACACTTGCAAAGAAAATGAACCTAAATGTTTGCTCTGATTGGTTCCCAATATTATATTACCTTTTTAAAATAGAACACAACCCAGTGTGACATGATATTTTGATGGCACTGACTATTACACAAATTTGTTGTTCTTGGTTTTTTTCTGACAGTTTTCGTCGAGTGAATTCACAACTGTCGTAGTAGCAGTTGGGTGGTTATGCATTAGTTTTTGAGTTTGGTTGCTAAATTTTTTATAATTATGGAGAAGGAAAACTCATCCGAGGAAGAACCAATGGGTTTTCCAGCTCCTAAGAATGCGCAGGAGGCAGATCATAGCATTAATGTTCCTACTACGACTGATTTATCAGATGATGAAAGGGTGGGAACTATTACTGATGACGGTGAAGAACGCATAGAACAAGCACCTTATGTTCATGAAGATGATCAAGATATAAAGCCTTCAACAACAACAGCAAAAAATTTGTCATGCCATGAACAAGAAATGGTATCTTCTAGTAAGAGACATTTGGCGGACGCAGAAATCGAGTCTACTTCAAATAATATGGAGATAAGAAATCAGGAAGATGATAAGTTGTCTGATGACATTACATCTTCTTCTTCGGTTAGGCTCTCAAATTCTGAGAACTCAGTTAGTACTCATGGTGGTGAATCTGATGTTCGAAAAGAAGATACATCTTCTTCAGTTGGGCCCTCAAATTTTGAGAACTCAATTATTACTCGCGTTGGTGAACCAGATATTCAAAAAGAAGATCAGGGGAAGGGTAACTCGGCAAATGATGTTATGTTTAATGCTACTACAGCTGGTATTAAGATAAGCGGTCAGGAAGATGATAATTTTAGTGATAATAGCTCATCGTCTTCAAGACTGCTCTCAAATTCTGAGAACTTGATCAATTATCTCACTGGTGAAGAAGATATTCAAATAGAAGACCAGGAGAAGGGTAATTGCGTAGTAGATGACACTAGTTATACTGCAACTGATATTGAGTTAAGAGCTCAGGAAGAAGATAATTTTACTACTAGCAGCTCATCGTCTTCTCCATCTAGACTATCAAGTTCTGAGAACTCGATCAATGATCTTGCTCGTGAACCAGATATTCAAGGGGTAAACCATGAAAATGGTAGTTTTGTACGTGATGTTATACACGATTATAATGCCGAAGAGGGTGAGATATTGGATCATGTGGAAGACAAGAATGATACAGGACAATCTCCTAAAACTACCATAGTCAACCACCAATGTTATGAAACTATAGAATTGAAATCCAAGGATGTTAGCGATGCCACATTTTCTAGCAAAGATGGCGAAAGTTCATCCTTTAAAGAAAAAGCGGATATGAAAACCGACCCAGCAGATAATAATTTTGGTAAGAAGGAAGATAGTCTTGCGCCCTATGGAACTCGAGAACTTAATGTGGAAGCTGAAACTGCTGCTCAGCCTGAAAAAACTTCAGTTCTCACAAAGTTTGTAAAATTTTGTGCAGCGTCCAACATTTTCCGTCATCTTTCTAGAGGAACTGATAATGATTCTAATGAAAAAGACAACAGCAGCAGCAGCAGTAGCAGCAGCAACGGTTCAATTAAAGCAGATAGCCAACAAGTGAGCCATACAACACCAGAGAAATCTAGATGGAGTCTCTCGAGTCTAAGCTTAATTAGTATCTCAAATTACAAAAAATCTGAACAGAAGGAGGTATTTCTCGAGTCTCCTGAATTAATAGCAACTAAAGGAAGAATTTTATTATATACAAAGTTAGGGTGCGAAAAGTGCAAAGAAGCAAGAAAAATTCTGCGTAAGAGGCGGCTTAGGTATTCTGAAATAAACATAGATATATACCCAAGTAGAAAAGTGGAGCTAGAAGATATGACAGGCTCATCCGATGTCCCAAAAGTGTTTTTTAATCAGTTTCTTATTGACGGGTTGAAGAAGTTAAAGCGTTTGGATGAATCGGGTCAACTTGAAAAGAAAATAGAGTATGTAACTAATGAAGGGCCATCACCTCAAGTTCCTCTACCGCCACTTTCAGGGGAAGATGATGTGTCTACTGTGGGTGGTATAGATGAACTAGCGGTTATTGTTCGGAAGATGAAGAAATCGATTGTTGTTAAGGATCGTTTTTATAAATTTCGCAGGGTAACCAGTTGCTTTCTGGGTTCTGAAGCTGTAGATTTCTTATCAGAAGATCAGCTTTTGGAACGAGAAGTGGTATTCTACTTTTTTCTTTACTCAATTTGCATTACTTGAAATATGTTATTATTACTGTGAGATTTAGAATACATATCTCCCCTAAAGTACTTCCAATGATAATTGTATGTTGTTTATGCTGAAATACATAAACTTGCTTGCTTTTTCATGTGATCTTGTACAAACTCATGCCATTTTCTTGGAACACAATAGAAGCATATTCATGAATTAGCTACATACTTATTCATTTACAATAGTTTACACTCGAAAAGACCTCAAGAGCGTGAACCCCCTGCCGCATCCAATTGGCATGCGTTTGTACAAGATCACAAAAGGGCAACATTCTGGCTACGATGCTTTCAAGTTTTAACACATTTTGTAAAAAAAAAAAAACATAATTTTTTGCTTGTGTTCTAAATATTTCTTTGTTTTCAAATAGGCTATTGAATTCGCTCGCAAGCTTGCTAAAGAGCTTTTCTTCCGGCATGTTTTGGAGTGAGCACTCTTTCCTTGAGCACGCATTCCTTGTTGCTCTTAATATCTTTTTTTTTTATTTCTTGTTTCTTATTAGAAGCTAATATATTCTTTACAATATTGTGTGCATAAACCTAGTGAGAATACTTTTGAAGATGGAAATCACCTTTACCGATTTTTGGATCAAGATCCTGTGATAAGTCAATGTCAAAACATTCCAAGGGGTATTATCCAACGGAAGCGACAGAATCTTGTAAATCTTTCACATAGGCTGAGATTTTTGCTATATGCCATCCTTGATGCCTACGCATCAGAAGATGGAAAGCACGTTGCGTATAGAAGTTTTCATGGGAGTGAGGAGTTTGCAAGGTTAGTTAGTGCTCTTAAGTTCTAAAGAATCTCATTGGACTACAGGATCGGTTTGGATGCCCGTTCAAACAAATTATCTCAAGTTTTAGTCGCTGTAATCATTTTTTTGAGTGTTCGGGTAGAAGTGATTATGTTTTCTAGAGGTGGAGATTTCAACCGGGGTATGTTTTTATCTAACGGGTCAAGTCATAAATAAATAAAAAAGTAAAAAAACTACGATCATTTTGAGACACTAATTGTTAACAGAAAAAATAATAATAAAATTTTTGGACAAAATATGTTTTGTGTCAACTCTATCAGACCCTTGCGAAAATTATGGTTTTGACCCGTTAGACAACCCACCTGACCCACTCGGGTTTGCCACCTCTATGATTTTCTTGTTATGTAAAGTCAAAATGATCAGATGTGGTGAAGTAGATAAAGTTTTATGTTTGATACTTTGATCAGTGCATATGCATTGAATTATAGCATCCCATCCATTATAGGTACTTAAGGATTGCAGAAGAACTTCAAAGACTGGACCTATATAAAACGTCCAAGGAAGAACGACTTGCCTTCTTTATTAATCTATACAATCTGATGACAATTCATGCAATACTTGTGTGGGGTCATCCAGAAGGAGCATTGGATAGAAGGAGTATGTATAATGACTTCAAATATGTTATTGGCGGGTGTGCTTATTCGCTTTCAGATATTCAAAACGGCATTTTAAGAGCTAACCAGAGACCGCCATATGCTCTCAGCAAGCCTTTTAGTATATCTGACAAGCGTTTTAAGGTGACATGTTCAACTTAAGAATTATATTCCATGAGTTGAACTATTGTGCATTTGCCTGTTTTACTAATCAACACTAGATAATGCGAGTTTCAAAATTATATTAATATTTCAGGTGGCTCTTCCTTATCTCGAGCCTCTTATTCACTTTGCGTTGGTTACTGGAAATCGATCAGCTCCTGCTCTTCGATGCTATTCTCCTAAAAACATCGACCGAGAATTGATGGAGGCTGCTTCTGATTTCTTACAAAGTGGGGCATTTGTACTTCATTTGGACTCCATGTCCATTTCAGTTACTAAAATACTCAATTGGTAAGTTATAAAAGAAATGTTATTATATTAGCCTACCTTTTCTAATTAGCAAAGTGTTTTGTTTAGTTACAAATAATAGTAGTCTTTTGTATGTCTAAAAGTTGATACAATGAGCTGTAGTTTTCATTTTTCATGGCATAACTCATGAGAAAGTGAGAGAGTTGGCATGACATATTTCATTCTCTATTTTGTTCATCCCCATATATATATTGAGAACCACAAAACGTATAGGAACCGTTACGGTGAATACACAATTTGTGAAATCGCTAGTAACTATGGTTCTTAAATATTCATTGGTTCTCATTTGAACTCACCACTATACATACATGGCGGGAGACGGGAGGGGGCGTTTACTTCAAGACTAATAATATGTTGAGAACCACTTTTACACTTTACTATTTTATTATATAATTTGACTAGAATGCATGTAAATTTCAATATGTTTAAGATTTACTTTTATGTGGTATCTATAGTCATTTGTCTAAATACATATGTGCAGATACACTATATGCATAAATAGATGTATATGTGGACATTTTAATTCAGGGAGAGATAAATAACCCATTTTTTCAATTTTATCATTTTCTTGAAGCTTATGTACATGTACTTATGCGGCCCTCGTCATAATGTATTTAAATGAACTCGCCCCTAAATTTGTTAGGTAGTGCCAAATTACAAAATCCTAAACAAAACATGAAAATGGAGCCGCATCTATAATGTGTTGGCTCAATAGTTTATAACCAAACAAAGTTCAGATATGCGTTGTTACTGCATTATGTTGTTTTCGCAGTTCTCAACTTATTATTTAACCTGCATCATATGTTTTTCACCTATGAAAAAACCAACTTTTTTCTTTGTAATTTGTCAGGTATAGTGTGGATTTCGGAAAGAATGAAGCGGAGATACTGAAACATGCAGCAATGTACTTAGAATTTGAAAAGACTCGTACTCTTATGGAATTGCTTGATAGTACTCAATTAAAAGTGGTTTATCAGCCTTATGATTGGAGATTGAACAGTTGACAATCAGAAATGTAACCAAATATTAACACACACACATCACACAGCAGTTCTTATGAGCCCTCCATTCTTCTATACATGCTCTTTTTTGTGAGAAGCTTGCGAAAGGTTGTTTTGTCATGAGGACTCTTTTGTAAACTCAAGTTCATATATATGTCATCACCCCGCGATGCAAGAGATGTAAAAGTTAAAGTTGGTAGCATTTTGTGTAGATTTATTATGAGTTTCTTAAAAGATGAAGTATTCAAAAAAGTTTGCTGGTTTCTCATGGTTCTTAAATTGTTAAACATGGCTGAACTGCTCAAAGCAAATCGATCTGCTGGTTCAGTAGTTTGAGATTTATTTATACGGTTAGGTTCAAGGTTAACGGTTTTAAAAACTGTGTATACCGATTCGGTTCACTGTTCTGAACTTGGAATCGGCAACCCATTGTCTAGCGATTAATTGGAAATAGTATTCATCTGATCTCCAATTAATTTTATTTAAAAATATAAACTTAAATGAGTGCAAACACTTGAATTCCCAATAATTTTTATATCAATAATTTGATGTACAAGAGCCACTTTTGTGTACTTGTGTTGTTTCAATGTTTGGGATCATCTTAGAAATCATTTTTTAAAAAATAAACTCAGTGTTATATAAATGTCAAATACATTACTAAACCATGAAAACGGTATCAGATACTATATAAAACGTATGTAACTCTGCCCATCCAAATCACCTCACTTTAATAACCATTAAATTAAATAAAAAATAAAATAAAAAGCTAGAACTAAAACTTTACACAACCACAAAACAATACAAGGATTATGCAAATATCATTTTGCAGCAAAAATCAAGTCTAGAGAACACATAAATGACACCCCAAAGTCACAAACCATCATCATTGACTCCTCTACCAAAAAAACAACAGTACAGCAACCACTAAAGCAGCATAAAACCGCCATAACATGTCGATAGTTGATACCGAGATCATAAGTATAAACTTTTCAAATGAAAGACAATAGTAATGTTATTCACATAATTTCTACGTGCTAGGTTCCGGTACGGAAGTCATTCGACTCGGGGAATTACGAATCTATTCCATCATAGGGATTGATCCACCAGCTTGCAAGATTTGTTGCTCCAACTGTATCATACACAAGGGTAGTTATGTAAATTACTATGTACTACTTAGTAGCAGCTATGACCCAAACACGCTTGTATTTATTCGTGTCATAGGCGTCAGCCAATAACCGCCGCACACACATAAAACTTGTACCCAAAAGTTCAACTAATTTATCTAAACAAGTCAAATGTGTTGACAGGTTAGCGAGTTGTAGTCAAGATGTAAAATTTTTAAACGGATTGTACTGTATGGGTAAACGGGTTAGCGGGTCAAGATGTTTAATTAAAGGGGTTAAACATGTCACCATGGATATGACCCGTTTAATTAAATACGTTAAACAAGTCAACCCAAATACAACCCATATTTATTCAATTATTTGTGTGAAAGACATCAACCATAAACATACTTAAAATCATAGCAACCCGAAAGTTTAACCCATTCATCTAAACGAGTCAAATGGGTTGACAGGTTGTTAGTAAGTTGTAAAAGTGTTGAAGAGGTTGTAATACATGGGTTTAACGGGTTGGTGGGTCAAGCTGGTTAATTTAACAAGTTAAACTGCTCAACTTGGATATGACCCGCTTAACTAAATGGGTTAAACAACTCAACCAGGCCACAATAAACGAGTTAGATATGACCCGTTAAACCCATGTGTTACGAGTTAGATATGATAACCCAAACTACAATGTGTAAACGTACCCTAAACAAGGCTTCAAGTTTGTTCCTAACAAGAATGTATTCGTGGTTCAGTTGCTGCAGACACCGCAAACACCTGCAGCCATCACATGCCATCAAATTTAGAAAGCAACTATTGATAATATCAGTATTTTGATGCTTTGACTTTGAAGGTCAAACAAACAACTTCCAATTTCAGAATTGATACAAATACAACAAACTTTTGAGAGAAATTCGGTATTTTAATAAGTCATACAAGAACTAATATCAGTTGCAAAAGAATTGGTGTTAGAATTTATACAGCATATAAAATAACTACATATTTGACAATACAAGTTTGACCATCAAACGGTAACTGATTTCAGCATTAAGTAGAAAAAGTATCATTTGGTTGACATCATATATGCATCTTAAAGAGAACGAAAACAGGAAGTCTCAAAGCTAGAAAGCGATGACATAAACAAGAATCATGTTATTCGAGCAGACTTATAATCTAGGCACTTGACTAGTGGTCAAATACGTTTTGTAAAACCGTGTAGCTAATCGCTTCAAAATTGACAAAAAGGATATTTGGAAATGTGGCAAATAGCCAAATTCTTATCAACATGATCAATGAGAAAAAGTTACTCACCCGTCAAGGTTTTGCTCATCACAGTAGTTTCTGAAGTGAACACACACGTTTGTGACTCGTTGTGCTCCTATGCTGTTATGACAAATTACAGAAAAGAAATCCAAAAAAAAAATCTTAGCTTTTTAAATGGTAACGAACAAACACAGGCATTTTGTCACTATTATACGGGCATAATACCTGGAACTGCTACCCTTGAACTGATGAACATGAGAATCAACCTGTTTATAATCCACAATCTTCTGTTGACTTTTTTATTAAAAGTCAAAAGAAATATCATGATAGGAAACAGATCATGAGCATCTAATATACCTTGAGTAAACAGTTAAAATACAAACTTACAGAGCAGTTGCCAAATTGTTAAGAAGCTTTTCCGAGTCCTCAAAGAAAAGAGACACCACTTCAACCACAAAGTCCGGGTTGCTCTCATCTTGCAGTTTCTGAAGTTGTGTGAATTGATCATCGAGATATCCCTAAAAACATCCAAAAAATCAACAATTAAAAAAAATATATAGGATAAAACAAAATCCCATTTTCCCATATGAAACTCGAACAAAATGAAAAAAAAAAAAAAAAAGCTATAAACTTTCTAACAAAATTATTCATTTTAAAAGACGTTACAAAGTTACAAACCTCGTTATACAGAGATGTTGTGTACTCAATAAACTGTCTTTGCAATTGAGAGACTGCAGCCATGGCTTCTTGCTTTCTTTACGGTTTACTTATCGTTCTAGATACAAAAGCTTATCTGCAAAACTAGAAATATTATTGTTCTAGCTCATATATACATGCACACATACATTTATATATATGTAAATAAAAAGCAAGAAGGTGCATACTTGATGGTTTAAATAAATATTATTAACTTACCGAAATGAGAGTATAATATATCGATTCGTTTATTAGTTTCTTTTAGTATAATATTGCCCGAATAAGATTCTTTGTTCAACAAAAAGTGACATATCACAGAGGAACTTAGCTTTTTCAAAAGATCACTTTCTGCAATTTGCTTGCATCTTATTCCCACCATTGATTATATAAGTTTATCATTTTGCATTATTATATAATTCCAAACATTATATATATTATCATAGTTATGCAAATTCATCAAATATGCTAGTGACTAGCTTGATTAATAAAGCATAATATAATCTTTAAAGATAGAAAAATCTCATGGGATTCGTTTTGAGCATGGTTTCGGCTTTTTGGTTACAGGGGAAGGCCGTTTGGTGTTTAATTCGTTTAACTGCCGATTTGGATGTGTCAATTCAAGTGCATTTCAGTTAGTAAGTCCAAAAGTTGATCAAGTAAAAAACAAAAACAAAAACAAAATCTGTTAATTTATAAAAGAGAGAGGAGGAGGCAAGTAAAAAACTATAACCTATATATAAAGATAAAAATATGAAAACTGTTTGGTTTGGTTCGGTTTCATAAGTTATTTATCAGTGTTGCAGAAGGCGTCCTAGGCGGCGCCTAGGCGCTAGGCTGAAGACAATATCGGAATTTAGCCCTAGTCAGTTTCCTGGGCGTTTTGGCCTGTAGGAGGCAGTTAGGCGGGCCTAGGCGGTCGTTTTTTTTTATTTTTTTTTAATTTCTAAGTATTTCTAGGTATTTCTTAGTATTATGTGTATATATCTAAGTATTTCTAAGTATCATGTGTATATATCTTAGGAAAAATGGAAATAAATAATCCCAACTATTAACTATTGGCCAATAACAGTCCCAACTACGAAAATCACCAATATTGGTCCCAACTTTCGACATATTGGAAACCAACAGACCCAACCTAACGGAGTTAGCCTCCGTTAGTGTGATGCTGACGTGGCATGCCACGTAGGATGCCACGTATGATCATTTTGCCACGTGGCATGCCACGTAGGATGCCACGTAGGATCATTTTGCCACGTGGCATGCCATGTAGGATGCCACGTAGGATCATCTTGCCACCTAAGCATGCCACGTCAGCATCACACTAACGGAGTTAGCCTCCGTTAGTTTGGGTCCATTGGTTTCCAATATGTCGAAAGTTGGGACCAATATTGGTGATTTTCGTAGTTGGGACTGTTATTGGCCAATAGTCAATAGTTGGGATTATTTATTTCCATTTTTCCTATATCTTAACATATTTTCAAAAAACACCTAAATTTGTGTGTGTGTGTGTATAATACCAAAACGCCTAATTCCGCCTAATTTTCGCCTAGTCCCGACTAGTCCCTAGGCTAGACCTCACCGCCTAGCGCCTTTTGCAACCTTGTTATTTATGCACATATAATCATAATATAATTATAACAGAATCAGAAAACTAGGCTATCAAAAAGACAAAAACAACCATAACCGAACCTTAGGTTTTTCTCAAACAATTCAGTGTTTTTGACTTGGCTTTTCAGTTATTTTTCGATTGTTCACATTATCATACCAAATTTGAAGTTTAAAAATCTCTGAACCAAGTAAAAAGATGGTTAATGATTCTACAGCCCAGTAAATAGAGACAGAAAACCTCTAAACAATTTAAACTTATTTAATTTATAACTAATACCAAAAAAATTATTTCAAAATTGCAGTCTAAGAAATGGGATGTGTATAAAGTTCTAAACTTGATGAAATACTGTTATCTTGAATCATTTCTTCATAACATTCTAATCAATAAACTTATATAATTCATAACTAGTACTACAAAAATTATTTCAAAATTTAAATCTGGTTTCTTAGGTTATCCAAATACTAATATCAATCCCAAATAAATGAAAATTCAACATAAAAATTCTAAACTTAAAAAAAAAAAAAAAAACTTACTTAATTCATAAGTAATACTACAAAATTATTTCATAACTAATACTACAAAACTTATTTAATTCATAAGTAAAACTAGAAAATTTATTTCAAAATTCGAATCTGGTCTTTTAGGCTCAAACTTCCAATATCAAAAAACCAAAAAAATGAATATCCAAACATAAAAAAAAAGAAAAAAAAAACATTATAATTTGCAATCTAAGAAATGGGATCTGGATAAAGCTCTAAACTTGATAAAATTGTTATAGTCTTGAATCATTTCTTCATAACTTTCCCTAACCAATCCAAGATTTCAAAAACATAAAAAGGCCTAATTTCACTCTAACTTAAGTAGCTAAAGAACAAAGATAAATAATGGTCAAACAAACAGATTAGAGTAAATACCCAGATGAGATAAAGGGTTACCGGAGGTGGTGGTGGTCAATGTGGTGTACCAAGTACCAACTAGGAACAGAACAACAAAGATAGTGAAAGAAGGACAAAAGAGAGAGAGAGATAGTATGTTTATATGTTTATTATTTTGTTATTTGATTTGATATGATTTGATTTGCTTTGTTTTGTTTTGTTTTGTTTGGCACAAAATATTATTATTATTCGATTATGTTATGATAATGATGGCATGTTGTGGGACAAAATGGATCTTTAATGGTGTGGATTCATTGAATTGTGTGAGACTTTGGTGGCACCAATCATTCTTAAAGAAATTGATTTGGGTGAAAGATTTATGTTTATTTTAATTGAAATGTGTTGTATTTTGGATTTGGTATGGTTTGTTGTTTTCTGCATCCCATTCCATTTTTTAAGGAAATTTCCCATTTTTATAGATACTATCGGAGCTTACCCGTGATGTGGCACGAAACACTATCACTTTACCGTAGGGGTGTTCATCGGGTTTGTTTTTCGGTTATCAGGTTATTCGGGTTGGGTTATTTGGGTTTTCCGTTGTGAAAAATATTTCCCGATAACCGACCCAATTCAGTTAAATGGTTATCGGTTATGGGGTTAATCGGGTTCAGGTTTTTCAGGTCGGGTTAAATGGTTATCAGTTTAATGGTTCGGGTGTTTGAGTTACAAATTTCCAACCATTTGGGTTGCGTATTTCTATTCATTTAGGCTACAATATATGTAAAATAAAACCACAACATGTGCTACAATATTTAGTTGCAAATTTGGCTACAAAAACACTACTCCGATATACATAAAAATATGGAAACTGGATCATTTATTTGTTTTTGAATTATTCGGGTCAACCCCAATTATACAAAACTAACCCGCTAGTCGGGTTCGGATATGCACTTAATAGAGTTCGGGTTAATCGATTAAGGTAGTTTCTCAGGTCGGGTCACTTCGGTTTCGATTAGGTTATTGGTTATCAGTTAAAAAGAACACCCCTACTTTACGGATATGCATGGTTCGGTTTAATTAAATTATTATTAGCCTCAAACAAAACTGAAGTCAACGGTTAATTAATCTTATTAACCAATCGGTTAATTGGTTTGGTTTATTGAAATGGACATATAAAAGATAAGAATATATAATGATTCGGTTTGGTTTGGTAGTTTTAGCTAACTATGGGTACAGCAAAACCGATAACCAATTTTTAGTTAATTTGATTTTTGGTTAATTCTATTTTCAGTTGATATAGGTTCGTTTTCGTCTGTTTTTGTTAGATTTCGGTTAACGGTACAGTTATCGCTCACCCTTAAATATTGTTAATCGTGTAACACATCAACTTTTTAAAATTAAAAAATATTAGCAATACTAAACTCGAACTAAAAAGAATAAAATGCTCGTCTTTATGATTGTCTTTTTTTTAATATTAATGTTTGAAAAAATTTATAGCCGCTTAGAAATCGTAGGGGTAGTTTCCTTAAAGCAGGGGAAAAACATACAGACAAGTATTCACTGCCGTTAGACTTAAGCAGCCCACCTTGCAACCAGTTTCCCTTTTCTGCTTCTGCCTGGAATTCTTTAGACTTGCAAAGTGCCTCAAATTTTTCTTTCATAAAGTATATCCAAGTGTAACGGGAATAATCATCAATAAACGTTATCGCATACTTAGACCTTTTATTGAAGCGTGTTTAGCAGGTCCACAAGCATCTAAATGTATCAACATCAACGTTGATTCAGCTTGATAACTTGAAGAGTGAAATGATTCTTGATGGGATTTACCATATTGACAGCCAACACAAATTATCTGTCAGTTAACTTTAAGCTTAGACAGCCTAATAACCAAACTCTTCTCCATCATCAGTTGCAACTAATCGTATCCAACATGGCCACACTAATGGTTCCACATATTGGTGTTCTAGATATCTTTTGTGGGCTTTGCGACCATAAGAATTACAACGATATGGTAGTCGCTAACTTTGATTCTTTGATTTGTGATGTCCCTAATCTCCCTCGTTCTTTTCTCTCTAATCCCTTCTGGACCCCCTTTTTGGACTACATCTCATAATTGTTGGGCCGATTGGATTTATTTAAGAAGCTCTTATACTGGCATTTACCCATGGGCTTATGCTTGGCATATAGGGCTTCAGAATCTGTCTTCAACATTAGACTAACAGACATCTTCCCATACTGCTTACCTAGGGCTTCCTGAGATGCTAACAAGTTATTAAATTTAGCAAAGGTTGGCTGCAGCCACCCTTAGATAGCCACTAGAAAACTTCGGTATTCCTGTTTTAACCCGTCTATAATAATCATTTCATTTGTGCCTCACCTATCTTGGACTGCGGATCGAGCTCTCCGATTTCACTGCACAACGTTTTAATTTTGCGGACATAAATCCCTTTGAGATACAGATAATAGTTCATTTTTTTAAGGTAGAAACTTCGAATCATTTTTCTTAAAAAATAATGTTACCAAGGTATCCCACACCTCCTTCGAAGTAGCAGCGTCACGAATATGTTCCAAGACATCATCTTCCAATGTATCTTCAATATAAAAAGAGATTTACCAGCTTAAACCTTCCAATTCTTCAATACTCCATTTTGATCTTCACGCAACATCGATATAGTATCTGAACCGTTCATGACCTCCCACAAAATCATGGCCTTGAAGATATGACATCAAACACGTAGACCAAGTATTAGAGTTCATGTTGTTCAACTTCTTTACACCACCAACTAGTTGAAGCTCCGCCATGAAGAGAATGAAAAACACTAGAACCAAAATGGTTGTGATACCAATTGTAAAAGTGGTAAGGTCACAATGAACACACAAATTCACAAATAAACACACTTAGAAAACAATTGTAAAATAGCACTCTAGTTTTGTTGCTTATTATTTCTGAATGATTAATTAGAAATGAGAACCTCAAGTACATAAATACTGATGAAAGATAATTCTTTTTGTTACATTTTACTTGGGAACCTACTCGCTGATGTGTTGGTGAACGCCCCCTCTAAAGTGTTAATATTTGTATCATTTATGTCTTTTATTATGTCTTTTAATTTAGTTTTAGTTATTTATTTGTGTATATTTTGTTTGGCAAGTGTTTACGAGACTAAATGGCTGAGCAACAATTTGGACTTCACATTTCACAAATCAAATTATTAATTATTGGGCTTAATGTGGACTATAGCTCATGAACCGAAATAGACAAAGATGGATTGTGGTTGACCTTTAGTTGTGCTGCAATATAATGAAAACATATTGGGCCGTGACTTGGTGTAAGCCCACAAAAAATATAGGTCGACAACTGTAAAGGATATACAAAAACAATTAGGGGAGATATTATTCTGGGGACGAGAGGAACCACGACGGCAGAATTTGGAGGATAAGGAGGACGCAAGGCAGCAGCCTTGGAGCTCCACCCACATCAAGAAGAGAATCAACATTAAAATGCAGCGCAGCTAATCGTGTGATCATCTCCGGGTGTATGGTTTGCTTAGGTTAAACATAAAACTTTGTTTGATTTAGTTTTTTGGATTGTTTTCCTATTGACGCTTTGAGAACACTTGTGGTTTATTTGATTTAAACGAGTCGTTTATGTTTAAATATTTATCTATTGCCATTCGCATTCAGTTTTCTTGCATCGTGAGCAGTTTGGTAATTAGGAGGGTATTTGGCATTTATGATTTGGTAATTAGATTGTACGAGTTATTATTAAAAACTTGTGTTTAATTATCACTTTGATTAAACTATATACAAGACTATGTCTATGTGGTTTCCAACTAATTAAACAAGTTTGTGTGGAATCTTAAACCTGAAACCTGGAGCTTGATTATCTTTCTTGTATATTGTTTTAGTAAATCAGTCAAATCCAAAATCAGTTTAATCTAGTTTAGTTATTTTAGTTTAAGTAGCCAAACAAAAGGTGTAATACTAACCACATGCTCCTCGTGGATTCGATACCTGACTCACCCTAGCTACCTAGGTTATTTAAGTTTTTGCATGACCCTAACGACAAGTCATCAAATGGCGTTGGTAACCTCCTCAGCTTGCGCTGGGGAGAACCAAACTTCCACAAACCTTCTGTTTTGCGTCGGGATCAGAGCACGTGCGCTCATAGGCATTTTACCTTGCACTCCAACTCGAAATTTCTTCTTTTCTTCACACTTTCACTTGGAATTGCATCCATGGCCTTCATATTAAGCTCCAATTAACTTCATTAAGCCTCAAGTACCTGCAAATCCCAATCATTCTCAAAGTAACTATGTTTTACATAATCAAACACTTAAAAACACCTAGTTACACATACTAAAACATGGTTAAACACCCACTCATCACTCTCGCGCAGAAGTGGTGTAAAAACGGGTTCTGGGTCGGAAAATTTTTTGAACCAACGTAACATCCGCATGAACTGTGAACACGAATGCCGCTCCATTTACCTAGTTTAGCTAAAAGCGACCAATTTCTGGAAAAAAAAAATATATATATATGAATTAAGATAACAAATAAGAAAAGTTGACCTTTCTTCTCACCTGATGAAGTACAAAATGATCTTACAAGTTTTATGACACGTAATTCTCTGTCTAAAGCCTTAGGGTATACTTTAACTCCACATAGGTTTCACATCACTTACATTTTATCATTTCATTTCAATCCAACTCACCTCAAGAAAAATGGTTAATTCTAATAACTCCATCTAATACCATATTTTTAGTGGTATTTGGATTAAAAAAGGAAACAAAATTAATTCAAACTTTTAACATGTTAACATATAACCTCTTTAATACCCTTAACACAAGAAGGGAGTGGTGTACAACGTCGATTAGCATGCCATATCACCGTTAACACCTCAAATGTTAAAGTACACCCCATGGCCTAAAGTTCACCATGTATGATTATTAGTTAATATTTAAAAATTTAAAATTTTGTAACACATTAGAATAGCTAGTTATCTCACTGGGTTAATCCACAAACATTCTTACTAAGTATGATTGATACCGGCCAAAGTTAGCCGAAAATTATAATCAAGGGGGTAGGATCAAATACACAGCAAAAGAAAAACGGACTTTGATTGAACTCGTTCAAGCAACATCGGAACCGTCTCATCGAACCCAATAATCTTAGTTTTTAGGTTTTCGTTTTTTTAGCTTGTAGTTTTTAGAATTTGTGTTATATCTTTGTATCTTTTATGTGACATTGTGTCTTTTTCTTGTTTTTCGCATTATGTCATTTTTGCGATTCATTGTGTCAATTTTCCTGAACATTGTGTTATTATTTTTGGTATTGTGTTATTTGTTGTGACCTGTTGTTTTATATTTCTTGATTTATTGTGTTTTTTTGTATATTTCTCACTCTTCTCATTTATTTTAAACTATGTAGGATAACTTAACCTAATCCGATAATTATAATGTTGAAGAAAAGAATTTTATGCGACTACAATAACCAATTAATTAAACATGTTTTAACAAACAATATAAAAACTTATGCACTTATTTAATAAGTATTAATCATGACATGTGGTAGTTCATACGAATCTCACATTTCCCTTAAGATAATCAATCTCATGTCTTATACTGTTTCGTTTCGAAATCGGACAACTGTATTCCTTTTAACTCCATTTTTTTTATTTCATAATATGCCAATAATTTATATTAGTACTAGTTGGAATGCCCGCGCGTTGCGGCGGGTGTCTCGATTAATATCAAATTCAATTACGATGTCTATTGCGAACTACAACCCATTCTGGATTTCTAAATTGGTAAGCCGTCGTTTACTTGCAACAACTCATTTTAAAGAATACCGGGGTCGTTGGTTGCAGCGTTAAAGTAATTAAGTTTGTTGATGGTAGCAACTCTGGATGACAAAATCCATTCCTACAGAAAGTTAACAAATTTAGACAAATCACAAAAGAAAAATAATATATAAAATAGTAATAGACTTTTAATGATGGTCCATTATATTAGTTACAAAATTTAATTAAATTTACCATTTCAGAATAAAAATATATATAATCATATAAACTAATGCTCACCTCAAGATTATATTCATCAACTGCATCTTTGATATCTTGATACCGGACTTTAAGCTTATCTTTATGCTTTTTAATAACCACAACTTTAAACCAAACGCCTCTAATCCCACTATCCTGTGACAGCACTTCAATTTTG
Source organism: Ambrosia artemisiifolia (assembly GCA_032199755.1). NCBI lineage: Eukaryota > Viridiplantae > Streptophyta > Magnoliopsida > Asterales > Asteraceae > Ambrosia > Ambrosia artemisiifolia. The sequence continues at coordinate 13,597,814 of CM063521.1, forward strand.
GAACCTATAGAATATTCAATATCAACCAACTTCGTAAGCCTTTTCTTGGGTCTGAAGTTGATATCATCAGTAGCCAATAATCTAAGTATGTTCTGGTTGCAGTATCCTTTGACTTGAGTAACGTCAAAGGGGCTGGCCACTTCATTTTCAAATTGCTTTTGACATACAAAAGGACGGTCTAAGATTGTGTGAGCAGCACTTGATTTGAGAAAATTCTCAGTGTTGAGGACAGAGAACGGTAGTTAGTCCATCAATGCACTCGATGCTAAGATCTTGAAGACAAAGCGAAAAGAAAATTTCTTTGTCATGATATGTACAAGGTAAATCAAGACCATGTTCATCGATTTTGTGAAACCACTGTACCACTGCTATTTTGTTTCCTTTTGAATCCTCATACAAATCATTTATGTAAGCAACAAGTCATTTGCTTTCTTCTGCTAATATGTATACAAAAACATGAACCTGAACAAGCAACAATCAAACCATCAATCAAAAAGAAAAATATGGGACAAGAATTTATTGCGTAAAGCCGGGGAGGTCCGATAACAACTAACATAATATCTTTGATAGGAACACAGAAAAACCCTTTCTTTCTTTCTTTAAAAAATTAAAGAAAATTAAATAGCAATTTAGGAGAGTGTATGCTCACCGAGATTCTAATGCCACCACGGGTGTAAGCTCCAAAGTGCTTCCTCTTTTTCCTGCAAGTCCAAGCGGAACCGACCCACATAGACTCTGTAGTAAGCTTGCCCGTCTTATGCGAATGAATACCTTGCAAAGGGAAAATGAAAAAGGAAATGATACCTTAATATTCCAAGACTTCAACCTCAAGGTAAGTCCTGAGCCCATATTACTATTCACAGATTGTGGTGGCAGAGGAAAAGAGCCATCTAAACCATTTAAGAAAGCAAACAATCAATACTTGGCCCAATAATATTTACAAAGAATAACATGAACGGGAGCAAAGTATATGAAATAATCATAAACCAAATATGCAGAACACAACCAATAACAATTTTTAATAACCTAAAATCATTAGTGATTTAGATTTAATTAGGCATAAAACCATCAATTGAGTCAACACAAAACAAATTAAGTTGACCAGAAGAGAACATAGTTAATATTAACCTCCTTGTCGATTTGAAACAAACGCAATCCAATCAATCCCAAACAACTTTTCAGAACACAACTTGTGATTTTGCACTTAAACATCATCTTTTTCTTCTCAAATTCTAATTTATATGAAGACATTAACAAATTTGATAATTTAATATCCACGTTAGATGATAATCACTAAATCTTCATATGTATATGTGTATCTGCTATATTTATTAAAAAAAGAAGTTGAAGTAAAACCCAACTCGCCTTAAGCAACCGGAGTAACAGCAGAAGCAGCCGGAGACGCCTCCGCCTTTCCGACGCTGACATCTTCTCCTTCTTTCCGATGACTTCTGGCGAATCCACAGCCGTCACCGAGCGGTACACTCCGTTACCAGCCTGTGAATATGAAACCAAACAATAAATGAATCGATAACCATGAAATTGAAGAAATTACATAGAAATTTTAGAACATAAACCCTAATACAAAAACGATAACCATGAAATTGAAAAAATTTGACCATGAAGCGGGCACACGTATTCCCAACATTTTAATGCAGCAAAACATTGTGCATCATGCTTTTTAGGTTGTACATGTATGTAAATCAATGTTAACCATATATAAAGCTTATTAATTTCTAACTATTGAGTAGATAATGCTAGAAAAATATAGGAAATACTTTAGAGCATGTCGCTTTTGTGGTTTAACATTTAGGCACTTGGCGCTTCGCGCACCAGTTTAGACCATGTCGCTTTTGTGGGATTCTCGATATCTAAAACCTTGCATAATACAACTAAACAATGCAAATTAAATGCTTAAAAAAACTCAAGCACTCTACATAATCAAGAGTAAACTTACTCTCAATTGATGGAAATCTGATGCAGAAAAGTTCATCCTTAAGTTCACCTAATGCAAAGTCAGCAGCATGCCAAACACATGATTTCTCATTACCAGCATGCTCTTGAACAGACATAGTAGGAATAACTACAACATCATAACAACAAATCCAAATCAAAATCATAAAAACTGAAAACAAAAGGCATTAAATCCAGAATCTAGCACATGAACTGAACCATACTTAAATGATTAGCGCAGATCTTTAGCGTTTTGGATTGACGCATAACAAGACAAACTTTTACTGACTTCTTATGCTTCAAAAACCTAACAGATCCAGCTCCCCGTTCCTTCCACTGGTTTCCATCCTTATCAAACTGATACAACTTCGCTTTACTGCAAATCAAAACACAAGTTCAAATCAACGCCATAAACTATAGAGCTATAAAAATCAACACACATACAACTTCGGCACTACGCTGTACTCAGAATCGATATACAAGTTAACATCAAAAAACTAAACTATAGAACAATAATAAATCAAACCGATAAATGTTCGCTTCACAGAAAATCAGTATAAACCGTAAACTAAAAAACTATATAAAATCAAACCAATACAAGTCCAAATCAAAACTATAACCTAAAAAACTATACAAGTTGATCCGATACACCAAAAGTAAAAATTAAATTCAAATAAAGTGGAATGAAAATAAAACCAAATCGCTCAGAAACGCACCTGGCTACAACTGATTGGAAAAAAAAAATTGGCAGAAAAAAATCTAGTGTCAATAAACACAAACAATTTTAGGGTTTCCGAAATATATTAGCGTGATGGCAAGTGATTGGAAATTGAGGGTTTCTGATGGGGTATTAAAATTGGGTAGAAGATCAACATGCGAACCTGGTTATTGGAGGTTGATAGGGTGTTGGGATCCTGAGCTTTGAATGGGGAAGGTGCAACAGTTCACATTCTTGCGTTAAAAGAAAATAGAAATTGAATGGGGTCGATTGGTATGGTTACATAATTCCATTGAAGGGGACGCTTCATCTGCGTCATTGAGAGGCAGGGATGGAAGAAGGAGGGTAGGATTGTAAAAGTGTTTTGAGATTGCAAAGGATGATGTGGGTGAAATGTCTAGATTACCCTTCTAAGTGTCTTAATTGTCCTATTTATGCCCATAATACCCTTAATTTTCTTGCTTATAAATATGTTGTACCTATTGTTTTCTAAGTTGTATGAAAATAAAAATGACCATATTGGCCATCACTCCTCCTTAATAAGATAATATAGATTATGGAACTTCAGTTGGCTTTATGTTATTATTTAAGTATTAAATTTGTAGGCATAATGCGTTTTATGCTACCATAATTGTTATAATTGTTTTTTTTTTAAAGGCAAACTTTATTAAATCACAACCACAAGAGGATCTCCAAGATGGAGATCCCAACCGAAAAGTTACATTACATCAAACATAAAAGTTTGCCAATCCTTCCACCCAACCGTAGCCTTTTTACACCTATTAGAAAACCAAAGGAAACTCAACGCTTTAACATCCGCTACAATCTCGATCACATTCCTATTAACCTCCTTGAATAATTTTTCGTTTCTAGCCTTCCAAAGCCGCCAACACGTGATAACCATTACGCCATGCAAAGCTAATCTCTTAACCGCTGACAGCGATTGATCCTTGTATATAAGAATAATGTCCTTGACCGAAAAGAAAAAGAAAGGAGGAAGGTTCACCCATTTAGCGATCCCTTGCCACACCCCATTAGCCACTATACATGCAGTAAATAAATGGTCTACACACTCCTCTTGGTCTTCGCACAGAATACACATACCATCTCCACATTGGATGTTCCTCCGAATAAGCGCCTTCTTAGTAGGAATTTTATCCATTAAGAGCCTCCACATAAAAATGTTGCATTTGATCGGAATCCATTTGCTCCACTTGTACTCCACGACTGATTGAAACTGGCCATCGTTATCTATCCATTTTTTACCTCCGAAACAGAGAAGTCTTCGTTCGAGCCACTATCCCAATACCATCGATCCACATGATCCCCCAACTCCAAACCCACCAACATCTGCTCACAATCTATCATCTGCTGCAGCTCCAAATCCGAAGAGGGATTCCTCCTCCAATTCCACAAAATCGCTCCATTACTATTAATCCTGTCACACACCTTACACCCCTTGTCGGATTCTAAACGAAATAACTTGGGGAACATAGTTTTTAATGAGAATGAAGCCACCCAAGGATCCAGCCAGAAGTTAATTTCGCTGCCACTTCCTAGCCTCCCACGAATCATGCTAATGCTATTTCTATCTCCCACTTTAAAACGAAAACCATTATTAACCACCTTATACCACGTACCCGAGTATCTTTGACAAGCTGGAAAGACATCCCACTTCCGGCTCGACCCGTGAACACTATCAATTTCCACTTAGATAATCTATCCCTAAAGACTTTAATAATTGGCTCCCAATTACTAAGCCTTGACATATTAGCCCCAACCTGAATACCAAGATACTTGAACGGAGTGGTCCCCGAACGACACCCCATCTCCCTCGCCATACTACCCACAAGCTCGTTATTAACTCCCACACCATACAAGACTGATTTGTGAATATTTATTCTAAGGCCCGAACACATATGAAAAATACGAAGAATACGCCTTAAACAAAGAAAATTGTTTTCAGACCACTCACTCATAACCATCGCATCGTCCGCATACAACAGATGAGAAATAACCGGACCATCCTTAGGAAGAGTCACTCCCCGAAAGGCCCCAACATGACACGCTTTCTTAATAAGACCGGAGAGAGCTTCCATGACCATAATAAATAAAAATGGCGAAAGAGGATCACCTTGACGAATACCCTTCCCACAATCAAACTCAAAAGTCGGGGAGCCATTAACCAACACCGAGGACCTAGCCGATTTAAGAACACCTTCGACCCACATACACCAAACATCCGGAAAATTCATTTGCCTCATAATCGAAATCAAAAACGCCCAATTAACATTGTCATATGCTTTTTCAAAGTCGATTTTAAACAAAAATAAATCCTTCCCGTTCTTCTTAGCCCACGAAAGAATTTCACTAATCAATAAAGGACTATCCAGAATGTACCTTCCCGCCACGAAAGCCGATTGCGTCTCGTTGACATGGCTATCCATAACTCTCTTCAACCTGTTTGCCAATACTTTGGAGATGACTTTACTCACCACCCCTATTAAGTTAATTGGTCGATACTCCCCTAAAGTAACCGGGTCTTTGACTTTAGGCACCAGAGTAATAAAGGAAGAAGCCACTCCACGATTAATCAAACCTGTGCTCACAAATTTTTCCATGATATTAACAAAATCACCGGAAAATAAATCCCAATACCGTTTAATAAATCTAAAGTTGAAACCGTCTGGGCCAGGAGCTTTATCACTACCGCATTGGAACACCGCCTCCTTTATCTCCTTTTCCAAAAAACGGACTAGAAATCGAATCGGCTTGTTCCACACTAAGCGTCTTCAAACCAAAGCAATTTAGCTTTGGTCTACAAGTCTCGTCTTCCACGAACTTCCTACTAAAAAACCGAAGCACTTCTTTTTTAATTTCTTTTGGCTTGGTAACCCATTCTCCATCAACCGAGAGACCCAAGATAGAATTCGAGACCCTTCTATTATTAATCGCACCATGAAAGAATCGAGAGTTCTCATCCCCCTCCTTAGCCCAGTTCATTCTAGATTTCTGCTTAAGGTCTTTACTTTTATACCATTCCAACTGGTTGATCGTCTCTTAGCCTCTTCTAGTGACCATATTTATTCTTCCCTCAAATCCCGTTCCTCCATTATTAACTCCAACATATGAACCTCACCTTTAAGAATATCTAACTCCTCTACTTCTGATTTAAGCATTACTTCCTTCCACTCCTTTATTTTATTTCTCAACACTTTAAACTTGTGAAGCAATTTAAGATCGGGATCCTCCTGAGAAACGAAATTTACCAGCGCATCTTTTATCAACTCATCAAAACTATCTCTATAAAGCCAAGAGTTATAAAACTTGAACGGTTTAGCGCCAAAGTTCTGTGTCACAATTTTAATCATAAGCGGACAATGATCCGAACCATTACGATCTAACACCCGGTACTCCGCGTTCGGCTATTCGTTCCAAAACGTCCAATCAACGAAAATCCTATCTATACGACTTAATTTATCTCCCACAATATACGTAAATTTGCGGCCCTTCAATGCATACTCATACAAACCCGAATCTTCCACAAAAGTGTTGAACTCACTTGATTCCACCGCATTAAAATTAGAGTTTCGCCGCTCTTCCCGATCTCTAACACTGTTGAAATCGCCTCCCACTATCCAAAACCCACCATCATCCGTAATATTCGCTTTTAACAAATCCCAAACTGCCCTTTTATCGTTAATTCTCTGAGGACAATAAACGTTAATACATGTCACCTTCCTCCCATCATTCTTCAAGAACCCGGACACCACTAACACATTCCTGTCTTTAAAAACCGAAGCCTTATCGAACAACTTCGGATTCCAAAGAGAAATCAAACCCCCAGAACGGCCCGTAGCATCTACATGTTCAAACTCGAACGCATCCCTACCCCAGAATCTACTAACATCAACATTTTCCAATGATTCAAACTGCGTTTCTTGCAACATAACAAAACCTATCTCATTAGCCACCTTCAACTCCCTACACCATGAACTCTTACCATCCGATCCTAGTCCCCGAATATTCCATGATAAAACATTCATTGGTCCACACATTGAAAACCTTCTTCTCTAATTACCTTCTCCACCGCCTCGCCGTATCGTTCAAAGTTTTCCACCCCTAGCTCATTACTAAGGGCAACCGTTTGGTTTACTTCTATCCCTACATCACTAGGACCCCCTACTTCTTGAACCAGTGCTTCTTGAACCATCGGTCTTTCCCCACCCCCACCATTCAAGTCAGGAATGTTAAAAGACCCATTATTATTACCAACCTCTTGATTACGAACCCGAGAACTTCCATCCCCATTAATCGCGTAAATAAATCTATCTAGATCAAATAAATCCTCTCCCTCCCTTGCTCTTTTCTTAGGACGTTCTTGACCCGTAGGCGAAGGGGATTTCTGAGCTCTAGCTTTTTTCCTATATCCCTTCGGCTTCTTAACTCTGTTGACAGCATCCCCACACCCTTCAGTACCCGAGCCCAAACTAGTATTGTTACCAACTTCAACTCTGGTCTGAACCTCTTCATTATCGTGCCTTATTTCCCACACTTCAGTCTCCATCTCATTCCCCATGCAAGGTTGTCTATCATCCTCACTAACCTCTTCTATAACAATATTTGATGTCTCCTTCTCTTCCAGACTCCGATCTTCATCTTTCATCATCTCCGAACTCTTCCACACAATCCGGTACCCATTCCTCTAACTCCTCTTCCACTAGAACTTCATAAACTTTATCTTTCCATTTGACCGAAACCAGTTCATAGATCCTGGCTAAATCTTCACATAAAATACCAACTAAAACGAATGAAAGATTTCTTTCTGACGCACTAAACTCGGCTGGCTGAATAACTGATCCGGATCTACCACCGATATCATCAAAAATCCCTTTATCATACAAACACAAAGGCAACCCTTGAATTCTTAACCACGCCACCCGTTCTCTCGGAATCTGTTGACCTTCCCATATCTCCAGGCATCCAAAACAGACGTCCCAAACTTCTTTATTTTTCACAAAACTCTCCATGCATTCAACCGACTCGAAAACAAGAATGACCCACAACCCTCCAATATATCTAATCCCCACACTGGAATGCCCAACCAAATCTAACCATGTTCTCAACTTAGACAATTTTTCAAGATCAGACAATCTACCCAAAGCCCCACATCCATTCCAAAGCAAACCACCCTTGAATTCAGCGTCCACCACAATCTCAACCTTATTCTTCTTACTGACCGGCTCTATGTTTAACAAAGTCTCCCTGAACGTTCTCCCATCACCCACCTCTCCTCCCGTCTTCTGAACTTCCACCACCGGCTCCCTGACTACCTCACTATTACCTTGATCCTTATTAACCGACTCCTTGTTCATTGGAGTCCACTTTTTACCCCCTTCCAATCCATTCGTTCCCCGTCTACGAACCGTGCCAAGACAATGAACAGTTTGTATGATCCAATCCAAACATCCTTCATATCATTCTCCAACCCCACCGGATCCCTCACATTAATAAACGAAACGAAACCAAAGCGCTTACCGAGTTTATCATATTTCCGAGCAATGTACGTATTCTGAATATTACCGAAATCCTTCAGCACAGCCACCAAATCATTGGAAGAGCAACCTTGTGGAAGATTAGAGACAAAAAACTTCGTTACATGCACGTCCGCTTGTTTCGATGATTCCCCCTTCTCCATACGTGTTCCTTTCCTTGATGGTGCATCATACCATGTTCCGATCTTGTATTTCTCCTTCCCAGCCATGCAAAATCTTGAGTTTGTAGCCTGTCCGCCGTTTTTCTCCTCCGTATTTGTTAGGCCTAGAAAAAAATACCAAGTCGCATAGCAATGTCTAATCGCCTAATTGTTATAATTGTTGACAAAACATATTTCATCAATGGTTATTTTAAATGGTAATTTTACTCATTTTAAATTGAGTTAATAGCCAAAATCGTCCCTGAGGTTTGGTCATTTTGCCACTTCAGTCCAAAACCCAAACCTTTTACATCTGGGTCCTTCAGTTTTATTTTTCTTGCCAAATTCGTCCCTGACAACGTTTAAGTTGTGGACTGAAGTGACAAAAGTGACCAAACCTCAGGGACGAATTTAGCGAAACCCAAACCTTTTTTGGGATGAATTTGGCAAAAAAAAAAAAAAACTGAGGACCCAGATGTAAAAGGTTTAGGTTTTGGACTGAAGTGGCAAAAGTGACCAAACCTCAGGGACGTTTTTGGCTATTAACTCTTTTAAATTACTTGGCTTAGCTACAACATAATTTTTGAATTTGATTTACTACCCTAAACATTTTCTCAATTTACTTCAACACCCTATTTTCTTGCATTCAATCATTTGTCAAAATATGTAAAACACCTTAATTACATTAGTTATAGATTATTATTGTTGTAGATACACTTCTCATTAAATAAATAAATTAATTTGATTTACCTAGTTAAAGAAATAAAACTTTAAATTTATTTATTATGATTATGATTGTCAAATCTATATCTATATATATAATAAAAGAAAGCAATTTTAATGACATGGCACTCAAGGATGTATTCTCCACCTTGAGTATGCCATGTGTCATGCCATGTGGCAAACTAAAAAAAATAATAATATAAAATATAATATATTCAAATTAAATTGAGTTATTTTAGGAAAAAGAATTTAAAAACAAATTTAAATTTTTATCTCTTATGTTTCCTACCATAATTTTTAAACGTTAATATTTTTTATATACGAGATTTTTTAAAGAAAAAAATCACACCAAATTAACAAGCGTTTTATTATCTTTCCAACGAGTATCATACTTAGGGGTGCAAACGAGCCGAGCCGAGCCCGAGCTCGACCAGGCTCGAGCTCGAGCTCGATTAACTTATAAGAGCTCGAGCTCGAGCTCGAGCTCGGTTCGAGCTTTGTTTTTAAAGCTCGAGCTCGGCTCGTTAGTAGTTTCTCAAGCTCGAGCTCGGCTCGGGCTCGGCTCTTTTGGTGTTTATTAATTAATATATTAAATTAAATAATATATATAATAGGCTCGTTTAGGCTCGATAAGTCAAAAGCTCGGCTCGGCTCGTTTATTAAACTACTTAAAATGTGGGTAAATAATATAAAATATTAATAAACCTAATATTATATTAGGCTCGATAAGGCTCGACGAGCCTGGCGAGCTTCATATGCCAGGCTCGAGCTCGAGCTCGATAAGTAAACGAGCTTCATTTTAGGCTCAAGCTCGGCTCGAGCTCGATAAAGCTCGGCTCGTTTCGAGCTTTTTACCGAGCCGATCTCGAGTAGCTCGCGAGCTGCTCGGCTCATTTGCACCCCTAATCATACTGCTATATAAAAAACGGAGAAAAAAACGACTATTTTTAGTAGGGTTTCGTTCATACAGGAAAAAAAACACAAAGTGTTCAGGTTATTCATTAATCATGTATAGGTAAGTAACTAATTATGTTCAAATCAGTAAATATGAATTCTATTTTCAACATGTGTTAGCATTGGAGTTGTACATTGTTTTAGGTTAGGTATTATTATTAGAGTTATACATTGTTTAAGGTTAGGTGTTAACATTGGAAATAAATTGTTAATTGTTTTTGTTTAGGTGCTACCCGAAGCTTTCCTGCATGTAACTGTAAAGCGCATCTTTCTATTTCATATGTAAAATTTATATGTCATATTAGATTTCTCAACTCCGGGACGTTCCCGGGGTATAATCTAGTACTATACTAATAGTAATCACTAATGAATATGTGTATATAAGTAGTTGGGCTGTTTTAATATATGCAGGAGTTTGGTATCCATGGCCCATGGAGGTAATGGGTTGGGTTCTTAATGGAACAAACTCGTGGCTCAGAAAGCATAGCGGTTCAACTTTGGGCCCGACTGAAAAGAAAAGGGACCAAAACAATGGTTCGCACTTTTTATCCCTCAGTTTCGGTGACTTGCATTTTGCAATGTGCTTAAACAGTGACTAGTTTCCAAATATAACATAGGTTCAACAAACAATAATTTTAGTCGTGAATCTTCTTAGAGCATGTTTGAGATTGAGTTTAGAAACAACCAGACTTATTTGCTTTTCCAAAAAAAAAAAAAGTCAATAAGTTTTTGCTTTCATAAAGTCATCTTTGTTTTAGCTTTTTAAAATAAGTTGTTTTTCAAAAGCCATAAACTATCGGGCTTTTGAAGTTGCTTTTAGTTTTTTGAATAGCAAATTACTAATCTACCAATTCTTTGCTTCCTTTGTTACCCATTAGGGTTATTATATGGTTTACTTAAGAATTTATAAAAATAATTTATGTTATATATTTTGTATTTTTAATAATAATTTTTGTCCAAAAAATTGTTAAATATATACTATTATATGTAAAAGTAGTCAATAGCTTTAAATATATAAGAATGTCCTTTTTGGTCATTTTATATGAATAAGCTATGCCAAACACAGTTTAAGAAAACAACTTATTGACTTATTGTTTTTTTCCTACCACTAAAGCTATTTCGAATACTTTTTTAAAAACCAAAGTTAATAAGCACTTTTGACAAAAAAAAAAAAAAAATACTTTTGGGGTTAAGTAAGCAATCTCAAACACCCTTTGGTCATCATCTTCTTCTTCCTTTCTTTTGGTTTCTTATAATAGTTCGATTTTCAAATCGCCGTATTTTCTTTCGATTTAAATGTTATTAATTAAAGGGTAACACCACTAATCCATATAAACCCGACACCCCTAATCCTTCGGCTACAAGCACAGGATTGCAGGCAAGTACTTGCATGAATTGGTGGTGGGAGAGTGTCACAGGTGATACAATGCTATGGGTTGTACTTGAACACTTGGGTTTATTTGCTACTCCCAGACATTATTAGGGATAGCCTCAGGGGAATAAGGGAGTGAGTGTGCCTATATCTATCTGACAAACGCACTCCTAATCGAGAGTTGTTGTTTGTTGCTACTTTCCTGATGAGTTTGAGATAGGAAAAAAATCAGTTACCCACATAAAGAGCGGAACGGATTGCTTATCGCCAGGCAAATGGAGATGCCACACGGTCGTGACATCAAGCTCTTAATCGACCAACCAATCCCGGAACACAAGCCCCGAAGTGAAACCCAATATTATTGAGCGTTAGCTCCAAATCAATCTTCCTTATGTGGGATTCAAGCCCGAGGCACATTTACCAGACCAGGGCTACAAAAGAAAAGCTAAGTTAGTAACACCGTACTTCTAATTGAAGTCGTATTATACTATTTACTATTTATTTAAAAACCAACGCTTTGAATAGTCCTTTCTCAAATCGCAAGCGTCCGTTTTTGATCTAACGGTTTGTCACCAAAGTTAGAAAAGGTAACCGGTTTGTGGGTATAAAAAACCTGTCTCTCTCTAATCTCTCAGATCAAACCTTCATGTATCTACCTTCTCTCTAAAGTTCTCTCTAATATTTAAGGATTCTGGAAATGATTTCGTTGATGATGGTGATTAACTTATTTGAAGCTTGGTTGGTGGTGGTGGTGGTGTCTGAACCTCTAGCCGTATGTGTCGGTAGCGGTGGCTGAGTTTTTACAGCGAGGGGTGGTGGAGGTGGTATTGGTGTTGGGAGGTGGCGGTTGGTAGTCTTTGCTTTTTCTCACCTGTCTCTGTCATGTATTGGTTTTCTTCGTCGTCGGTGGTGGTGTTAAACGCGTGGTCGGAGGTTGTTCGTTAGGTGGTGTTGTGGAGAGGCTGTTAATTGGTGTTTTGTGCAGCTCAGATGTGGATGTGGAGATCCGGAAACCTACAGTCAAGCAATTTAAGTCTACGACCCAGCCTCAGGATTCCGGTGGAGATGGAGATTGGCGGTGACAGTAAGGCGGCAGGGGAGGTAATAATAGAGAGTGGGGAGAAAGAGGAGAGAGAAGATTAAAAGAGAAAGTAAAGAGATGCTCTGTAATTAAAAATTCAAACCCACATACCATCAAGCTGGATTGCACTATTCTTCGTCAATTCACTTCACGATAAACTTCTGAGATAATTAATAAATTCATATTTGAAAAAAGAGTGAAAAAACGAAGCACGTGCAAAGCAAAATAAAAATTTACATTTCTGGCAAACCAAAAATACTATCATATATCATATGATATGGATTTACGTCATCATAAAAGACATCCAAACCTCATATTACAAAAATAAAATATCTGCCTAACTCCTTACAAATTATTCTCTAAATATTATTTTACATACCATTTAGGGTGGTTTATTATTCAAATTGAATTCGATAGACTCAAAACTTAACGAGAAACGTGTTTTAACACAATATGTTGAGTAATTCGTTTCGTGATGTTTAATTTGAAATCGCAGCCGTCAATTTTCGATCTAACGGTTGGTAACCAAAGTTGAAAAATTGTATCGATAGTGACATTTTAATGATATAAAGGTGGCCACATATAAGTAATTCAAATTTCTTTGGTATATTTTAAGAGTGAATGTATTATTATCTATTTTGTATTATCTCTTGGGCTTTGCTTAGTATGAAATTCAACATTGAAGTGAAAAAAATGATGGTAAAGTCATCTTTTGTTCTCTTTTGTTACGTTTACTACGTGTGCCGATATTTATTATCGTTTTGACTTGGTAATTTTTTTGTATGATAATGTTTTACGAATCGATCCAAATTTGACGACTTAACATTCCGCAAAGGCGTGCATGGTTTAACGTTTTCACGTCAATTTTTTTCCGTTCACAATGTCCCGCTGCAACGCGCGGGGTGCCCTTGCTCGTGTATAATAGGAAACAGAAGTTGAATAGTAACATGCTATTATCGTAATTTCATGTTCTTAAAAGGCTACTTTGGTAATTTTCATTTTTGATCATCTGCTTTGTGGCAGCTAGCCCTTCCCACGCGTCAATGAGTTGTTCAAACTTTTTCTTCACATTGCCACGTGCAGCATTAGCAAGAGCTTATACTTTCAACACACATGCGCACAACTATTTTTCCAATTTAGAGAGAGGAGAGAATGGAAACTAGAGAGGGAAAGAGATAATAAAGAAAAATGGCTTGAGAGAGAGTGAGAGAAACTGATCAAAAGACGTCGAGGACGACGGTAGTAGTGACTGTTGAAGAAGGAGACGGTGACGGGTGGCGTTGACGGTGTTACCAGGCACATGACTTTGCTTTTCTTTGGCTTTCATATTATTTGAAGTTGCATTTACACCTATGCTTGCATCTGGTGTTAATCTTGAGCCCTAATTGGTATGTTTATGCACTATGCTTCTCATTCGCATTTTTATAGTGTTGGAGCCTAACCTGATTTTCTTACCAGATTGGTTAGCAATTGCCGTCCTCGAATCCAATTTTCCGTTAACATCACCACATCTAGGTATGTTGAGCCCTTATTCCACCTTCTCTTAATCTCTTGCATCAAATATGCTTAGGCGTATGTTAGTTTTAACTTGGATGATAATGTTGTTGTTGTTATTATTATTATTATTGGCATTTCTTGGTGTCAAAATTATTTTGGTTCTTTGATCAGTTTTGGTATGAATCCATGTTTAATTGTAATAGTAGGTGTGTTCAACATACAATGAGTTGCAGTGGATTTTGAGTTGTAGGTTAACGTGTCTGGTAACTGAATGACAATTAACTATTGGGAATCCTTGTAGAAAGTTGTCATTCAAAAGTCCGGCAACTTGGAAGTGAGTACACAGGATATTATGTTTAGATGATGATAGTGAATCATTAGGTGTTATAAGCTAATTGTTTTCTACAGGGATTTTTTTCTACAGATTTTGCAAAAGTGATTATTGGATAATGATAGACCACTGTAATGGGAGGCTTTGGTTAGTTCCTAAACCTTCTATCTACTATGTTTTTCTCTTATTGTTCTTTATCTTCATTTAAGATGGTTTTAGTCTTTTAGATGTGCGCTATTTTTTTCTTGCAGGTGACAAAAGCTTACAATTATGTTCACAGACATGGGCATGAATCAAAGTTGATGGTTATGTTATGTAATGGTCAAATTATGGGTCATGTTGGGTTGGGTTGGTTCGTTATGTTACTAAACGAGTTAAGTTAATCATGTTTACAGGTCTATGGTTTAACGCAATTATTATATAAGTTCGTGTTTGTGTAAATGTACAATTAATTAACTATGTCATGTTCATGTTTACTACGTATGTTAATCATGGTGTGTCTGACCCGTTTAACATGTTCAGACCCAGTTGCGATCCCTAGATCAGGGGTTCTTAAGAAATTTATACAATTAGATTGACCCCGAATTCAAACCTAAAACCAAATAGAAAAAAAATATTTCAATATGTTTGTGTTATATTGTAATGCTTTGAAGTGTTGCCTTTGTATCTAATTTTGTTTATATGCAGCTGTTGATGAATGACTTCAACCTTTTGGGCTTAAAGAAAAGCATGTGAGCATTTTTTAGTAATGAATATATTTTGTTTTATTAAGTTGTCGATGCAAAGAAATAGTAATTATGCAAGTCACACCTACGCAATAGCACACAATGCCGATCAGAAATTACAAAACGGCAACCGTGAACAAAAAGTAAATGCTACCTTTTGTGGAACAGCAACATCAGGTTTGTGGGCTGTTTACTGTTTAGTATTTGCTTACCCAAACTGCATATCTAACAAATAGAGTTTGAACTTAGAAATAGGTTATTTGAATGAGCATTTAATTTGCTTACTTTAAAAATCATTCTTTTAAATTCATAGAATCTGTTTGAATGAGATTTTTTTAATCATTCGAGCCAAAAAGAGTCTTTTTGAAAGTCACAAAGAACAACTATGAGTCATTTTTACTTTTGGAGTAACAAACTTCAGTTTTAAGGTTTTAGAAGGAAATCAGATTAAATATGGAATTTAGGGTCATGTTAGAAGACATCTAAATTACTTTTGAACATGCAGGTTTTGGGGTTTTTTTTCCAGTTTGTTTCGTTTTATCTTTTGGTTCAACTTTGACTTTTAAATCCCATGTCCATTATACAACTAACTACCCAAAGTAGATGGATCAAACTTCATTTGAAGTTCAGTTTTTAGCCAGCTGTAAGGTGTAGCATCAGCTAAATTATTCGTCACTAACATCTAAACCTCCTATATGCAGACGAAGGAAGCAACAAACGCCAGAAAAAGGACTCCACCTGAAGCTTACGTCTAGATATTAATAAATAATAATAGTATTTTGATTAGCTTGATTCAGTTAAATTATATCTCACTAACATGTCGCCAGATTCCAGCCTTCTAGCATTCAATAGGGTCTCGAATCCACCACCACTGCCACACACACCCACTATTCCACCATAACCAAATATTGAAACACCATGTAAGGAAATTGAAGTTGTTTCTAGGGGAAGGAGATGAACTGTCATCTATAGAGATAGACTGCAGGCTGTGTTGAGTTATCATTTTTTTTCTTTTGTAATTTATTCCCATTTTTCATTTATTTTATTCATATATAGGCTATATCTTATAGTACACACACTGTGAATTGGATTTGTCCATAGAAGTTCAATGTATGCACTGTATTCTATTTTCATATGGCCGCTGCGAAGCGCGGTTGATGAACCTAGTTAACTATAATCTTGAACTATAATAAATTAGGTTTCTTTGCTTTTTTAAAAAAGAATATTGATCTTTTCAATTCTTATACATAACAAATATGTATGTATTTATATAATTGGCAAATGAACAAAAAACCATCTATAATACTTTAAATAAAAAAGAAAACTAGAAAACTAATGTTTCTTAGGATCCCTATACTTGGTTGTGCATCATTCTTGCTTTAATCTCTTGCTAAATTTATGAGCACGGCATCACTCGGTGGCATATTTAGAAGAAACGTTTAATGGTAGCTCAAAAACAAAATGTTAAACTTAGAGGTATTTTGATATTTGCTATGAGGTATCCCAATACATACAATGGATGAAAAATTATACTAATTTTACACTTTGCCGAAAAGTTGAGGGATAGTCCAGGTTACCCCTCTAACCTTTACATACATCTACCCTTGACGCCACACGCCCAACTCACCTTACGGACCAACAGAAACATGATGGATCTTCTTATTGTAAGAGCTCCAATATATTTGGATTACCGTCTTTGATAATTCCATTGATTTTATATTAGATGAGTTTATGAATTTGTAGCATATAGATGTGTCTAAACTTCATGCATTAAATAGGAATCTAATACCCATATGCACATAAACTACAACGAGACGCATATTCACACATGATTTAAACTCATCAACAAAGAATATGTTCATGATTTTAAGCAGCACATATCTTAAAGAAAAGGCAATGAATAAGCCTAAAAATACAAAATATTATACTCCGTATAACTATATCATGCATCTAATTTTACACTAAAAGTTAAAAGACTTATAAATAAAACTAAAAAAAGTAAAATGTAAAATATTAATGCTTGGGCTAAATGTTCACCGATGTCCTCTTATTTTAACACTCGGTGAGTATACGAGCCGCATACATATATTTGATTCATAACTAGTAAGGAAACCAGGGGTGGATTTACCATTGTGGTAGGGATAGCGCGCCCGCTACCCCTCAACTTTTCTGGCGATTTAGTGATTTTTTTTTTTGTTTTTTGACGTTTTTCGTATTACGCTACCCCGAATTGTATTTTCGTTACCCCTCAATAAATTTTTGACATTTGAACGTTACCTTTGAAACTTTTGGCTAGATCCATCACATGAAACGCTAGAATAAGTTTGGCTCTTTAAGTACAACCCACATAATATACACGAGTCTTATACTTGTGCACTCTAACATCTCTACCAGTACATGACCCGTATATACGTATACGACGTATGTATATTTGTATATGTACCACATACCTACCTACCAACCAACCTGAACAGGTGAAGTGCACTACTAAGCTGTCATAAAAACCGTACCTACCAATACCAGATCTTCCTGTCTCTTTCTTCTTCTCCTTCCCTATTCCCCGTCAACATTTAGCGACACTTCTTTTTCAACAACAAGCCACCTTTTATTGTTATTCTCACCAATCCCCCTAACACACACCTCTTAATAACAATAAATAATAATATTATATTAACCTCACAACCTTCTCCTCCTCCTCCGTCAACTTTTTATACAAATCCTCGATTGTATCGCCACATCATTCATTTTCTTTCATCTTTCAATAATATTAATATTAATAATGTAAGATTGGTTTCTATTATTTCCTTATAATTGATGTTTTTCTTGCAAGGTTTTTTTTTTTTTTTTTTTTTTTTGTATGTGATGTGTGAAGACTGTGATTTATGTTTTTGTAGTGTTTGGTTGTTTGTGAATGATTTGTTTGTTTGTTGTTCTGATGTTTTTTTTTTTTGTATGTGTTGTATTAAGACTATGGTTAGTGTTGGTTTTTAAGTGGTTTTGTATGTGTTTGACTTTCAAAGTCAACATCTGGATGTTCTACTTAGGGTTGTTTGAAATGCATATAGTCTGGTTCATGGTTCTGTTTTAATTGTTTGATGGTTTACGGTTTGAAACTTGGAACTCGTCATGTAAACCGGTTTAACATTTATTTTATATTATGTTATATAAAATTGTGGTCTTGAAGTTGCTAAGTATGTGTTTGACTTTAAAAGTCAACATCTTGATGTTCTAGTATAATGGAGGGAATATTCCTTTTGTGTTTAGTTTTAATGATTAGTTGGAAACTTGGAATAGTTGGGTGATATGAAGGCTTTTAAAGTAAAATTATGTTAAGACTCGTTTACATTTGATGTTGAGGGGACGTGTTCTTTTCGTAACCAATTTTGTGTTGAGAACTGTATGAACCACTTTTAGTTAGTGCGTCGTTGACTTAATGAGATAATGAGGTAGGCGGTTACTTCATTACACATAAAGCAAAAGGTATAACTATACAAGTGATTTATGCGGTTATCAAATCTCTTAGCGTATTCTTGGTTTTGAAATGAATGCCCCTTTGATGTTGAGTTGCAATGCGATTTGACTTGGGATTTGCAAATATTTTTAGTTGACTTTGTTTGTTTAAGAATTTGAGATTCTTGTGGCTATTTTCTTGATATGAAACTAAATAAAAGTGTTTTTTGATTCCAGATGGCAGCAATGGCGTCTCATCAATCTATTGCTACTTGCCAATCTCATGGGTATATTGGTAAATCCGCTCTGCACCAGGACTGTGGAAATATTTCTATGAAGCTGATGAAACGAGGTTTTAAACTTGATATTGAATCATCAAAAAGAGAAGGTTATTGTTGTCGAAAGAGAAGCTGCGGATCAATTCAAGCATTGTCTTCTTCTTATCCGAAACCAAGCTTCGCCACTGCATACGCTTACCGTCAGCAAGCCTTGCCACGACATCACCACCACTAATCGTTAATCGATTATAGTTGAAAAACTATGTCCAGGGTGTTTAAATATCTTTTGTGTTGTATGCAGGGTAGAAACTTGAAACTATGTCCAGGGTGATTAAAGCACTTAAACACTATAGTTTAAAAACTATGTCCAGGGTAAAAAGAGTGTTTAAAAAACTCTTTGCAAGATTTAAACACTTAAATTTAACTACAAGATATCGTACACTCTTTTGGTCTTAACTTAACTGTAAAAGTGGTTAGTTCAAAACCATTAATGACACGGGGTCGCAATGGAGCTCAAGGTCGAAATATGCGTCTTGCTGAGTGTTTGGTTGGTGATGAAACTGGAATTGTTGTCTTTGCTGCTACAAACGATCAAGGTATCATTTACCTAATCAGTTTATATAAAATATCTAATGTTTAGTGTAAAGTTCGTATAAATTGTTAGTTGTTATTTGATTGAACCTTTGCTATATTGCGCATTAACATTGTGTGTTTACTTACCTTATGATTCTTTCTCGGATTTCAATCACGAAATTATTAAAAAAATATGAAAATTGTTGTACAATATAGCACTTGAACACTTTTATCAAGATGTCAAAGTTTTTTCCAGCCCTTACATTTCATTATGTGCTTATCAAATTTCGTGTATGGTTTACGATTGTTCAGCTTTACCTTTTTCTAGACCTTAATGCAACAGACGGTTTCTATCAGTGTATTAAGAAAATATTTTCAAGATAGTATTTCAAAAAGTTTTGATAGCACGTGATGGACTATAAAAAGTTAACTTTGATATATATAAATATAACATCATTTAGATTAATCAAACATATGAGAACAAATAAACTGATACAAATAATTTTCTAAATGGTCAATTTCATTTTGCATTATTCTGATTCTCCAGAAAGGATTTTATTAGACTACATTCAAATTGATAAAAGTCAACTGATACGTATATAAGTCAAGAAAGGTCAATCAATCCCCTCGCAGATTCTTGATAAGTGATTAAGTGGTTAAATAATGTGACTGTTTATGGTTTAGCAATGAAATACCGCTACATCTAGAATAGGAAGAAGAATTCATGTAATTTTGAGGAATGTTAAATAATGTGACTGTTTTTGGTTTATTAATAACATGCTATTTTATTAATAAAATATGCAACTTTTTCAGTGGACGCCATGAAGGAGGGCAGCACTGTAATTTTGAGAAATGCAAAAATCGACATGTACAAAGGGTCAATGAGACTTGCAGTGGACAAATGGGGGCGTGTTGAAGTAACTGAACCAGCTGCCTTTTCTGTTAAGGAAGACAACAATCTGTCGCTTATCGACTTTGAACTTATCACATTTGAAGAGTGAGATTTTACCCTTTTGCTCTTGCCCTCGACTCTCTAAACATCTGTGTTTGTGTATAGAGGGCGGTTTATTTACAGCTTACTGTAAGTTTTCTTACCCTTTATGCTTTCGAAGATAGAGTCAGTCTCTGGGTCCATCCTGCAAAAAAAAAAAGTTGTCATGGGTCGAATACTTGAATCAAAATTATATCTTTTATTTTTGGCCAAAATACCCTACACTTCATCAAAATCTGAAAACAAAAATACATCACAACGAATAATCAATCAATTGAATGGATGAGTGTAAATATCATACACTGGTGATAGTGGTGTAGTGCCCAGGTAAAGCCACGACATTGACAACTCCTTTGCGACCATGTTGCCATTGTCGAAACGCACACAACTACATTGGCGCCAGTACCTGCAACACCCTGGATATTTTATTTTCCTAGGTTTCTTCTGTTGTTTCTTTTTATTACTGAAACTTGATTTTGCTGCAAATTTTTCAACAGAATGGTGTCCATGTATACACTGGGGTGCTATGTTGGGTTAGAAGGCTATGGGCGTTAATCAGCTCACGAACTAAGGAACAGTGTGTTGGGGTAAGGGTCGTTATACCACAAATGGCTTCATAACCTTTTAGTTTGTTAGGCCAGTTTCATTTCCTTCGAAAAGGCTAGACTTCATGAGTAGAATAAATATGCCAAGGTATAACTTTGTATTCATTTTTCACACTTGATCTTGTGCTGGTTTTATCAGATTTCATACTGAAGTATAACTTGGTTTGTGTGCTGAAGAGGTAGAATTTCAATGTTTGTGTGCTGAAGAGGTAGAATTTCAATAAAAGATTATATTGGCCCGCAAGTGGTAAGAGTTATGATTACTGTATTGTTTTTTAAATGTCTTAACTATACCTAATAAAAAGAATGTTAAATAAGATTGAATAGCCAATATTTTTATTCTCTAATTGTTACAGCAACAGGGATGCAGTGGAGGACCTCACAAGAGTTTGGCCATGTGAACTATATGATACCTGAATCCATTTATTGGCCCGTGTGGTGGTGGCATGCCGTATATGCGTGGTTATGGAATGTTTCCCCAAGATCCATTTGGTGCACCAGGGTCATGCTTTTTATCTGCCATAATTAGAGCAATTAACAGGTACTAGATGTTTGTAACGCATTTAATGCAACTTCAGATGAGATGCTCAAGGCTGGACATCTTGCTGAACTGTACAAAGGCATTGGATAATGTTTTAGAAGCACAATTAGGGAAGGAGGAGTCATGTGTTTGTGGAGGAAAGGTAGCTAATGTTATCTGTTACTTTACTACTCAGGTTTTTTTCTTTATTTTGTAATGGTATTTTTTACCCTTAATTTTAATTATGAATAAGTTGCTTTGATTTTCTTTAGTTTTAATCACTAATATGTTGGATAGAAAAATACGATCAAGATCATAATTATTGTATTAACCAAAAAGTCTGTTGTTTGCCGGTTGTGTTTTTTTGCGTTCTTGGTGGGTTTTTTTTTTTTTTTTTCATTCTTGCCTTGAGAACCATTTTTTTGCTAGCTTACCTACATCTCTTGGCTCAAATATTGAGAACCAATCCCCCAACCACAAAACCATCTTATCTAATCTTCATCCCTTTCTCTGATCTTAGTTAATTCGCCATATATGACTTATGATGCTATATTATTATTATATGACCTTTGTATGAAAATCAATTTTGGATTTGAAATGCCGCATGGTTCAACATCACTCTTTAATCGTCACTTTTTTTTCTAAATCGGATTGACGCCGCCGCAACGCGCGGCCTGGTAAAATCCTAGTTTATATAATTGGCAAAGGAACAAAAAACCATCTATAATACTTTAAATAAAAAAGAAAACTAGAAAACTAATGTTTCTTAGGATCCCTATACTTGGTTGTGCATCATTCTTGCTTTAACCTCTTGCTAAATTTATGAGCACGGCATCACTCGGTGGCATATTTAGAAGAAACGTTTAATGGTAGCTCAAAAACAAAATGTTAAACTTAGAGGTATTTTGGTATTTGCTATGAGGTATCCCAATACATACAATGGATGAAAAATTATACTAATTTTACACTTTGCCGAAAAGTTGAGGGATAGCCCAGGTTACCCCTCTAACCTTTACATACATCTACCCTTGACGCCACATGCCTAACTCACCTTACGGACCAACAGGAACATGATGGATCTTCTTATTGTAAGAGCTCCAATATATTTGGATTACCGTCTTTGATAATTCCATTGATTTTATATTAGATGAGTTTATGAATTTGTAGCATATAGATGTGTCTAAACTTCATGCATTAAATAGGAATCTAATACCCATATGCACATAAACTACAACGAGACGCATATTCACACATGATTTAAACTCATCAACAAAGAATATGTTCATGATTTTAAGCAGCACATATCTTAAAGAAAAGGCAATGAATAAGCCTAAAAATACAAAATATTATACTCCGTATAACTATATCATGCATCTAATTTTACACTAAAAGTTAAAAGACTTATAAATAAAACTAAAAAAAGTAAAATGTAAAATATTAATGCTTGGGCTAAATGTTCACCGATGTCCTCTTATTTTAACACTCGGTGAGTATACGAGCCGCATATATATATATCTGATTCATAACTAGTAAGGAAACCAGGGGTGGATTTACCATTGGGGTAGGGATAGCGCGCCCGCTACCCCTCAACTTTTCTGGCGATTTAGTGATTTTTGTTTGTTTTTTGACGTTTTTCGTATTACGCTACCCCGAATTGTATTTTCGTTACCCCTCAATAAATTTTTGACATTTGAACGTTACCTTTGAAACTTTTGGCTAGATCCATCACATGAAACACTAGAGTAAGTTTGGCTCTTTAAGTACAACCCACATAATATACACGAGTCTTATACTTGTGCACTCTAACATCTCTACCAGTACATGACCCGTATATACGTATACGACGTATGTATATTTGTATATGTACCACATACCTACCTACTAACCAACCTGAACAGGTGAAGTGCACTACTAAGCTGTCATAAAAACCGTACCTACCAATACCAGATCTTCCTGTCTCTTTCTTCTTCTTCTTCTTCCCTATTCCCCGTCAACATTTAGCGACACTTCTTTTTCAACAACAATAAGCCACCTTTTATTGTTATTCTCACCAACCCCCCTATCACACACCTCTTAATAACAATAATAATATTATTATATTAACCTCACAACCTTCTCCTCCTCCTCCGTCAACTTTTTATACAAATCCTCGATTGTATCGCCACATCATTCACTTTCTCTCATCTTTCAATAATATTATTAATAATAATGTAAGATTGGTTTCTATTGTTTCCTTATAATTGATGTTTTTCTTGCAAGGTTTTTTTTTTTTTTTTGTGTATGTGATGTATGAAGACTATGATTTATGTTTTTGTAGTGTTTGGTTGTTTGTGAATGATTTGTTTGTTTGTTGTTCTGATGTTTTTTTTTGTATGTGTTGTATTAAGACTATGGTTAATGTTGGTTTTTAAGTTGTTTTGTATGTGTTTGACTTTCAAAGTCAACATCTGGATGTTCTACTTAGGGTTGTTTGAAATGCATATAGTCTGGTTCATGGTTCTGTTTTAATTGTTTGATGGTTTACGGTTTGAAACTTGGAACTCGTCATGTAAACCGGTTTAACATTTATTTTATGTTATGTTATATAAAATTATGGTCTTGAAGTTGCTAAGTATATGTTTGACTTTCAAAGTCAACATTTTGATGTTCTAGTATAATGTAGGGAATATTCCTTTTGTGTTTAGTTTTGTATGATTAGTTGGAAACTTGGAATAGTTGGGTGATATCAAGGCTTTTAAGGTATAAATTATGTTAAGACTCGTTTACATTTGATGTTGAGGGGACGTGTTCTTTTCGTAACCAATTTTGTGTTGAGAACTGTATGAACCACTTTTAGTTAGTGCATCGATGATTTAATGAGATAATGAGGTAGGCGGTTACTTCATTACACATAAAGCAAAAGGTATAACTATACATGTGATTTATGCGGTTATCAAATCTCTTAACGTATTCTTGGTTTTGAAATGAACGCCCCTTTGATGCTGAGTTGCAATGCGATTTGACTTGGGATTTGCAAATATTTTTAGTTGACTTTGTTTGTTTAAGAATTTGAGATTCTTGTGGCTATTTTCTTGATATGAAACTAAATAAAAGTGTTTTTTGATTCCAGATGGCAGCAATGGCGTCTCATCAATCTATTGCTACTTGCCAATCTCATGGGTATATTGGTAAATCCGCTCTGCACGAGGACCGTGGAAATATTTCTATGAAGTTGATGAAAGGAGGTTTTAAACTTGAGATTGAATCATTAAAAAGAGAAGGTTATTGTTGTCGAAAGAGAAGCTGCGGATCAATTCAAGCATTGTCTTCTTCTTATCAGAACTCAGCTAGCGATCCAATTTTAGCCCCGTCAAGTGGCACCATCAAGGACCCTTCTAAGAAATCAAGTATGATTTCTTGCTTCATTTCACATTTGATAATAAGAATGACATTGTGTAACTCAGTAGATTGTCACCATAGTAGTCAAAGGCACGTGTCTAGGCGCAGCCCAGTGCAGAAAACCACCTTGTGTCTAACAAGATGCAATAGCGCAATAAAACAGAAAAACTGTTCAAAATCTGCAAAAAAAAAATCTGTCTGAACTGGCTTAAACTAGTCTAAAACAGCCTAAACTAGTCTATAAATATTGTCTAAACAGCTTAATATGGCCTGGAATACACGTGCACCTTGCTCGTTTCGGGCGCGTGCTTTTTAAGCTCCTTGCGCCTAGGTGACAGGCTCACCCTATGCGCCATGTGTGCGCCTTGAGCCTTTTACTACATAGCTTGTTGCATTATTATGTCGAGTTTCTTGTCACAAACGCACACACGCTTGACAAGCATTCTCTACCACCCAAAATTGCTACGAAATCAAAATTATAATGGGTTTACAATTTACATCAAAGAATGTGTAAATGATTATAACGTTTTATTTTGGATTTTTTATTGGCTAAAAATCTCAACGGATATAACATATCAGGTGAAGCGGCTTTGATACTGATTAGGCATGGTGAGTCTCTTTGGAATGAGAAGAACTTGTTTACTGGTTGTGTTGATGTGCCATTAACAAAGAAGGGTGTGGAGGAAGCCATTGAAGCGGGTAAGAGGATAAGCAATATACCCATTGACATGATATACACGTCTGCCTTGATTCGTGCACAAATGACTGCTATGCTTGCCATGACCCAACATCGCCGCAAAAAGGTACTCAAAACAAAAAAATTATCTATAATAATGCGTTAATTATGAATTTAACACTTTTCTTATTTGAATACACGAATGTAGGAGGTTGTACAAATTCAAAATACACTTTGAGTGACTTTTCGACCCGTTTAACTAGATTTAGTTTAGCTATTTATTTTATTTAACCGGTTTAGATAAAAGTAACCGAAACCGGCCCATACCATAAGTAGATAGGTTGAAATTGCCACTACGATTATAATAATTTCCAAACTGGTGTATAATTTTAAATGATTTTGGTTCTGTCTGGTTTGTAGGTTCCTATTGTCATGCATGACGAAAATGAACAAGCGAAGGCTTGGAGTCAAATTTTCAGTGAAGAAACAAAGAAACAATGTATACCTGTGGTTACAGCTTGGCAATTAAATGAAAGAATGTAAGTATCATATACATACATATATGTATAATGTATATATACACGCACACACAAACTGGATAATATTCATTCCTGTTTTGGCATTTTACTTTTGTTTAAGACATTTTTTCATTGCTTCAGGTACGGGGAACTACAGGGCTTAAATAAGCAGGAAACTGCAGATAAATACGGAAAAGAGCAAGTACATGAGTGGAGACGTAGTTATGATATACCTCCACCAAATGGAGAGAGTTTGGAAATGTGTGCTGAAAGAGCCGTCGCATACTTTAAGGACCAAGTAAGATTGCTATTTTATTTCGTATTTTTTGCATTTTTTCCATTTACTTTCATGATATTTGTCTTTTTGCCATTTTATTTCTTGCATTTTCTGTTAGTTATCATACTTTGGGAGTGTTTGATGTTGAAACATTGGAAATCAGAAAACCAGCTGTAATAAAAATGTGTCGAAAACTGTTTGAAGTCGCTTATGATATTTGAAGCTGCAGTTCCCATCGACAAATTCTGATTATATATTTAATAGATAAATGACTAAAAAACACCTTTTTCAATGAAAGTTTTTTTTTTCTTTTAATAAATGGAGACTTTAATAAATGGTCACTTTTTTACAAGTAGAAGACCATCGTTCGAGCGATGGTGCACTTTAAGAGATTATTTATCAATCCAATCTAACATTTGAATCTTTCAGATTGAACCTCAACTCCAACAAGGAAAAAATGTGATGATTGCTGCACACGGGAATTCCTTGAGGTCTATCATAATGTATCTCGACAAACTCACATCTCAAGAGGTAAGAAACTAAGACAGTGTCACGTCAATAGTCCATACTTTTTCTTTTTTAAAAGTATTTGATTATTTTGAAAATTGTATGCTTTATATTATTAGGTTATAAGCTTGGAACTATCCACCGGGATACCGATGCTCTACATTGTTAAAGAAGATAAATACATCCGAAGAGGAAGTCCAGCCGCCCCTACTGAAGCCGGCGTCTATGCCTATACTAAGGTTCACCATATTTTCTTGTTTCGTTCTTTAAAAGTATAAGATAGTTTTAGTTGGGTCCCACTTTTTACATTTTTACCCCTGCGATTAGTTGGGTCCCGCTTTTTACATATTCCATACAATTTTTAGTTGGGCAAGGCCTCTTTTCCATCCTTGGGCATCCGTTCGCAAGGACAATCCCAAGATTTTTATCAACCTAGATAGAAGTGTTGATTGAGTTGTGTTCGGAGGTAGAACCTAAAAATTTGACATTAAACTAGAGTCTTGATTGTTACATGAACCCGAGCACAACACGGATTAGCATGAACACGGCCCATTTAACACAAACTTCTATTTATTTATTTATTTGCATACAATGTTACAAATTTATAACCTAGAATACAAACGTGTATTAAATAATTACGTTTAAACTATAAACTTGATGAACATATCTCTTTTATTTTTAAAATATGGGCATAAAATACCTAAGTAATTGGTCTAAGTTGTGACTTTTTTTTTTTGGTAAATTTGTAAAATTAATGGGTCAAACCTTTGAACTTGTAAACCTGCCAGGACTATTCGAACACAACCCGTTTGGGTTAAACCCAAACCCACACATTTCGTGGCAGGTTCAGTGTCATGTCAGAAATTCACACCCCAAAACCCAGCAATGGTTGGGTATTTGGGTGATGACACGTCCATCCTTAAACGCCTGATTGCGTCTACCATTTTTGACATATGACCAGTAGTCAACTTTTGGTATCAAATGTAGCAAACTCGTAAACTCTTCATTTGAATACAAGTATCGTCTTTTTTTTTGTCCTGGTTGCAGAATTTGGCGAAGTACAGGCAGAAGTTAGATGAGATGCTTCATTGATGTCAAAGAATCTCCCGTGCCTTATGAACATTAAAACTAAGTCGTGCTCAAGTTTCTTGCGTGTTTCATAGGAGCATGTTTTCGCCACGGGTGCATATACTTCTTGGTTTCCGTTATCTGAATGTAGCAAAGAGAATCTTATTAGAAACAAAGTACTGTTAAAACATATAATTACGTTCATGAAGCAGTAGAAAGACAAGCCTTTAGTGTACTCTGTTTGGATGTACTAAAATTTGTTTGTACTAAACCGGTCTGATGGGTTTTTTTTAAAGGGATACTATTTTCTTGGGACAAAATATTAATATACCAATTAAATTATAATTCACTCTTTGTCAACTTTTTGGTGGTCTTTTAGGCGATTAGTTTTTAGATACAAGTAAAACGAGTATATCTGTGACTGAAGCTTGCCCAAACGGTATGAGACATAACCCATAAAAACAATAGCCCCTACCGTGAAGCATCCGGACTACCCGCACACCACTACCCGACAACCCTAGGGGCGAAGGTTTTGAAGGGCCAGGGATCCGCCCCCCTTTTGGCGCAGTAGTGGAAATTTGCGATTTTCGTAAGTAAATTATTGAGCCCTCCCCCCCTCCTGATTTGAGAACCAAGCTTCGCCCCTGTAGAACCCCTCTCACCGGCGGCACCACTCGTGAAGCATCCGGTTACCTTGCATCTCTCTCTCTCCTTTGCGTATGTGTCTCTCTCCTCTACACGTCGTGACCTAGAACATGAAAATGGTACCCA
Source organism: Ambrosia artemisiifolia (assembly GCA_032199755.1). Classification (NCBI taxonomy): domain Eukaryota; kingdom Viridiplantae; phylum Streptophyta; class Magnoliopsida; order Asterales; family Asteraceae; genus Ambrosia; species Ambrosia artemisiifolia. Next base: position 13,626,475 of record CM063521.1, read on the forward strand.
GGACTACACAGAACCTACTAGTAATCAGGGTCATCGGCGCGGTGAACCCGTGGGGGTAGTGGGGTACCAAGGGCCATTTCAGGTGACCCCCCGACCCCCCTAAGACACTTCATCTTCATAGTAATGGTAAAGGTGCTCTTCTCTATCTCTCTCATATTCTCATGCATATTATGTACTCTCACAATGATGTATGTTCATGATCACACACCCTATACTAACTTGAGCGTCATGTGGTGGGCCCGAGGCTTCGCCCCTGAACTCTCTGCAAGTAGCTTTTCATGTTGATTTACTCTCTCAAAGCTTGATGGGGAAGGTGAGGTGTGACAAGTTAATCCATATAGCAACACGTTCAAACTAGAACCTATTGGAAATCGATATCAAAGATCACAATTGAGCCAAACCTTATGTCTCTTATTAATTGAATACTTGACTTACAATAATTCCTTCTATTTATAAGTCTAAGATCCTTGTCTCTTTAGGATCATTATTAACATCTAAACATTAATTATGGAAACATTTGACTCTATCTAGGAAACTAACTCAAAACCTAGATTACATGATTAACAACTAAGTCCTTCTAGTTATCAAACTTGCTTTACAAGATTAAACTAACAATCACCCCCGTAATCTTGTAAGACCAACAAGCTCCCTCATCTCGATAAACTTTACCCTTGGCAATGCCTTCGTAAGAATGTCCGCCTTTTGTAAATTCCCACTTACATGTTCAACATGAATTTGATCACGCCCAATGCATTCCCTTATAAAGTGATACCGAGTATGAATATGCTTACTTTTCCCGAAAAACACCGGATTCTTCATTAGCTCGATTGCTGATGAATTATCAACCTTGAGAGTAACCCTCCTTTCTTCATCACCGGTTATTTCCGATATCAAGCTCCTTAACCATAGTGCTTGACACGCTCCTTCTGTGGCTGCCATAAATTCTGCTTCGCAAGACGATAAAGCCACCGTTCCTTGTTTCTGTGACACCCAGGTAACCGGTGCATCATTGAAATAAAACACGAGTCCTGTTGTGCTCTTTCCATCATCCATATCCATAGCGAAGCTACTGTCACTATATCCCAAGAGTAATCGATCACCTCCTCTAGGATATAAGATACCAAGATCGAGACTTCCTTTGACATATCTCAATATCTGCTTCAACGCTCGTTCATGTGTTACGGTGGGGCGTTGCATGAATCTACTTACCAAACCCACAGCGAAATTGAGGTCAGGTCGAGTATGAGTGAGATATCGAAGGCTACCAACTATTCTTCTATATCTGGTTGGATCTATCTCTTCACCTTCATCGCCTTTTGATAACTTCAATCCGGGATCTAAAGGAAACTGTGTAGCATTGCAATCCCACATAGTGAATTGCTTTAAAATTTTCGAAGCATATCCACTTTGTGTTATTGCAATTCCTTCATCCTTTTGAGTAACTTCTATCCCGAGATAATAGCATAATAAACCAAGGTCACTCATCTCGAATTTTGCCTCCATCTGCCCTTTAAAGACTTGGATTTCTTCACTCGAGGAGCCTGTAACTATTAAATCGTCAACATATGTCCCGACAATTAAAAGTTTACGGTTTGCTTCCCTTCGATAAACCGCTTGCTCACTTTTGCACCGAATAAAGCCAAGCTCTTTTAGTGCCATGTCGAGTTTGGTGTTCCAAGCTCTAGGTGCTTGACGCAATCCGTACAACGCCTTATTCAACTTGTAGACACACCGTTCACTGCCCCTTTTTATAAAACCTTCTGGTTGAGAAACGAACACGTCTTCCTTTAACTCGCCATGCAAAAACGCCGACTTTACATCCAAATGGTGAACCTCCCATCCATGGCTAGCCGATAAGGCTAAGATTAGGCGTATTGTTTCGATCCTTGCCACCGGAGCAAATACCTCTTCGTAGTCAATCCCGTACTTTTGCACGTAGCCTTTTGCAACAAGTCGAGCTTTATACTTAGACACAAGTCCTTGTGCATCCTTCTTGATTTTAAAAACCCACTTGACTCCAATCGGCTTTGTCTTCGGTGGTGGTTCAACGAGCTTCCACGTGTTATTTTTCTCGATCGATTTTATCTCCTCTGCCATTGCCTTCCTCCACCTATCATCTTTGACCGCATCACTAAAAACGATCTGTTCATCATCTAAAGATGATAGAAGTAGCTGATCATCCTCTGTCAGCGTATGTGTTAGCTTCGGAATATTGTCAACTTCGTAATCAGCAAAGTGTCTCGGAACTGACTGACTTCGAGTTGACCTTCGTAAAACAGAGTTTCCAGCTTGTGCATCTTCATTCGTGGATCTAGTTTCAGCAACACTCGGACCTGCAACACTACTACTCATGTTATTGGGCCTGTTCGGCCCAACAGTGGAATTTGTGTTACCTTGTGTATCAGTCGGCCCATTGTTCAGATCTGAGTTGTCTTCTTCGGATTCAGTTGCTGGCTCTCTTTCTCCATTTTCATCCTCTGTTTGAATAAAGAATTCGGCCAAAGACTCTTCCCTTTCATCTTCCTTTGTATCAACCGTATCCCACGCGAAACCTTCATCTTCCTTGAACTTAACATCACCATCTCTTATCACATGAACCCTTCCTTTAACCGGATCGAACATCCGGTGTGTGTTGTTCCCGGTTTCCGATTGAGAGCCGAAATACACCATCAAGACTCCCCGGTCATCTAACTTTTTTTGTCCCGGAGCTAAGACTTTGCCATACCCAACACATCCGAAGACTTTTAGATGCGACAGAACCGGCTTTCTTCCTTTAATTTTTTCGAATGGTGTTGACCCATTAAGGGCTTTCGTTGGTGACCGGTTCAACAGATAGACAGAATGCATCACTGCTTCTCCCCAATATTTTTGAGGTACTTTCATGGCCTTTAGAATGCTTCTCGTAGTCCCAATCACGGTCCGATTTCGTCGTTCCACAACCCCGTTTTGTTGTGGGGTATAAGGAGCCGTGAATTGTCGGGATATTCCTCGTTCCTTGCAGAAACTTCCCAACTCGCGTGAAGTAAATTCACCACCGTTATCCGTCCTTAGAGACTTCACTTTAGCTTCTAGTTTGTTTTCGGCCTTTATGATGAATTCTTTGATGACACTTGGAACTTGATCTTTAGACTTGACAAGAAAAGCCCACATATACCTACTAAAATCATCAACAATTAGTAGTATATACCTGTTCCCTGCAGTTGTGCTTGGTGTTATAGGACCACACAGATCCGCATAAAGTAGCTCCAGTGGCTTAGTTGCTGTATACTTCACTTGTTTTTGAAAGGGCCCTCTTGTTTGCTTGCCGATCACACAAGCATCACATATATCAGTGGTTTTCTTCACTAATGGTAGGCCCTCTGCTTCCTTGGATAAAATCCTTAATGCGTCAAAATTCAAGTGGCCAAGTCTTGCATGCCACAGCCAATTTTCATCTTGTAAATTAACCTGCAAACATACTGGCACAACAACATTCAAGTTTATTTTATACACTCGATTACTTGATCTTGGTATAGTCATGAGAATCGAGCCGTTTGGTTCGAACATCCTCAAGACACCATTCTCAATAATCACCTTGTGCCCAGTCTCATCCATTTGACCAACACTTATAATGTTGTTTTTAAGTGCGGGAATAAAGTATACATCTTTCAGAACCCGCCTTCTACCCGACTTGCCTTCAAGGATTATAGTTCCTCGCCCTTTAATTTCAACACAAGACCCATCCCCGAACCGAACTTTTCCACATATCTGCTTGTCCAAGCTGGAGAACCATCCTTCGTTCCCGGTCATATGATTGCTCGCCCCATTATCGCAAAACCATGTATTGTCTTGTCGTGGACACTTCTCATAGCTTTCAAGGTCTACTTTCCTTTCATTGAGAAAAACGACTTGATTTGTGGCAACATACAGAACTGGTTCGTCTTCAACGGTCAGGTTGTTATCTTCCTTCTTTTGTCGAGTGGGACAATCACTTGAAAAATGTCCAAACTCATCACACCGAAAGCATTGTATCTTCGATCGATCCTTTTGTGGCCTCTTATGCGATTCTTTTCCTTTTCCTTGATAAGAGTTCTTCTTTCGAGACTTATCCGCTCCTTTGGACTTTGCTTCGAATGAAGAGGATCGACTTCGGTTGCTTCCTGCTTTCTTTTTCTTTGCCTCCCATTCCTCATAGGTCAGTAATAATTGATCTTGCTTGGCTGAGGTCTCTTCACCGCCAATTCGCTCTTCATACGCCTTTAAACGACCTACAATATCATCAAAAGAGGCTGTCTTTAGATCAATAACTTGTTCCAAAGACGCGACCATATGAATAAACTTCTTTGGTAAGCCGTTGAGGAATTTCTTGACAAGTTTTGGCTCTTCAATTTTCTGTCCAAGCGAGGCTGATTTAGAAGCAATGCTTGCTATTTTACTTGAAAAATCGTCCACCGTGCTTGTGTCCTTCATCTTCAATCCTTCGAATTCGGACAAGAGCGTTTGTAAGCGGGCCTCCTTTACTCGCTCGGCTCCTTGGTGTCGGACCTTTATTGCATCCCACATCTCTCTTGCTGTATCGTTATTACCGATTTGAAGCACTAGTTCCTCGGGAATGGCTTGAAATAGTAAAGCTATTGCTATATTATTCTTCTTCACATCAGCACTCGTTCCAGGTTCGATCATCTCCCACACACTATTAACATTCAATATGACCTTCATCTTCATAGCCCACACCGTATAATTGGTTGATGTTAAGAGTGGTACGTGGAGGGATGTCGTATTATGATCCTTCGCTGGAACAATTACTCGGTTGTCGTTGTCTCCCATTCTTTCTGATTAGAATCTGTTCGGTCCTCTGCACGCTGATTCTGATCGACTTCGGTGAAACAACTTCGGATCAGACACCTTTAAACGGCTGTTGATCGAAAACCTTTGACCCGCTGCTGTTCGTCTGATTCTTCGAACCCGTCGCAAACCACACGATAACCTTGCTGTGATTGCCGGACTCCTTGTTGATCCTTGATTTCTTGCGAGTTCAACCTGAGCTCTGATACCAATTTATTGGAAATCGATATCAAAGATCACAATTGAGCCAAACCTTATGTCTCTTATTAATTGAATACTTGACTTACAATAATTCCTTCTATTTATAAGTCTAAGATCATTGTCTCTTTAGGATCATTATTAACATCTAAACATTAATTATGGAAACATTTGACTCTATCTAGGAAACTAACTCAAAACCTAGATTACATGATTAACAACTAAGTCCTTCTAGTTATCAAACTTGCTTTACAAGATTAAACTAACAGAACCACTCAAAATTTAACTGTTTTCGAGTGATCATATTAAAATCTATGGCTAGAATCAAAGTTGATTTAAAACACTACATTGGTAAATTCGGCTTTCCTCCACAACCCTTATCATTATTGTCTCTTGATATACCCATTTCTACACTTAAGATGAACGTTATCCTCCATATTCTCATAATAGACCAAAAGATAAGAAGGGAATGGAAGGAATGAGATAACTCTCCTTACATGTGTGTCACGTGACAGGCTGCCCAATGGCATGTAGCAGTCAGTAGCACCCTCGACTATGTATAATGTAAGCTCAAAAGTGGCCAATCATGTAAGTGATGCAATCACAGAGAAACAAATTAGTTAAACATAAAACCAAAGAAATAAGAACAAGAACAATAAAGTACTAAAAAAACTATAAACTAGATAGTGTGGTTAGCAAGATTCTTGATGTAGTTGACCCTGCTAGAATTTATAAATAAAGTGGAAGAACAATGTTTAGTAAAGGACAACAAGGTTATGAATCATGTGGTGTGTCCAAAAGAGAAGATGTTGGGTATTAAAATAGTAGGAGGACTAGATTGTAAATGTTGAATAGTAGAAGGGTTAGTTTGTTAATAAGGTTGTACTTAAACGAAAGCTACGGAATGAAATGGGTATCGATGAATTTGAGTAAACTTTCTTTCTCTTGTGTTATTCTTCTTTCTTTATCGATCTTGAAGCTAATTACCAATTTGTACCATATCAGAAGAAAACCAAACTTTTTGGATCCTTCGGCTACGTGATGTTGAGGTTTATAGTCGTGTGTTTGACTTTGTCAATTATAATTTACCTAGTGAAAGAATTGAATGTGGTTGTGATTGGCATAGTTGTGTTATCATTGTTTAAAAAATAATTATTATAAAAAAGACACGACTATGTAGGTTGCTCATATAGCAGTGTGACTTTCTAGAAGACAAATTAAAGTAAAATATAACCCTGATTTGCTTGCCAAACAGCCCATGTAGTATGATCAAGTGGCGGTGCACAAGACTTTAAACGACCTAGTCCAAATTGTAGGCATGATGCATCTATGCTGAATTTTACAAACTTGTGCTTTTGATGTAGGTACCCCAGTTGTACTCTGTGGTAGTGTCGTTTCACCCATGGTCTCTCACACCCTATCCTGTGGTGTTTTGGTTCGAGTGCCGATTCATCAACATACACACATCCACGAGCAGACTATCTTCGATGAAACTAGCGATATGACCACAACATGTGGTTCATGACTTAACCTCCATTCTTTACTGCTTGTTGCGGTTGGTTCTTTTAAGATGTATGTTTGCATCCTTCACAAGATTGGTGCTGTTATTTAATTTACCATAAACACAAATACAGAAAATAGAAATTTCAAAACATAAGAACACAGAATATCAAGGCAACTATGTTGATAAATATTATTTTCAAGGTAAAAAGCATGTACATCACAAGGTTCTTCAACCCCAAAATTCATAAATTAGTGAGATTTCTTACCTTAAATCATCAGCTCCACCCTTTCTATACACAATAATACATGAATCGATCCAAATAATAAATCATAAATCTTATGTATTCCGTATATCGACATCTTCAAACTCTGTTTATATCCCTGTTTCATCAGTCATCAACTAAGATAAAAAAAAACCTAGCGCACATGGACGTTTTCATTGTGAATCCTCAAGAGCCTGGGTGATCATGTAAGTAATTCTCATACAACTACAAGCAGATATCATGGAACACCAAGACTGTTCATGGCCCAGTTGCACCCTTAGCAATGAGTCAAGCATCCACATGTCAAACAAGTTCTTTCAAACTGGCATTTCTGGCGCGTTTAAAGCAACCCCACTCGTTCGGGTCACTCTAATTGACATGTACATACACCCAAAATCAGCTTTTGTCCAAATTGTAGCGAGCCCACAATAAAAAAGCCTCTCTACGGTCATTTATAACAACGATCACGGGTCTCTTTTTCCTCCAAGAGGAGTTGAATTTGGCCTCTTCTGAATGCCTTGTTGCCAGGCATCTCTTGAACGATCATCCGATAGATCAAAATCATCAAGGGAACCCTCTGTTGGTGCCTTGAAAGGGCGGTAATTCCCATTTCTAGGAGCAAATGATGAGTTTGTTTTCTCATCGTCTTCTGACCTAGATTCCATGTGGTCATATGATCTGTATCTAAACCCAGGCCTCTTCAAATTCCTTGTATTAGAAAACCTTGTGTGTGGTGAACCATAGCCAGGTGGTTGCACCTTTGACCCCATAAAATCTTTAGGAAGTGAGTCCATGTCCATATAACATTCCCTGGTCTTTGCATCAGCAATTAGTGCAGCCCAATCATCCGATTGAACCAAAGTACTTGCATTCCCCATAACCTATAAATGACAAACAAAGGCAGTTGGTAAATACAAAAAACGTTTGAAAATTATTATGTGAATTTGAATAATCAAGGACCAGAGTTTGGATGTCTTTTTGCTGCTTTGAGTGTTTAAAATGACCAAAAAACTTGTGACATGGTAGTAAAATTTTCAAATTACGCTTAAATAATGGTTAACTAGGCAACTTTATTTTACAATATGTTGCCGCTAATATGAAACTTAATTAAAAAAGGACTATGATAATCAGTATCAAAGACTTAACAGAAAAGGAAAAAGGGGGAAAGAATGATTACCCAAAGTGCTCTTTTTGCACGTGTGAGAGCAACATTCATTCTGCGAATATCTGCAACAAAGCCCACACCATGGTTGGAAGCGCGCACACAAGACATTATGATAACATCGCGTTCTTGCCCTTGAAAAGCATCAACAGTATTGATATAAAGATCCTTCCCTTCTTCAGATTTCAAAACTTCCTCAAACTCCCTTTGTATACATTTTAATTGCAGCTTATAAGGGGTAATTATGCCCACCGAGACTTTTGCTAAACCTAAAGACTTCACACTTTTTTGAAGATGCTGATATAACCGAAGGCAAAACTGTGCTTCGTGGATATTTTGATAAGAAACCGACCCACCGCGATGCGACTCCCGCCCATGGGTAATATCATAAAAAATATAAGGTTTTAACATCGGGTCCTTGTAGTACGCCTCATCAGGCAAATTAGCAATACTTTCACTATCAGTAAGGCGTCCCTGATAGAAGTATCTAGAAGGAAATTCTCTTATTTGAGGGTGCATCCTATACTGCACGGAAAGTAACATTGTTGGGCATCCTGCTTGTTGAAATCTTTCAAAAAGACTTCTGCTGTATAGCAAGGTCCCAGCAGCTTTGCTAATAACGGTTGCAGGGAGCTGTTGTGGGTCCCCCACAAGAACGCACCGGGCTGCACCCAGAGCAAGAGGAGGAAGCACTCCGACTTCACTAGCTTGGGCTGCTTCGTCAATGACCACCATGTCAAACCCATGGGTTAACCGTGAAAAAAGCTTTCGCCCACTGCTTGAAACCGTAGTGAAAACGACCTCAGCCTCATTAGCAAAACTTGCTTCTAGACTAGCCCGAGCTTCCTCCAAGTTAAAGTTCCCGCCACCACGAAACCGACCTTCTAAAATAAAAAGACGAGACATTTCCACTAGAACTTTATCTCGATTTTCAACCACAGCCGCAAGATTTTGTAACAAGACATCTCGGCTCTGGTCACGGGACACAAGAACATCAGGATCCACACCAACCGAACCTTGGGACCGACCACTGAAAGCTGCAACATTAAGTTCTCTTTGGAGGGATGCTATTTGTTGAGACAACTGAGCTTCACGACCTTTTAACTGATGCATCCACCCATAAACTTCATCTCGGCTCTTCACCAAAAGCTGCTCAGTTCGACGCTCAACCGACACCGCCTGAGCTGCTCGTGTTTGAGAATCAACCCCGACTCGAGCCACATCAGGACGGTAAACTTTCATCTCGCCGTCAATGAATCCACGATCAAGAACACGTGTAAGAAGCTCATCTGTCGCAGCATTTGAAGGAGCACAAACTAGCATTCTCGGTTTTGGGCAAAGCTTATGAAGGGTTCTAAAGAGATTCTGGTCCATGCTTTGGAGAACTTCATCAATGGACCCATTCGGAACATTATCAGAAGACATACTCTCGGTTGCTTGCTTGTAGCTTTCAGGGGCTAGATTTTTAAGCAACGCGGTGTAGTAATGCTGATACTGGACGAGATGTATTACATTCAGCATTCCCCACACTGTATGAGTCTTTCCAGTTCCAGGTGGACCTTGGACTAGGGTAAAGGGCCATGGTTCTTGCTTTTTTGTTGACCCATTGTTCGTACCTGCTGCAGTATGGGTTGCAGCCCAGTGAATTGCTGACAATTGCGGAGCATTGAAGGTTCTGTGAAGATAATCAACAAAGTTTGGTGTAAAACAATCAGGCATTGCAGGTGCTTGTTCTTCGTACTTGGGGAATAGCTCTGGGTTCGGCTGAAGAATCGCAGTTTGCATCTAAAAGAAATACAAAATGATCAGCATTTTTAATGAACTATGATTTATTGGCTGACATCTGAAAGTGAAATTGTGGGACAAACCTGGGAATTGAGTCTATGAAATGCATGCAATGCAATATATTCTCTCTGAGTTGTAGCAAGAGGGCCAAGAACGGTTAGAAACCATATTCCCTTTGGGTGTAGTTTCCTTAGGATATGATCATCATCAACCCTGTTGTAATTAGCAAGCGAAAGGTTATTCTTGATTATCAAGACTAGTCGCACAAAAAAAAAAGGAAAAAAGAAAAAAAAAAAAAAAAAAACCTTAAAAATATTATGTGCATGAACAAACCTGCTAGAATCATAAGAATCCCCGACATAGAAGTGAAGGATTGCCCCTGTAGGATCACGAGTATCTATTGGTATGTGTCGCCTCACAGTGCCAGCCACACGTCCACTCACCTCAGACTCCTCCCCCGTGGTTGAACTGTTGTTTCTTTTGAGTATGACTGGATACATATTTCATTAATTAAATTAAATTAGCCATTGCCCATTGGTTCAAATAGAAAAATTTTGTTCAGTTTTGGCATAAATGATAACTACTCTATTGTTTTCGCAAAGACTTTTACTTTGTATTTTTGTAATTTTGAACTATTAACCTTTTAAATTTAGTATTCGCAAAGACTTTCTTTTATTTTAGAATGCATCATATATATTATGTATCTGGTGTACTACCTATTTTAAGTTTGTTATACATGCATGATGCATGTGTGTGTATAACATGAATTCCTTTTCGATGCATCAATGACAGTACAAAAAAGAATACAGAAGCAGTTCTTCAAGTGTGGACAAGCTTTTCCATGAATTACCATCCAATAAAGCATATCTACTAGTTTATGTTTTGTATGAACTATGGGACACTTCTTTTCATTGTTGAGCCACTCATAAAAAAAAAAACTTACAGTACTCATACTGTAAAGAAAATAATTCACAAAGAAAATAATTTACATCAAACAAATCAAAGTAATAAATATTCAAGAATATTCATGGGTTGAGTTGAAAGGTGATTCATGCTTGAATGGTCAAGATACCAAAAACCAAAAATCATGCATATAGTTTGATACAAGTTTTTTTTGTTAGTAATTAAAGATACTTAAACAAACCTGTTCCAGGTCTAGGGGTTGAAAGAACTGCCACATCACCCTCCTTGAAATTCCATCTACAATCATTTGCAGGTGCAAGTATCACATCATACCAACCTGTAATCACACATTAAATTAAGTGATAATATTACCATAATCAATACCTAAAAAGGCACTGCTTTATTCAGTTTCTTAAAAATATTTTCAAAAAATCTCAACATGATGAAATGTAATACCTCTTTCTCGTCTCTCAACACTTTTTATCCGGACCATTGCATGCAAATCTCTAGAAGCCGTTTCAGTTGATTCCTCCCATGTACTGTAGAGTTGTGCCCGACATTCCTCAAAAAGCAAGGGCTCAAATACTTTAACATAGTCTTCTACTGATTCAAAGCTTCCAGGAACACATTGAAGCTCTGCCTCCTCTGAATGTATAGAATTTTTTGTTGTTTTATTACATGGGAGATATAAACCCATTAACTAAACTTGTACTTGTAAAGACTAACAGATGAATTATACTACAGGGACTAAAGTAAAGCATAGAAACTCTCCAACTTCCATTGTGAAGTTACACTTGAAACTGTACACTAATTGCGACCATTAAGCCAGTTACAATTCTGTTGACAAAGAAATATAGCTTTATATTTTACTATTCTCCGCAAGGCAAAATAAGCCACTACTACATGCATAGTGATTCAGTGAATTGTATTATATAAGATTCTACGTAAATAGCAAAGATGATTATCAACACTTGGAAGAAGTGTAAGATCAATTCGTTGATCACTGACATAGGCAGCTTCTTATAACTAATGTAGACTATATGCACATTCATGTTATATCTAACATCAGGAAACTAAGACGGTCATTAATCACCGTTAATCTGATAACAGGAGGCTTGGAGTTTTTGTTATATTTTTCTTCTTGAAAATGCATCCGCAATACCCTGTCAGCCTCTTTTCAAATGTTAAGCAATTTATCTTTGTTACGATCACCTATCCTTCCGTAGTAAGTGTACCATGATTCTAAATCATGTTTCTTTGGTGTTTAAACAAGTAGATTAACATCTAGCTCAGATATTCTCAGAGGTAAAAACAAACTTAGCATTACAAGTATACTGCATGTACAAACACCGTATATGATCATTACAAATTAACAAAATATAGGACAAGATACTGCCCTACAATAAGCTCAGGAGGTTGCCATTAAGTGACCCACATAACCTAGCTATTCACACTTGACAAGAAGGCAAAAATTACTTCTGTAGTTCTGTTCATTGTGTCCTTGTGGTAATCTCCCTAATTATAACCTAAACAATGGCAGCAGTTTCATCTTTTTGGGGTTTCTACTTGCTGACGTAAGAGCTGACTGGCCCAAAAAACATCTTTTTTAAACGTTTACGCAGAAAAAAAAAGTGGGTCTAAAAGGAATAGAAGAAAATAGCAACTGTGTTACTCTCTGTATATAAATATACACACATAACAAATGGTAGAGTAGGCGGATACAATTTCTTTTTCCTCAACATGTATAGAACAACAATCAAAACAAAGATCTTGGTACTTGAACTTGAAGATAGTTTTGAGAAAAGATAAAGAGCGTAATATTTGATTTTAGGGATTCATTTATCTCAAGTTAACGATGGGTTTGACTGGTCTGAGCACCACTAACAACGATACCAGAGAAGGCACTAAACTCCCACCCGTTCATCTTCATTAGTCTCGAGCAGCCTATGTTTGTCACATATCCATCCAAGATTCACCCGCAAATCTCTTTAACTGTCATATGTTTGATGAAGAAAGAAAAAAGAAGTCTGGGAATCCGATTGCAAGGCCTAAATTTTCCAAAATTTCTTATCCCCATCTTAAATTTCTTTCACTTCTGATAGCAATAAGTCTTCAGTACATGATATCTACAATGGTCAAATATGAAATGCGGACTACAAAACAACTCCATCTAAAAGACCAATCTTGATATACAATTGATTGATTTAGAGATATCAAATAAGAAAATAACTAATAAAATAGTTCACGTCAGCTCTGCTCAGCCAGCTCGTCCAGTTCAGACGTGAAAAGAATCAGTGACAAGTATCAACATACCATAAGTAAACTTTTTTCAATATAAGAAGTTGGAACCTAGAACATGATCTTCTTTCACAAGTTGACCAAGCATGGATAAACTATTATCTCTATTATCTCAAAGAACACTCACATTAACGAAAAGAATTAAACTATTTATATAAAAGATGGAAGAGTCAACACATTTGCTTAATAATGAATCGATTTGGGTTCTGTTTTATTTCACAATTTACACGGGTTGAAAGTCATCCAAAGTCTAATTTTTTATCTATATCATTTTATTTAAAGATTATATCACTTGTAATACTATCATTTCTGCAAACACCTTACTACCTTAGGTATGTATTTATAAGTTTTTTTTTAAGTAACATATAAGTGTTGGTATAGGTATTAGGAAATCATCAATTTCAGCCCAGCTCCTTTTAACCCAGTACCCAGCCCGCCCAACCATCAATTTTCCTTCAATTATAGTAAACAATAATAATGACAAAAGAATATAATAATATGCCAAGATAAAATTTTACAATCAATCTATTCAGAAGTAAGTGTAAGCTAGTATAATGTTTCAGACCTGGATGCTGCCAAAACTTCTCATTAGTCACTTCACGAAGAAGCCGTTCCACTGATGTATCCTGATACTGGGTAGTGACAGTCGATGGCTTCTTAGAAGGAAGCTTTTTACCTCCAGCTGCTTTAGAATCAATAGAATTCTGACTAACTAAACCAGTCTTTCTACCCAGGACTTGTGCTTTTTTTGTCTGCTTCACTAAACTCTGCCTATGATTAGTCACAGGTTTATCCTCTGCAGCAAGATCACTACTACTAGTAGACCTTTTTGGACGACCTAAAATTCCCGAATTTGAGTCACCGTTATTACATTCAGACTTATTATCACAAGAATCCATAATACTACCACTGCTTTCATTGCATGATTGGTCAACCTGTTTAGAATCCTTTGTTATTGATGGCTGAACCTGTTTATCTTTCACAATACGAGAAATGACGGGTGACGGAAAGTTTTGCCTTCTAGGGGCCGATGTTTTAATGACTCCTGCTTGCTTGACATCTTCCAAATTAAGAAACATAGTCTGCCTGCTACGTTTTTTGCCCAACATTGCTTCCCTTTGTTGGTCAAATTTTGGACGCTTTCCGAGATTATTAACTATCTTTAAAGCATGAATTGCTTCAACCCCTTTAATCTCTTTTTGTTTTGGAGCCACCACAGAATCTTCTTGACTATCACTACTTTTCCTATCTATTGAATTGGCATCAACTCCTATAGAACCATGATTACTATAATCATCCTTTATATCATTTGAAGACGGATTTATCACTGCAGCCACACTTGAAACCTTTTGATCAACTAAAACAGCCAATGGTTTCACCTCTGACTTATCATCATCATGGGCAGAAGTTGACTTTTCAGGCATACTACCGCCCTCTGTTTCATGTTCTAAAGAACCATGTTTACTATCTTCATCCTTCATATCATTAACATCTAGCGACATATTATTAACCACTGTGGCCACACTTGAAACCCTTTGATCACCTAAAACAACCATTGGTTTCACCTCTAACTTATCGTCATCACAGGCAGAAGTCGACTTTTCAGCCATACCACTGCCCTCTGCATCCGACCATTCACCTTCTTCTTTTTCTTTTTCAACGACAGACCCAACACCATTCCCAATACCATTACCACTACCATTACCAATTCCAATTCCCTTATGATCTTCATTAGTTTCCGACCCCTGTACTCCTTTCGACCGAACGAAAGGCTGAAATCCCGAAACCAAAGGCGCATGAGAGAAAGCATTGTTATTTACTATCCTACGAGGACTATTCGTCGATCTAAACAAATCCGAAGTATGCGTAGTAGACGGAATCGCCCTTTGAGGCTGAAAACAGAACACACCATCACTCTCCTCATCCTCCTCCTCCTCGGTAGCAGGCTCATTGAGATCAAATAATGGCCTTCCTTTAGAACTCATTACTCATATACATAAATATATAAATAACACCTATTTCCAAATCTTTTATAACGAAAAGACACACATCACACGTCCAATCCCACAAATAAATTAAAATCACCTCAAAACTTCACAAGGTTCCAATAACTGCTAAAACTACAGCTCCTGCACAAAAATAAATAAATAAAAAGGTAATCGATACACAAAACCAAAAGTACATTCATGATACAAACCCTAACAAACAAACAGATACTCATATACACAAATATAGATACACACCAATCTTATAACGAAACGGCGTACATCACAAGCCCAAACCGACCAATAAATTACTAAATTACCTTAAAATTTTAAAGGTTTCAATAATTACAGACGCAAACCCTAAGAAACAAACAGATACATATAATCCAAATCTGAAGATCCAACTATCACTGTCCTCATAGTTTAACCCAAGGCTTACAACATCATACCATCATATAAAGAATAAACAATTAAACATATGATCCAACTACACATTCATGGTGCAAACCCTAACAAACAAAGTGAATTCGTTAGTCCAAATATTAAAACACGTGTACTAATAAGTATAAAAGCGTTGATGAATTAATTCAATAACCTAGATCTCTAAACAGATAGTTAATTCACTAAAGGAGGATAATAATAATAATAATAATAATAATAATAATAATAATAATGGATGTACGATCAGGCGTAATTGTTGTACATGTTCAGTTAATAATTCAGTCTGTTTGATTAACTATATATGTAATAAGATTATAAGGTAATCAGATATATGTATGTATATCTATATAATATATACACGGACCTGTGATTGATTGATTGATTGTGTTTTTGTGTACATGTGTAGTGATTAATATCCAGTAGAGCAAAGGTAGAGAGAGAGAGAAAGAGTTCACAAGGAAACTTGTCTGTGAATATTATTATGTGTGTGTTGGATGGAGGGCTGAGTGAGGGTTTTATAGGCGTCAGGGAGAGGGAGGGTGGGTGAGGGTTTGCCTACGTGATTCGGGTCGGGTCGGATATGGAAGTGAGAATGACCCGGTTGTTGATATAGAGTTCGCAACTAACGCATAATACGTGTTGAATTCTTCTTTGAACACGAAAGATGGTGGCCTAATTTATATAAGTTGTCCCTCTATTTGCTCAATATGATATTCAGTCCAGAACTTTCATTTTTTTTTTCTTATTTAAAGTGGATTTTATATTATATATGGTGTAAACAGGGTCGGCTCAACGATTTTGGAGGCCTAAAGCGAACCGAAATTTTGGGGCCCTATTCACAAACTTTTAATATAAACCCTCATTCTTTACCCAAGCTTCAATTAGCAAATCGAGTATCAAGTAACCACTTTATTACCTAAATCTATTAAAAAACTAACTAAATCAGTCAAATTAACCAATAAAATAATCAAAATCTCAAATCAAGCAATAATATATATTAAGCAAATAATAATAACAATTGAAGAATCAAGATTGTTATAGCTTTACTAACCTATCAAATCAACTAAAACTAAACGGGAATAAATCAATTAAAGAACAATTGGCACACTCTAAAAGAAGTGTTAATTCATTGAAGCCTTGAAGCACCATGTTCAACCAATGCTAATAAAAAAGATCGATTAAAGCAATCGGGTGAAGCACAACCTGTAATTTTAATCTGTTGAATCAAAATATTGAAGAGATTTAAGGTGAAATTGAGGCATTGAGCTGTTAATATTGGAAATCCTCATAACCACGCGGTTGTTAATTGAACCTGTAAATCTAAAAATTTGCACCCATCTCCATTTTCAAGCCTGATTTGCAGCTCGTTGAAGGGAATTACCGATAGATTACACAAGAAATATTTTTTTTTTAAATGGAGGCCCTAGTTTTTTGGTGGCCCCAAGCCCTAGCTTGGGATCACTATACTATTCAGTCGGCCTTGGGTGTAAACGAGTTGAGGTGAACGTCTAAGTTTGAGTTTGACTTGTTTAACTTATGAGAGCTCAAATCGCTTTGAATTCTATTTTGAAATCTGGAGCCTAGCTGGGCAGTCGTTTTTTCAAGCTTGAGATCGACTCAAGTGTGACTCGTTTATAATTAACTTTGTATATATTTAGAGCTATAACTTTTGTATATGTCATAAATATTATTTAGTTACAAATTATTAAATGTAGGTTATATAGATAATGTGCTCGATAAGTGAAGCACGGTTGCGGTGTGCGCATAATATATATATATGTGTGTGGGCCTTAGGGGGAAAAAGTAAAATTACACTAATTTTAATTTTATTTTACTAATTTTGTGAAATGACGTTAAAAACGGTGAACGGTTAATCATGCATCATGTGGTTGCAGTGTACATGCACCATTCAGGCTTGTCCCGATTGTCGAGTGTTATGTGCCTTATTTCTAAGTCTTAATGCAAAACTACTATCAAGTTGGGGGTCTTACTGGAAGTAGCCCCTCTATTCTTACGGGGTAGAGGTAAGGTTGTCTACATCTTACCATTCACAGACCATACCTTAACTTTGCTATTAGTGGGATTAACTGAGTACGATGATGATGTGTTGGTGCTCGTTTAAACTCGAGGGGATTCCAGCTTATAGTGAGCGAATCTCAAGTAGCTTACGATCATCTTAGCTCGTTTGCACCCTTAAATTGACTAAGTAGTTTCATATTTAAACTCTTATCAATTACAAGAGGTTATGTTAACATGCTTTTAGGTTTAGTTCATCTACTTTATCTTCGATGATAGATCAATGCCATGTTTTATCACACCAACAAAGCTTGAGATACTCCACCTTCTTTATCTATGGGTGTTTATCGTTTGGTATACCTAGTTTTAACAAAAATTACTGGCAAGACTGTTACTACACTTTTGGGAAACGACAAACTGAACCGTACGAGTTGGATGGGTTACTCGAACCGACAAGTTTTATTAGTTTTGACAGTTTAGCAGTCAGTCGGACCGACCAATGCTAAGATATTACAATCACATAGGTGTGTGGACGCTTATAATGCACTTTTTAGTTTTTTTTTTTTGAACATCCAAATGAGACTTTTCTTCATCACCACACAAAATATTTTACAAACACTATCTGCCCAATTAGCCAATGATTACCTGGACAAAAAACCCATAATCACTCCTAATCGGCTATTGAGTATACTATTACACTAATCAACATTACTTGGGCCTCTTGCATATCGTAATGTAACCAAAATCAATAACCGAGAATTCATACCACTTCACCAAATCTACACCTGGGATTTTTGATCA
The DNA here is from genome assembly GCA_032199755.1 of Ambrosia artemisiifolia. Lineage (NCBI taxonomy): Eukaryota > Viridiplantae > Streptophyta > Magnoliopsida > Asterales > Asteraceae > Ambrosia > Ambrosia artemisiifolia. Next base: position 13,644,654 of record CM063521.1, read on the forward strand.
TTTAATCAACCACCAGTAAGTTTCTTCTTTCATGTTTTCAACCGCCTTTGTTGTGCTTGTGTTTTTACCTTTGAAAACCTTATCGTTTCTTCTTAGACTATGTGTTGTGGCCAGTGAGCCAGCTGCCGCGAGCCACAATTGATCCACATAGCTCGCGAACACATTAACACCCACGCGTGAGGGCTGACGCCAGCGAGCACACGCGATCACTGTCGCGTCCACTAGCGGGATTCAAATTGGTTTGAAATTTTTAAAAAAATTAACTTTTTTACCAAATTACATTTATTACACCACTCTTTATATATTTATTTCATCTTCTTCACCACACCTTCACCATATTCTTCACCCTTAATTCTTCAACCCTTCACTATCATCTTCAAAATCAACCTTCAATCATGGTGCAATGGACTGAGGAGGAAGAACTAGCGTTGATAATCGCTTATAACCAAGTGCATGGTGACGACACCTCAACAAGTTGGGGATCGCGCGACGGACCGCAGTGGAGAAAGGTCCTAGAGGAGTTTGGTACCCTTTGTCGGGGGTACCAAACGTACTTGTGACTCCATCTCTCACTAGGGATGAGCTCGGGACGGTATCGGTACCAACCGATACCAATCCCGAAAAAACCGATACCGAAAACTCTCAAAACCCAATACCGATACCGAACACATACGGTACTGTACGGTACCGGTATGGTATCGGTATTTTACCTTAAAATACCGATACCATACCGATCTCGTACCGATACTGATAATACCGAACCTGAAAACCTCTAAATGTGGGTACCGATACCGATACCGAATACCCTCGGTTCGGTATCGGTACGGTACGGAATCGGGATCAAGACGAGACAGTATCGGTATTCGGCCTTGCATGCTCATCCCTATCTCTCACAAGTACACAGATTTGAAGTCGAAGTGTAAAAACTTTGAAATCACATACAAAAAGGTCAAGAGAGATCTCCCTGTGGAAAAAGAAGATGTGCTACTAGCCTTTACGCACGTGGAGTACCTTTCGGAGGTTGGGCATGACTTTCACCATGTTTCGGCGTGGCAAATGTTACACTCGAGCTCAACCCTACGTTAGTTTTTTTTTAAATTTAGTGGGTTTTTTTAGTGTAATGTTTTTTTAGCGTAACTTTTATTGCAGTGTATTTCTTTTTTTATTTAAAGTAATGTTTTAAAAAAATGTTTGGTAAAATATTTATGTTTAATATTATTTATTTGGTAAAAAATACTCGCTCACCTTGAGCCACAACATGATCAAGCTACCAGCCCGCAGTTACGAGTCATTGCCATATGAACGCCTACATAGCACAATATAATTTGATCAAGTATTGACTCACCTTTAACCGGAATAACATATGAGGAAAAGAACTTTTTAGCTTTTTTTTTGAACGATCAACAAACGCTTTATTTCACCACGCTAGCGGGAAACTAGCATACACCCTACATAATCGTCACCATATGTACAGTAAATCGCAACAAGCAATAGTAATCACCACCCTATTCTAGTAAGGTTGAAGTTACACCAAATACTCCAATCAAGAGAAGATTGTCTCGCCCTAGCTTTGATCCAAAACAGACTTAAAGCCTTGATATCGCCCAGAGCCTTGTGAATTTGCGCCCGTTTTTGATCGAAAACCGCTTCATTCCTATACTTCCAAATGCACCAAATTGTCGTCAAGCAAATCGCATTGAGAGCCTTCTTTCTTTTCCTCGAACCTCCCACATACTCATGAAGTTGAAGTGCATCTTTGATGTGAAACGTGAAGGTCTGACCAATTTTGCACCACTGATATACTAGTTGCCCTAAGATCTGGGAGAAGCCACACGCTAAAAAGAGGTGCTCCGCTGTTTTCGAACTGTCACCACAGATTGGACAAAGGTCCGAAGCTACCTGGATGTTTCTATGTCTAAGGGCAGAGCGCGTCGGGAGACGATTTAATTCAGCGCGCCAAGCCACAAAAGCCACCTTCTTTGGGATCCACGAGTTCCCTGCCATGACGAATGGAGGTTGTTCGAACCTAACGGATTGTAGAAAACTCTTGAGACCCGCTACGGAGTAGTCGCACCCATCCCCAATGCCCCAAACCCACCTGTCTGCAGCTGCTGTGAGAACCGGAACAGTAACCAAGCGCTGCAACTGCTGCAGCTCGGCCTGCTCCTCAGTCGAAAATGTCGCCCTTTTCCAATACCAACCCCACCCAAAACCCGTCTGTAGTACTCGGTCCTTGACTGTAGCCGTCTTGTCGCGTTCCAGCGCAAATAGAGCCGGAAATGCTGCTGCTAATGGAATGTCTAGTGCCCAACTGTCTGTCCAAAAGAAAGTACCCAACCCATTACCCACAATCCCTTTAATAGCCCAACCCACGTCCACCTCGAACCCTTTTACAACCTGCATAGCCGAATGTATTTGTTTCCACGACCCGGAAATGGATAGCTTGGCCGGAATTGGATTCCAATCCTTGGACGAGCTATGTATAGACCAAATGACTTTTCTCCATAAAGTGGTGGTATCGGTTTTAAACCTCCACCACCACTTAGCTAGCATAGATAAATTCGCATCAAGGAGAGAACCGAAACCTAAACCTCCACAATCAACCGGGGCGCAAAACCTTTTGCCACGCAACCCAATTCGTGTTCGCTTTTTCCTCCGAGCCACCCCAAAAGAATACACGTCGCAATTTATCTAGCTCGTCAATTATCTTCCTAGGAGCTTTGGACAAGGAGAAATAATAGGATGGTAAGGCGTTAAGGACCAACTTGATGAGGGTTACCCGGCCACCAAATGATAGAGTTTTTGCCTTCCATGAAGAAAGTTTATTTCGAAAAGTATCAACCACCGGACGCCAATGCTTGCAAAAGTTCATGTTAGCACCAACTTGCAAACCGAGGTGAGTAAACGGGAAAGAACCAGCCCTACATCTTAGGACGTCAGCCATCAATTGTGTGTCCATAGTGTTGACCCCAATACCAAAGACACAACTCTTTCGCAAATTAATCTTAAGGCCCGCGACAAGGTAGAATCATCTTAGTATCCTCTTGAGATTCATTGCGTTGGATATGGACCATTCTCCGAGGAATACTACGTCATCCGCGTACGACAAATGTGACAAACGGAGCTCACCCAACCCACATGTTAACCCTCTAAACAGCCCGACATTCGATGCCCTCCTCATAATACCCGAAAGCGCTTCCATAACAATTAGGAACAAAAAAGGCGAGAGAGGGTCACCTTGTCTTAGGCAACGAGAATATAAACTCGTGCGTTGGTGACCCGTTGACCAGGACAGACGCACGCGCCGATGTAACGATAGCCATGACCCATTTGCACCACCTAGTGGGAAAGTTCATTTGAATCATCACGGATTCTAAAAACTCCCAATTCAAGGAGTCGTATGCCTTTTCAATATCCACCTTGAACACCATACCTTGTCGTTTCACTTTCTTCATCCACCCGATCACTTCATTTAACATAAGTGGTCTGTCGGTTATATTCCTGCCGGAGAGGAATGCGGATTGTTCGGATGAAATTAGCTTCCCAATTACCACCTTGAGTCGTGCCACTAACACCTTGGATAACGCTTTGTTAACAAATCCCACCAAACTAATCGGCCTATAGTCCTTAAAGTCTAAGGGATCTTTTTTCTTAGGAATAAGCGCGATGAACGACAATGCACAACCGGCCCCCAATGTTGCCCCATGATAGAACTCCTCGAATAGGCGAATGAAATCATTTTGAAAACCGTTCCAACATCTCTTCAATAATTTGAAGTTGAAGCCATCCGGACCGGGTGCTTTGTCCCCATCGCACGCCCACACTGCGTCCTTGATTTCACGAAGGGTAAAGGGCCTACTTAACATGTCCGCATCCAAATCCGAGAGCTTGTTGATGTTTGAACAAATAAGTTTGGGTCTGATCGGCAATGGTTCTTTCAACTTATCCTCAAAAAAGGAGAACGCCCTATCCTTTATAAAAATTGGGTTAGAAATCCATTCCCCGTCCGACATCACCCCGTTAATTCTTTTACTTGACATGTTTGCGTTAATAATTCCATGGAAAAACTTGGTATTCTCATCACCCTCCAAAGCCCATTTTACTCTAGATTTTTGCTTTAAGTCCATGTGTTTACGCCTTTCGAATTCTAGAACAAAAGCTTTGGCCTCGATGCGGGATTCCAACTCCACATCATTAAGAGCTCTAGTGTCCGCCACCATGTCAAAATTCTCCATAGCAGCCTTCTTCCTTCGGTATACGTCTTGTAGCTTCTCTCTCTTTCAGCACCAATCCACCACTTGATCCTGTTTTTTAAGAACTTAAGTTTTGTGATGATAGCCAAGTTGGCTGGCCCGGAAAATGAGAACTTATCACACATCTCTGCCACGTATTCTACAAAGCCCGGAATTTCAAGACAGGAGTTGAAGAATCTAAATGGTATATGACCAAAGTCGGATGCAACCACCGAAAGGATAACTGGGCTACGATCAGACAGAAATCTAGATAGCGCGGTAACCGAAGCCTCCCCCTATTTGCCTTTGAAATCACTACAAACTAAGAACCGATCTAGTTTACTCAGTTTTGTACCATCATCAGACATGTAAGTGAACCTGAGGCCCCCCATGTTATACTCTTCTAAATCTGCTCTTATAATAAAACTGTTGAAAGCATCCGCATTTGCAGCCACAAATTCTGAATTCAACCTTTCCGTGTGACACCTGACATCGTTAAAATCCCCAAAAAATACCCATAGACCAGATTGTGAATTCTTGAAGTTTATCAACTCCTCCCATAACCCGCGCCTCAACATTGGGTCGTTTGGCGCGTAAACGTTGACCACATTTACCCATACCCCAGTCACAGTTAATTCACCCGATGTAGCTAGGAAGTATCTATTTTTTGTGACTGACCGTACCCGAAATACAGATGGATCCCAGATGCTTATTAAACCCCCCGACCTGCCTTCTGCCGGAACCTGCTCAAAACAAAAGCTCGACCTGCCCCATAAGCTACTGTACTGAAAGAAAACGTCATCCCTTAACATCAAGGTAATACAGAAATCGGGGCCCTCTTCAATCACCATCCAACCCATCTCCATTCACTATTCTAAAATCCTCACACGATCTGACAACGAAATCAACTTCAACCCTATCTCCTACGATCCTTTTCACACTCTCCAACAATCAACGACCATCCTTTTCACACTCTCAAACCATAATATTGTACCTCCAAAGCTGCAGAATACTTAACTCTTTCACATGATTCTATTTCTGCGTCCACTTAACGTATGCAATGAACTAAATCTTATTCTTATTGTGTCACCTGTACTTGAAACTTAGCTTTTAAAACAGTTAGTTGTGTCTCACAGTTTTGAATCCGTATGTGTAGTTTGAGTAGCTTGAGCTTTGAGATTTGATAACCGTATTAACCTGTTTGATAAGAAAGACTTGATTATCAAAATTAGGGTTACCAGTTCGAAATAGATAGACACTTGTTATTTCAATAGTTATTGCAACTTGATTTGGTTAGTTTAGTTGTAGACAAACTTCTGAATTTCGACAGTAGTTGTCTTGAAAATGGCGGTTTTATGCTTCGTGTCCCGCCTTTTTGCATTTAGGATAGGTGTTTTGATGGACAATTGTTGTGTAATTCTTTCTTAATAGAACAGTAACTTCGATCTAATTGAAGTATTGAACAAAACTAGGCTGTCTGTTAGAAGTCTTAATGTTTAGAACAAGATATGTTGCACTAGAGTCTATTAAGGTACTAGTTCACTCATTGATTGCAGTTAGTCGGTTATAGGCCTGTAAACGAACCGAACGAACACGAACACAGGCGTGTTCGTGTTTGTTCATTTAACTTTAACCGAACACGAACACGAACACATAATCGAACACATTTTTGTGTTCGTGTTCGTTCATTAAGAAATTTGTCATGTTCGTGTTCGTTTATGTTCGTTCATTTAAAGCCTAAACGAACAGTTCATGAACATAAACGAGAACACAAATGATCAATATAAACGAACACAAATGAACATAAACGAACAAATGCATATAAACGTTGCTTTAGCTAGAACAATCAATCGTGATAAATGATAAAACCCACAAAGCTATAGAGAAAAAAACGATAAGAGGAGGTGGGTCATACTTGCGGCGCTGTGGAGGCTGAAGAGTGGAGACCGTGTGGAGGCTGGAGACAGGGTTGTGGAGGCTGGAGGCAGGACTGTGGAAGTGGTCGGCTGGAAGTGGAATAAGGTAGGGTTGTGGAGTGTAGAGAAGAAGGGTAATGGGGCTGTGAAGTGTGGAGATGGCTGATAAGTGATATGTTTAGAATGTTAGGGTTAAGGTTAAGTTTTTAGAAATATGAATTAAGGTTACTTAACAAAAAGAAATAAATAAATAAAATAAAGTTAAGTTTAATTAAACGAACATAAATGAACAAAAATAAACGAACGAACATAAACGAACGTTCATGAACATAAATGAACGAACACGTGTGTTCATGTTCGTTCGTTTAATTAAACGAACAAAAAATTGTGTTCGTGTTCGTTCATTTATTTAAATAAACGAACATAAACGAACTTCCCGCCGAACAGTTCACGAACAGTTCATGAACGTTCGGTTCATTTACAGGCCTAGTCGGTTAGTTGAGGAAATTACTTACCCAAGTTAGGCAGCCTTTGTGGTTCCACTAGAAAATAAGCAATAGAGGGATCGAGAGTTGCTGTAGTACTTGCGGAAAGGTATCTGTCATTAGTTCCCAATTGTCACCATCATCAGTGAGGTCTGTAAGACCGAGCTGTGGATAGGTTGGATACTTGGATTATATGTGTTGTGTTCATCCAATCCCATGGTTATGACTTATGAGACTTGTAAGTTGTAACCGATTGTTGAGAGGCGTTGTGGGTCTTTTTCGATTGTCATGTTTGTTAGCGAATCAAGAACCAGACTAGAAGAGGAAGGTACGCCGTTTTGTAAATCAAGGTGTTAGGTTTACAATGTATAATCATCAAAAGTAACTCAAAACTTGTTACAATGTATAATCATCAAAAGTAACTCAAAAGATCAAATGAACCCAAAAAGACTACAATAATAGCTAAACAGTTGAAGTAAGTATAGTGAGGTGAGGAATCCGCGTAAGATGTTGACGTTACGTTTGAAACTTCCTTATCAAAAACCGAAATTGGGTATTGTTGATCACCCACAGTTATATAATAAGACCCCTCTTCAATAACCCTCAATCCATCCTCATTTGCTGTTCTAAAATGCTCACATGGGCTAATAACGAAATCAACTTCAACGCTTTCTCCTGCGATCGTTTTCACACTCTCAAAGCCTGCCAGTTGCATCAGCAGCTTCCCATTTCCATCCCCACTTTGGTTTTGCTTCAGGAACAGCAAAACCGCATGTGTACCGTCCATTTCGCCATGATTTTGGACCTCCAATGTTGCAGAAAACTTGGCCTTTTCACATGCTTCTGTCTCTGCGTCGTCAACAGGTGTGTAAGTAATTGAATCTGAGGTTTTTAGTGTGGCACCTGTGCTTGAGATTTGGCTTAAAAACAATTTGTTTTGTGTGACGTTTTTGAATTTGTATGTGTAATTTGAGTAGCTCAGCCCGTAGCCGAATGGGAAAACTGTTGGGCCTGTGTAGAATCTATACGTACGGCCTGGATAGCCTGAAGATAGATCTGGTCTCATTCGCATGTCTGTCATTGGTGTGTTGTTGAATTCTTTTGGGTACCATGTCATAGGTAGCTTCCCACCTGCAAAGGCGAGTTCAAGTGCATTGTTAGTTCTTGAAATGACCTGATAATTAGTAATGATAGGTTGGAATAGGCTGAACTAATAACCTTAGTAAAAACCAAAACCATGGTGGAAGTTAGAGGCGACAAAAACTATGGTGTTCATGATTTGGTTTTGACGGTTTTTATGTTAAACTTGATCAAAACCATCATTGACAACTTTTAACCATTGTGATTCAAAACCAAACCGTTGAAAATGAAAAAGAAGCCAACCAAATCGTTGCTGACAGTTTGGCTTCGGCTTGGGCTTCGTGGCTTTACAGTATAAAACATGATCAAAATAAAGAACCAATAATATTCTTACGGTTAAAACTTAAAAGACATCCTCTGTGTATTTAGTTTTTAAACAAAAAAGTCGTGTGTAGGTCCAACTTAAAATAATTAGATGCTTTTTTCTAAACTGTTAGCCAAACCGTTATGCACAATTTGAAGACGCTCCCGGGATAAAAGCTAGTATTTGTATAAAACAAGTTAGTGGGTTGAGACAATCAAATATAGAGATTATATAGAGCTAGGGATGAGCTCGGGACGGTATCGGTACCGAACCGATACCGATCCCGACAATACCGATACCGAAAATTCCAAAAAACCAATACCGATCCCGATACCGATTATACCGGTACGGTATCGGTATCGGTTCGGTATCGGTACGGTACCGGTGTGGTATCGGTATTTTACCTTAAAATACCGAACCGATACCGATCCCGTACCGATACCGATAATACCGAAACCGAAAACCTCTAAATGTGGGTACCGATACCGATACCGAACACCCTCGGTTCGGTATCGGTTCGGTACGGGATCGGTATTTTTTCGGTTCGGGATCGGTATTCGGGACCGGATGCTCATCCCTATATAGAGCCCATCTGACCCATTCCGTTTTTAGCTAACATTTTTTATTTGACCCGGAAGATAAGCCACAACCCAAACTGACCCATCTTGAATAGAGTTCTTAAACATTACCTGGATTATGATCACCAAAGATGACTTCTGCAAGTGCAATGCCACCTGACTCACCAGGATAACCACCCCACAGGATCGCACCGATATTTGGATCACTTTTCGCGAACGAAATATCCACAGGACCACCACAAATCATAACCAAAACTACTGGTTTCTTAGCAGCTTTAGCAACAGCAGTGATCAAATCCTGTTGCTGACCTGGCAGCGCCAAATCCATACGATCAAAATCTTCCCTTTCCTCAGTCTGATCCAATCCCATAAACAGAACCACATAATCCGCCTTTTTAGCAACCTCAACAGCCTCACTAACAGAAGCAGTTGTACAGTTAACAGAGTCACATCCTTTGTGAAACTGTGTGGTGTTCACATAGTTTTGAAGTGCTTTGAGCGGTTCAACGGATTTGCACGGTGGGCCCGCATAGTTTCCTATGAGGGTGCGTGATGAGTTGGCATTAGGACCGATAACGGCTAATGATGAGATTGTTTTTTTCAGTGGGAGGAGTTTATCAGAGTTCTTTAAAAGGACAATGCCGGTTCTTGCAGCCTCGAGTGCTAGGTCCTGGTGCGCTTTGGAGCAGACTTGGTTTGGACCGATGGAGCCGTATGGGAGTGAACTCGGGTCCCCATTGAACAAGCCAAGTCTCATTCTCATGGTGAAAAGGTTGCTAAGGGCTCTGTCTATGTCTGATTCTAGAAGCTTTTTCTTTTGGATTGCTGATTTGGTGTGGTTGTTTAGGTAGGTACCACAGTTTAGATCCATGCCTGTTATTTTTTTTTCACATAACAAGAAATTAATTAAAAACTTTATATAGCAAAGAGGAAGGTCCGGTTATGGGTCAAAATCAGTACTTTTCGGTTCAAGTCGAGTTTGGTTGACCAAGAACACTTTTTGTTCAAATGTTTTAGATACTTACGTGATAAACGATTTCATCAATTAAACGGTTTAGGAGGTTCATGTGTTAAAAACACTTGGGGCGACTTTCGACCCATTTGACCTTTTTCCTTTTAAATTGACTTTCTATTTTTTTTTCAGTATGACCCGTTAGAGAAATAGCATAACCTGAATCAACCAATTCATTAGCAAATGGGTCAAAATAACATAACCTGAATCGACCCGTACATTGATAAAATTAACTGAATGAAGGTACATACATACCTGCTTTGAGCACTTCACTAACTGCATCTTCTGGTGTTTTTGTATAGTTTTGAACTTCATATATGATGGATACTGCATCACAATCTGAAGCAATGTACCTGAACAAAGATATAGAATTACAGGTATGCCCCCACTAGTGTAATTGAATCTATAACACACAGAATATAGGTAAAAGTACTATGAAATGTTTTCAACTAAGAACTATTGTTAATCTCATGATCTGTTAAACTAGGGGTGTGATTGTGTTCGCGTGTTGAACCTTAAACGAACCTATAAATCTTTCATGAGCTTGAAAATCATGTCAGAAATGCGTAATCATGGGTTCACAAGAACATGGCTCGTTTAACCTGAAAATAGTTTTATTTTATTTTTTTTCGCATTTTAACGCTCCAAAATTTACGAATATACATGAATAATACAAGGGTGTATAAAACAATTACGTCTAAACTATAAAACTTATAATGAATTTATTTTTATCTTTTAAATAGTAAGTATATGGTTTTTGTTGTTCTTTGTGTTTCTTATATTACCCTTGAAAGCCCCATTGCCTTCTAGCAATGTTGGATAATAGATTTTTATCAGCACAATTTGGCACTCCATTGACACGGTTGTAAGCGCACATGATTCCGCTAGCTTGGGCATGTTGTATGCAACTTTGGAAGGGCGGTTGATACGTGTCAGCAAGATCTTGCTTCGTCACCTGTTATTATAGTTTCACATAAAATTAGCGTCATATGTAATTTTAGCTAAAGATAAAATCAAGTGCTTTTAGGTCAAAATTGGTCGCTCTATTGAAACTCAATCCGACTCATCTGTTTTATTCTTGAAGTAACATATAATGATACAAACCGAATAATTCGTAAATGCAGATAAAAGTCTAATACAAAACCGAAGGTGGTGAAAAAGCGCACAAGCGAAAGTATAAGGAGGTAAAAAGAAAATAAACTAACCAACCTTGGCATCAAAACTAAATCTACCAATACCATTCCAGTGATCCAAATCATAAGCAGTAAAATGTTTGCAACAAGCAGAAGCTTGAAGATGTCCATCTTTAATCCCTCCACCTTCAAAAGTGTCACCTTGGACCCCTCTAACATAAGAAATTGCATATTTGCCAGCGACCAATGGGTCTTCGCCAGGTGTCTCTTGACCTCTACCCCATCTAGGGTCCCTAAACACATTGATGTTTGGAGCCCAAAATGTCATTCCATTGGCTTGCCCTTGATTATAAATTGCCCTTGCCTCTAATCCAATTGCCTATATTGTTATAATATTAGTTAGGAATGGCAAAAGAATCGAAAGGAGAATCCGAAAATTATAGCCTGAGATTAGTTAATAGAGGTTATAGTATTAGGCGAAACCCGTCCCTCTTACTTGGAACCTACATACCTCTTTACCTGAATCACACACGCAAACTTTACACGCAAACATTTATTTTATTCATCCTTTTATTGGCTAATAGAGTAATTACTAAAACACTAGCTTTTTTTTTTTTGAACGGCTAATTTCTCTTCTCCTTATTTTTCACCTTGCCCAGGATTTGAACCTGAGTCATTCCCCAAAGAGGCTTTTGCCTCTTACCACTGGGCTACAACCCAATTGGCAACTAAAACACTAGCTTATAAGTTGTAATATTTCTAATTCCCGGAGGTAGTAATATATAAGAACAATAGGATGGTAAAAAAAAAAATGTACTTGGACATCCTAATGTGTAAACTTTAACAAACTAATGAGTATACCCAATACACAATTAAACCTCATTCCTGACAAGTAATGAGAAATCCGTACCTAATGGGCTGGGATTAGTTACAAGATCCATCTCATTGTCATCTCTAAAGTTTAACTTACATCGTGTGTAGACAATACATATTTACTACTGGTAATTACACCTCAAGGTATAGTTTTATAAAGCAAATATGTAACATTTAATTGGGTATAAAACAATATATTTTTATCATTTACACCCCCCAACATACTATAATTTAAATGAGTATAAAAATATGTTCGTACTATGTTCACCTCCAATTTTTAGCTTATAAAATAACAATATTATTTAATGAATTTAATATTAATTAAATTTAGTTAGTTGAAGGGTAGTTAAATAAGGAAAGAGAAACAAATGAATAAAACAAATGAATAAAACAAATGAACTCAGTTCACCTGCCCAATTCGGTACCATAGTCTCGCATCAAAAGAAGCCGCAGTGAGGATAACTTGTGGGAAACTTGTGGTGGACTTGATCGTACCATTGAGAAGAATGCCGAATCCTGAGTTAGAAACGCCGTGTAAAGCCTCTGACCACCACTCGTAGGCAGGGATACCTAGTCGTGGGATCGCTGGTGCAGCATTCACTAGCTGTGAAATCTTCTCGTCAAGTGTGAGACGTGAGACAAGGTCTTTGACACGTGTGGGAATGGGTAGTGTAATGTTGCAAAATGGGTATGATTTAGTGTCGACTTTGGATGAGTCGCATGCGAATGGTGGCTGAGTCGACTCAGTGAGTATGAGAATTGTGAGGTTGACACATAATATTAGTTGTATACTACCATAGAGTCTCATTGTGCCTTTTCAAGCACAACTAATTGATGCAAATGTGATTGAAGATATATGGAGAGAATGGAAGGTAAAGGTTGGAGTAAAAGAGAAAAAAAGATAGGGACTAATAACCCTCTAAAAATATGATAGTGAACTATAAGCTACAATAAGTAAGAATTACTCTATGTTATGTTAATTTTTATAAAAGTTATAAATAATTTAATAATGTAACATTTGAACCCTTCACTTTGTTTTAGACCTAGTTGAATCATCATTTTTTTATATATACATGTTTTTTTTCCGTTTGATTGATTTGACTAGTTATCAATAAATAAAAAAGCTTATAAAATTAGAGTGAATATCATCAGTATACATTATCCTTCGGGTTATGTTGGGTGGACTAAGGAAGAGTCAATTGATCAAGATGACAAAATTGCCAATACACCCTAGAAAGTAGAAACTCACATATATTCAAATTCTTATGTTCCTAACCAATACGAATACACATACTTACTATAAGATATGTTTTCTGATAAACAAATGCAATAACATGACAAATACGGAGGTGATAAACGGTCATATATGTGATGTTGCCGCCTGCTACTGTAACGCTATTTTATAATATTGCATGTTAGTTTTTTTTTTTGATCAGCTAAAATTACCATCAAACCTGCTCTTTGCAGGATTTGAACCCACAAATACTTAGTTGAATAATACACCACTTTATCAGTTATCACCAGGCTATCCCTTTGAGACGCATGTTACTTAGTCACCTAAAGATTACTTCATAGAGGGGGGAATGTTATATTTCAAAACTAGCAAATAACCCGGGAGCTTCCCGGGAGTGAATCTCACGTATTTTACGTAAAAGATTAAAATAAAATATAATATTAATAATATGGATTTGTTATAGAATAGTTATTCTGTTCCAGTTAACATGCCAAATACCCTACAACATTTTATATGTCAAATATATATGGTGCTATCAATAATGTATGATGTACAACATGAATGAGTATGGAAAACACAAAACCAATCAATGAGGGGTAAAAGAAGTGCTTATAACAGTGTGATAAAACAGAAAAGCAGTAAATCAGAAGTCAAAAAACTGGTTAAAAGTAGGAAGTTTTAGTGAAACATACCTAGGGAATCATCGTTAGATCAAGTTGTCTATGATAACAAACTTGATAGTTCAAAAGTTTAGACTTCAAAATATGAACATACTAACAACTAAAGACGAACATATTGTACTTAACAGATTATGTAGAGATGTTCTAATTATTATAAACTAGGGATGGCAATGGGTCGGGTTTGGGACGGGTTTAGGTAATCCCAACCCCATACCCTATTAGGTATGCTTGTCCCAAACCCGGACCAAAACCCGTCGGGTTTGTGTCGGGTAATTACCCATCGGGTATCGGGTATACCCGCGGGTTTCGGGTATACCCGCGGGTTTCGGGTAAACCCATTAATTTTTAAAACTTACACATTGAGTATATCCGACCAAAAACCCGACTGACATCTATTAGGTAACTATTAACCAATTACATTTACCATTATTAAATATATATGTAAATGATTACAATGTATAAATATAAAATACTTAAATCATATAAAAATAATCAAAGACATAGATAACAAATAGTATACACTAACTTATTGGTAATTTTAGCACAAGATGATAATGTAGATGGACAATTAGATATATTATGCATACATATTTAAAAAGATATATTAGAAATTATATTGGGTATGTAATCGGGTAAACGGGTATACTTTATCGGGTAATCGGGTCGGGTAAATGGGTATATCATCAAATCCCAAACCCGTCCCAAACCCGCGAAAAAAATAAAAACTAATCCCATACCCGGACCCATACCCGATTACCCCACCCAAACCCGTCCCAAATGTGTCGGGTTTCGGGTTTACCCATCGGGTTCGGGTTTGATTGCCATCCCTATTATAAACAGCAAGGAGACCTTCACTTTTGTAGTATTTCAGTCGATATCTGCCACCATTGCGTATTCCAAGTTTTTGCATACATGTTGTCCACTTACAAACTGCAAATCTCACCTGATTTCCTGATGCTTCTGCTCGAATCTTTTCCTTAATGATATTTCCATCACCAAACTTGATTTGTAGTTCTGCTCCATTAACAAAGTCAGCCTTTTGAGAAAACCATATAGGAAATCGCTGCCATAAGTATCGAGTAAAATTTGAGATTAGAATATAAAGTTGTTCAAATAATGTTAATTGAAAGTATGTAAAGAGTAAAAAGAGTTTGAAGTTTACAAATTTATGCGTAAGTTGTTTAACAACTGTTGGATCATCATCAGCAGTATCCAAAGTAAGATCAGCAGCATTTGTATCTTCATTAAGAGCAACAGGCTCATAATTTTCTTCAACAGCAGGGTCATGTTGTTCAATTGCTGGGTGATTGACTGGAATATGATCATCTGAAAGAAAAGCAGCATTATCAGATTCAATAGGATCTACAGGAGGGTGATGGTGTTGAATAGCATCATCATATTCTTCAACAGTAACATCATGTTCTTCAACAGCAGGAAGGTTGGTATGAAAATCATCATCAGCATCAGATTCATCACTATAAATGTAGATTATTTCATCTGCAGTTGTCAAATGATGTTTTAAAAAAAATGTCAATAGGATATTGTGTAATAGAATGAAAATTATTAACAGTATTGTAATTAAAATGTTGAATGTGTCATAATATTTTCGCTGTCCGATGTAATGAAGATATAAAATTATGATTAATGAACATATAATATAAAGTAAAGTAATGACAATCTATAATAGTTACTAAATGAAAATTATAGAAAAACATTTCATTAAACATTAAAAAATAAGATTGTTAATAGAACAGTACCTTGTATGTTTGAATCATTGTCATTAGGTGGAAGACCTTTGCCATCTTGAAGGAACAATTCTACAGTGAATATAGTTTGTTTAACCTTTCTGAAAACTAATGAAACTCCAATTTGCAAGTTTAAATCTTCAAATAGTTGCTTCCATCCGTCAGTGATATTCAAATCTGTGAAGCTCATTTTCACTCCGACTAACCATTTTGCAGTTCCAAAGCGGATAGTAAACGGTTTATGAAGATTGTTAATTTGAACATGGTGTTTAAGGTGTTCAGATGTTGAAATCTGTAAAAATAAATTATAAAAAATTATAAAAATAATGTGCAAATTAATGTATAAAAAAATGTAAATCAGTTATATAACTAAGGAGATATAATTTTTTACCATGCATTCTGTCTGAGTTGTGAAGGATATGTGGAAGATGTCTGCTGGGTGTTGAAGTATGTCTTTTCTTATAATGTCAATTTTAAAATCTACACCATCAATGAACTTCAAAATAATCAAATCTCCAAGCTTAATGTTCAAAGCAGTTGCAGCGTTTTTCCAACCACCAGTGAACGAACACATGTTTGACTCTTTGACTATGTCAACTAACCAACCATTACCACCAATTTGGAATAAGAAAGCAAGGCTAGTAGGGAAGTTGTGCTTTTGGCTTAAGATATCATAACATGGTGGAAGTGTCTGAAAACATTAATGGATAAGTAGAAGTAAATAATGATAAATACAATAAAATTTAATGTGACAGTCAAAAATGTAAATGTAAATTTTACCAAATGTGTATTGTAGTTTCCTACAACAGGTACCAAGAATGAACAAACCATTTGATATTCTATAATCTGACAATCCTGTAAAATTAAAAAGAAATGATGAATAGAAGACAAAGTGAAGAAACTAATAAAGAACATTAGTGTTGATAAAAAGAACAATATATTGTAAAATATTTGTATATAAGTAACATTCATCAAACAAAGGCAAATAAAAATTTTTCAATCATGGCACAATGCACATCCAAGTTACCAATTTATGTGTGGAATTATGAAGTTAAAATGTAAAAATCTATTAACCAAACCTGTCATGAAAGACTGTCCTATAAACATAAAAAGGATAAGTAACATTCATCAAACAAAGGCAAATAGAAATTTTTCAATCATGGCACAATGCACATCCAAGTTACCAATTTATGTGTGGAATTATGAAGTTAAAATGTAAAAATCTATTAACCAAACCTGTCATAAAAGACTGTCCATTGAATTGCAAAAGTTTAAGGAAAACTGTTGATATAAACACATTTTTACTGACTCCTATTTGAATGTGATTATACAAAGTGTAATAAATATTCTAAACAACAAAAACAGGGTAATAATTTTACTAAAAACACTTAAAACTACAACATGCAAACAATGATTCCGACTATCGGTAACAATTGTACTCAAAGAATGACTAATTAAAGCCATGGCAAGTTGAACAATCATTATTACTCTACATGTCATCCAAGTTGACCCATTTCACCTACAACATAATCAACACCATATGTACACCAGTAATACAATTGCATGTTATAAACGAAACCTAATAATGTAATGCAAACCATATAAAACGTCAACCAAAAGGAAACAAAAAAAGGACCAAATACATCTACATATGTCCAACAGAATACAACAACATATGTTGGTTAACATTGTAGAATCTTACAACCACACAAATTGAAACTTCTAGTGATTGCTGTGCCTATTTAAAGCAGATTATAAACACAATACAGCAAAAGGAGTAATCGTTACAATATAGTAGAACCCTAATAATATAGAGAGAAAGATCAGATAGTTATGAAAATGAAGTGTTTGACGATTTTTGAGAAAGAATGAACGATTATTTACAAAGAATAAAGGATGAATCATACCTGAATAAGTTGTTTTCATTTGTGGGAAGAATCCGTTAGAGTGATCTTGAGAGAAGGCTTCCAAGAACAGGGATGCTACCATTAAGGATCATTTTTATGTTGGTGACATACCTGCAACACAACAAATCTGTAAAAAATGCCTTGGAATGATACTTTTAGGTTTCATATGCCCAACTTGTGGCTTACTCTGATTGATCGCCCACACTTTCAAGTGTACCCCATGGAACACGTGTCATTGTAGCCACTTCAGTGTCAAATTTGGTTTCCAGTCCATTGACTAATGGTACCAATGATTTGGTTATAACTGCGAAGAACTCATCCTGTACAAATAAAAGCAAGTAAAGTATGTTCAAGAGAATATACTCGTTATAGCTTTCAGAGACAAATAACAACATATATTTGTGCAATCGCATAATAAGATTTACTTACCTGTACTTCTGACATGTCCATGACCTCAGCCAACCGTGTATCTATTGTTTTGGAGACATTATCAGCCAACTCTTCAGCCTGTAAAAGAAAATAGCTCAAATAACATAGGGTAGGATTTCTAACAAACCAGATGACATTTGTCTTTCAATGTGTAATATATCCAATAAACTCATTCTCAAACCTAAAACTAATTACCAACAAACAAACAGTTGGCGACTTAATAATTTTATCCATGCCAATGTATTTCAAGAATCCGGGAGCATCCCGGGGTTGAAAAATCTAATATGACCTTATAAAAAGTATGTAAACTATAAAAATGACATCAAATGATCACAGTTAACAATTTTTAAGAACAGTCAATTATGGCAATTTCAAGTCCAATTCCACTGGTGGAACCGGTGACAATGGCGGTTATACTGTTGAGGGGTGGCAGAGGTAATAAGTTTGGTAAATGTGTTGACCAGTATTTCTCAAAAAGTGTTTCTAGAACCAAATCGTACCATCCTTTGAGCCATTCTATCCGACCCAACTCCACCTTATAATCTTGCCAGAAACCCGAATACAAATCCATCTGCTTTAGAAAGTTTGTTTGCTGTAATTACTGGTAAGTCGCTGTTTGGTGGTGCACTCATTTTCCTAAGCACTGCTTCATTCAATGACTATGGACCTGCAAGTATCCGAAATAATCAACTTTTTTAACCTGCCCAATTTTGTCTCACTTACAAACAATAACTGCCTAATCCTTAAATAATCTACCTGCCATAATTTGGTTTCAACTCCCTCAACAAATGCAGGGACTTTTTTTTTATTTCTTCAGCTAATTTCTCTACATGTTCATATGAAAATTTTACCTGTTAGTATCGAAGACAACTGTTTATAAAATAGATAACAGTGAATAAATAAAATGTAATTTATTTCTTTGTAAGAACAATGACAAATCTCAATGTTAATAGACTTTATGGCACATGACAGCAAGAAACCATTAATATTCACAACTAAGAATCTAAGATTAAGTTCAATATAAAATTATACTAAGTGATCGAATTATTTTATTATTCTCTTTATTGATCTATTTATTGGTAAAAAAAAATTGAGTTGCCATTATGCATACAGTTTAATTAGTTGGTATGATGTTTAATATATTTATCATATATATCAGAATGTGAACATATCAAATATTTGGAAAACTTTTGAAATGATATAGATTATTGTGGGTCAATTTGTACATAAAATCAGTCAACTAAAAATTTGGGTTGCAACAAAGAAAACAGTCATTTTTCATTTTTGGTAAAAAGTTAAGGGAATGATTAAATCCAAATTAGCATGTAAATAATCAGCAAAAATGACACGATATATAAAGAACTTGAATGATTGAATCCATCTTTTTACTTGTCGTTAAATTTCAATTAGTCGATGTTAATTGATCAAAAAGTTTGAATAATCCATTGTTGTATCTATATATCATTATCCATGACATCTATAATTCCTACAATAACCTTACAGCTACTATCAAAAACCAAAATCACAGCAACCAAACATGACACATACTCGCTAGTGATGAAACTGATAAACTCATAAACACATTCCTGAACTGTATCCTTGGCGTCTTTCACAATCTTCCCATTTGTTGGCAACGCCTTCTTCATAATCCGACTTATATTCGGAATCGGCAGAAACCTATCATGCTCTCTAATATTATAATTCGACTGAGGACTCCTGTCTTCGCCGCGATTACCAGGACCATCCGTCTTCCTACCACCTACAAAAACCCTAACTAATCATTCAACCAATCCAACCTCCAATAAACAATAAGCATACACAAATAAAACATCTAACAAAAAATTCTCAACACCAAACCTGCAAATTAGGCATTAGATTTATAACAAACCAGTATCGATACCAAAATTTCATGATAATTCCGAAGTTTAAATTCACTTATAAGCAACAGGGCATTAAGTCTTATATCATTAATCAATAAAACACTCACCAACTCTTAAGAAAACCCGTCAAATTAAAACGACTTGTAATATAGGCTTCGTGTCTTCCACCGGCGCTTCTTCCAACTCATTTACCATATAAGTTAAGACTGATTCCAAACAATAAACCAAAGCTACCTTAGTTGATTTACAGAGCACGATAACACACTTAAAAAAACGTTGAAAACAGAGCAATCATAACTAAAGTGCTAAACCGTCTAAATTGATCAAGCAAGATCCAAACTCCAAACACCAAAAAAAACACAAAACTATTACCTGAGCGCTCCTCAAAGCATCTCCAAAGGGACCATCAGTAAGCCGCCTTTGGCGCGATGCTTCATGACCAATAATATTCTCAAGCTCATCAAGTATTTGATGAGGCTGCAATATAACAACATACTTAATCAAGCAGTGATTATTCATCGATACAGAAGTTACACATACTTGATCGGAGTACTCACTTGCAATCATTCAGATAACCCACAACAACAGTGGCAACAATAATTTAGCTTTAAATTTACGTATGAATCAATCAATGTTCATCTAGAAATCAACAAAATTGATATATCGTTTGAATCTAGTTAAAATAGAAAAATAGAAACAAAGAAAACTAACCAAAGAGAGATCGAGGGAAAATCAAGCCTGTCATTGCCGAGGATGGCCTCTTTGAGTGCCATGTGTGTGTGTGTGTATACATATATATATATTAGACCATAAGTTTAGAGATGATACTTGCAGATTCCAAATTAACGAATAAATATTTACCTGGCAAAACCTGTAGAAGTCCTCAAGATATGCCTTGTAAAGAGTATTTCTCATTATCTCAATATTCATATCATCCAAATCCTGCACATAACAATACAATTTGTTTCTAAAGAAAAAGAGAATAATCAAGATTTTATTTTCAAATTATCATCAAAAACTGTATCAAATTCAGATGAAGAATGTGTATGATAGCAAATTAAGTAGGATTTAAGTGACTAAAATAGTTATTTGAGAAACAACACATAGGTTCCTCTTAACGCCTTATAAACCTAGCAGATCGATTAGAAACAATTTCACAATTATTATGATTATTTCTTATGTGTAATACGCACGGGCAACACAACAGCTAGCTCGAATTTATTACCATACAAATTTCTAAAAACACTCAATAAAGAAGAATATGTATTTACCTTCTATTTGTGTAATACGCACGGGCAACACAACAGCTATCTCGAATTCAAGCTCCCCCAGATTCGAAAACGAAGCCTTTGATGACGATTTCGGTGATCTCGGTTTCGATCCTCCTCCATTCGCTTTCTACATAACAAATGATAACGAAGTTAAGAGACAAACATAAAAATTGACTTAAAAACTGTTAATTTACTTCTGTAGAAGAACACAAACCATCTTTTTTTAATAGAAACACTTGAATATGAAGGCGAAGGAGGAGGAGTCGCCGACGCAGGTGAAGTCGAAGATTGCCGATGAATTTGATGAAGAAGACGAACCAGTGACGGCGCATGCTGCACCGCCGGTGACTAAGTCTCTCATGGCCATGGCTAATATGGATCAATAGAAATGGGTTTGTGGTTCGATTAGGTTTGATGCTTTCTCCTGGCCTGCTTGTTGGCTAAACATGTGCTGCAGAAAAAAAAGATAGTTGGTTCCATGATGAATTGACACATGTACGCGGTCCAATCAAAGTGCAACAGATGAGAAATTGAGATGACGTTGAAGAAAAGAGAGGAGACCCAAACCCACTGGCCACCTTATATTAGACCCTTTTATGCAACAATTATGAAAACCACCACCAAGAAAACATCTTATAAATGTACAATTTTAAAGGGATGTTAGACTAACAAAGCATAAAAAAAATGTATAAAATTACTTTGGTTTGTGATGATTAGCAACAGTGGAAAAAGCCTTCATCTTGGGGAAGTTGAAGTTGCAAATTCTAAGCTTCCTCTTGACCTTGGCTGCCAAACAGCTTTTGGTATGAATATAAGTGCATAAAAACCTAATTCTTAATCAGCCACACTTTACAGTATATGTTGTTACAAAAAGCCATGTGAGGCTTCCATATGTTGTTACAAAGAGCCATATGTTGTTCCATATTTTTCTAAACTATATGGAAGTCAAAGTTGCAGATACAATGGTAGTCAAACAATTAGTAAGTACTTACTTGCAGCAAATAAGTTTAGCAAAAAAGGAAATTGTATTCTCTAATGTGATACTAAGCCTACCTGTTTCATCCCCTATCAATTTGAAAAAAGAATACTTATAGTCTTCTTCAATTGCCGGAGTAAAACAACATTTAAAACCCCAATCAAACCATTCAATGTAATAATAAAAAATTATATTACCTTTCGATTGTTCCAGTAGTCGAAGTAAGTTGACATCATTCAAGCTACAAACCTGCAATCAGTTAAAAATTTTAGTTAAATCTCAATAACTAATTTTTTTAATAAGAAATAACTCATTCTCGCCATATCGTTCACCTCCAACCCTTCACCATCATCATTATCGTGCTTCTCCACCGGGTTTGATGGCGTCATCAGAGTCGGATTAGGCTGTAGCTGGTTGTGACCATCATCACCACCGTGCCTCACCACCATCGTGCGTTCCAGATCATATCTTGAATTGAATGGAAAGTCGTTTTCATGCACGTTAGTAGCATAATTAAAAAAATGTCTCATAAGTAGCTTAATGTGGACCGAAACACATATTTTAGCTTTGAGGTATGCTTGATTAATCGAAAACAAAACAGAGATTAAGGTTTTTTGTTTTCTTTTAGAATTGGACTTACATAGACAATCTCATAAATTGATCTGTTCTGAACCACAAATCGTTGCCGATCCAGCCTCATATTAATTCCCTTGTCTCATTGTTATAACAAAGTTTTCTTGCTAAACTATCAAATGCACACCAGCTCCAAACATTTCAACAATAATAATCAAATAACTGATTGATCATAAAATTTAAACATCAAATACATCACATTCAAGTATACAAAAACAATACATCCAACTTACTGTAATTTATACTAACTTCTATAATGTGTATTAACATCCAAACACTAAACTACCACAAATATCCATGAACAAAAACACACAGCAACATCAATCAACGAATTCATGTTATATATAATAAAACATAAACAACACAAGATAGATATGGGTTTTGTAATGACTCGTAAACTAAACGTTACCAACAGATATCAGTTATGTCAAATCATGAAGAATATTATACAACAGCTTCAAAGAGAAACATCAACTATTATTAAATAACTAAATCGGCAGTTCAATAACAACAACAACAAACAGATCTACAATAACTCAATAAACGACTTTAAAAACAAAACATCCGCTTCGTAAAACTAAAAAATTAACATCAATAAAACTAATAACAACGATTATTCAACTTAACTGAATATAAGTTGAGAAAACAAATCAGATCTATAATAGCAGAAAACAAAAACCTATAAATCTAAATATAAGTGAAATAGAACAGTAGATCTAAACAAAAGTTGACGAAGAAAAAGATGGATATAGTGAATCGAAAGCAGAAGAGTAAATAGATTGAACAGAGAGATGGAGATTAATAATATTATTATACCAGCATACTCTCTCTAAAGTGTGTGCGTGTGTGTTTTGTTTAATAAGAAAAGGGAATGGGTGGGAGGTTTAGGGTTTTATCATATTGATTAAAAAAACAAAAAAATTAAAAACATCAAAACCATTCCATTAAGATGCCACGTGACGATTTCAAGGGGGGATTGATGTTACCAATGAACGCCACGTCAGCAAAAGGGCTTTGTTTTATATATATATATATATATAGATGTTTGACATTTTATCTTGTGTGCGACTTAACATGACATGTGAGGTATGACATGCGTTTTATTGATGATACACGGGCACTAAATTACATACCCGAATAGGATTCATCTATAAGTTGTTTTTTGTGTGTTTTTCTTTAGAAATCAATTTACCATATGAAAGCATTTTTTTTTACTATTCACTAAAGAATGTTCTTCATAGAATCAACAAACTTCGCCAATTGGAAGACATTGACATACCTGTCAATACCTTTTACTAGGGTGTGAATGAACCAAACGAATATAAACAAGGCCTTGTTCATGTTTGTTTATTAAAAAATAACGTGTTTACGACTATTTATGAACACTTACCAAACAAGATTTTCTGTTTGTGTTTGTTTGTTAAATTTAGGTGTTGAACAAAAGTGAACGTAATAAACACAAATGAACGCAAACGAACACAAACATGCGTTCATGGACAAAAATGAGCACAAACTAACACATATTAAATTTCAAATAAAATCATTATTTTCGTCACAAACATTAGCCCAAAAATACTAATCCAATTATCCAAACATGCTTAACACAATCTTGATCACATAATTACAATAAATATACTTATAATCATCGTATAATAAATAGGAATTTTGAAGTACCTAATATTAAAGTTAAAAAACCTAATGAACTACAAAACACAAACAAACATAAATGAACGAACACGTACTCTGTTCATGTTCGCTTGTTCAATTAAACGAACATAATTTATTGTTTGTGTTCGTTCATTTATTAAACAAACAGACACAAACGAACTTTCAACCAAATAGCTTACGAATTGTTCGTTGAACGTTTGGTTCATTTGCAGCCCACTTACGGTGTGCGCATATAATGTATATATGTGTGGCCTTCGGGGGGCAAAAGTAAAGTTGCACTAGTTTTAACGTTATTTTACTAATTTCATGAAAATAACGTTAAAAACGACGGACGGTTAATCATGCATCATGTGGTGGCGTTGATAGCCAAAAGACAAAGGGGTACATGCACCGATCGGGTTTGTCCCGATTGTTAAGTGTTTTGTGCCTTATGTCCAAGGCTTGACACCAAACCACATCGAGCCGGGAGTTTCACTGGAAGCAGCCTCTCTATTCTTAGTGGTAGAGGTAAGGCTGTTTACATCTTACCCTCCTCAGACCCTACCTGAGCTTTGCTATAGGTGGGATTAATTAAGTATGATGATGAAGAACAATAATTTGGGGAGTGGATTTGCAAACCACAAGAATCGCTCAGACCCAGTGTTGGATTTGAGGATACTAGATACGGACCGGAATTTGAGAGGCCCAATTTTCTTTTTTCGTTTTCCTTTGGTTTTACATATGTAAAATTATCATTTACGTAGGGATAGAAATAGAATAGTGGTATGATCCTATCAACAACATATGTTAGACCATGCGTAATGGGCGTTATTGGGGTGTGAAAGAGCTTAACAACGCCTCTAACACCGTCCCTCTGGGCTTTTATAAGGGCAAAGAGGGAGGGACATTTCTAGTATAATACCAAAGAGAAGAAACCATATGGAAAATAACGATTAAAAAGGACATTAAAAGGCTTTAACCATTACACATTTTTTGAAGGTACGCTATAATGCTGATGTGACGAAAAATGGCTATTAGAAGCATTAACCATTATGAATAGTATGTAAAATTAGAACTATTTCTTCTCTCACTTCTCCTTTCCTCTTTAGGTCCCCGTTCTTTCTAAATTAACACTAGGAGGAATGCCCGCGCGTTGCCGCGGGTGTTTATGTTTTCATCACATGTTTCGTGCATTTATTTCACGCAGCTGTGAAGGGACTAAAGCGTAGTCGACAATCCTGCAATGCCGTTTTCAGAACCGCAAAAACCTCAAAAAATATACGAATTTGTATGTTTGTAGCTGTGAAGCTTTAGAGTGACAATAAGTCCCATGTGACCCACGCCACATAGTACCACCCATGTGAGTATCAAAACCATACCAGTGGGCTAATTGAAAACGGGTCCTAAATATGCTAGAAAGTCATACAACACAAACCTCAGGCATTTATGTAACACACGGGTTTTTAGTGTTTCGAGCGAACTCGAGGTTGTTTACATTTTCAAGTCCAAGTAACAGATATTGCATACTCGATCACAACAGCTTGCATGGTTAAATTTGATTACTGATATATATATATATATATATATATATATATATATATATATATGTAGCTTTTCAAATCATATTTCACACTCCTAATTTATTTAAAAAAAAAACTAAAACAAAAACTCTGGTAAAAAAAACGAATTCAACCTCAACTGAATCCAAATTTCTATTAACCAATTACTCAGCCCGTCTCACTGGCCCATTTGTCACCTCTAACTTTAACCACCCTTCAAATAATCCCAAGTGTCTTTGTGAACAATAGGACCCTGTAAGAAGAAAACATCCATCATGATCGATCAATAAAAGAAAGTAGATAACATGGTTAATAACATAGAAAGATATGGATTTAATAGTTACTTCAATGGCAGTTGCATCTTCAAGATCACTGGTAGACACCCAAACAAAACTAATTTCCATTTGCAAGCTATAGATGTGCATGCAATAAAGCCTGAAAGAGTATACCACCGTTTTCTAAAATTGTATTATAACTAAAATAAAATACCTTTAGTACAGAAAGGTAAGAATCGGAAAGACCAGTATACTTTCCGACCATGACAATTCTGTTCTGTATAAATCAAAAAACAAGAATTACCAAAAAAAATTATGATGCAGCTAGAAGCCTCGGCTTGAAGTCTCGGATTTAGATGTGACGATGTACAATAGAACAATGTTTTGAAACTCACTAAATAATATTGGATACTTATAATAATATCATATAATAAATATAATAAAACATGTTAGAGAACACACAAGGAAGGTCCAACGCCTTCAGTATTGCCTTGTGAGCTAGCTTTTTGGTCCTGAATAAAAAAGACAAGTAACAAACAATTGCATGTATTATATTGCACAAAGATGATTAAACTCCAACAGTGCACTCGTTTTACTTACACGTAAGAGTAGAGGTATATGCCATATGTTGGAAACAACGTACAAAATGACCATGTTCTCCTTCGGAACATGGCAAAATCTTGAGAGTTTCTCCTTCATGTTTCTATCCAATTACTACACATGTAGTACTATAAACATAAACAATATAAATTATTGGTGTCATACCAAACGAATTATGATATGTATTGATGAAGAAAGAACATTTTCAAAGGTTGTATGAGTGACTTATACATCAATGCATAATAAACATATATGTCGGCTATTAGAAAGGACATGGATGATAATGATGTAGCCTTAATTGAGTGTTTATGAATGGGTTAAGACTTAAGGGATGTAAAGTTATGAAGGGGGTTACATATGAAGATGGTTGTAAAGTGTGTATTAAACACATATACAATTAGCATTAAAAGTTGTACACGAGGGGTATAAAGGGAAGAAAATGACCAAAAGTTAGTCATTTGTGAAGGGGCCTTTAGACTCCCATCTTAAACATTTGATAAAATTACCTTTGTAGCCATCTCTCCTTCTTAAAAAAAGGTAAGATAAGATAAGATAGATATATCTATTTGAGTTTTAAAGTTAAGAGTCATCTTTACTTTTCGCGCAACACATTCGAAACCTTGACCATATCATCAATCACAAGTTGACATGTGGGAAGTTTATATTTAGATCAATGTTTCTATATATTTCCTCCACGTTTTCCAATCTATTAATCTATGCATCTTCACCATGTATATCGGTCTCTTGTTCTTTGTCTCAACAATTAGTTTCTCAACACTTGAAAAGGACTAATGTTAGTGATTAGTGTCATCAAATTATTATAGTTAAATGTAATTTATTTAAGACCAAAGAAAAATTCTAACAAACATTGATACGAGTTAGGAGGTGCAGTGTGTATGCTCGTTCAAAACCATTCTATTTTCTAGTATCGACGGATATCGTGGATTCAAAGGGGCAATGCCCCCTGGCAAGTGTAACAGCCGTCAAATTTTGTGTCCGAAATAGGGTTGTTCAGAATTCGATTCGGATTCGAAAAATTCGAAATTCGACTTAGTTCGATTCGATTACCAAGAATTCGATTCGATTATTAAGAATTCGAATTCGATTCAATTCGAATTCGAGTCCAGTAAATCGAATACGAATCGAATACGAATTTATGATTTTAAATTCGATTCGATTCGAAATTCGAATAAAAACTGTACATGTATATTTTTTAAATATATATATAAATACATATACCTTATTATATACACAAATACACATAATGAAAAAAAGAACTTCTAAATTTTGGTCAAACTCTAAAAACCCATAGTCTATACAACTTTTACCATAACCATATTTTATATATTTAATTTATAGATTACAAAACTCTAACAGACTATACTCTCTACTATTTTTACCATTCCCGTATTTGACACATTGCTGTTTATTAATTTTGTAGATTCGTATTTTAGATGTTAAAAATAATGGCTTTGTATTAGTTTTAAAACTAAAAGTAAAACAATTTATTATTTATGGTGAATTTGAACTAAATCGAATTCGATTCGAATTCGAGTTTCTTATTCGAATCGAATACGAATCGAATAAATTGAATTTTAAACGAATACGAATCGAATACGAATTCAGGTAAAAATATTAAAAATTCGAAAAATTCGATTCGAATAATTCGAAAATTCGTTATTCGATTCGTTGAACACCCCTAGTCCGAAATAGCATTTTAGAGCCTAAAGGATAATTTTGTCAAAGTTAAAGTAGAGGGACTTAATTGTAGTTATACTAAAGCTCAAGCTCAAATGTTAAAATATGGAGAGACCGGTTTGTTTCAAAATGAGATGGTTTAGGTCTAGAACAGGAAGAGAAAAAATATGTTTAATTGTGGTTTAACTGTGGTTAGGTTAGATTGACAGGTGTCAATCTCTGGTAGCTTCTTACGCTTCTTATTTTAAGGGGCTTTATACCGTATACTTTCTCTTTAAAGTATATTATCAAAATTTATTTTAATTAAAAAAAATTTCATCTTGCATACAATTCATGTCCTGATCTTTTTACTTTAAAAATGATTCGTACTATACTCCGATGCAAGAAATTTGTGAAATCTGAAAATAGGTGTAGTGATCATATAAAACCTAAAATTTGAACTTTTGTTTTGAGTCCATGGTTCTAACTCAAAAATTTAGAAAAAAAATTATGTTTCACAACTTTTTTTAAATGATTTTAATAAAATTAGAGTAACGTGCACGGATATAAATTGCAAAACTTTGAAAAAAGTATTTCTTGTAAAATACTAATCGATTTCAAAACATAGAGAAAGAAAGATATCCCCACATGAATAAAAACTACGAATAATGTTTCAAGTGAATGCAAATTAATTCATAGTATATGTAGTCCTTGTCTTCAACCAAATATTTATTCAATGTCTTCTCCCTAACGATATGTGGAAATAATCGTTTCAGTCCTTTGGTAGAGATCACCAATAAGTTCCCTATTCCATTATAGGGATCATCACTTCTTCCTACTCTTTACATGAGTATCACTTAAAAACTCTAGTTTAACGTGGATATAACCTTAAAAATAAAAATGAATGTTTAGATCCTATAGTTAAGCGTACTTTTAACTCATATGAAAAGATATTTAGTTGTCATGGATAGCGGCGCAACTTGTTGCTCGTTTACCCATTATCCGGATATAATTTGGTTTTTACTATGAAATGAAAAGTTTAATACAATGAGGTCTGGTAGTATTTGTCAGAACCTCTTAAATATACATATTGAGGTCTGGTAGTATTTATATTTTAAACATATCCAGAAGGGCAGGGGGTGGCGGCGCAACTTATTGCCCGCCTGCCTGCTATTCTTATGTTATTTGTCCCTTTTGGTGAAATAAAAATAATTATTCTTACTTCAAAAAAAAAATGATTCTTTATGTTATTGAGACATTTATATATTTTTCGTTAGAAAATATACCGTATTTAGTTATCATGTTAGAGTGGTATAGAAAATGTCCACTAAAAAAAGTCGAAGGTGCCTCTTTGATAAATTATATGATCGAGTATAATTCTGCAAATTAACTATTTATATTTTAAACATATCACCCCCAAACATAATAGCATTTTCATTATAATATAACAAAAGTTGATCGTTAAAACTTAAAAGAGCCCTTTCAAAGAAATTACAATGATAATGACAAAACTTATATTTCGCTTGTATAATACACTTTCTTTTTGAGATGAGTTAATAGCCAAATCCGTCCCTGGGGTTTGACCCATATTGCCACATCCATCCATTTTGAGAATTTATGACAACTGGGCCACTGTACTTTAAACTTCTTTGCCAGATCAGTCCATTTTACAAACCCAGTTAAATAATTCTGTTAACTCGAGGGCATTATAGTCATTTCCCCTACTATTAAAATATAACAATAATAAATAATAATAGAAATGTAATTAATATATTTTAAAAACTTAAGTGGGACCCACCACCCACCACCCACCTCATTCTCCACCTTTCAACACACACATACATACACCTGTTAGATATTCTTGTGGTGGATATGCCACCTGGCACGGGCGATGCTCAGATCTCTATGTCACAGAGGTTACAATTATCAGGTATATGAGATAAGAGGCATGAGTATTAACTTGATACTGAATTCTATGTTCCTTTGTTGTAAAATATATTTTTGGCTGTTATATTATTAACACGGTATCATTCGTCGTTTGGTTGCAGGAGCATTGATTGTATCAACTCCTCAAGATGTCGCATTAATGGATGCTCGAAGAGGAGTCAAAATGTTCTCCAAAGTCTCTGTTCCTGTATGATATTTTTCATGTTCTCTGTTCTCTTAAATTTTATATATATACAAAAGGCGGGGCGCGTAAAACAGCCGATGAAATGGGTATTTGTCATACGTGTGACTTATCAACTCTGATGTCATACGTGTCCCTTTGTTTAAATCAGTTCATAATCTGTTAGGGGGACTGTTGTGGGCTGTGGGTGAGGGGAATACGGTGGCTGGGATTGCTCAACGGTAAGGTAAGTTTTTTTTTTTACCTTAAAGGTTAGTTTTTTTTTTTACCTGTTAGGGGGACTGTTGTGGGTGGTGGTTATTGTGGTGGAGGTGGTGAACATTTATGGGTGGTGGTTGTTGTGGTGGAGGTGGTGGACGGTTGTGGTTGGTGGGGACGGTGAGGTGAGGTGGTTGTGCGGGTGGTGGAGACGGTGGCTGAGGTGGTGGTTAGTGGTGGTGGTAAAAGGTGAAGAAGGGCTTGGGTGGAAGGTGAGGAAGAAGGTGGGTCCCACCTGACTTATTTAAATATAACAATAGATAATCAGATGGAAAATGACCAAATTGCCCTCAACTTAAAGTTATTTTTTAACTGAGTTTGTAATTTGGACGGATTTAGCAATGAAATTGTAACCTTAGTGGCTCATTTGTCATAAATTCTCAAAATGGATGAATGTGGCAATATGGGTCAAACCCCAGGGACGGATTTGGCTATTAACTCTTTTGAGATCTACATTCCGCATTTGCTTTCATGAAACGTATTGTTAAGTAGAATATAGAGGATAAAGAAAACAACGTAGATAATAGTACTTTGTACGTCATTGAAATGATTATAAAACCATCGTTCCGATCTTTGAAACTTCCCCTCAAGTTTTCCTAGTACTGGTCGTATGCCGTTGCAACCCCATTTCCTCAATTTGTTTGTAACGACCTCAAATCGAATCAGCTTTAGTTTGAAGGATGGCAATGGTGGAACTTAAAAACATTTGGGGGGGGGGGGGGGTCACAGGACCATTAAACAAGAGGGGTTTGACTCAATAAGTATAAAATTTTAGGATGAAAATGCGAAAAATTACAACACTGAGCAAAAAAAGTTGGGGACCGGGACACCCCGGCCTTTAATAATCTCCGCCCATGAGGATGGGCACGATTCTATGTATTATTTAGGATTATTATTCCACGAAAGGGAAGAAAACTTTGTTCATGAAAAGACTTGTCTCTCGAGGTCACGTTCGAGTACATTTGCCATCCCTAGATTTATGTATATGACGTGAAAGTGATTTGTTTCAATACAATAATGGCTACATAGAAAAATTAATAACAGATATTATTTGTCGCCAGCAACCAAATCTTCCAACGGAGAACCATTCCCGAAGTTTCTAACTGTCAAATTGAACATTCCAGAGATAATCTCCAACATTCCATTCCCCATAGTTATCACTTAGGAATTCATCTTCCTCTAAGTGATCATCCCCTTCATAATAATCCTCTTCTTCTTAGTTCTTATGTCCAAACCATTCGTCTTCATCTTCACCCGTGTGTAGGTATGAATACCAAAACCATCATTATCGTTACCTCCCGACGGGTTATCGTTCACCACGTTCACGTGGGAAGCTAATGGTGATCGTGTTGGGTCTGCTGACCTGGAGAAGAACAGATGATTGTAAAGCCAAAATATACTAAGTATTGATCCATAAATAAAACAGTTGTTATAAAGAAGCTTCCCCCAAAAGTCTGTTGATTCCTAACCGCTGCTGCTTCAATCAACTGTTAAAGACAACTGCTGTTGATGAAAGGTCTGATGAACAAAGGTCTGAAGAATAAAAGTCTGATGGAGAACAACTGCTGATCAAAGAACTGAAGAACAAAGGACTGTTGAACCAACAGCACTTTGGTTCAACAGATGATAGAAGACATCAGAGTTTTACTTTACAGAGTTTTGTATTATCAGTTGTTTCAATGTAACAGTAGTTATAGCTTAGCAGATGTTAGAAGTTGTTAGTTAGTTAGAGGTCACTGTCTTAGGTGACGTCAGCACTGATCATCAGAGGTTTGAGTCTGTCTATAAATAGAACAGTACTTGCACTGTTCTATTCATCACTCGTCATTCTCTTTCAGACAAACATTCTCTGAGTGATCAGGCTGAGGGGGAGTTTAGTTGTACAATTGTAATCTTTCGATTAATGAAAGCTTTCGATTAAAAACAATTATTCTCCATGTTTTGATTTATAGTTTATTCCGCTGCACTTTCATTTATATTTCATTCATTTCATCTCATACTTAGTTAAACAATCAAAACAACCAGAACTCAGATCCTAACAATTGGTATCAGAGCTTGGTCAATTAAATTCGATCTAATCAATCAATTTAATAGCAGATCAGCTCACAATTATTGATATCGTTTGTTTGTCAGATTTAAAACAGAGTAATAGTTTATTTTCGTTTCAACAGTTAGTAAACAGACTTTGTTTTTGAAAAATCAAGAGAATGACTTCACTCAATCAAGATCCACACAACACTGGCACAAGTAACAAGCCTCCGATGCTTGTCAGGTCAGAATACAACATCTGGCAGCGTCGGGTGGCTCATGTGTTAGCACAACAGAACACAGGGTGCTGGAAATCGGTAACATTCGGACCACATGTTCCAATGGTACCGAGTGCCGAGGATCCAAAGATCCAAGTACCAAAGAGTGTTGAGAACTACTCAGAGCAAGATTTTCAAAAAATCGAGCTAGATGCCAAGGCTTTCAGCATAGTAGGCATGGCACTGCCGAATGATATCTATGCCGGTCTCTTGCACTGCAATAGTGCTAAAGAACTATGGGATGCTCTTAAAGAGCAGTTCGGGGGAACTGAAGATGTGATTGAAAACAACCGTGAAATACTTAACCAACAATATGAAACGTTTAGTCACATAAAAGGGGAGTCGTTAACACAACAGTTTGAAAGGTTTAACTGTCTAATTAGTGAACTTAAACTGGTTGGTCTAACTTATCCTAATTCAACACTGAATCATAGGTTCCTTAGATCACTTCAGGACAAATGGGACACTATTGCTATAGTCATGAGAAACTCTATCGGATTCAAAGACCTGACCCTGACCCAGCTTCATGGTAAGCTCCTGACTTATGAAAGGGAGCTTAACCAGAAAAAGAAGCTCCAGGACTCTGGCAAAGTGTCAGATGACTATGTATTTGGGAATACTGCACTGTTGGGTCAGGATGAGGGTTCTGGTAGTAGTAAGGATCAGAGTTATGATCATTACATTGACATAACCACTGGTTTTAACAATGATTCTTACTCATCACCAAACAACTATGCTTTCACAGCTAGTGGTGATATCCAGGCTTCTGATAATTCATCTTTTGTGTACAATGACCTTCAATACATTGACCCTTTGGACTTAGAAGAAATGGACATCTTACATCAGGTTTCCCTGCTCAGTATTAGAACCAATAACTTCTATAAGAAAACTGGCAGGAGGTACCCAGGTTTACATGGTGGGTCAAAGGTGGGGTTGGATAAATCAAAGATAAAGTGTCACAAGTGTCATAGAATGGGTCACTTTGCTAGGGAATGTAGGAGTCAAAATGGAGTTCCTATGATTACCTATCCAAACCAAAGACCACAGACCAACACTTATCAAACCATCCCTAATGTACCTAATGTGCAAAACACTGCTCATTTTGCACAAACCCAAACCACTGTTCCTGTGCATTATGTCCAAACCACTGTTCCTCAGTATCACTATGTCCAAACACCCGTTGCTCAGGCACCAGTGCCAATGACTGCTGCTCCATTCTCTGCTCCTGCAGAGACCAGTCAACCAAGTCAACAGAGTTTCTTTACTCAGGGCTTTGTTGATTGGAGTAGTCTACCAGATGAGATAACAGATGACAACATTGCTTTAGTTGCCAACTCTGAAAATGATTTTTGTTTTATGGCACTAGAGACAATTGTTGAAGAGACTGATTCTGAGGATGTGGTGTCTTTGTCTGAAAATGTGACTGATGGTGTTGTTGGTGAAGTTGTTTCAGCTGAAGAATCTGAAGTAGAGGTTGTGAATCTCTCAGACCCCTAGGGTAGTGATGATTGTGATTGCCAGTGTAACTGTGCCTTGATGGCTGCTGCTAAGGTATCTCCTCAAAT
Organism: Ambrosia artemisiifolia; assembly: GCA_032199755.1. Classification (NCBI taxonomy): domain Eukaryota; kingdom Viridiplantae; phylum Streptophyta; class Magnoliopsida; order Asterales; family Asteraceae; genus Ambrosia; species Ambrosia artemisiifolia. The sequence goes on from CM063521.1 coordinate 13,679,097, forward strand.
CTTAAATGACTTATGCTCAGACAAATGTATTGTGGCATTTGCCAAGATAAAAGAGGTGAATGAAAACTTTAGAAAGAAAACTTTGGATTATGAAATTCAGTTTGAAAAACTTACTAAAGAGTTAAAATCAAAAATAACTGAAAAAGAATCTGAAATCAGCAGTTTAAAACATGAAGCAAGCATTACCAAAGACCAGCTTCAGACTATGATAACAAAATATCATAGTTGTAAAAAGGAGCTTGAGTCCACCCAAGTTGAATGTCAGAAATGGGTGGAATCATCAAAAGGTTTTGAGATGATTGTCAACCAACAATCTAAAAGTCATGTGAAATTTGGGTTTGGCTTTCAAACCACTGCCCAAAGTTCACAAACCACTGACAAAAAGGAACCACAGTTGGTTGAAGTCATCCCTACCAATTCAAAAGGTCAAGAAATCAAGGTTACTGAACCCAATGGCAAGAAAATTATTCTTGAAAAGTTGGAAGGTACACCCTCATTTGATGAAATTGAAAAATATCAATTCAAACCAACATGGTCAGATGAGTGTGAAGTCCTTGAAAATTTCAAACCAATGACCTTCAAAACCCCTGATGGTAAAATGGCACCACAGGCCAAAGTTATCCCTTTGAAAGATCTTCCAACAGATGATCAAACATCTGTTGAAAAGAAGAAAGAAAAAGGGAAGGCCAAAAACAACTTCTTTTGTGATTTTTGTGAAAAGAAGAACCATGTCACCAAAAACTGTTTTCTTCTAAAAGCATATGACATCAACAAAACAACAAGTTTAAATGATTCTAAAACAAATGAATGCTCAATTTGTAAGAAAAAGAATCACAAAACAAAAGAGTGCCTGTATCTCAAAATTTTTGATGAAAAGATAAAAGAGTACAAGGCTAAAACTCTTGAGAGTCAAGTGGTGAGTACTCCAAAAGGAAAACCCAAACAGACTTTTGAACCAGTCCAAACAGCTGTTACCAAAAGTCTGAACAAAAACTCTGCTCCCAGAGATGTTCAGGTAACAGATGTTTCACCAGCTAACAGATTACCTAGAGGATATGGACAACCCACTTGTCATCGTCTGCCACATGTTTATGAAGAGCCCAAAAAGCCTTCAAAACCAAAAGTGATCAGGCATCCTCATGGTTTTCAGCATCTGATAGGAAATGATCAAACATCTGTTGGACCAAGTGTTGACATACAAGCACTGGCAAATGGTCAATTGCAGCTGTTGAACCTAGTTCAAAAGCTAGTTCAAACCACTGATCATTCTCCTCAACTTAAGGCTGAGACATCTAAGGACCCATCCAAAGCCAATTTGGCTTTGGACACTCACCAACACTAAAATCTTTACTGATGTGCAGGGAGCTTCTGCTTGCTTAGATAGTTTATGGTATGTAGATAGTGGAGGCTCTAGGCACATGACTGGATGTAGAGCCCTTCTTCTGGACTTTCTTGCACATGGAGGGGGTGATATATCCTTTGGTAACGATTCTAAAGGTAAAGTGTTGGGTTCTGGTACTGTCAAAGCAGGGAGGCTTAAGTTTGAAAATGTTAATCTGATAGACAATCTAAAATTTAATCTACTTAGTGTGTCTCAAATGAGTGACAAAGGATTTGGGTCATTTTTCACTAAGCAAACATGTAAGATTGTTGGCCCAGAGGCTGTTGAAAAGATTAACACCATAATTGCTGAGAGCAAAGCACAACTTGTTGCTCATAGAAGTGGCAATGTGTATGTAGTTGATATGTTGAAGGATAACCCTATGGCAAATGTCTGTCTGTTCTCTGCTGCCTCTACCAAAGAGACAGAATTGTGGCATAGGAGACTTGGTCACACCAACCTTCAAACTATCAACTCACTCTCCAAACAAAACCTTGTCAGAGGTTTACCATCAAAAGAATTTAAATGTGATGAGCATTGTGTTTCCTGTTTAAAAGGTAAACAACATAAAAGCTCTTACAAATCAATTGATGAGTCCAAAACTAGTCAGTGCTTACAAATGTTGCACATGGACTTGTTTGGCCCAGTTAAAATCATGAGTCTAAGAAGAAAGAGATTTTGTCTTGTCATAGTTGATGATTTTTCTAGGTTTACATGGACTTACTTTTTACACTCTAAGGATGAGACTGCAGGTATTTTGAAGGACTTTGTCACCAAAGTTGAAAAACAATATGACTTGCCAGTAAAAGTCTTTAGAAGTGACAATGGAATAGAGTTTAAGAATAAGGAGTTGGATGATTTCTGTGTGTCAAAAGGGATTGTAAGGCAGTACAGTATCCCAAGAACACCAGAGCAGAATGGGGTGGTTGAAAGGAAGAACAGGACTCTCATTGAGGCTGCAAGAACAATGCTAGCAGATTCTGGTTTGCCTTTGTCCTTTTGGGCAGAAGCTGTAAACACTGCTTGCTATGTTCAGAACAGAGTTTTAATCAACCCTAGACATCAAAAGACTGCTTATGAAATTCTGTTTAAAATCAAACCACTAATATCATTTTTCAAAGTCTTTGGCTGCCCATGTTTCATTTTAAATCTTAAAGATTCCATTTCAAAATTTGCAGCCAAAGTAGATTGTGGATATTTTCTGGGGTATTCTTCTACTGCCAAGGCCTATAAAGTGTTTAACACAAGGACCAAGACAATAGAAGAAACTCTGAATGTGAAGTTCAATGAACTTTCATCTTTAAAAATCCCAGCAAACCCTACTGATTCACCCATCCAATCCACTGCTCAATCATCTGTTGACCATAGTCAAACAACTGTTGACAAAAGTCAGTCCAACTTTACACCACTTGGACCCATTCCTCCACCTCCATTTCAAACATCTGTTGACTCTACAAAAGTGCCAACAGATGTTATGTCAACAGAGTCTCCAAACCTCTGTCCTTCACCACAAAATGCCATCATACCATATCAGGGAGATCTAATCTACCTAAGAGCTCATCCACCAGATCAAATCATTGGCAACATCAGAGAAGGTGTGCTCACAAGGAGCCAATCTTCAAATATCTGTCTTTTTGCAGGCTTTCTATCTCTTACACAACCTGTCAAGTACCAAGAGGCACTGAAAGACAACAGTTGGGTGGAAGCCATGCAAGAAGAACTCCTTCAGTTCAAAAGACAACAAGTATGGGAACTTGTACCACTGCCTAAGGATGTCTGTCCAATTGGCACAAAGTGGGTCTTCAAAAACAAAACTGATGAAAGGGGTATACTTGTCAAGAACAAGGCCAGGTTAGTGGTTCAAGGCTTCAGACAAGAAGAAGGAATTGACTATGATGAAACCTTTGCCCCTGTAGCAAGGTTAGAAGCTATCAGACTATTCCTAGCCTTTGCTGTCAACCACAACATCAAGGTGTATCAGATGGACATCAAGTGTGCCTTCCTATATGGCAAAATTCAGGAGGAGGTCTATGTATGTCAACCACCTGGTTTTGAAGACCCATTCCATCCTGATCATGTCTACAAGCTTAACAAAGCATTGTATGGACTGAAACAAGCACCAAGAGCCTGGTATGAAACTCTCTCCACTTTTCTCTTATCCATTGGTTTCACAAGTGGTAAAATTGATAAAACCTTGTTTTTAAAATGGAAAGGAAAAGATTTAATGATTGTTCAAATATATGTGGATGACATCATTTTTGGATCCACATGTAATAAAATGTGTGAGGAGTTTAGGGAACTCATGACAGCAGAGTTTGAAATGAGTGCTATGGGTGAACTTCAGTGCTTCCTTGGTCTCCAAGTGAAGCAACTGCAAAATGGCACATTCATTCATCAAAACAAATATGTGAAAAACTTATTAACAAAATTTGAGATGAATGATTGTAAGCCATGTAGTACACCCATGAGCACAGTCAAGCAACTCACTATTGATGACAAAGATGAACTGGTTGATCAAACACACTACAGATGCATGATTGGGTCTTTATTGTACTTAACAGCATCCAGGCCAGACATTATGTTTGCAACCTGTGTATGTGCAAGATCCCAGGCTTCACCTAGAAAGTCAAACCTTATTGCTGTGAAAAGGATATTCAGATACCTAAAAGGTGCTCCCACACTTGGTATCTGGTATCCTGCTAATGGAAACATTGAGCTTTCAGGTTATTCAGATAGTGATTTTGCTGGCTGTCATACCACAAGGAAGTCCACATCTGGAGGGTGCCAGTTTCTAGGGAATGCCTTAGTCTCCTGGCAAAGCAAAAAGCAAGCAGCTGTTTCAACTTCCACAGCTGAGGCTGAGTACATTGCTGCTGCAAGCTGTACAGCCCAACTCATGTGGCTTCAAAATCAACTACTGGATTTTGGGATAACTGCACTAAGGACTCCACTCATGTTGGATAGCCAAGCTGCTGAAAATATCATCAAGAATCCAGTCTCTCATTCCACCACAAAGCACATAGATATCAGACATCATTTTGTCAGAGATAGCTATGAAAAAGGTTTGATTACTCTGCACCATGTTCCAACAGAGGATCAGTTGGCAGATGTGTTGACAAAAGCTTTAGACACATCTACCTTCACAAATCTGATCTCTCGAATTGGTATGTTAAACATGGATTAAACAACAAAAATGTTTTCAATAAAAACATTAAAATGTTTTCAGAAAATCAAATTTTGCTTAAAATGACACTTTGGTTGAAAAATCTGTTTTAAACCACTGATCAGATAAAACAACCACTGTTTCATTCAAATCACTGTTAGTTGAAAAATCTGTTTCAAACATCTGTTCAGATAAAACAACCACTGTTGGTTGAAAAATCTGTTTCAAACATCTGATCAGATAAAACAACTGTTTTCCATCAGTCTTTTGGTTTAACAACAGAGGTTGGCAACAGATGTTTAACAAAACAGTTGTATGCCACCAGATGTTTAAACCATCAGATGTTTGCCACGTCTGCTCTCAAAAGCAGAGTTTTGCCACATCAGCGGTTTCACCAGTGGCTATAAAACCCTGTTTTTCCCCCAACAGCAGTTTTACTGTCTCATCGTATTCAAAATACTAAAACCGCTTTCGTCTTCCTCAAAACCCTTCATCCAAGTTCAGTACTTTCATACTTGAAATCCATTACAATGGATCTTCAAACAAAAGCCACCCACAATTTCCTTCCATATTTGGTTAAACCGAAGACAAGGTCCCATTCCACTCCACAATCGACATAATAACCAACTCAAAATACAAAAACATTCTCATTGCTGATGCTCCCATTTACCTTGAAACACTCCAAGAATTTTGGGCAAGTGCTGAAGTCTTGTATCAACACAAAAAGCCCACTTCCATAATTTCAAAAATTGGAGCCACTAGTATTGCCATAACCCCTGAAATCATCTCCACTACCTTCTCACTGAATGACTTGTCAGGTATGGAATCCTTTCCTAAAACAGAGCTTCACACAGAGTTCCAGGAAAGAGGGTATGATGCACAAATGATTGGATCAACCTTATACAAAAAGTTTTTTCCTCCAGTCATGAAATTTTTCTTCCATACCCTTCTTCTCTGTGCCTCGGCCAAGACCACATCTTTCAATGAAATCCCATTGAGGATTCAATACTTGGGATATGCTATGTTGTCAGATTCTGATTTCAATTTGTCCCAAGGATTGTTTTTGGACTTGGTTTCAAATGTGAAAGCCATAAAATCTGGCTCAAATAATGCTTTTCTACTATACCCTAGAATCTTGAGTGTAATTCTACAAAAGATTTTACCAGAAAATGATTTTCAAAAGGGAGAGTCCTTTAAAATGAAAGTTTAACTGATGAAACTTTCACAAGAATGCTGGGTTCTTCAACCCAAGAAAAAGTGTCAAAAGTGACAAAAGTTTCTAAAACACAACCAAAGAGGACAAAAACAACAACTGTTGTTGAAACCTCTGTTGGTGAGCCCACTGCTCCTGGTGATCATGGCACTTCATCCAGTGCTGTGAAACCCACACCAGCCACCAAAAGAAAACGTCCATCCTCCAAAACCACCTCTCAACCCAAAAAGGGACTTCTGGAAGATGAGATACCAGAAGCTAACCCTGTTGCATCACCAAAGCAACATGAAACCACTGTTGTTACTTCCTCACAACAGTTGGAGATATCTCAACCCAAGCAAACTCCTCAAGAATCCTCACAAAAGGATCTTGTTGTAAGCCAAAGGGAACCTCATACTGAGGCATATGAGTCACTTGACCATATGTTTACAAGTCCATCTCCCAGGGCTAATCAGCTTCTTACTCCACCCACATCACCACCACATGTTCCACAAACCATGCAACCTCTGTTTGAGGCAATTGACAAAACTCAGGAGAACCCCAGTTCCTCTCCTTCACCTGTCACAGAGAGTATACCTCCACAAGTGACTGGGTCTGAGAAAAGTCAATCTGCTATCCCACAAACAGAAGAGGAGGCTACACTCCTAGAGTTCAATGTAACTCTTGGTGAGGTTTCAAGAGAAGCAGCCACTACTGCTGTAGAGACCATTGTCTCACAACAGGACAGTGGTTCCATAGATAAGACTTCCTTGAAGGCAACAACTGATGAGGCCACCATTGTGTCCCCTAAATCAGTTGGAAGTCCCCAGAACCAAGACAAAGGGGCATCTGGTTCTCATTCCATGGACTCACCTCCTAGGTCTGAACCAGTTAAAACTACCACTGGTAGGGATTCAGATGATCCTATTAACTTAGGTGATGATTCAAAACTAGAAGAACTGACGGCTAAAGTTCATTCACTTGAATCCTCTGTTGCTGACATCAAAACTGATGTCAAGTCAATATTGGAAACATTGGGCAACTTTACAAAGAGTCAACCATCCACCTCTGATATTGCTAATGAGCTATGGAAATCTGTTTCCCCCATCATCATAGCTCACAGAAAATTAGCAGATCAGACACAAGAGACATACATGACATTGATCAGAAACATGGTGGATGCCAGATTCAATGATACAAAGGCTGACATCAAGGTGATCAAGGACCATCTGCTGAAGACTACTGGCTCTGCCCCTACCACCATTCTCAGAGATGAAGATGATGATGAATTCACTGCTGATGATGCCAAAAGGGGGAGAGTGGCAGAGATAGGCTGCCAAAGCTAAATCCATTTGGTGCACCGCCCTCTCAAAAAGGTAAGCCAGCTGCTGACAAACCAGAGCCTACAAAATCAGCACCACAACAACAACAACCAAGTGTTCAAACCCCTGTTGCTGAACCAGCTAAAACCAGCAAGGCAAAGGATGTTGATACCTCTGCCAATGAAAAGGCTGATAAAGCTGCTGAAGACAAACTGAAAAGGGCTGACACATTGGAAGCTAAAGCAGAGATGTTGGTGCAGCTCAAAAAGGAACAACAGCAAGAAGTGGAAGATGTGAATTCCTCAAAAAGAAAGAAAATGTCAGCAAAACATACAAGGAAACCACCATCCAAGCTATCTTCTGAAACCTCTGCTGCTGAAACACCTGTTACCACAACCACTGCTCCTAAAGCCACTGCCACCACAACCTCTGCTACCCAAACCACTAAAACCAAAACCACTGCTACCAAAACATCTGTTCCAACCAAACCAACAACCAAACCAACCACCACACCATCAACCACTAAACCACTCACAAAACCAGCCACTACACAAACAACAACTAAACCTACCACAACACAACCAAAAACCCAAACAACTGCTGGTTCTACAAAAGGACCAACAGATGTTAACCCAACCACTGCCACATCCTCACCCTCACAAAGAATCTTGTATAGCAGAAAAAGGAAATCCACCTTTGTTGTACAAGATGAAAACATTCACACCACACCACCTAACACCCCAATCACACAATCCACACCAGTCCCAGCCATTCCACTTTCATCCTACTCACCTCACACATCACAATTCAGATCCCACAGACCACCACCTACCATCACACCATTGGCTGAGAAGTATCCTCTTGAGCTTGATTTACTCAAGGGGGAACTTCAATCCTTCTATAATACTGATCAGCCATCAGATAGATCCTTCCCTTCTCTTAAAGGCTTCCCTGTTCCTCTCAACATTGATACTTATCTAAAATACAAGAGTGAACAGGCTGATGCCATCATCAAAGAGAAGTGTAAAGGGAAGGATGACAGGACTGCTCAGGGCATCCATTCAGCAGAACTTAGCAAATTAAGAAGGATTGAAGACTTTGCTAAGACCCTGAGCAATTCCATGTCTGCCATGCCTCTCAGCAAAGATATAGAGATGGAGGTTAGGGATTCCTTACTAGAACAGATCTTGGCCACCAAGCCTTACAAAGCAAACAAAAATCAATTCACAGGCTGGACCACACATGCTCTTAGAGAAGAACTGATAAGAATTGAGAGCATGGCCAAGAATCCTCGTACAAAGGCCTCTGCCCCTGACTTCAGTAAAGGGAGAGATCAAGCTAGAGCTTTAAAATTCAAAAGAATGAGACAAGAGCTTGTAGCTGCCAAGTATGGAGAGATGAGATCTGTTGCTAGATGGTCTGAAATCCGACTGATAGAAACTTACAAGAAGTTGGAAGAAGAAAGAAAGACTAACCCTAGCCTTCCAAGAAAACCTATCTATGATGATGCACCAAAAAGACCTCTACAGGCCTTTACACTTGACAGTTTGCTGGAAACCTCTGATCTCTCCATTGCTGCTAGAAGACAGTTCAAGAAGCAGAAGGAGATGACAGAAGAGGAACAAAAACAGTTCACTGACACATTTGTAAAAGAGGGTCTTATAAACCAAATCAGATCTTTCACTGATCCTGTGTCAGACAGACTCAGGGAACTCATTGGCAGGCCTCCATCACCCAACTCATAAAGAATAAGGATGCATCCCAGTCACTCCTCTGATTCTAAAATTCTAAAATGGAAGTCAAACGAAGACACCCATGAATTGACATTGCTCAGATCAGATGGTAGTATTCAGAAGTTGAGCATGGATGATGCACCTGGCCTATGTGCTGAAGACCTCCAAACACTTCTGAATTTGACACTGGAAAGAGATGCTGAAGACCTTTACTCTTTGAACTTTGAGTTACAACTCAAAGGCCAAATAAGAGAAAGTCTGATGAGAAATAAAGATCAATAATAAAGCAGAGTTTTGGCATCATCTGTTCTAGGGGAAGATTGTTGTTTCTGCTGACCTGGAGAAGAACAGATGATTGTAAAGCCAAAATATACTAAGTATTGATCCATAAAGAAACCAGTTGTTATAAAGAAGCTTCCCCCAAAAGTCTGTTGATTCCTAACTGCTGCTGCTTCAATCAACTGTTAAAGACAACTGCTGTTGATGAAAGGTCTGATGAACAAAGGTCTGAAGAATAAAAGTCTGATGGAGAACAACTGCTGATCAAAGAACTGAAGAACAAAGGACTGTTGAACCAACAGCACTTTGGTTCAACAGATGATAGAAGACATCAGAGTTTTACTTTACAGAGTTTTGTATTATCAGTTGTTTCAATGTAACAGTAGTTATAGCTTAGCAGATGTTAGAAGTTGTTAGTTAGTTAGAGGTCACTGTCTTAGGTGACGTCAGCACTGATCATCAGAGGTTTGAGTCTGTCTATAAATAGAACAGTACTTGCACTGTTCTATTCATCACTCGTCATTCTCTTTCATACAAACATTCTCTGAGTGATCAGGATGAGGGGGAGTTTAGTTGTACAATTGTAATCTTTCGATTAATGAAAGCTTTCGATTAAAAACAATTATTCTCCATGTTTTGATTTATAGTTTATTCCGCTGCACTTTCATTTATATTTCATTCATTTCATCTCATACTTAGTTAAACAACCAAAACAACCAGAACTCAGATCCTAACAGATCGAAAAATTGGACTACTTTGGTTTTGATTATTGTTGACAAATGGGAGATTATTACGGTTGAGAATGAGTCGTTTTGGGCTCTGATTTCGGTGGTTGTTAACATTTTGGTTGCATTTTATGTTTTATGATGGGTTTTGTTGGTGAGTGGTAGGCATTGGTGAAGTGGGTGGTCTTCGGTTACTACACCCGAGTGGTTGTTTTTGGTACTCCATGTTGATGGTTTCAGATCGGTCATGGTTTAAGGAATTTAGTGAATTAGAGGCAATTTGTGCCTCTAGATGACGATGTGTTTGGTTTCTTCTTGCAATTCTTTCAATTTTGGCTCGAATGCTAGAGGTGAAGTTCTTCTAGATAACATCGTACGCATGTACTACTTGTTAATCTGCACAAACAACACACCAAGCGTAACAACGAATATAAAAATTTCAAAAAAAAAGAACAATTAAACAGTTAATCACAGATAATCAACTAATTCAAAATGCCAAGCGCACAAACTCCCAGACAACGGCTCCAAATTTGGACAGTGTTGAAGGACCAGTCAAAGATAAGGATAATTGTGTTGCTAATCACCTTAAGCTAGTTAGGGTAAGAAGTGTGTCGAACCACCAAGAGTTTGTGATTGGTTATCTAACTTTGTTGATTTTAACAATGTATGAAACTTGTTATTTATCTTTTAAAGTGTGTATAAAAGTGGGAACCAACAATGTAAATATTCCAGTTGAGTTGTAGAAAAGAAGACAATGATTTTACTTGAAATAATGATTAACAAAACTGTAATTAAAATTGATTTGTAAATATATTTGAAAAAGGACCACACCCGGGTTTCGGATTTACATGTATGTTATCTCATACAAATGGTTTGGTGATTTTATGAAGCACAAATGATTTCTTGAGTTTGTTAAATTGAAACGCTAATTGTAGACATCAACAATCATCTATCACACGTTAATGGTGCAAGAAAACCTTCACAGTATGAATCAAGGACAGTTATATGTTTTATAAATCAAGAACAATGAAAAACCTTAGTATGAATCAAAACTAATAACAGTATTTATTTCTCAATGTCAATGATGCAAGAAAATCTTAACAATTGGGAGTTCAAAACAAAACTAACAACTAATTCACACAATTTCAACAAAAAAGATTACAAATTTATGAATCAAACCAAAACATGTAAGAAGAACCCTAGAAAACTCATAATCCTATACCTAGTGATGATATTGGAGAGATTAGCCACTTGGGACCTCAAAAATCTTTGAAAATCCCTCTTAGAGGTTCCAAAATGAGAGTTTTTAGTGGAAATATGAAATCCTCATCAAAACTTGGACAAAGGGGAATTTCACACATTTTCAGCAGGTCTGGGCATCCTAGATGCCTAATCTAGATGTTCTGAGCAGATTCTAGGACGCCTGGAAGCTTTTGTCGGTGCTAATCAAGACAGTTTTTGTACCGAAAGGTATAGCTTGCAATTTTAAGCATACGTTTCTACATTGAAGCCCATCTTTTGCAACTAAAGTTTCATGTATGCTAAAACTAGTCGTTAATTTAGTAGTGTTCAAACAACATATAGATGCTATCAACCATAAGACAATGATGTTGGGTCATTACGATATGTGGAATGTAATTTGTTAATAGTGCATAACTAGAAAGGAAGTTAGATCTATAGGTTAAATTATAACAAAACTAGCTTATGAGAGAAAGAATCTATGATATATTGCTTGGTGCTTCCTTTACACCTTCACATTGTATCACTATCTAACTATCATGTACATATATTTCACATGATTCTAACAATATATTACATAGTATCAACGATTATATAATCTAATGATTGATGGTTCTGATATCCTCTCTCTCTAGTCTACACACACGTATGAGTGTGTATATATGTAGTTCTCATACAAACATCATGCCGCTAATGTAAATAGTGTCATTTCAAACAATAAGTCACCAACAAATTTCAAATGATATAATCACATTAATAGGTCCTTAATCACACGAAGTTGTGAACTACTCTCGCCATGTGTAATAAGCAGTGTGAGATAAATTGTACACTGTACCAATCTTCAACCAATATGCTAACACAGATTATAGAATTTAAGATGTCTCGAATATTAACAAAACATTCCAAAACTACAGTGTAACCCATAAGGCACCAAGTTCTACTTCTCCCATGACAACAACACATACTTTGGCCATTTATAATACAATATGCCTACCGACAAGGCGATAGGTCATTATTGTTATTTTCACAAATGTGTCTTCTTTACATTGATTTGGTCAATATTAATAATGCAAGAATACAGATAATTAAGGAAATAGGAATATGCTAATCACAATGAGATATTCTCTCAATTACACAAGACATATATATGGAACCATAAATGCTAACAAGCCCCCGCAATTTGAGATGTAGCCTGTCGAGGGCATAAACTGGACCAGAAGTGAGTAAAGAGTTGCTTCGAGAGGCCTTTCGTAAAGATATCAGTGTACTGAAAATCAGCCGGGACGTGGAGGACGCGAAGTTGACCAATGCGAACCTTTTCCCGAACAAAGTGGATGTCCATCTCAACATGTTTCATGCGTTGATGCTGAACCGGATTTTGAGATAAATAAACTACGGAGATATTGTCACAATAAACGACCGTAGCCTGTGTAACAGTGAGTCCGAGTTCCAGTAGCTAATTACGAACCCACCTTGCTTCAGCAACGACATTAGCTACAACCCTGTATTCAGCTTCATCACTAGAGCAGGCAATGGTGGGTTGACACTTGGAACTCCATGAAATCAGATTATCCCCTAAATAAACATAAAATCCAAAGTCGACCGTCTAGAGTTCGGGCACCCGCCCCAATCAGCATCAGAGTAGACTGTTAGAGAGGATGCCCGGGGCAGCGAAAGTTGTAGACCGAAGTCGATGGTGCCCCGAAGGTAGCGTAAGATACGCTTGAGAAACTGAAAATGTGGCTCACGCGGGTCGTGCATAAACAAGCAAACCTGTTGGACCGCGTAGGCAATGTCAGGTTTGATGATGGTAAGATACTGTAGAGCACTTGCCAGGCTTCGGTACAGAGTTCCATCCACGGCAGGTGAATCAGCATAGGCACTTAACTTAGAACCAACTTCCACTAGTGTTGAACAAGGTTTTCATGTCTTCATGTTTGCATGGGCTAAACTATTTTCGACATATGAGGATTCTGATAGAAAAGACCCCCGTTCTTGTGTTCAACCTTGAGTCCTAAGAAATGATGCAAAATGCTGAGATCTGTCATAGCAAATTCGGCTTTCAGGGTGTCAATCATCTTCTTGAGAAACTGTGGGGCAGACGTTGTGAGGATAATGTCGTCCACATATAGTAATAAGTAAGCCCGATTAGAACCATTTTTATAGACAAATAAAGATGTATCAGAAACACTACTTTTGAATCCGCATTTTTAAATCAACGAAGAGAAGTGTTGACACCAAGCCCGAGGCGCTTGTTTTAAGCCGTATAGAGATTTATTTAACCTGCACACAAAACTGGGATGTTTCTGGTCCACAAAACCTGGTGGTTGGTGCATGTACACAGTTTCTTTTAAATTGCCATGGAGGAATGCATTCTTAACATCAAGTTGATGAACCGGCCAAGTTCGGGAAACAACAAGGCTAAGAATTGTGCGTATGTTGTTCGGTTTGACTACGGGACTAAATGTCTCATCATAATAAACCCCCACAGTTTGGCTTTTCCGATTAACTACCAGACATGCCTTATAGCGTTCTAGTTTTCCATTGGCATGATACTTGTGTTTAAATAATCACATACATCTAATAATAGGTGTCGAGTTAGGTCTAGGTACAAGATCCCACGTATTATTGTTTAATAAAGCTTTGTATTCAGTGGACATGGCATCGTTCCAGTTTGGATCAGTAAGGGCGACAATGTGAGATTTAGGTAACGGGGAGATGTTGTGAGAGATGGTTGAAAAGATAAGAGGAAAAGGCGGTTTTGAAATACTGACGCGAGCACGAGTGACCATAGGATGAGAGGGTTGAGGAGTAGGATCCGTGGTAGGGGGTTCGGAAGGTGCAGCAGAAGAGTGGTGTTATGCCGGAAGGAAGAATGGGAGAGTTACGTGGAGTGGGTTTGGACGTTGTTAGGATCTGAGTTTGATTTGTTATGAAGTTTAGTAAATGAAACTATAATGAATGATGAATAATAATGGAAAGTGCAGCGGAAATATAAACTTTAAATCATAACAAACAGGACAATTGTTTTAAAACAAGTACTATCATAAGTCATCACGGATTTTCAGTACAAGTTATACATTCTCCCCCTCAGCCCGATCACTCACAGACTTTGTTTGTGCAAAAGAATGTTTGGAGTGATAAATAGAACAGTACAGGTGATGTGTTGCAAAACACATCTATTTTCCTATATATTTTGTATATTATTTGGTTAGGTTTTTATTCTTTTTGTGTCGTTTTTATTATGTATTTATTATTTTATTATTTATAGGTGTTCGTGGAAAATGAGCTCAAAACAAAAGAATTTTAATCGAGACACGAACACTTGAGAGCATGTGTTCATTGACGTTGAAGCGTAAACGAGAAACTTTGGTCGAGCTAAGAAACACCCAAGTCAGAAACATGGAGTTGTAATAATAATAATAATAATAATAATAATAATAATAATAATAATAATAATAATAATAATAATAATAATAACGATAATAATAATAATAATAAAAGGGAATTGCAATCTTGGGCTCGTGGCCCAAGCCAAGAATCAACTAAAAAATAAGACGGTGGACATTATTTGGAAGGGAGCACTATAAATTCGAAGAACATTATTATTTTGAGGGTGATCAGCCGCAAAAGAGGTGAACACAATTTCGACAGCAGCTCCGAATCGGGAGAGGATTACTTTGAAGAATAAAAGGCACGGGTTCAAGATTGAAGCTACGGGTTTTATCACTGCAAGTTATTATATTTATTTACTTTGTGTCTATGAATATTGGTACCAATACTTTGCATATTTTTGAACCTTTGTTTTTATTGTTTTTCATTATTATGAGTAGCTAAATCTTGAACTACTATCTAGGTTGTATGATGACTACATGTTAATTTTATAGTTCTCAGTTTTGGATTTATTTTTGAATGGTTAATGTTTTGGTAACGATTTGGTTGGTGTTTATTATGATGTGTGTGCGTGCTTAAGTCTAATTTATTATTTTTGAGAGTTCCATAAACGTCTTAGTGAATGTCTTTCATGTTTGGATGTTTATTAGGGTTACCTGCTTGGTGCTTGTAGCTTAGTTTGTGGTTTTGGATCCGAAAGCCATAGGAACTTGATTAGAGAATTTAGAGGACTTTTGTATTCTTTCATTCTTGAGACCGGGAGGTGATGGAATGTTGGGTTGTCTAGAGCTTTAGGTGTTAGGTTTTGGGTGAGACCGGGAGGTGATCCTATCCTAGTTTTCTTTAGTTTCTTGCTATTCCAAGTCATAGTTAACCCAATTAAATTACTCCTTTACATCTTCGGATGTATTGTGATTAGAGAGACCGGGAGGTGATCGAGTCATTAGAGTACCTTTACATTCTTAGTGAGGTGAGACCGGGAGGTGATCCGAGCTAGATAGCCAGTGTTTTATTCTTTAGGATTCTTTGGGGTGTGTTGGTGAGACCGGGAGGAGATCTAGCATGTCTTTGGGTTTCTTAAGTTATCTTTAGAATCTGGTATCCATTCAGTTTCCATTACTAAGAGTTATGAGTTTGCATGTAGGATTCTTAACCTAGGTAGTTGCCTTCCTATTCTGATATTTTCCTCATTTGTCTTTGCTGTTTATTTATCCTTATTAACTTTATTTTATTTTATTTTAATTAATTATTAAAAACCTAAAAATCACATTTAAAACCAATTTTGTTAAGTCTTAGTCGAGTCTAGTTTTGTTTTGTTTTCTAGTTGTGTCCTGTGGGTTTGATACTCGGACTTACTTAGTCTGTACTACATTGATAGGTACACTTGCCTGTCGTATGGACTAGTTTAGTTGAGTCTATTTTATATTACTAGGTGTCTTGGTTGTTTATATTTTTAGACCATACATAGCACATCAATAGGCACTGTTCTATTTATAGACAAACTAAAGCTTTGATGACCTAAGGCTGACGTCACCTAAGACAGTGACAGCTAACTGAAATAACAATATAAAACATCTGCTCTAATACAACTAATGTTACATTGAAAACTCTGATGATTAAACCTCTGATGTGTAACAGCTGATGGGGTAAACTCTGTTGCTTGAATCATTTGTTGGAGCCTAAATGCTGTTGGCTCCAACAGACCTTGTATCTTCATCAGCACTTTGGCAAACAGTGGTTTCTTCAACAGTCTTTGTAAGCAGCAGTTTGTACAGCAGTTGTTTGGGAACAGTAGTTGTTTGTGTCAACAGTCCTTGGGAGGATCTTGTATACAAAATAATGTTTTATTGGTAATCAGATGTTTAGTATGTTTTGGCTTTTCACTTCATCTGTTCTTCTCCAGGTCAGCAGACCCAACAGCCGTAGAGGTTGTAGGTGGGTTTTGGGTCGGATTGTGGGGAAAGGAGTGGGCCTAGAACGGTCATGTGTGTGGGCTGCTGGGGTCAGGTAAGTTGTTGGGTGAATGTGTGGTAACAAGAGGTGGGTTGGGTGGGGTGTTGTGGGTCTGTGGGCTGGAGTGAGTTGATTGTGGGTTGTTGGATGTAGTTTGGGAAGTTGTGTGATTAAATGTGAAGGGTGGAGGCGGTGCATCACAAAATGAAGGTGAAGGTTTTGGGTCAGTAGAAGTGGACAAGGGAATAAAGGTTTCGTTGAAGGTGACATGGCGGGAGAAGATGACTTTGCTAGTGGAGAGTTCGAGGCAGCAATAGCCACGATAATTGGCATGGTAGCCCAAGAACATGAAAAGGGAGGATCTTGGGTAGAGTTTGTTAGGACGTGTGTCGGACTCGTTGGGGGTAGCAAGCAGATCCGAACACCCGTAGATGATTGTAGGAAGGGTGGCGATGATACAGAGCCGAACACGGGGTCTAATTGTGAAGGGTTTTGGTAGGTAAAATGTTGTGTAAGTAGCAGGCAATGTGGATGGCTTCTACCCAATATTTTGAGGGTAGGGAGGCATGAAGGAGTAGGGAAAGCATGATGTCATTGAGGCGACGAATCATGCACTCAGATTTTCCATTTTGTTGTGACGTGTGGGGACAGGAGAAACGAAATTGCATGCCCTGTTGAGCAGCGAATTCAAGAAAATTGTTATTGTTGAATTCTCCGCCCATGTCACATTGAAATTGTTGGATTTTTAGTTTGAACTGTGTTTGGACAAACGCATGAAAAGAGGTGAACTGAGTAAAAGTTTCGGATTTGAGTTTTAAAGGGTAGACCCCAGCATATTTAGTAAATTCATCAACTAAAACCATATAATATTTATAACCAATCGTGCTCGTCACAGGGGACGTCCATAAATCACAGTGAACAATAGAAAATGGCATGGATGTACGAGCGATGGAATCAACAAACGGTAACTTTTTATTCTTAGCTAATTGGCATGCATGACAAACAAAATATGGTTCAAGTTTGTGACAAGATAAAAT
The DNA here is from genome assembly GCA_032199755.1 of Ambrosia artemisiifolia. Taxonomy (NCBI): domain Eukaryota; kingdom Viridiplantae; phylum Streptophyta; class Magnoliopsida; order Asterales; family Asteraceae; genus Ambrosia; species Ambrosia artemisiifolia. Next base: position 13,696,514 of record CM063521.1, read on the forward strand.
ATTAGTTGAACTAAGAAAATCCATAACATGACGAGCAGGATGGCCTAGGCGATCATGCCATGAGTGTGGTGATGACACCGAGACAAGAGCAGTAGCAAGTGAGTTCTTTGTGAAGGAGTAGAGGCCGCTTGAGCTATTTTGGCGAATGAGGGGCGTGCCATCCGTGTAATCCTTCGCAGAAAAGCCAAAATGGTCAAATTCAACAGAGACGTCATTATCAATTGTAAATTGGCGGACATAAATAAGGTTTTTGATAAAGTTGGGGTTATAAAGGAAGTTTTTAGTTGAAAGGTTTTGGTAGGTGTATGAAGGGTTGTGTTACCAGATCCAAGTACCGGAAGACGATGCCCATTACCTATTAATACAAACTTTATAGGAGAATAAGGGGAAATTGTAGATAGTTTACCTTGCTCAAGAGTGACGTGCGATTTAAGACGGGTCCAAAGCATCCAGATCTGTGTAGTGGGCTTAGGCTTGTTTGTCCGAGGACTATGCCAAAATGGGCTGCTGTTCAGAGTTAGTTCATGGGCTATAAGAAGATCAAGGTTAGGACCAATCTCTTGCAGTAGGGTGAGGGCAAGGAGTCGGGGCCCAATAGGGTGGAGGCGCCCAAAAAGGATATTGCATTTGTGATGGGTTTTTAAGGGCTGGTAATAATAAGGAGAATTCATATAGTTTATGGTGTTCCTGGAGCCGCTGCCTTTGCCTTTTCCTCTGCCCCGAGTCTGATTTGACCAAGGCGATATTCCCGGGTATTGTCACGAGGCGGATGGTTGTTGGCGGGAGAAGGGTTGTTGTGAGTCGTCTGTGCTATAGCGGCAATGGATGGAGACTCGGTAACACGGTGACGCGTTGCACGACATTTTTGGTCATTGAGGATTATTTCACAGGCTTCATCCCAGGGTGGAAGTGACTAGTTAACAATGGATCCCATGGTGTCGTATTCGGGTGGAAGACCTCGGACCATTTGGAGGACAAGGCGTTTATCGTTAACCGGGGTGTCCAATAGATCATTTAATTGATCCGTAAGTTCCCGTAAACGCTGAAAATACGCTTCCAGGGAGGGTTGAGACTTGAGGGTCATATTGACAAACTCGTGTTCAAGAGCCGCGGTGCGAACACCTTTGTTATTGAGAAATTGGTTTTGAATTCGGACCCTTACTTGATGGGCAGTCGACTCTCCTTTGAGAAGGATTTTATCGAGAAGGTCGTCGGAGACCGTCCCATAAATCCATTGAAGGACAATGGAATCGATCTCCAACCACGAAGCATAAGATGGGTCAGACTCAGGTGGGGGTGGTGTGTCGTCGATGTGGTCTAGAACTCGATATCTACGAGCATGTAGCTGATGACGAACCCACAAAGTGTAGGAGACTTTAACTCCATCCAAGACACGTAGCGCGTTGTTTTGCGCATAACTATTTACTTAACTGTTTTGATTACGCTTTCGCATTACTTAAAACTTATGGTTGATTTTTAAACTTGGTTTTTGAAAACGAACTAAATGGTTTGGGCATTTAGAGTCGTTCATATGACTTATGGCTATTGGATATTTGTCACATATATAGTACATGGGATGAAGGGTTTGAGGGTTGGGTTTCGGCTGCTGTGATGAAGCAGGTGGTGGAGTGTTGGTATCTGCGTTTGAGATGGGTTAAAAAAACAGGGTAGGAAGGAAGAAACAACAGGGGACGGTTGAAAGGAAGAAGGATGAGACAAAAAGGAAGGTAAAGGAAGGTGTATTGTGTTTGGCAGGAAGGTGTAGTATGTCTGGTTGAATTGGTCCCGAAGGAGAACAATAAGATGACCGAAGTCAAGTTTGGCAGCTGAAAAAAGTTTTAGGGTTTTGGTTCAGATAGTGGCTCTGATACCATGATATTTTCACAATGTCTTCTTTACATTGATTTGGTCAATAGGGTTGGGATCAAATACACAGTGAAAGAAAAAATAGGAAGTCGTAGGAAGGGTATCAAACGGACTCCGATTGAACTCATTCAAGCGGCATTGGAACCGTCTTATCGAACCCTACGAAGTTAGTTTTTAGGTCTTCGTTTTTTGGGGTTTTAACTTGTAGTTTTTAGAATATGCGTTATATCATTGTGTCTTTTATGTACCATTGTGTCTTTTTCTTATTTTCATCATTGTGTCATTTTTTCAATTCATTGTGTCTTTTTTCTTCAGCATTGTGTTATATTTTTTGGTATTGTGTTATATTTTATGGCTCATTGTTTCATGATCTATTGTGTTTTTTGTATCTTTCTCACCCTTCTCATTTTTTATAGCATTTGTAGAATAACCCAATATTCGTAATACAAAAATATAATTAAGGAAACAGGAATATGCTAATCATAATGAGATATTCTCTAAATTACACAAGATATATATGGAACCATAAATGCTAACAATTATATCTTACCTACTATCACTTGCACGAGTAACTAATTTAGACATTACGAGCCAACCAATGACAACAATTACTTTAGTCTCTTCCATATAGCATACTATATACATGGGATCTCTAACAAATCTCACGACATACATCAAGTTCTATCTCTATACATAAGTTTTGTGGTTTGAATGGTAGGAGATTCACATATTTATTAAAAAATGTTTGTCATCGGTGATACCCTAGGCGATTAAAAGTGGTGATAGCAAGACACCAAAGAGTTGTCACATACAAGGTGCATTTATGAATGCATTAATAGGACTTTATTGTTTGTACGTGAGTTCATGATCATAAGTTACGTGACCTATGGTCGCGTCGAATACTCGAGTTAAAATGAATATAAAAACTTTTAACCGTAAACATAACTAATTCATGATATGTCTATAAGGAACATCATATCAAAAGTACTAGCTCCATCATTCTTATTCCATACCATTAAGAATGTGACAACTGACAAATGAATAAGAAATTTAGAAAGCAAAAGTTTTTAACACGATTATAGTCAAAATGAACTTGTAAGCAATATCCATCTTTAGAAACTTTTTAACCACCGGTTGTCCCGGTGACATGTCCCGCACACCAAGCACTTGGCCATCTCACACCATGAAATCAGTTGGACTCAAATAGATCCAACTCTCTAATAATAAACTAGGGTGTAAACGGGCTGAGTCAAGTCAGTTTCAATTCGGGCTAGGGCTTGAAGTTAGATGAGTCAGCTCTTCGACTCGCTTATCTTAAGATGAAGATTTGAGCTCGATCTACTCTAGTCCACTTGTTTATATATATTTAAAACGAAAATATTTTTTCTTAACGATTTAGAAATACAATAGATTCAGTGTTTGTATAACAAACTATATAACTCATAAGATAAGTTCAATAAAGTTACTACATACTACCTAGACTGATAAACTACAGTTGTACAAAGTAAACATTCAAAAGTAAAAATCATGAGTTCACCATCAAGTTTCAGCGAGAAAAAATAATTCAAATTCCGAATATTGTATTAAGAATGTTGAGAGGTGTTGGCCGATACCAACACCTGTTTTGGTGGCGTAAACTCGTAAAGCAAAGCAAAAATCCGGGTGTAGTATCGGTCCACACGATATAATAATAAATTAAGCATGCACGTTTTTTTTTCCAAAACCTGTTTTGGTGAAAATCATAAAACAAGATACATACACATCCAAATCTATGTACCAAGTTTAGATTTTATGTTGATTACTTGATTTTGTTAATCTTTTCAAACGGACTAAAAGAACACCTTTTTATGGTGTATTTTCGTCCAAAAAAATTGCTTTATATTCAATTTTTTTATTGATGAAGTAAGCAACAATGGTGTTCTAGGCGGTCGGTGTTGAATTTCTAAGTTAGCACCTAATATAACTTGAAGTTTAGGGACTTTAGTTTAGTTCAACGATAGGTTTGGATCAATTTCGAGTTTAAATTAGAAAACACATTTAACTAAATAGTCATGTCGGTACCAACACGTGAGTTCACCTATTGTGTTTGAGTTCTTGCGTTTGTCACGATTTTAGAGTTCATGTCGTGTTCAGTTTCATGTAAAGTCTTTAAGTTCGTGCAGGTTTCGACACACCACCCTGTAGACAAGACCAGTTTAACAACCAAATGTGTAATTCCCAGGGGCATGACAATTGGTGCAATCAATTTTTCACAATTGGCGGTGATTTTAAACTTCTTCCTGCTTGGTGGGTTGTTTGGTATCCAAATTATGACTCATTGACCAATAATAATCTATTAAGTTTGACCAATGATGCTCATAATTTTCACTTTTGTTGCTAAGAGCAACCTCAATAGTATAACGATTATAATTTGTACTTATTTTTCATGTACTTAATTTCTCTCACAATGATAATTATAAACGAACTAGAGAGCCGAATAAAAAAACCGAGTATAAATGCTTTTATCAAGATAAGTGAAAGTAGGTAGTATAGATTGACGGCGGCACCATTGTTGATGCCACCACCTACCAAACCCTCTTTTGAAGAAAGGTCTGATATGGAAGACATACGAGGTGATGACGACGCTATGACGACCGCCTTCACTCTATGGCGGCAGCCTTGGTGGCTCCACCACCTCTCAAACCCACAAGCCAAGGAGAACAGTGGAGACAAAGACAAAGATATGAGAGAAATTGAGCACAAATGTGTGTTGTAGAAGAAATAGGTTCAACAAACAAAAGAACACATATACCCCAAATAGAACAACAATTACAAGTTTGCTTCATGAAAGTTTGATTATTAACATATAGGATAATTACAGAATAAACCAATACAATAATATATTCTAATTGTTACAAAACGAAGATGTTTTATCATAGTTCGTGGGTAGGTTTTCTCTGAAATTAATGATGAACTGAGTCATCAGCGCTGTTTGCGATCGCGAGCGTAAGCCTATAGGTCTACCCGGGTGGTCAGCCGGACTTGATTATACGTTAAAAATAAAACAAGATAGCTAAAATAAACTGTATTTATCATAGCAAAAAGCAATTAATTAAGACATAGCGGATAATGAAAGAAAGCATATAACTTAAAGAATAATTAAACTCCGTAATGGCAACGGATTGATGACCGTAACAACGACAACAAGAGAGGCACGACTGTGTCAATAAAGGGAAAAATTAGCATAATTTATGAATAATCAAAATAATGATAAATATAGGTTAACTAGTATTAAGCCCCCGCGCGTTGCGGCGGGGGTGTAAAACCATACCAAGTAGCACTAATGCCACACCACCACCAACGACCACCAACACCAAAAATCTCATAAAAGTAAAATAAATAAAAAAGGAAAAATAACACCGAATGAAAATAAGGCGAAAATCGTAGAACCACGCACGCTCGTTACAACGTGTTAATGCCAAAGGCGTAAAAACGATGACTTTTAATAACTATGGTTAATGTGAAGTAACTAAGTCGGTATAGGACCTGCGCATTGCGACGAACTTGTTATAACTCGAAAAATTTAGAACGGAACTTAAAACGAAAAAATTGCGTAAGATGAAAATTATGTGTTACCAAAGTTGAAAGAAAAAAGTGTTAGGGTTAAATTGTAAAAGATGAAAATCTTTGTGTTAAAAGTAAAAAAAAATGAAAAGTTGTGAGTTAGAAGTGGAAAATCAAAATTGTTAGTGTTAAATTATAAAATATGAAAACATTTGTGTTAAAAGTAAAAAAAGAAAATCATTTGGGCCAAAAGTGTAACATTAAATTTTTTTTTGAAAAACTCCCTAAGCATAGGGTACAATCCCTCTATGCATAAAAGCTTTGGTAAATAGAGTATCTTAAATCTTTGTGTTAAAAGTAAAAAAAAAATGAAAAGTTGTGAGTTAGAAGTGGAAAATCAAAATTGTTAGTGTTAAATTATAAAAGATGAAAACATTTGTTTTAAAAGTAAAAAAGAAAATCATTTGGGCCAAAAGTGTAACATTAAATTTTTTTTGAAAAACTCCCTAAGCATAGGGTACAATCCCTCTATACATAAAAGCTTTGGTAAATAGAGTATCTTAAATTGTATACTTCTATTTAGTTATTGATTAAACAAACATAATTATTTTTTGCCTGTTTTTACCTTCACAATTTGTAATAGCAAGCATAATATATATGCATAAACTGTTGGAGATGGATATAGAAGCTTGTGTTTATGTTGCATTTCGTTTTAATTTCAAACAATACACACACTTAACTAATAAATCCATGGAAAACAACTACGCAAAAAGGATTTTTTTTTTCTCAAACAACAAACAAACACTCAAAACACACAAATATAACAACTATCCAAAACAAGGGGTAATAGCACACAATCACTCAAAATTTTAATGTTACTAATTTATATACATAATTACAATTTTTAATTTTTGTCTTTTATGCAAACAAAAATTATGGATAAAGTTTTTTACAACTTTTACTTTCACTGTGCGTCTTTTATTTTAAAATTTGCTACGTTGTTTATACTTTATACTTAACTTCATCCATATAGTCAGTTAGTGTTTGACATGTGTATGACATGTGAGAGTATAACTGCAATTTGATATCAAACTCCACCAGTGGCGCGCGGGAGATCTTTTAAATACACGAGTGGGAATGATACCTAAAAAATCATCAAGTTCATGCACGACATAACCATATCATCAACTGATATATGATATTTCCTCATGCACCTTTTGGCGTCATTTATCGATCTTGCGCTTCATCGCTTGATATTTTACCATATGTTTATCTTGACATATTAATCATTTATCATGAACAAACATTACTATGGCAATTGTTTGAGAAAAGTGTGTCCAATCGTTGGATGATCAATGCACAACCGAATCCTACCATCGATCGTGAGGCGGTTATTTCGTTCCATGATTCATGATAAGACTAAACATTATTCGCTAGATTACATAATTCATTTAAATTCCTATTAGTGAACCCTAGCTACATAAGAGCACTAACAACGTAGCGTCCCAGACTCGCTAGTCATCTAGATCGTATTAAAGCTTCAAAATGCAATATGTTCATGAGATGAAAGTCCTTCTTCACGAGCCTTCAATAGAGAAGGAAAAACTGTGACGAAAAAGACATTGCTAAGACGAAGCTTCATGGAATCATGGTACTCGGTCCCCCTAACATATCTTTCGCTTCTTTTCTTTCGTTTATTAAACTCTAGCAACAAACATAATGCTAATACGAAGCTTCGTGGAATCATAATGCTTGGTCCCCCTAGCATATCTAACAAAATTTCTTTATCAACATTCACTACCTATACAAAATCTAGTTATAGAAACCGCCTACCAATATAAAACCACTTTACACCTTTCTCTTTCGTACATCTTCCTTCATCCTTAAATAACTCCTCCTTTCCCTCTCTCCTTCTTCTTCCCCTCCATAACCACCTCCATTTTCATTCACACAAATGGATTCCAGATTACACTCTTCATCCGGTCGCGCTACCGCGGCCTACGAACACTCCAACTCAAGAACCGAATCCATCTCCTCTTTCTTTAACCCGACCCATGAACCCATTTTCCTTGATACTCCTTCATCTTCCTTCTTTCCACCTCTAAACCCTACAAACATTCCAAAACCGGTTTATAATCCTTATAATCCCATCTTGTCGAATAACATTCGACCAAATAATCCCACCTTTACTACTACTTTAGACACAACTGATCACAATAACTGCTATAGCTCTCAACCAACGGTGTTCGACTCAAACACCAGCATGGGTAGGGGAAACAATCATCATCAAGTCGGACTATCCACAAAGAACTCGAAAAAGCGTGCCCGAGCTTCCAAACGACCACCAACTACTGTCTTCACCACCGACACCACTAATTTCCGACAAATGGTTCAAGAATTCACTGGTATCCCTACTCCATCCTTCTCATCTTTCTCCCATTGTTTTGATCGATCCGACAGGCGTGGATTAGGGCCTTGGAATCATGTACCACCAGCGCGGCCGAAAATCCAGCTGCAACAACCTAGTTTTACATATTTGAACTCACAAAACCCTAAATTCTTGTTCCAAGAATCTAGTAATCAACGGTTGGATGTTTTACGTGGATTCGAGGGTTCTTCGACACATTGGAGGGGTGCGAATGAGAATTTGCTACCTAAACATGATGAGTATGAGTTGAACAAATTAAATGGTGATCATTTAACTCACAAGGGTTTGGAGAGTGTCATTTCATTAGGGGATGATGGTGATCAAGTTCATGGTAATGTTGATTCATGGGTATTACCCTTTTGATATATAATAGTTCTTAATTTTTTCAAAATTTTGTAAGTAATAACATTTTTTTTTTGTAATATAAGTTTATCTTTGTGTGGTTGTAAAACCCAATAACCTTTTCAAGTTAATATATGTGTTTTTTGAACGACCAAGAAACCACCATAAAACATTTGACATAAATTGGCAATTCCTTGGGAGTCGAACTAGAGCCAATGCCCACAACAAAGATATCACCTACCACTAAGCTACTACAACCGTTTTAAAATGAAATAAACCGCCATAGTCCTTCTGGGGTGGTGGTAAAGGTGTTAGTATTGTAAATGGGAGGTTGGGAGTTCATCAAGCCAGGCAAAAAAAGAGTGTAATAAAAAGGGGGAGAAATTAGCCGTTAAAAAAAAAAAAAAACTCTTGGGAGACCATTAATTTGTGGAGTTCTAAAAAATATGAACGGTTTTTTGTAATTATTTTTAAGAGAACAAAAAAACTCGAGAGATATGAAAATGAAATAAACCAACTCCTGGGAGACCATTTGTGAAGTTATAAAAAAAAAAAATTTGCTAGCGAATCTATAATCTATAACTTATAATAAAAGAATTGACACTACTAGAAAAATAAGCAATTGCAACCAGAACTTGCGACCGTAAAAATCGGTCGCAAAATTAGCAATCTTTTTCCGACCGATCTATTATCGGTAGCAACATTTGCGATTGACCACAAAACGGTCATAAAACGATTGCAAATGATGCGACCAATTACTTTCGGTCGCAAAACAGTCGAAAAATGTTAAAGTATGATCATTATTATGGGATTTGTGACCGCGTTCTGACCGTCAATTTGCGACCGTCAAAACGGTCGCAGTAATATTTAAAGAGTAGTAAGGGTAATTTTGTAATTTAAGTAAAAACTAAAAAAAAAATAGAACAAAACCTATTATAACGATCTGATGAATATATCGCCGTGGCCTTGACAAAACCCTTCAATCACCTTCAACCCTACATCGCGCCTTCAACCCTTCAATCACCTTCAACCCTTCAATCGCCTTCATTCCTTCAATCTCCGTCGACGTCGATCTGTAATTACTTGCTAGGTTCACAAAATTGGAACAAAGTTATCGCCGTTGATACTGTAATCTCTCTCCCTCAATTCCGGTAATCTCTCTCTCCCTCTTTTTTTATGTCGATCTGAGGAATCTGTTTATTGCGATTGAAGTTAGTGATGAATCTGTTTTTGAATATGCTCAGTATTAACGATCTGTATGCTCGTTCCTGTAATCTCTCTCTCCCTCAAAACCGTTTATGAATATGCTCAGTATTAACGATCTGATGAATCTGTTTTTGCTCCTTCAAGTTTATCGATGAACTACTGAATTAGCAGCGTAACCGTTTGCAAAACAAAAGGTATGCTTCAATATTGTTTCACAACACTCATATGCCTACATGATTGATTTTTCGTATATAAATAATTTTGTAGATGAATTATTCCAGTATATATGCCCGTGAAAATAACTGTTATCTCTGTAATATTTTCAGTTTATTTTCTTAGGTTAAAATAATCTTCTAGTTAAGTCATAGTGCACAATTTATAATCTTCTAGTTTCCTGTAGATTATTAATCAGATATCAAACAATTTGTATCGAAGATAATATCGATTTTGCCTCAGTGTTGAAGATGAATTATTCCGGTGTAATCACCGGTGAAAATGATTGTCAATAAGTGATATTTTCAGTTTGCTTTGCTAGGTTACTAAGTTAATATGAAGTTATAGTGCACAGATACGTCTCCTATAGATTATACATCAGATGTTAAAAGGTTTATATTGAAGATTATATCGATTTTATGGCAGTTTTGTTGATGAATTCTTTCGGTGTAATTGCACGTGAAATTGATCGTCATATGATGTTTTATGTTTGTTTTGTTAGGTTAAAAAAGAATTAAGTGATCTTCTAGCTGCAACAGAAGTTATACTGCATAAATACGTTTCCGATAGATATTATGACGATCAAGGACTCAATTTCAGAGTTTGTGCCTGTTTCGTCAATAATATCTCCACCAAATTCATATGGATCTGTTGTTTTAGGAGGTACTTTTGATCGCTTACATGACGGTCATCGTCTGTTTCTCAAGGTTTGTTTGCGTATGTATTTTATGCTTTACAATGCAGACATAGTCTGTAATCTGTATATGTATGATATGTTATTGTTATTTGTTAGATTTATATGAGATGTATTGTAGACAGCTGCAGAGTTGGCTAGGGATCGAGTTGTAGTCGGTATTCTTGATGACCCTATGTTGTCTAGGAAACAGGTTTGTTCAATTGTTCTTGCTCCTTGTTAGTTATTGTAGACAGCTGCAGAGTTGGCTAGGGATCGAGTTGTAGATTATTGACTCTGGATTATTCTAACTCGGTTTAAAAAGGCGTCCCTGATGCGTGAAGCTCACGAGGCGATTAAGAAAACGCTTCAGGGCCTTGAGGTGGTGCCTTATGTACTTGCGGGTGAAAACTGGTCAATATTAGAGTTTGTCGGAGAGTTGACCCAAACTTGCTATTCAACCAGCCCAACCTGCACATTTTCCACACCACTTATATATAATGGTTCACTTAATAGGGTTGCAATAGTATAAAATTACCTGTTCAATTGAAAGACAACTAGTATGCCTAAACTCTGCAGAGTGATTTCTTAGATATTCCTCTAGTTTAGGAACATCTTGCCTCTGAAATATATCCCATTGATGCGTTTGAAGAAGCTTTGATTTACTTTTGATATGTTGTAAAGGGCTAAAAAGTTTGAAGAAGCTTTGATTTACTTGAGGTTAAAGTTTAGAGTTTTACCATAAAGTTACATATTTGTTAGAATATTTAAACATAAAGTTACAAAGTTTTCTGCTTCAATATGAGGTTGTCAATAGGGTTTTTGGTGAAGTTATAAATATTGATGCGTTTTCTCATCAATTGAATGGAAAATATGACTTTAATTTGAACATTATTAAAAACTTCAATGGATGAAATCCAGAATACATGTATAAGGAGATGAAAAGAAAGCAAATATGATGATGTTTTTTGTTCTTATCTTAAAGCGTAAAACTTATTGCGCTCAAAGATATTGGTGACGATTTAATAAACCATTATTTTTTTAACAGGCTAAATGCCTTGAAACCGGCGAGTCCGTTGCTATAAAGAAGGTGCTACAGGATAAGCGATACAAGAACAGGGAACTTCAAATTATGCGTTTGCTTGATCATCCAAACGTTGTTCCCTTGAAAAATTGTTTCTATTCAACAACCGAAAAGAACGAAGTGTACCTAAACGTCGTGTTAGAATATATACCTGAAACAGTGTATCGGGTGTCGAGGCATTACAGTAGGATGACACAGCACATACCTCTTTTATACGTACAGTTGTACACATATCAGGTGAGACTTGCATTTTTCAGATTTATAGCTTCTGCTTTGTTGATCTGTACATTAATTGACTATCTGATTAATATTCAATCTGTACATGGTTCAGATCTGTCGGGCACATAACTACATTCACAATGTGATTGGTGTATGCCATCGTGATATTAAGCCACAAAATTTATTGGTAAGATATTGTTTCTTATATAGTGTATCGACTATTACTTTAACAACCGTGCTATTAGTATGGAGTTCACATTTATGTTAATGTCTATACGGTAATATGAGATCTTGATCTGCAGGTTAATCCACACACTCATCAGCTGAAGCTATGTGATTTTGGGAGCGCAAAGATGTTGGTAAGGACACCGGTTAATTTCTTTCGCTAGTTAGAGCGCAATCAATGCAATTGTCAAGTTGTGAGCTTTATCTGTTTTCATTGTAGGTTCCTGGCGAACCAAATATCTCATATATTTGTTCAAGATATTATAGGGCGCCTGAATTAATCTTCGGAGCAACTGAATACACCAATGCAATAGATATGTGGTATACTGGTTGTGTGTTGGCAGAGTTACTACTGGGACACGTATGTAACTATTCTACGTTTGGTTCTCTCGTCTTTTCAACGTTTCATCTTGATTTGGTTAATAATTTATTGAATGTATGACAAGATAAACGATAAAAAATATTTAAGCTTTTGCTGATTTATACGAGTTATAAACGTTTACAGCCTCTTTTTCCTGGTGAAAGTGGCGTAGATCAGCTCGTAGAGATTATAAAGGTATGTTCTTTTACAGTTTTTGCTACTGTAAAATCATATTTTGATTTTGTTTTTTGACAATATTATTCTCAAGATTAGTTTATTTATTTATTTTAGTTGCTTATATATGTTTTGATTGGTTTTGTAGTGATTTTTTAAAATTTGGATTAGTTATTTTTTTTATGTTAGTTTGGGTCGGTTCAGAACAGTTTTGGGTCGGGTGGTCAGTCATAACGGGTTACATTAGTTTGGGTTCGGGTAGCTTTTCCAATTTGAATTTAATAAATTTGATCTTTAACACTTTGCATTGGTTTATTAGATTGAAAAGTTGAACGCGATCATCCAAGATGTAGTGAAAGAAAAAGAAGAGAAAGAAAGGCTGAACGGAATTATTGCGGAGTTGATGATGGAAAAAGAGAAAGATAAGGCGGAGAAAGAGGCTATGAACGAAAGGATGGCAAACATTGAAGCGATGTTAAAAGTTAGGTTTCAAAACGTCTAATCATCGACTTACGCTATAAACATATTATTTTGATTGTGTTTTTTATGTTAACTAGGATATTGATGTTTCAAGTAGAATGTTTTATATAACTTTGTGAATTCCCAATAAATGCTTAAATTCTAAAAATATGCTGTTATAAGAAGATTAAAATAGAAAATAGCTCCAAAAAGCTAAAAATCAAATAGATAAGAAAAATATTTTGCGACCGCAAAAGCGGTTGCAAAAGACAAGCGATCGCAAAACGGTTGCAAGGAAAGCGGTTGCAAAACGGTTGCAAGAAAAGCTGTCGCAAAACGGTCGCAGGTTTCTCGTTACAAACATAACCTCACAGCAGTCGCAATATTTGCGACCGCTGTTATAGTCGCAAAATATGGGTCGAAAAAAGATAACAGCGGTCGCAACTTGGACGCAATAGGGCATTTGCGTCGAGTGTTTTTCCGACTACCTTTACAGTCGTAAAACGATCGCAAAAGGACAATTGCGACCGCTTTGCGACCGGAATCGCTATCGCAATTGCTCAATTTTCTAGTAGTGTGAACTTTGATGATGTGGCATTCAATGGAGGTCTCAACCTCTCCTTGAATGTGCCACGTAGCATCATGTAGGATTTTTTAATTTTTGAGCTTTTTTAATAAATCTATATATATTATAATTATTTTAGGAAAAGATAAGAATTTAAAAACAAAATTATATTTTCTCTCTAATGTTTCCTCCCATAACTTTTAAACCTTAATATCTTTTATATACGAGATTTTTTAAATAAAAAAATTACACCAAATTAACGAGCGTTTTATTATCTTTCCAACGAGTACCATAGTGCTATATAAAAAACGGAGAAAAAAACAACTATTTTTGTCGGGTTTTGTTTTTAAATATATTTTACTCTACTAATAAATCACAAACGATAAACATAACTTCATAGGCAGATATTCCTTTTTTTATATTTGAATATGATAACTTATGGCAGAAATTTGTTTAAATAAATAATAATAATAATATTATTATTATTATTATTATTATTGTTGTTGTTGTTGTTATCATTATTATTATTATTCATTAATCATGTATTGACAAATCATTAATTATGTTGTCATATTAAATATTTTATTATGTTATATTAAATATTTCAACCCCGGGACACTCCCGGGATAAATATATATATATATATATATATATTGCAAAGGGATTAATCCTACATGTCATATTCTTATGCAATCTCTCCATTGAGAGATGCCACATAGGATGTGATGTGACAAGTGTAAACCAATTAAAAAAATGAATAAATATGATTTAACCTAATCTATTATAATCTTTAATCTAATCTATTAAATACCTAATCTACTAAATCTAAATATTAAAACTTTATTATTTTTACTCTCATGTTTTCTCTAATAACTTTTAAACGTTAATATCTTTTATATACGAGATTTTTTAAAGAAAAAAAATTACACCAAATTAACGAGCGTTTTATTATCTTTCCAACGAGTACCATAGTGCTATATAAAAAACAGAGAAAAAAATGACTATTTTTTGTAACCCGACAGGTATTGTGTCGGGTTTGGGATTAGTTTAAAAAAATTGTGGGTTTGGGTCGGGTCTGGGATTAGGTGATACCCGACCCGATTACCCGAAACAACATACCCAAATACCCGAACTATATACTCATGAATTTTTTAACGCATCACATAACCGATTAACCGTTAGACTAATGCGTTCGATATTTCAATAATTAACTTTTTTTTCTTATTTCATGTTAGTTCTTTTTAGAATGATCGATTACAAACTTCCGAATTCATTTGTAATTGCACTAGATTTATACACCGGTGCAGAGATTCGTATTTTTTATATTTGAATATGATAACTTATGGCGGAGATTTGTTTAAAATAATAATAATAATATATTTTATTATGTCATATTAGATATTTCAACCCGGGACGCTCCCGGGATAAAAACTAGTTCTTTTATAAATTCAAACTAAACTTATATAGAATCTTTACAAACTGCGATATGTTATAAATTAAAATAAAATAAAAATTGCGCCCTCGTGTGGATAGGCCCAGGGTCGGGACTTGTTGATCATATATGAGGTTTTTTTCATATTCATGCATATCTATTTGGTGTATGAGAGTTTTGCAAGCAAATTCTTTTGTGAAGCCAAACTACTTAACTTTTTTTTTTTTGGTTTTGGACATGTATGGTATTAAACTGTATCAGTCCAGTTACACTTAGAAACCGAAATAGTGTATTCCCCTCACAGCCTCACTAGTTGGTGACGATTCGAATGTGGCAGTGCATGTGACTATTGTGAGCTCGGTCTGGTGTTGTTAGGTGTAGATAATAGGAGTGGTTTAGGTGCCGGTCAAAATAATCAAATCTTATAAAATTCAATAAAAGGTATTTCAAAATTAATTAAGTATTTGGTATTTCAAAGTTGATTGTGACATGAGTTTAGCACCTGTTTCGTATAACAGAGGACCTAACTAGTAACTAGTAATTTTCAACCACATTAGATCATAACATGGGTGAATAAACACCAATATATCAATCTATATATATAAATGAGCACAAGTAAAGGTATGATTATTATTGATGACTGTCTTGACCAATGTTTTCATAACCGGACCGGATGTCGAATCGGACATCTTACTGGTTCATTGGTCGGACCGGTTCAACCGGTCGAACCGGATTTAAGAACCGGATGCCATTTTAAACTTTAAATATATAGATGATACATAAGTATGTAAAATAAAATTAACAATCACAGAACGAGTTGCCATCTTTAACACCTAAAACAATAACATGATTACCATATAAAATAAGAATTAATAAATACTAGTTTATTATGTACTTCTTAAATAAACAAAATAAAATGGAAAGTAAATAAGTAATATACATATGTGAAATTCTGACATGCCATAAAAAATCAAAATTACCATATCATCTCCCTCCCTCTTATCTCACTCATCCTCCTCCTCCTCCATTCTGTACAAAACAATGCATAGCATTATAACTGATATTCTTCTCTGATAACGATGGTATCTTAAACAATCTTTCCCGTATCTCAAACAATCTTTCAGATCTGGTTCAGAAGTTCATCATTGTCACAGGCTCGTTCAGATCGGTGTTCATGTTATTCTCCTGTCACCGTGCTTGCAGATCCGGTCGGAACGCTGTTACGGTTCCCCGATCCAACCTCTGAACTGCAAGAACCGGCCGGTTCTTATGCAAACGGCCCAAACAGGGGTAACCGGACCGCCGGCAGTGTCGAATCCCGGCCCGACCGGTTCGACCGGCCGGTCCGGTCCGGTCTTCAAAACACTGGTCTTGACAATACAAGATTCAAATATAAGACTGTTACAGCGCTTCAACTATAATCTATCATTCTCAACTATATAGCGAATTCTCTGTCTTGGATTGAATACCCTTTCCTTATGACGAAGGTGGGTATTTATAGGCCCTCGAAGAGGCCTGTGATTGGCTGGAGAAGGAATGACAGGTGGCACGTACGATCATTGACCGTTGCTGCTGCTATCGCTATGTGATTGTTCCACGTGGCTTGTGATTGTCCAATCTGTCCTTTCTTGTACCTCGTACCAACAAGAAATCGTGGAGCAGGGAATAATTCGCCTTTGATTGGCCGTGTGTCCTTTTCTCGTCAGGTGGCAGCTGTCGTTCACGATGTCTCGTGCGCAGGCTTCTAGAAGTCCAGGCCAGCGCCTTGTGCTGACCTGTATGGAGATATGGGCCCGTGCGTGTGCGTGGGTACATATCTCTTCAAGTCCCCCTAGTCTAGTGTGCTGTATGCGTAGCGTGCAGGAAGCTAAACTAAGAAAGGAAAAAATTTTCTTACAGGGATTGTTTATGCTCTTTGTTTTGCTTACTGCGCAGAGTGCGCAGTTGTTTTGCAAGTGGAGTAGCTGCGCACGTCAGTAATTAATGCACACATCAATACTGTCAGGGCGCATGGGTGATGCGACAGGTTGGTAGCCGAAAAGTCTCTGACGGTTGTACTATCTCAGAGACGTGGTGAGTCCAGGCTGTCGCTTCGTATCGCCGCTGGTTTCTCTCTCCATGACGTGAATTTTTTTTTATTGGTCGGTCGTGCCACACGACTGTAACCGTCAGGGGCACGTGCCTTTGCCCTATATAGTCTCTCTTCTTTTCTTCTTCCCCTTTACTTTTCATCTGAATTTTGAAAAATTTCCTCTCAACTTTTGAAAAACTTTTCCATCTCTTTCTCAATTTTAGAAAAGTTCTTAGGTTTTGTGAGATGGAGAACATAGTTCAGATTCCTAAGAAGAAGCATAGGGGTTCTAGGAAGTCTGACGACGGTTCCAAAAAGTGCCCGCCCGTTGCAAGTGAAGTAACGGCGGTGTGGGCTAAAGGTGAGTTTAAGAAGTTCCGTAAGGAGTATGGTTTTCCCTCTTCGTATGGCGTTGAGGCTCCTGCTCCAGACAAGACTATTCTCGAGCCTCCGGCTGGTAAAGTTCGTTTTAATGCTTCTTATTTTAGGGATTGCAATTTTAGGGTTCCGGTGACCAAGTTCTTGGGTACTTTTATACAAGCAGCGCGTGTGCATATTAACCAGATCCACCGGGTTTGATGTCTTGTTTGATGTTTTTCGAGTTTTGCTTCCATGCCTACAAGATAGAACCCTTGGTGGACATGTTATATGTATTTTATAGCTTTTGTTTCGTGAAAAGCTGGCTGTCTTGTCGGCCACGCGCTGGTGTGCCATCCTGCGCGAAGTCTGTTGTGAAGAGCTTCCGGGAATGGAAGCCGAAGTTTTTCTGGATCAATGAAGGTGTTATTCCCATCAAGATGGGTCGGCTGGACCCTGGGGAGGGAGTTGGTAAGGTGGTGCCGATCAATTATAAGGATCAGGATTGGTTCAAGACCTTGACTGGCCATCCAGTGGACCTTTGTGAGATTCCTGAGGTTGCGCTTGTCATGGTGGGGATGAGTATAAAGGATGATGTGAAGGGACGTAACCCTCATCTCACTGAGGATGGCAAAGGTAAGTTGCTTCTGCTTGACACTTGTTTATTTTGCGTTTTCTATGTGTTGCTGACTTGCTTCTTTTGTTATCTTATTCGCAGATGTTGATAGTTTGTGTAGTCTGTTTCTGAGTGGGGACACCATGGGTTTTGTTTTTAAGGAGCTTGCGGATAATGAGCTCTATGTTTTGGAGAAGGCTTGGGATCCCTGGTGCGCCCCCAGCTGGATGCTAATGCGCAGGCGAGGAACCAGCCTCAGCTATTGATTACTGAAGCAGGTGAATCCTCTCTGCCTTTTGACAATCCTTAGCCCGTCAACATGTTTATGCGGACGGGTTACCCTTTTATTGTTATATCTAGTGACGAGTATGCTGACTCGCCCGCGTCTTCGTCTTCGTCTTCGCGTTTATCGTCCGCAGCCGGTAGCGGTAAAATGCCATCGCCTGTGTTTGTGGTAGACGACAACGATGAGGAGACTGAAGTAGATGATTAAATCGTTCAAAGGGTGCGCAACCCAAGGTCGAAGGAGGGCGCTGAGAGCTCAGGAGGTGAAGATTATAGTTTTGTTTTGAACCACGAAGTGATTAACAAGTACCTTCAATATTAAAACCCCATTGAACGCAACTACGTTGAACTTTCAGATGCTTTCGTTCAAGAGGATACTGGTGTGGCTAGCTTAATGGAAAGGGTGAAGGATGTTGTTGTGGAGAGACCCTTAGTTGTGGAAACAGTGAAGTCTGGGTCCGTTCCTGAGCATACTCCGCAGAAGAAGAAGTGGTCTTGGCACTCTAAATCTCGAGGGACCTCTGCGGATAAAGATGGAGTGGGAAGTTTGTCGTCCCCTACTGGAAAAAGGGTGAAGTTGAATAAGCTAGTCCATAATGCTGAGGACAACTTACTTGGTACGTGCCTCTTATCTTTTTACTGTTCGGTTTTTTGTTTTTCGCATGTCATTTACTTATTTCTTTTTTTTTTTTTGCAGCTGACCTGATCGGGGAGGGTGCGCAGGGTAGCGTTGCCACAGCGCTGTTCGCTGAGGGGTTCACAGTTAACCCTACTGAGGTGGTGAAAACTCCTTCTCTTGAGAGGCGCCCCGTTACCCCACCTATTCAGTCTCCAGGCCATGATGCTCCTCCACCCCTGTCACCGCCTCGCCAACTTACTCCTACGCGCCAAACTACTCTTTCTCATCAGCCGACACCTCCTCGTCAACCTACACCTCCCCGCCAACTCACGCCTGTTCATCAACCCATACCCCAAACCTCCCCTGCTCCTTAACGTTGGGTACTGATCGGGTATCACCGCCCGATGTGAGCGAAGGCGATTTGCGAGGTGTGCAGATTGTTGAGGATGATTCGGATGAGAAGAGGTTGGCGCCAGGGCCTGAGGCCGGTTTTTCTGGGTCTTCCCCGCAAGGTGGTTGTTTTAGCAATGAATGCATTTTTATTCCGGGGTGGTCGTTGACTCCGGATGCTCGCTTTCTAGACATTGACAACTGTCGCGAGCTGTTGGGCAATCTCATCCCTCCTGCTAAGCGTGAGCATCAGGCCACCCGCCCGCGTAATGAGCTTCCGGATGATCACATTATGAGCGTGGCGAACATGTTGTCTACATCAGCCGAGATTGCTCGCCAGTGGGGGTTTTTGTCTCGGGAGCGCGATGATTATGAACGGAAGATGAAGGAGGTCAGCGATGAGCGTGACAGGTTGGATCGTGAACTGAAACGCTCTAAGTGGGATGCTGTCACGTTTCGCGAGGAACGTGACAAGTTGCAGAAGCATATTTCTGAGAGGGAGCAGCAGTGGGCTAGTGCTTGTGCGAAGACTAACAAGACTTTAGAAACCTCTGCGCACAAACAACAAGAGGCAGAGCACTTGTACAGTGAGGCTTCGAAGTAGATTATGCGTTTAAATGAAGTGATGGATCGGCGCAATGACACTTGTATTCAGCCCGGGAGATTTTAAGAGAAAAAGATGTCAAGGTGGACAAGTTGAAGGAGAAGAATGCGGAACTGGAGGAGCGCAATTTGGTTATGGAACATAAAAACGCTGATCTTGAAGGGGAAGTGTTGGACACTCGTGCAGAGGCGCGTCTAGCACATGAGGATTGCGAGTGGTTGATGACTTGCTGTGTTCCTAAGGTTTGCCCTTTATCCTTTCCCTTGACTCTTTTATCTCTTTTGTTTTTTATAATGAATGTTGCCCTTTTTTGTTACAGGTTGCGCATTACGTGAAAAACTGCGATGAGGTGCGCCAAGCCGTGGCAGCGATCAACGCTGCTGTTAAGCTTGTTGGGCGCAAGGCGGGGTTTTAGAGGGCTACCAGCACGCCAAGGATGGCAAGGCGCTTGAGCAGTTCACGCTTCATGACAAGGATCTTGATGCTGTGCTTGAGAAGAAGGTCGCGGATTATGATCGCCTGGAACTGGGGCTAGTTGACTTTGTTGTTAGTCATCGAGATGAGCCAACGTGTTTTAGTTTACGCCAGTCATTCGAGAAACATGGCCTGAATCATACAAGGCGCAAGTATGCGATGAGGAAAGCATCGAAAGAAGTGGGGGTCGAAGGCGAACAGCCTGAGGCGAGCGAGAAACATGGCCTGAATCATACAAGGCGCAAGTATTCGAGAAACATGGCCTGAATCATACAAGGCGCAAGTATAGCGACACATCAACTGATGCCGGGGCTTGAGAATCCTCTTCCCCCCCTTTTTTTTGTTTAACCTGTAATGTTTCAAAACAATTTATATTTGTGTTTGTTAATGTCGTACGACTTTTTGTTTGGAACAAGCTCTGTTATATGCTTTTTAATTACAATATATTCGGCCTGTTTAATATTTAATTGAGTGTTTGTGTGGTGTTCGCCATGTGATGTTTACTTTTGACGTTGTGTCTTAATCATACAAAGTTTAGGGTGCGCGTTGTACCTTAACCATACAACATGCTGTTTAGGGGATTGCCAATTGTCATTGCAATTTTTAGTTTTTGACATTGCATGTTAGCCATACGATGTTTAGGGTGCGCGATGTATCTTAACCATACAACGCGCTATTTAGGCAATATTAACATTGCAATTTTAGTTTTTGACATTTTATCTTAGCCATACAATGTTTAGGGTGCGCGATGTATCTTAACCATACAACGCGCTGGTTAGGCAATATTAACAGTGCAATTTTAGTATTTGACATTGTATCTTAGCCATACAATTTTTAGGGTGCGCGATGTATCTTAACCATACAACGCGCTGTTTAGGCAATATTAACATTGCAATTTTAGTTTTTGACATTGTATCTTAGCCATACAATGTTTAGGGTGCGCGATGCATCTTAACCATACAACGCGTTGTTTAGGCAATATTAACATTGCAATTTTAGTTTTTGACATTGTATCTTAGCCATACAATGTTTAAGGTGCACGATGTATGTTAACCATACAACGCGCTGGTTAGGCAATATTAACAGTGCAATTTTAGTATTTGACATTGTATCTTAGCCATACAATTTTTAGGGTGTGCGATGTATCATAACCATACAACGCACTGTTTAGGCAATATTAACATTGCAATTTTAGTTTTTGACATTGTATCTTAGCCATACAATGTTTAGGGTGCGCGATGCATCTTAGCCATACAACGCGCTGTTTAGGCAATATTAACATTGCAATTTTAGTTTTTGACATTGTATCTTAGCCATACAATGTTTAGGGTGCGCGATGTATCTTAACCATACAACACGCTGTTTAGGCAATATTAACATTGCAATTTTAGTTTTTGACATTGTATCTTAGCCATACAATGTTTAGGGTGCGCGATGTATCTTAACCATACAACGCGCTGTTTAGGCAATATTAACATTGCAATTTTAGTTGTTGACAGTTATGCTTATAGATGCCGCCGTTGGTTGTATGTGGTGAATGAATATTTGTTCGAATAGATGTTTGAATCTGAAAAGAGCATTCATTCTATTAAATGGCTGAATAGCCTTTGTTACAATCACACATAACGACTACATGTAGCATTTCCTTAGTTGCGCTGCATTCCATGTGCGGGGGACCGGTTTGTCTTCGAGGGTTGATAATTTGTACGCTCCTTTTCCGATGACCTCTGCGACGCGATATGGCCCTTCCCAAGTAGGTGTGAGTTTGCCTTGGGGTATCGCGCTACTGGCCTCGTTGTTTCTGAAGACGAAGTCCCCTGTCTTGAAGGTGTGGAACTTGACCTAGCGTTGTAATATTTTTCTAGCTGTTTTTTATAATTTGCTTCTTTTATCGCTGTCAAGTTACGGCGTTCTTCAAGCAGGTCTAGGTTGATGCGCAGCTCCTTGTCATTGTTAGTGTGGCTTGCTGAGAGGACTCTTGCTGATGGGCACCCGATTTCTGCTGGGATCATTGCCTCGGAACCATAAGTTAGGTTGAATGGGGTTTCACCGTTTTGTACACCGGGTCTCGTACAATTTCTGGCGTGCCTTCCCACATGTGTTGTTGATCGACGCCACCTACAAAACGACCGAGTATAGAATCCCGTTTGTTCAAATTGTGGGTGTGACATCGACATACAAGTCGTTTTGTATCGCCCATGCATTTATCATTAAAGAAAAAACGAGTAACTATGTATGGGTGCTACAGAGGCTCAGAGATTTGTTGGAAGAGTGTATGGAGCCACGTGTAATTGTTACAGATAGAGATCTAGCTCTAATGAATGCATGTGCTACAGTTTTCCCAAATGCTTTGAAGTTGCTATGCAGGTACCACATCTCACAAAATATTATTATTATAATTATTGTTATTATTATTATTACTATAACTATTAGGGCTGTTCAAATCGCTCGTCGCTCGTGGCTCGTTCGGAAAATGCTCGAAAAATGCTCGCTCGATGTTCCGCTCGGTTGTATATGAGCCGATCGGCTCGGTTCGTTTTGTAAATGAGCCAAGCACGAGCAAAGGTACGCTCGGCTCAGTTCGGCTCGAATAAATTTTTATTTATTAAATAATAAATATACACACAATTTACAGATAAATTTTTGGCTTTATATATAACACGATTTGACTCATGCAAACAAAATATAACTAGCCCACTTAACTCAATAAAAAATTTAACACTAGATTTAATAGTAAAACAATAAGTAATGAGATGAGAGTCTTGACTTCTTTATGTTATTAATCGTCCATCGCTAATTGTCGCTTGATATCACACCTACGTCACAATGCAACAACTGTTCTCTAACGTATGCCCATCACTTCACAAGTTTCAATCTAAGCCTCATCCTTGGACACTATGATCTTAATATTAGTGTTATCATTGGACATTTCGACCTTAGTTGCCACTGACAATGAAAACATAGAAGGAAACATCCTAATTTTATGATCGTCCACGTTACTCTCCGCTCGATTCTCGCTCGGCGCTCGCTCGGAAAATTTGCGCTCGAAGAATGCTCGTTCGGTTTTCGGCTCGATTGTAAACGAGCCGCTCCGCTCGGTTCGGTTTATAAATGAGCCAAGCACGAGCAAAGCTTCGCTCGGATCGGCTCGGCTCGTGAACAGCCCTAATAACTATTACTATTATTGTAATTGCTATGCAGGTGGCATATTCAACAAAATATTGCAAAGTATCATAAAGCAGGATTTTCAAAAGAAGATCGAAATATATTTTTGCAGTCTTGGGCTCGACTGTGTAGATCTCCTAGTCCAGATTTATACGTATACAACCTTGACCTGCTCTACCAACGACTGTGTCGGGACGGTCGAAAGGGTATATATTTTAATTTTTTGCTTTACAAGCATACATATTTTCTTTATTGACATCGTTATTCTATTTTTTTTACAGAAATTTATGAATACATGTTTATTAGTGAATGTTAATAAGCATAATACAAGATTAGTTCATTCACTAAGCAGGAATATACCGTCAATATGGTGAGTGGACCAGTAAAAGGTGGCTCTAGGCTGTCTCGTTTCGACCCTTCCTTACAATGTTTCAATCTACCAACTACAACAGTACACCAATCCATGGAGGAAAAGTCCATATCATCTGTAATATACTCCAATATAGTTTCCTTCAAAGTCCCTTGCTTATGGCAATCAATCATAACTGAATAGAAACACATTAGTAAGTCCATTAGGAAATCAAAATTATCCTCTCCATTAGAATGGTACTCTATCATGTCAGCCATTTGTTTTGGGGAAACAAATCTGCCACTCTGGTACCTTTCTCTCTAACTGGACACCCCTTCATCATACTCATCTAAATGTTTAAGCTTATACCATGACTTGCTGCCCATTGGAATGCCCAGAATCTTGTGGACCACCTGTCTATCAATACGAATTTTTTCAGATGGCACAACAATCTCCATAGTTTTTGGGTTAAAGTTATCAACAACATAGTGGGCCAACTTTGCTGGCACACCTTCCATCCTCAAACTAAGTAACCTACCAAAACCCAATTCCTTCACAGTCGCGCATTGTTCATCACTTAAAATGCTAATACACCTCGCCAAGTGTGCAGGTGTTAATCTCGTACATATTCCTAGCCATTCATCCTTCTTAGTCCGTTTCCTCTGCCTTCCTGGCTCTAGCCTTTCATCTTTCTCCTTATTGTCCCTTTTCCATTTGGTCGTCTTAACACCTTTGCTATCCCGTTTCTTGGGTCTTTTTGTGACTGTTTTATTCGAACTATCAATCTACCTCGCTTTCAAGCGTGTGACCCTAACCGACACAGCTAAATCGCCCACATTTATAGTCGCCCCGGATGTCATTGTGTTTGTCTGTAAAAAACAAACAACACACGTTACCAATAAGATAAAAGAAAGCTAAACATACGTTATGAGTAACAGTTTTATATAATTTCCATAATTACCTCTACGATTCCTTTTCAAGCGAATTATGGGTGTATCCGAGTCATAGTCTACACAATGTACAACATTTTAAGATACTAGACAAGATACGATGTATGAGAAAGGTATGTCTAATTGTTCACCTTTCTGCTTCGTTCGCTCTTCATTACAGTCGCCCCACCCGTCATTGTGTTTGTCTGTCAAAAACAAATAACACATGTTACCAATAGGATAAAAGAAAGCTAAACATACGTTATGAGTAGCAATTTTAAATTATTTCCATCATTACCTCTACGATTCCTTTTCAAGTGAATTATGGGTGTATCCGAGTCATAGTCTACACAAAATGAAACACAATGTATAACATTTTATGATGCTAGACAATAATAGTTCCATTACTCTCCTATTTGTACGCTTCAGTTTTAGTACATAACTAGGGCACGTTTGGTATCTCCAAAACTTTCACTTTTGGTGTCATTTGACCCTACCTTTTGGCTCGTGGGGTCATCCGATAGAATAACCACACTCTTAGCGGATCTTTCCTTTTTCTTTCGTTTGTAACAACAATAACAAAAAATGATCATCGCTCTATCGCCATACACATAACCACTGATTGTATGAACAATAACAAACCCCCCCCCCCCCACCCTGTGTACCCTCTATAACAAAACCCAAAACTATGTAACACCCCTATAACAACAAAAAAACCACTGTTATAACAACTATAAATTAAACTCTATCATCATATACATAAACTCAACTACTTTTATGGAAAAAACCACTGTTAACAAAACCCAAAACAAAACCCCCAAAATCGATATATTATAATCGTGTTTATTTGTGTATTCATAGAAAGATGAAACATAATAGGATGAAACATGATAAGTTGAAACAAACCATGAAACCATACCTTTCAGAAGAACGATTTCATTTCCGATGTCTACTTTTAAACGTCAGGCTCCACATGAATGCTCGCATATTATACTGTTCGTCGTCTTACACTGTTCGTCTTCTTCAGGTACTCTTCGTCTTCTTCAGGTTGAGATGATCGTTTGAGAGAGATGTAGGAGTGTAATTTTAAATTGAAATATGTATTATGTTCTGTATAATATAATATAGAAGCAAGAGAAAGTGTGTGACATGATAGGTACTGCCATGCAGCCATATGAATCCCAATGCAAAGCAAAATCCCATTTGTATCCTTATTGTAATATAATATAATATAATAAAAGAGACATTGATTTAATCAAAAGGTGGGACCATTAACCACAACCATTGATCATGCTAGAGTTTATAAGGTTTTCTATAAAACCTTACCCTGTTGATATGCGTGGTTTTAGTAAATTAAAAAGATATCATTTTCCTGTTGCCAAAAACTTTGATGTTTTAAATTCAGGACTTTGGTTTGGGTCAAATGACTGATTTTTACTAAACCGATTTTTACCAAGTTTTAAATTTATAAAGTAAACAATATTTACTTTAGAAAATAAAACCAACACATAGGCAGAGAACCTGACGTGCATAGTATAGTCTCTAGGGTAAGTATTGAGTATCGTATTCCAGAGTTCACACGTTCCCCTACTCAACTTTCCATCCATCAACTGATCGGGTTTTGAAAAGAAAAATAAAACAGAGGGGTTTTTTTAATAAAAACAGTTTTTAAAAAAGGTTTTGGTTTGTAAAATAAAAAGATAAAAATAGTAGAGTAGTATAATATGCATATATCGGGGTCCTTCATATAAGTAGTTAAGTTTATTATTAAAATTAATAATTTAAGTTAATTAACTGTGAGGAAGACGAGAGGGATCTTGAAGTGTTGACTCCTTCATAGAGAAGCGGAGGCCACTACTGAGTAGAATGCAAAACCTCTCCAGTGTGCGTCCACCTGGGGTACTCCGCCAGGGCCTCGCATATAGCGGGCTCCTCAAACCGCGGTCAAGTCTCTGGTCTTCGAACTTATCTTCTTCTTAAAATGGAGGCTTCACTTCCGACCTGGAACACCGTACACCTCACCTTAGCTCTCGCGTTTCATACCGAAGGATCTCTCCTTAGGGTCATTCTCGAGTGGACCAACAGCATATCCCCTAAGAAGGTTAACGATCATGAAGACCGATGGATCTCTCTTACAGTTGACTCAGGCGACTCATATCCCCATTGGTTAACGGCGTTGTACTAACGAGAACTAGATAAAAAATCCTTTATTTGTTTATCTTTTAAGTGTCACTTTAAAATTTAGTGATCAGTTAAATATAAAGTTGTTTAAATGGGCGACAATTTAATAACCCAACCTTTAACCTCCCAAGCTGAATGAAGTCCTTAACAAAGGTGGAACATAATCCTAAAGGCGTATGATACAAGATATCACTGGTGCGCCCGTAGAGAATCCTCCCTTTGCCAAGAAATTCACTCAACTACTGAATAAAATCCTTGATAAAGGTCGAACATAACCCTAAAGGCGTATGATACAAAAGATCACTAGTGCGCCCGTAGGGAATCCTCCCTTTACCAAGAAGATTACTCAGTCATCTGGTATGTACCAAAAATGTGTTACTCAGATCTGGCCCACTTCAGAAGCCGTTGCTTAGAATCCGGTTTGGATATCAGAAGCCCGAAGTATCTGTCTCACTACCGGTTTCCTCGCCTTGGATCTCGCTCGGGGCTACGAGAAGCTGATTATACCTCTAGTTATTTTAATTAAGTTAAAGTATGTTGAGTTATTAAGTTAATCATTATTCAAACCTGCCACAAAGATAAACAAATAAGGATTAGAAGAAGATAACAACACAAATAACTAAAAATAAACTACTAATAATAATAAAAGTCTACAAATCGAAATGGGTTCGTGATAATAGAAAGATACAACCATAAGATATGATCAACACATGAACATGGCTGCTCATAGACAAGCTCTCCACCTCCAAGTGATATGTAAATCTCATGATCCTCACGACCCTCGATGTTTATTACATAACTACTCTACGATCCTCTTATTGGCCAAGCCGATCAAGGTAGGACAGAGCCTAACCATTGAGACATGTTAGGAGGGCTAGTAGGCCTCCCACAAGACCCCAAGATCTCTTGAAGAAGCTTGGAGTTCGGCCCCAAGAGAGCACAAGAAGGGATGAACAAATGGTGAGGGTTAGCTTGCTATTTATAGACCTCCAGAGGCTGCACGGACGTGCCCAAGTGTGTCAAGGGCGTGCTTGCTGTCTCACGTACGTTCTGTTGCTGCATGGAAGATGTTGTCTGCACGTTTTGTCTGAGCACGGGGGTGCACATGAAGTTGGCATGGGCGTACATATATGTCTGTCTCTATTTTCTTGCTCTCTAAGTTTGTTGCGTTGTCTGCTCGGGTGCAAGGCCTTCGTGCAGGTGAGCGTGGGCGTGCTGGGTCACTTTGGGACTGATTTTAGCATCGTTTAAGTCTCGGGATTCTCTTTAAAATATACAGGGAACAAGCTTCAAGTCTGTTATCTTCAGGAATTTCCAGTTTTTTGCTTGTTTTCACCCGGAAATCCTTTGTCTCCGTCTTTGAGCTCCAGTTTCCTGAGAAATACAAATAGGAACTAATTAAGCACCAATTACCAACAATATAAGTCTAATTGTGACATATTATGGGACTGTTTATGCCTGTTTTATATGTTAATTCTGTGAGTTATCACCTATATATATATATATATGTGTGTGTGTGTGTGTGTATGTGTGTATGTTTGTGTGTGTATGTGTTACCTTACAAAACATTTAAATGGGTAAAGATGTAATCTCAATTAACAATTTTAGAAGATCTCCCTCTTGGCCCCGTCTTGTGTTGTTCCCTCCTTTGTCAACAGTGTTGCTCTTTTCTTCAACTTGTAACTTCGCGCCCTCGGTGATGACAAAATCTTGAAGCTGCTGTGATGACGCATGATCGGGACTCCTTTATTGGGTAAAGAAATGAAAGGCTAAGGCTCAAAGTGATTTTTTAGGGGAAAGGATTTATTTTTGGGGAGAAACCTAATTTCCTCTATCATTTTTATTTAATTACCGGTTTTAAAACAAGAAAATGTATAAACACACAAGTTCTAACCGAGTCGGGCTAATGTCGGAAATCTCCCGAGAAATGAAACCAGCAGTATATATGATGAATATCTGCAAGCGTAGTGCTCGTGCAAAGGCTCAAGAAACTCATATGGACAAAAAGGTAGGATAAGGTAGCGGTTTCAAGCATAACTTTTGGGGTGTTTTTCACGTGCCATGCAACCTATTTTTCTACTTTATTTTATTTTAAACGGATCTATTTGGTTTTATTAAAATCATCTAATTTCGACTGTCTTTTAATGTGAACCGTTCGGCATACATGCCTAATAGTGCTCACTCGGACGAGCCTAATAGACTATACAAACCTGTCAAAGTGACCGTAAATGACGCTACGGGTATCAAACTGCTAAGAGGGTACCAGACAACGCATACTCAATGACAAAATGACCCGCAAGATAAAACACTCAATGGCAAAATGACCAATAAGATAAGATAAAATAAAATAAGTAGTAATAATGGTCCACCCCACACTTATAATTTTGGTAAAAATATTAAGTGCAGAATAGAAAAAGGCAAGAGAAACTAATACTCCCCTGATAACGACGAATCCACTCACGTGTGAGTGAGACCTGCATCCTCCACGTAGAGACATCGAAATGGCGGCTCCCTAAATATCAAATTGCCCTCAACCTGTCCTAAAATACTAGAAAAGAAAATAAAATAAAAGTAACAAAGATAAATAAAACTAAGTCCTAAGATAGATACTAGTGCCTAGGCACTAGCGGGTGGTACGTGTCCAGCATGCAAATCAAACCAACATCCAAAGTATCCATACAGTCATCCTCAAACAACCACAAACGAAAATAAAAAGAAAATAAAATAGTGTTATGTAACTCTCATGATCCTCACAACCCTCGATGTTTATTGCATAAATACTCTACGATCCTCTTCTTGGCCAAGCCGATAAAGGTAGGACGAGGCCTAACCATTGAGAGATGTTAGGAGGGCTAGAAGGCCTCCCACAAGACCCCAAGATCTCTGGAAGAAGCTTGGAGTTCGGCCCCATGAGAGCACAAGAAGGGATGAACAAATGGTGAGGGTTAGCTTGCTATTTATAGACATCCAAAGGCTGCACGGGTGTGCCCAAGTGTGTCAAGGGCGTGCGTGCTGTCTCACGTATGTTCTGTTGCTGCATGGCAGATGATGTCTGTACGTTTTGTCTGAGCACGGGCGTGCACATGAAGTTGGCACGGGCATGCATGCATGTCTGTCTATCTCTGTTTTCTTGCTCTCCAAGTTTGTTGCGTTGTCTTCTCGCGTGGAGGGCCTTCGTGCAGGTGAGCGTGGGCGTGCTAGGTCACTTCAAGACTGATTTTAGCATTGTTTAAGTCCCGGGATTGTCTTCAAAACATATAGCGAACAGGCTTCAAGTCTGGTATCTTCAGGAATTTCCAGTTTTTGCTTGTTTTCACCCGGAAATCCTTTGTTTCCGTCTTGGAGCTCCAGTTTCCTGAGAAATACAAATAGGAACGAATTAAGCACCAAGTACCAACAATATAAGCCTAATTGTGACCTATTATGGGACTGTTTATGCCTGTTTTATATGTTAATTCTGTGAGTTATCACACGTATATATATATATGTGTGTGTGTGTGTGTGTGTTTGTGTGTGTATGTGTTACTTTACAAAACATTTTAATGGGTAAGATGTAATCTCAATTAACAATTTTAAAGCATAGGGTACAAGAGCTCTATGTATTTGTTCCTAGTTTGTCACATTTAATAAACTTCTCATAACTAATACATTAGTTAATTCACATGAGATTATTCAATTCGGTACATCCAGTATTATCTTTATAATACTTTAAATACACTATTTATATTTTTGTAATTAAATACTACTTCAATTAAGTACTATATTATTTAAATAGTTAAGTATATAATTAATAACTATTTATAATAATAATAATAATACCCAAATATAATCAGTGTTTAAGGCATGTAGGGTTAGATTGCGCTTTTCAAAAGATATATATATATATATATATATACTATATTATAATGCATGAGCCAAGGACTTCTTAAATCTTAAGTAATACAAATATAATTGCTTAAGGTACAACACTTAATACACATAAAAAATAATTTTTAAGGGTAAATATGTCTTTTAGTTAATGTCTAACAAATTAAACTATAAAATTGCTTCTAGAAGCATAGCATACAAGAGGAGGTTATAAATCACTTTAAAAAACTTAAACTATAAACCGAAATATGTGGAAGAGGAGCAAGATCTCAGGAGAGGAAAAAAACTTCTCCCGCCTATAAATCACTTTATCATCATTCCTAAATACTCACAGTCACATTCATATTTTGAATTCCCCATTGTACAGAAAAATCAAAGAGATAAAGCCAAACATACATTCTTGATTTTTATTTACTCTAAATTTTAAGAATCGACATGTAATAGATGGTGGTGTTGATTTGTGTTCTTTGCTTTGCAGATCTGCAGTTTGCAAGAAATGAGAGCCGGAGCACCAATGTGGCTATTAATGAAGAACAACGTAATCAGATTCTTAATCAACCTTCATATGCTTCTTCTCTGCAACATGTTTGATACATTTTTAAAAACTATATGATAAATTGATGATCAATGATATTTAGTATTGATTTGTTGTTACTTTTGAACAGGGTGGAAATATGGATCCTTTTTCTCCATATATATGTAGGCTTTGGTAGCTATGTGATGAGAATGACGATGCAACGAGTAGAGTTGCTGCCTCCAAAATAGATCCTACTGGTATCTACTGGTATTTGTAAATCTTATCTTCATATTTCGCTTATTTGAAAGACAAAAGGTAGTTTGATTTGGTTAATCTTAAACCATATATTTGATCCAACGCTAAAGGTTAGGCATGTATTTTTAAGTTTATACTGGAATTGTCACCAATCTCATTTTTTAATTGTTTGCAGCAACCCTCTAATGCATCAAAACCAATCACATCCGATAACATCCACCAAGTTTTTGACAACCTTGAGAAAAGTTGACACATGGAGACCTGGCAAGGTTTGCTTAATCAGTAAAGATATATTTGTGTGTTTTGATTGACCAAGCCATTGGCATTAAAGGAATCTCAACTCAAACATAAAGAGGTTGAACTTTGTTACTCTATTTTTTATTTTCTTTTTGCAGACTATAATAATCCTATTGAGGCAGGTATTTTTTTTTTGTTGATATCATTTATTCATTTGAAGCAAAAGCACAACCTGTAAGTTACTGTTATGCTAACCATGACTATTATTTATTTGAGTTGGGACTATTTCATTTGATTGAATTTCTTAGATTCGGTTCGAATATTATTAGGACGTTTGGATTTCGATACTAATTCTCTTGATGTTCCTGGTCTTTGAGCCGCAATTCCGGTAAGTTACTTATTGAATAAGATAATTGGTATTGTCGTCCCTTAAGCTTGCTAACCATAATTGTCGATGACCATGTAGAGTGCGCAGATAGATATGAGCAATCAAGGGAGGTAGAGTTACTACATGTAATACATACAAAAGAAGAGGATGGTGCATGCTATGTTGTGTAGTAAGAGACTAAGAGAGGATCACAAAGTATGCACTGAAGCACATAATGTGTATATACTCCATGCTGATTGTTAAAGGTTTGACTTTTGAGGGTGCATGTTATAGTTTTGAAGTTAATTGAAAACTTTTGACAATTGTAACATGGGAAACTCATGAAAATTGTCTATTATTATCTATTAACCTGAGATTCTCTTTATGAGAGAAAATTACCAAGAGAAAATGATGCAGTTGGCCATTTGTGATCATGAAAAATTTTAAGCATATATGCGACAATCAATTTAGGTAGTAATGATAAAACAATGCACGGTTAATGGTGTAATATATAAAAAAAAATAAGGTTTTAGGGCAATAATTCTACTTGGTTTTAGACATTTATATCATTGAGTGTGGCTTGCCTCCAAAAACTGACATCATGTTCATATTACTAAGAGTGGCATTTGAGACTTTTTAGCTAAATTTCCACCTAACTCAACATGGTTAGTTTAAAAAAAAAACAGTTAGTTGATCACCATTTCCACGTGTATTTTAAAGTTTAAACACATTCTTTGTAAATTGGATAATTTAATGAGAAGTGTAAGGCTTATGAGTAAAATTGATATTTTCTTATGTTCGTTATTATTTAATTGAGATTTACAAGGCTTGAAACATAGATAGACGATATCGATGCACCGATTAAAAAACTTATAGATGCATTATATGATATATCACGAGTTAATTGATAAATTAACATAAAACAAGCATCACGTTGTAAATTGTTGCTCCCGCCGCATCGCGCGGGTTTCCTACTAGTATATATATATATATATATATATATATATATATAGAGAGAGAGAGAGAGAGTAGCTTTAAGTACCTCGTGCGTTGCAATGGGACTGTCTATTTTAACACAAATTAGACGTAAAACGTTGAACCACACATGCGCGTTAAAAAGTGTTAACTCACAAATTTAGACCAAAACATAAAACACTACGGTGAAAAAAGGTAACTAAGTCAAAACATAACAAAGCCCAAGTAAAAAGGCAAATGAAATGAGATAGACATATATAATAACTATTTATCAATATAGCAATATATAATGACTTTTTCTACCATCCGTACTTCGTGATGGGTTCAAAACAAAATAAAAATAAGCAAATCATGATAATGCATAATACGTTGTTCTGGTCTGGACCGTGTTTTGAGCATCAAAATGTAAATAAAAAACTCATCGTGAAAGCTATGGTGAATAAATATATTTTTTATATAAAACACACATACTTGACTATGTTTGAAAGGGGAAAAAACTTTATTAAGTTTAGACGTATAGTAACTTATTAAAGTTCAGGAGTAACAAAGTAATTAATTAAAAAAATTAAGTTCAACAAATAAAATGTAGGGGCAAATTTAAAATAGGAAATTAATGTTTAAGGAGTCAACATAGAAAATAAAAAAGTTACTTAATTGGTCAAAGTATGAAAAATAAATATATACTAGTGTGAATCAAGGCGCGCGCTGTGCGCCTAACAATTCTGTCTATCAAAGCGTGCGTTGTGCACCTTGCAATTTTGTTTTGTCATTATTGTACAGAGCCCATACGATGTTTTAAAACGTTTAATGTGCAAATCATAAATTAGTGGTATTGAAAAGCGAGCCTTATAAGCAGCCTGCAAAACTTCTAAGGCTGGTATGACAAGATTAACGAACTCATTTTGCACAATGCATAAACTCAATCAACCCGTTTGAAATATGTGGACCTGAGTAGAGAGAAACGAACTCATGCTGAATTCAAGGTGTTGTGTTAGAAGCAATAGTTTGTTTAACCCTGTGCAACAACAAAGTTGCATTTGTTCACACATTTATGCATGTTCGTTTGAAGCGTTATAGGTTGTTGGTTTCCTAACATATTTTCCCATAGAGCAGTTACAGGAAATATATGCATTTCATAAATTGAAACAGAAATCAGTCGATTAATTTTAAAAAGCGCTCAAACGCCTAACGTCTTGACGTGGGCTTACATACACATCTGGGACAAGATTGTGTTGTTTCAAAAGGCTGCATACATACATTGTTAAATCAAAACATTAATACATTTCATTCATTTACATATATTTTGAAACCAAAACAGTCAAATACACATCTTCGTACTGACTTCCTACATACAGACCTTATATTACTTCGTATTTGCATTTACGCTTTCTAAAACCATTACCCAAAAAAACATTCCCAAAAGCTACTAACTTCATACTTTCTACATTGCCAAAACTCATCATGATTGGTTTTACCTCTTTATAAATAAATACTGGAACAGCAATACTGCCGCAACCCCAATAAACAGTTTGATCGATATGTAACGATACAGCTGAAGTTTGGTTTTGAGGCATGTGTTCTCCTCCTGTAATATCACTTTGTCTACCTCCAAGCTTTCAATCTTGGTCTTCAATGTCTTTTTCTGCATTTCAACTGACTTGTTTTTGGCCTCATTTGAAATCAGGGCATCGATTTCATCTTTCCAGACAAAGAAGTTGCAATATGTCCTCCTCTGACATATGATATTTTAAAAAATAAGTTCAATTAATTAACACATAACCGCAAAAGATTACATCAAGATAGCGGGCAGGCGGGCAACAAGCTGCGCCGCCACCCCTTTCTGGACGGCAAACTCTAACCTACTAAACACGAACCCATGCCCCCCGGAGTTGAGACACTGCTATGGATAACCCTTGGACTCTGGTCAGGAAACGGATGGCTTGCGGTGCCAAGGAGCCAAAGGTATAAAAAAGCTTTCAAGCTTAAGAATAAGAAAACTAATAAGAACGAAATTGCATGGCAAAGATTTGAAACTTATGAATCAGTAAATGAACGTACAATCCAAAAGGAACAGCCATACAACCTCTGACCTGGTCTGCTACTACGATTTCCTACTGTTCATATCATTGCGATCATGTCATGATGGTAATATATGTTTCCATTAGTGCCAACTTTAAATATTTTTGGTTGTTTAGTTTGAACGGATTTAGAAGACATGTTTTGTGAACCTAGGTTTTGGAAGCGTGTCAATTGGAACGATGGAGTGAAGGAGTTTGTGGAGAGTAATGTGGAGTAATTTAAGTAATGAAATGGCCCACATATGAATCAACCTAACACAACTGTCATCTATATTTTTCCAATTGGGGCTGCATTTGGAGGCTATTTATTTATACTAGGAGTGACCCCACGCTATGCGGCGGGACAAACCAATTTTAGATGAAAGTTAAATGAAAATGTAGACGAAATAGTAATTATCACACTAATAAAAAAACCTAAAACTAAAATATTGTAAAAATAAAGAAAATGCTTTAGTTTTCCTAGCGCTAGTCGGTTTTAGGAGGTTTGGTTTATTTTTGGTCCATCTTGGTTTCTAGCACGTGCCGATTTAGCCAAAGAACTTAAAATAACCAAAACATGCTTTCAACCCAAACTGGCATGAGAACAAAATGGGTTATCTCTAGGGTAATTTAATGTAATGGACACTTTTCAAGCCCTTTTTTTCTATTTTGTTGTCAAAGAAGTTGAAATATAAGTTTCTTAAAACATCACTTCAATGTCCATTTAGCCTTAACAATTTCATTTATTCGGAAGCATGAATAGAAAACTTGAATTGCAATGAGTCCATCTCCCCACATACCTTCCAATTATACTCTGTGCATGGGTCATTTTTTATATAATGTTCCTAATAAGTAATGCAATGCTTTTTAGGAACGTCGGTACAAAAAAAAAGTATAATATATAGTTGGATTTAGTAGACAAGTTATATTTTTTAAACATTTGATAAACAGATCAATAACTTAATATTATTACATATCATATTAAATATTGTTATTTTAATTTAAATAATATCATGCAATCGATAAACGGTATGATGTTTTGAAATATATAACTTTAAATCTTTTATTACATATAATTAATAATGTTTTGATAAATTTCTTTAATTTTATTTCGTTCTAATTATATATGTATATGTATTTCTACCTAGTTTTTGTTTATTTATATAAGTATAATAATTATTGTTGAGAAAATGCATTTAGTTGATTTAATTAGAGTTAGAAGTTCATTAAATAAAGTATTAATTAGTTAGAAGTTTATATTAAATAATGTATTAATGTTTATTAAGATTTGAGGTAAATTACAATTATGTCCTTATCTAATGAAGTTAAATGACCTTGTTGTCCATCCAGAATGTATTATATAGTAGTATAGATAACATAAAAACTAAAACTCTTATTAATATAGTGTTTCTTTGCTGATGTTAACTTTAAAGGTTCCATATTAAAAGCTGAAAACATTAACCAAGATGCACAAAACCATATTAATAATCAATCAAATAATTGTTAAAAAAATAATGTATTGTATTGTATTGTGTTTTATATGAAGTTAGATATACAAACTTTAATATATTACAAAAGTTGAAATCGTAGGTTTACCTTGCATAGTTCAACATAAGAACCAATGAAGGTTGGGTAGACCTGCATTAAGTAATCTATTATGAGGACTGCAATTGTGTTTTGTGTGATGTTTAAAAATAGTTGTATGTTACAACCTGCATTTTGCGTCTTATGTTAGGACATTGGTTATCTGCAAACGTGCGCATATTTGCGCTATCAAACTGAGAATACACAACCATACATTCATTTTATCTACATAATAACGAAGCATTTATCTATATACATACATAACATGGGTCATATTGTTTGGCCTTTTTAACAAAAGATAAGACGTCTTCTAATTAGCAGTCACTACGGTTTGTGCTTCTTTGCTTTGTTCATGGTGGTGGTATCGTCTGCAAGATCTTTTGACAAAGGCTGTGGTACGAGGCATTGGTGCTGGAGTTGGTGGCTGCGGGGTGGCAGAGGCTGTTGGAGTTAGCGACGCTCGCGTGGCAGAGGTACCTTCACCGCTATGTTTTTCTATTATGTAGGCTTTGTTTACGTGCAGCGCATCTCGTTGTCTCTTTGAATCTGGATATGAAACTGTGCCTCTTGATTTTCAATCTCCTGGAAGGCGTCATATGGATTGTTCATTGCTAACACCTCATCACATGAAACTGTGCCACTTTGTCAAAAATTGTTCCTTCAATGCTTCCTGTACCATCCGTAATTGTGGCGGGTACTCGGTACCTTGGAAAATAATATTTAGCCTGCTTAATGGATATGTGAACATGATGATATGGTACTTACATGTTGCTAGCCATTTCAAGGTTCCTATCACGTGTGCAATACCAGTTTTTTGTTTTTCCATACACTGATTGATGGCACGTTTTTGTAATGCCATTCTTTGTATGCATGCACCTCACTTATATGACCAGTAACAATGAAGGTTTTCCCCTGTTGTTTTAATAATATCAGAATAATAGTTTGGTTCTGATTTATTTTATAGTTAATAATATATTTACCTGCATGTCTTTTTTTCTAACTGTAAGATGTCTGAAAGTGCAGTGGTATTGATGACAATCGTTGGTGTTGCAGTGGTAGCTGGAATTCCAGACGCGAAGATGTTATAGAAAAGGTTTAGTGAAATTGTCATGTATTGTGTCTATAAATGTAAAACATATTTACTTACAGGTCTTGTAACTAGCCAGTTTCAACAGCTGTCGGATTTAAATACACATATGTACCATCTGTGCATTTCAGTTGTAATGTACCTGTGTCAAAGCGACGGTAGTCGTTGTTTAAGAACTGACCTGTTATGTGATTGTGTGAGAATTAATAAAAGTAGAAGTTTACCTACAAAATCATGAACCCTTAGA
This sequence comes from Ambrosia artemisiifolia, assembly GCA_032199755.1. Lineage (NCBI taxonomy): Eukaryota > Viridiplantae > Streptophyta > Magnoliopsida > Asterales > Asteraceae > Ambrosia > Ambrosia artemisiifolia. The sequence continues at coordinate 13,734,537 of CM063521.1, forward strand.
GAAGGAAATCCAAGTATAACCGGCTTTTGAGTTGTCTCGATCGGGTTTCCGTTGAATCTAACAGGTGAATTAATGATGTGGCTCCTTAACGCCACTGTCATTTGCTTGTTACTGAAATATTTTGGCCAAGGTGTCATAAGTTTTTGTTTCTCAAACAGAACATTGTGTATGCACATAATAAATGTTAAGGACAATGGAATTGAGTTGAAAGAATATATAAACCTGCAATCTGTTATGGTCATGATGATATATGGTTTGTCAGGCCGAATGGCTTGTAGAATTCCTATGTAGTCTGTAAAATTTATGAAAATTAATATTAGCATGTGTTCAGAAGAAAATGATGGGGAAAAGAGTTGGAAAAAGTTAGCCATACCAACAATGCCTCTGTTTTTTTTAATTGTATCACCAAACCTTTCCGCGTAGCAAATTCATAGTATTCGTTTTGGATGTATTCTATGTCTGGAATAGGAGAGAAAATAGATGCTTTGCCAACACGTATCATTGTCGGATGTGATACATTGCTTGTATACTCAGCGGCTTCTACACAAACATATCCATCAAGAAGCATGATCCAAGCTTTAGCTTTGACTTTACAGCATCTCTTTTGTCACCTTTTACCATCGCCTGTATTGCACCTCCCTTGAAAAACTTTTTGTTTAGTTTAGGAACAGTTTATATAAACATTTTTCATGACAATGTTCGATGCAATACCTGCTTATCCACAAGCAAAAAATGATATTCATGCTATCTGTTATCGGGAACCCATTCTCGTATCACACGAACATCCAAGGCTGGTGTCTCGCCTTTAGCCTTAAGCATGAATATGCCTTTGTTGTCCATCAGTCACTTCCTGGAAATAAGCAGTAAATGAAAATAAATCTACTGGCCTTTTTTGTATAATTTTATATGAGTTGGCAGTTGTTTGATTAACATTAGTAAACATAGAACATGTAAAGTCTCTAAATTATAGTGAACTTGAGTCTCATATCATGATATTGCAAGCAGCAAACATATATTATGCAGAAAAGAAGTGAAAGTTTTGTTATAGGACATTGAAAACCTGGTTAACACTAATCTGATTTAGCATGTCTTTATAAACAATATTTAAAGTTCTATTGTTGTATGCGTCATTGTCATCTTTCGTGAGTATTTTTAAAGAATCTGGAAAGGTTGCCCTGGATAAAGCAACATAAAGCTGGCCGTGGCTAAAGTTCTATTGTTGTATGCGTCATTGTCATCTTTCATTGTCATCTTTCGTGAGTATTTTTATTGGAAATTTCCGCCTAGTAAACACAAAAGGGAGGTCTTTTGAATTTTGTACGAAGTTAATCTAGCTTCAACAACACGTGTCATCAACTGTGACACTAACAATCTGGTTCCGTTACATAAACCATTTTTTGGATCAAGGTTGCGCATTAAAATTACTGGACTGTTTTTTTAATCTGCAAACAATGAGGTAGCACGCCACTGAAATTAAGAACGTTTAAGTATTCCACAGGGTACATAGCCTCGACCTCTTGTGCATTTTTCGAATGCGGAACCATGGAATCAGTACTGAAGTATGAAACACATACGCCTGGCGATATTGATTGCACCATCTTGTTTATCTCATCTGCTGTTTTATTCTTGGGGCAAATAATCGCTCGTTCAACGATTGTTGATGGTGTTGGATTTTGCAAGATATCATTATTATAGATGAAATGGATTAACTGATCTAGTTTGCTTCCATCACCTTGTAACAAAAATTCTGTTGGAATAACAATTCACCTGGCATCTTTTTGTAATGGATCAATCGGTAAGCCTTCATCACCATCACCAATTCTCAAAAGCCATGATGCAAAACCCTTGAGGCGTTGTTCATTTCCTGATGTTGTAGCAGCAGCCGTTAGGCGTAAATTTTCAGTTAATTTAAATATGGTCAGATATTTCCAAAGGTAGGATTTTGTCAAGCATGATTCTAGAATTTCAACCTTTGAACATTTTGGTTTTACTCGTAAAGTTTGCCTGAAATCGCCTCCGAACAAAACAGACTTCCCAACAAAAGGCTGCGAAACATTATCTGTAAGATCCTGCAATGTTTTATCAAGTGATTAGAAGCATCGTCGATCATTCATTAGCGCTTCATCCCAAATTATAAGCCTTGTTTCTAACAGTTGCTAGCAAAGGTTAGTTTTTTTTTAATGTCGCAAACTGATTCTTCAGTTAGCTCTAATGGTATTTTAAAGCGCGAATGCGCTGTTCGTCCCGCAGGTAGTAAAAACAAGGCAATGCCTGAAGCCGCAACAGCAAGTACATCCTGACGAACATATCACAACGCAGCAATTAAAGTTTTCCATAAATACGTCTTACCGGTGCTGCCATGACCATACACAAAAAAAAACATGATCTGAGTAGACGTTTTTATAGAATTCATAACAGCATCATATATTGGCATTTGTTGTGGTGTAGCCTTGAATGAAGCGATACATGCTCATCTTTCAATGCTTGTCTATCATAATTTTTTTCCTCTAGAAGCAAACTGTTTTGCAAAACAGATACAACAGATGAATCAGGAAGTGGTAGGCCAAAATCTGATAAAGATAAAGGTGTTCAGTTTGAGTTTAGTATTGTTTCAATTTCGTGTAAAACAAAATTTTTCAGGTCGCTGTCGTTCTGCACACTAGAGTTGTCAACTAATGCTTGGCGAACATTGTAATTAATGTCATCCAACATACATTGCCAGTTCTGTTCCCACAGTTTTAGAGGATTTGAGATGTCACAATATAGAAGCAGGTATACAAATAGAGCTCTAAGTTCCTTGGCAGAACCCCATTCAGCAGCCTCACTGATTGCAGTGTTCCATTCCTTGTCATCACCAGTTAGGCCTAGTTTCTCGCACGCCTCCCTGAAAGTTGGTATGACGATGCCATCTACTGTTCGAACATCTGAATAAGAGTGACATCCTCTTTGGTAATTCAGTAGTAGCCTTAGATAAAACAACTCACCAGATGTTGGGTGCACGTATGACAGTCTACCTACTGGTGGTGTTCGTTTAGAAATCCTGCGCATCAACTTTTGCCCATTAGCATCCCATCTGAACTTTGAAAGGTAATCAATATAACGCAGATCTAACCCAACAATGTCTGATATGTCCTCTTTAGATGCCTCTTTTTTATTACTAACAAACCACCCTGTCAACGTTGTTTTGCCCACATTCGGACAGTTAGCTACTTTGGTTAGCCGCGCAGAATGTCTAAATGTCAGATTTTGTTTACCTTCCAGGTGGACTGCTAGTATCTGAACTGATGGGCGTCGGCGATGTATTGGAAAAGTAAATATTCTCCATGCAGCCTCTTGCGGACAAATGAACCAAGCATCCACATAGTTGCTGATTTCATCAACCACTACAGCGTCTGTAACACTTGTGTTTTGTGATGTATCATCGACACTTGTTAATGAATAATGTATTTTGTCAGCATCCTTTGATATATACTTAAACAAACACTTAATCATCATTGACCACCCGCAATACTCAACATTTATATGGGTGTCAAAACGCCGCAACAATGCTGCATTGTAAGGAACCACATAACCATTGTCAAGAGGAACACCATTTTTGATGTACGAATACGCAGACGAAGACCTCCTGTAATGAACATAGCCAGCACAATCAAAGCGCGTGGCTATTTCATATGGTTTTGGGATTTTCTTGGAACAAACGCCATCTTTCATGCAAGGTGAATATAACCTAGCCAACCCACACGACCCATGAAGCATGAAATCGGTAACTATTCTTTGCAGTAATGACTGCGCTATTGGGTTAGGCAGCTCAGCAGATATGTACTGATCAACTTGTTCTGGAGTACGAATAATGTACGCACTGGAAACCCATAACAGCGTATGACAATGAGGAAGAACTCTTTTTTGGAACTCAATGGTATAGAGATCTGCAACAATACATCATGGTAAAATTAACAGAGGCATTGGTACAAACGAAAAACAGTGATTTATGAGCACCAAATATTGATACATGCTGTCACATCTCCAAAAGGTTTTGCATCCCTAAGGTATTTAATAAATGATCGAACTTCCAGCTGGAAAACTCTTGCAATAATGTCTGGCCTGTCTTGCACGCTAGAGACGCCAGCACGTACAATTTCGCTTGTGATTTCTGGCCAACGAATGTTGCACGTGAAGGTTATAATGTACTGTGGATTCCCATAAACACGACACAACGCTAGCGCATCCTGATAGTGTTTATACATATACCTGGGCCCACCTGTAAATGAAGAAGGTAAAAAGACCCGTTTGCCTACATTACAGCCTTTTACATCACCTTTTGATATTGCATCGTGAACACCATCTAAAAACTCACAGCTAAATTCATTTTGGTTTGCACGAACGTATTGCAAGCGACATTGTTCAATACAAAGGTACACGTCAACCAAATATTGCTGAAATAACCTTGATGCCTTTAATAAATGTGTATACACATTATGGCGATCATGAATCTGATAACTGTAGTATGTTAGCAGGCTCATGCTATGATCATCAGCGGGCACTATATTAGACACTTCATTCGTCAGGTCATAAGACATTGTTGTTGCATCCTCAACCAACAGGAGTTCCGGCGACCAACCTTGTTCACCACGCGGAAACAATAGTGGATATTAAAGTGGCATGTATGACGCGTGCAAATTACTGACCCGATGCGGTGTGTTATCTTTGCTTCTAATAATGATATCAAAAGATTCAGAAGCTGGATTTGCATCACATATGATTGCACCAATAGTACTTGATGAAGGCACATCATAACGACTATCAACAGCACGGCTATAAAGCTTTATTGCAAATTATGGTATTTCCGGTTAGGAAAATAATTCACTGGCAGACTTAAAAAGCTTCAAATATTCATTTTCTTGTTCTAACATGCAGGCAATGGCTGCCACCACATCTGGACATAAACTATTTTTATCACCGCCAGTAAAGAAACAAAGCCTGTTCTTAACATCATTTAACGGATCAAAAATATACAACTGCAAAAACCTGGGTTTGTCACCAGGAGCCGGGCATAAAGATCCTAATCAGTGGGAAATTTGGCCAGCAACTTTAAAGACGTAAGGCCCAACGCCTTGGTTAACCGACTCGTCAACTGTGGTGCCAAAATAGGTCATAGAAAACATTGAATTGTACACCCGTATATTCATAAGGAAGTTCGGATCTTTAAACAATTCTTTCATAAGACGTGGTGGCTCTAATGGGTATTCAATCTGAACCCTTCCAGCTTTGCAGCATCTATTGAACCTTGGAGGACAACTCTTCAGAACTGATGTTACTCGCTCCTCAAGCCAAAACAAAGCGCCACAATACTCGTAAACCTCTTCACAGGGCCCCATATCGACATAATCAGGCGATTTGTAAAAATTCAGATGCAGACAAAGTGCGACGGTATCTAGATCGCAACATTGAAGCTCTATAAGAAACCTGGCAACTGGATGGAGACGTTTCCTGCTGAGTATTAGTACTGCTAATTCAGCGTCGTTTTGAGCGTGCAGCAGATGATGAACCAACATGACCATCATCAACTGTTACAGTTCGGTTCTGTTTATATACAGAAGGCGACATATACGACGACCCAAGGCGCCACACACGCCTCAACACTCTCTTTACCACTACGCCTCCCACACGACGCCAAAGAAGACGATCCAACAGCAACGTTCACACCTATATCCTGCCTGTGTGTACCGGACGCCACCAACACCTCATCGCTCTCTTTACCAGCACGCCTCCCACACGACGCCGAAGAAGAAATAATAAGTTCACCTACATTATCCAAACAAAGTAACAACGAAATACCGGAAACACATGCTTTCCAAAGTCATACCATTACATCCTTAAAAACTGACAACCTACCCACTCAACAACAGCTTTATACTCAAAAAACATACTTAACAACACTGAATTAAAATGCAGCTTCCGTGAACACTTAAAAAATGTACAAGAAATCAAATAACACACACATGCAACATATATACACAGTGGCATTAAAAGTTTACATGTCAACAAAACAAAACCAGCTTATTACTTAAACAACATACATAATAATACCGAAACAAAATGCAGATGATCCAATAATACTGACATGAAATGCACCTTCTTTGAACATTAAAAAAATGTAATACGAATTATGCTACAAAGATATCAACAAATAAATACAACAACAAAGGTGTAAATCAGCATGTAAACCTGAGGTTACCTTCACTTTTTGAAGAAAGGAAGAAAAAATAAAAGTACGCAGGAAAATTATATAATTATGGTATAATAATCCTTTATACATCTCACTAACCATGCAATTTATTTTTAACACTTGTTAGGACACGTCACCAAACTAAACACGTGGCTAAACAGGTTGATTAACTTTATGAAATTTAATTAGCATAAAAAACCGGGACCAAAGGATTCGAACCCGGCCAGCTTATCAGTAAACACAGACGACAACCACCAGGCCAAGACTTTAAACTTGCTTAGAACATGGGAAAAATTTAATAAAAACTAAACAAACCGAGTGGGCCAAGCCTCATTAATTAAGTTATTGTTCAAATCTTATGGGTATTAATATATTTATAATTATTTACCAAGTTTGTTTTAAATAATTGGATTATTACACACACATATATATGTGATCATGTGAAATCAAGTTAATTGGGAACTGTAAGAACTATTTTGAACCACTCATTTTTCTAAGCATTTTTTTTGTTAACTCACAAATTTTCCAGTTAGTTTTTTTTATTTCATTTATACACATGTGTATATATATGTCTAAAATTTAAGAATAAGTATTGTACATATATGTTTTGATAATGTACAAAAGAAGATTTTGTTCTAAACATGTTATTTAATTCATATATGCGAACATACGTGTTTAAATTTGAAAAATAAATATCGTATAAATAATACTTATATATCGTATGAACATACGTGTTCTATAATACTTGACATATATAGAACACGATACAATTTGTTTGCTATACTTTTAGTATAGATATAATTTACTGTGTAATAAAATGTATATTTAAATATAAAAGATAAGTACTTACATTTACATAAAACCTATATATTAAAAAGTCATAACAGAAGAAAATTAATTTTCGTTTACAAAAATAACACAAATAATGACAACTAAATAGGTGCAAATTCTGGTTTTATATTGACATAGTTAAAGTCATTGTGTTTAAGTTTATATGTATGCGCTTGTTGGTTTGGCCCAGGTAGCGACTCGCTTAATGAGCCTGGGTGAGACTTTAGATGTATGTTTTTGTTTTTGTTGGTGGAATAAAGTTTCGTTTGAATGTTAAAAAAAAAATAGGTGCAAATTATTAAAGAACACGCAAAATCTGCGGTTGCTACCGTTAGATCCACTCAATCTAACTGAAAATAAAGTCCCTCTCCCAAACACAAGTTGATGCCGCTTCGAATTGACTCTATACACCTATCATTATTAATGAAGATTTATTAATACATCATAAATAATAGTGAAATATCCAACGCAACTAATACTGTTTGGTTTATCTAGGAGCTTACATGCATACCTATGGTTTTTTTTTTAAGGGCCAACATAAAATTTTATTAATCGTCAATGCTAACGGAATACTAGCGAAACCCCATATACACACCACGAAAACAAAATAACATACAAGACCAATTATTTCATCGCCAACCTACTCTATCCAAGTTAAAACTTCTCCAAATGGCCCAATTCAGGTACGAACATCTGGCCCTCGACTTGACCCACAAAAAACTTCTTGATATGATTTCACCAACCACGCAACCCAAGTCTCCTCTCTTTTGTGAAAACACCAACTCGTTCCGGTACTTCCAAATGCACCAAATAGTAGTTTGACAAACCGCATACACCGCCTTCTTGAATTTATCCGATCGCCTCACGAACTTATAAAGATCCAACAGGTCCGAAAACCCGAAAGCAAAAAACGGTTGCAACCTGCACCATAATGAGACAGCCGACCATACCAACTGAGCAAAGCCACATGACACGAACAAGTGATCAATGGTCTCCTCGGCCTCGCCGCAAATTGGACAATAGCAAGAACCGACTTGAACCCCTCACCTTTATAGAGCCGTTAATGTTGGAAGTCTCTATAACTCCGCCGGCCAAGACACGATCCCAATTTTCTTCGGAACCCAGCTACACCACTTAAAAAGCCATTGCACGTTGTCATACCTTAGGTCGTTGAGAATCGCCTTCAAACTTTTAACCGAGAAGCCACCCAACCCACCCGGATGACAAACCCAATAATCCCCAACCCCATTAAGAATCTGCCCCACAACCCAATGTTCCAATAGGCCTAGCTCATCAAGTTACAACCCATTTTGCAGCTCCCTTATCCATTCCCACCCAAACCCGATATGCCCCAAACCCACCGTGTTTGCAACCATCGCCTCTTGGAACCTTTCTAGCTCGAAAAGAATAAGGAATTCTTGGTATAACGGGACACCCGATACCCAACAATCCAGCCAAAAACGAACCGAAGAACCCGATCCCACAACCCCCGGATAGTCGACGCCACATCAAAGCCCAAACCCCGAATGTCCGAAACCGCTTTGCTAATTTGTTTCCAAATCCCACCATACGATAATTTTACTGGAATAAAATTCCAACTCCTCGAACTATGGTGTAGCGCCCATACAACCTTCCTCCATAACCCGTTCTCATCCACCTTAAATCTCCACCACCACTTTGCCAACATTGCCGAATTCGCATCTCTTAAAGACCTGAAACCCAAACCCCCATACTCGACCGACGCAATAACCTTTTGCCACGCCACCCAATTTAGCCTCTCCTTTTCGTCACATCCACCCCAAAAAAATACTCTTCTAATTCTATCAAGAGGTTCTATAACCCGTTCCGGAGCCCGATACAACGAAAAATAATAAGTAGGATGCGAGTTTAGGACAGATTTAATCAACATGATTCTACCCCCAAAAGACAATGTCTTCACATACCTATGGGCTACGGAGTTCTACAACCATCCATTATTATTACTAGTAGGAAACCCATGTGATACTGCGGAAGCGACATTTTATATTGCGGTACTTATTTCAAATTCGTATAATATCTGTTGTAGCAGCATTGCAATGGATATACGTCATAAGTGTTACACATGTCTAGTAACTAAAAAGATTTAACATTTAAATTATAAAGTATTTCAAGATACATTTGATAAAATAAAGTAACATACGAAAGGAAAACTAAGTATTAAATAAGGGTGCAAACGAGTTGAGCTGCTCTCGAGCTACTCGAGCACGGCTTGGTAAAAAGATCGAAACGAGCCGAGTCTTATCAAGCTCGAGCCAAGCTTAAGCCTAAAACAAAGCTCGTTTATTTATTGGGCCCGATCTCGAGCCTGGCATGTGAAGCTTGTTAGGCTCGTCGAGCCTTATAGAGCTTAGTGTAATATTTTTTTTAAAAAAATATTTAATAATATTTACCACTCATTTAAAGTTGTTTAGTAAACGAGCCCGAGCTCAAGCTTCACTTATCGAGCTCACGAGCCTAAACAAACTATTATTTATATTATTTTTATTTAATATATTAATTAATAGATACTAAACGAGCCGAGTCCGAGATTGAGAAATTACCAACAAGCTAAGCTCGAGCTCTTATAAGTTAATGGTGCTTGAGCTCGAGCCTGGTCGAGCTTGGGCTCGGCTCATTTGCACCACCAGTATTAATAAACATAAAAGTTGAAAACTAAAAGCTCAAGTGTGACCTACTTGAATCATGAGATCAATTTAGTCATACGTCTTCCAAATCAGCATTATCTTCTCTATATTGTCTACTCACCATTCGTCATTAAGAGCGATCCCGACGATTTCTTATATATCTTCATGTTTGATTATTTCATCTTTTAGAGGATGAGATTTTTTTTCATCAATCAAAAGCTAGAACAACATTTTCAGCATACACATGTATTTTTATTTTCTTGTTAATTTGCAACGTCAACATGATAATTAAAATGAAGAAAAATCATATAATAACTGACTAAATTAAATGAAAAGTTATTGGAATGAACAAAATAAAATACGATACTAAAAATAACACAACTTTAAAGAAACATATAATATTAAACCACATAAAGTCTATTGCGCTTCTGAATTGACACTTAGGGTATCTTAAATGGAGTTTTCAGTTTAGTGCTTGAATCTGAAGTATCATCAAATACTTCTTCTTTGTCATTTCCATCATAATCTTTTAGATCAACTTGACTCCATTTCCATTCTGAGAGCCTATTGGATCTCTTCCTATTAGTTTCATGCATCCGACCTTTAAAAAATTTAAAATATTTAATACACAAGTATTAATATTATCTCTTCTCTAAATTAACGTTGAAGATCAGATTCGTAGCGACTAAACATTGCACCATAGTAAATAATCTCAACACTATTATCACCATTATCCCACAATAAAACACATACAATATACCACATAAAATATCAACCATGTTAATATTAAAAAGTAAACATTAATAAATATAACCTTAGACGCTACTTTAGATGCTTGTATGGCTATTGATTTGTTCATTAATGAATCTACAAAAACCAAGAAGCTAACATTTACATGACTAAGATATGTATGAAAATGTATAATTAGTAAAATGGGATAAATGAAAACCATAAACTAACAAAGAACTAACCTTATAAGCTTCAACCTTTGAATTCAGATTTAGATCTATGCTTAAGTATTTTAGCAAGTGAAATAGGTGTGCATTACTATGTATTTTTAGGATAAACTTTAGTAGGTTAGTATATGATTTAAATTTTAAAACTCATGACTTTCCCACCCTTTAAATTAGGAAATTTTGTTTATCTTTTACTAAAGTGTAAAAACAATTATTATGTTTTATGTGAATATCGAATTCAGTGCTTTTATCTTTTTTTTAAATTGTTAAAAGAACTCATTCAAATTAGAGAGTTTTGTTGTTATTAACAAAGATAGTAATATCACATGGATATATAATATGCATCAGGTGTTTTCTGTTGAATTCATGCAATCAATATTTTTAAAAGAAATTTACCCACAATTTAATATCTAATATGCATCTTTACATTTCAAAAATTAATTACTTTATAGTTTCATATATTTATTTAGCTAATTATGTATATTGAAAAGTTAAATGATAATGTATGTATGTACATATTAATATATGCATGCATACCCATATACATATGAACATACTGCTAATGTTGCTTATTTAAACAGGGTACTACAATTGAAGCTATCGGTAGCAAATGTATATGTGATAAGCATTCTTAGAGCCCATGTTTATGTTTGAGCATTGTTACCATGTGACAAATTATTTGTCTGCCAAAGGAAAGAGGAACCGTAATGTTTAACATCACTATCATATTTTAAGAATTACCAGAGCTGATCTATAGATCTCTAGTGCCCTATTTAGTTTTTTGAATCATTGCATTTGATTGATATGAATATTTCATTATTGTGTGAAACAGTATTTAGAACCAAATTCAAATTTTACGATTTTGAGTTTACTTGGTCATGAAATGGTGTTATGATTCAACATACATGTTAATAATAAACATTCCTAAGTTCTTCAATTACGCCCAAATTATGTTGATCTGTAATCCAAATTCAACCTACATTAGTTTTTAATTTAATGTATATCCAAGCTTTATAATATTTTCTCCTAAAAGAATGCGTTAACTGCTTTATGTTTACTTTTGCATTAGCGGAATATATCTTATTGTAAGGACAAAGAGGATTGACGAAACCACTTTTGATACCTTAGTCTAATTCATATTCTGCAATATTATTCTAAGTATAGAAACTGCTGAAGAAGAAGACCGAAAGTACTGAAGAAGAAGAAGATATCAAGTACAGAAGAGTAAAGATCAGAAGTTCTGAAGACGAACCAGACAAAGTCTCTGAGGAACTACTAAAGACAAACTACTTATCAGTAGTTTGTCACTCATCAGCTGTTTTGATAGAAGCATCCCACCGCCCTTATACTTCAGTAGTTTAGTATTATATTAGTTTTCTTAAAGTCTTTGTACAAGTTTCAATACTACAGCCTGTTGTAGTATTATCTTACAGTATTATAATCTTTTGTAGACACAACTTGTATGTAATTGACTGTCTATAAATAAAGGGGTTCATCCCACTATTTTAGACACACGAATCCTTCAAGACTTTTGTAGTTCACCATTTCAATATATTTGAGAGTCATTCTGCATTTACTGTTATATTCATTTACTGTTTTTGATTCTCATTTACTACTTAGTTCATTGATTGAGGGGGAGTAGTAACTCCTGTTAAAAGTGAAACTTTAACTTGAACACTTTACTTATTCCGCTGTGCAATTTGCTTTGATATATTTACAACACACAAGTGTTCATAAATAAGAACTGTTAAAAGAAACTGATCCAACAATTGGTATGAGAGCACTGGTTTATCTGATAAAATATCAATCTAACAAATTGAGAATCAGACACAGGCTCTTATTGATATTCAATATAGGATAAAAGTTCACTTTTTCAAAAACATCCACCACTTTAAGAAAATCTTAACAAATCATATTTGTTAAAAATGGATCCTCATAATACTGGATCTGCCAACAAGCCTTCAATGCTGGTCAGAAGTGAATATAATATCTGCCAAATGAGGATGGCACATACCCTTTCACAACAAAATACTGGGTGTTGGAAGTCTGTCATGTATGGACCCCATATACCATTAAATGTTATTCTTGAAAGTAAAGTCGAAATACCAAAAGAACCAAAAGACTACACTGATGAAGATTTCCTAAAACTTAAGTGGGATGCTAAGGCATTCTCTATGTTGGAAATGGCTCTCCCAAATGAAATATATGCTGGACTTTTACACTGTGAAAGTGCCAAAGAGCTGTAGGATTGTCTCAAAGAACAGGTTGGAGGAACTGATGAGGTGATTGCCAACACCAGAGAAATTCTTGCTCAACAATGTGAAACCTTTACTCATGTTAGTGGAGAGACTTTAACACAACAATTTGAAAGATTCTCTTCATTAATTTCTGAGTTAAAGTTAAATGGTCAGACCTACACAAATACATCTATGCTTTATAGATTTTTAAGGTTTTTACCAGAAAAATGGGAAACTTATTCTATAGTTCTCAGGTCAGGACCAGATTTTGACTCCCTAACACTCACAAAATTACATGGGAGATTGTTAACTTTTGAAAGAGAAATAAATCAAAAGAAAAGGTTACAAAACTCTGGTAAAGTTGTTGATGACTATGTTCCAGGTAGTACAACACTTTTAGGACAAGACTAGTCATCTTGTTCAAATGATTTTGGATCTTTTGACCATATTGACATGACTGCTGGGATCTCATCAGAAAGGTCATATCCAGCTTATGACAATGAAGAAAATAGTCAAAATGCTGATAACATGTGCTTTGTATTAGATGACTTAAAAAATTTCAGTAGTGATGACTTAGAAGAAATGGACATACTACACCAACTGGCTATCTTAAGTATTAAAACTAACAAATTTTACAAAAGGTCAGGAAGGAAATTTCCAGGACTGAACATCTCAACAAAAGTTGGTTTTGACAAATCTAAACTTAGATGTCACAAGTGTCAGAAGTTGGGACACTTTGCTAGAGAGTGTAGAAGCTCTGGCTTTAACCAACCATAGTCTGGAAATCAATCAAACTCCAGTTATAATAGAGTGCACATTTTGTACTGGCACAAGCTCCACAAATCCAATATGTGCCTCAAATACAATATGTTCAAATGCTTGTCCATCAACAACAGGGCCAACAACAGATGCCTTCCAATCCAGCTGCTCAACCTCCACAACATCAACAACCCTCTCAACAAAGCTTATTCACTTCAGGGTATGTTGATTGGCGCAGTCTTCCTTTTGACACATCTGAATGCAGTCCAGATGCAGACAACAAAGTCTATGACATCAACTGGGGAGAACCTGATAATGGCAGAAAGAAATTTGCCTTAATGGCCTTTGAGGGATGCTCCTCAAACTCTGCATTATCTCAGGTATCAAAAGAGTCTCTTTTAAAACTTTGCTCAAAATCATGCAAAGAATCATTTGCTTTAATAAGAGAGACCAATGTTGTCACACCCTCAAATTCCACATGCGGGGTTTTACCGCGAGGCGCGTGACACACTAGGATCCAAGTCAACGGTCACAATAAACGAAAACTAAATGTAAAGATACGTAAACCAAAAACAATATGTTTCATAACATAAGTCAACTGCGGAAGCATAATCTTGTTCACAACCAAAAGATAAGACAAAGTCTGAAAACTTTTATTAAAACATGCTCTAGAGACCTAGATGTCGTGCAAGACCTCGTGCGCCTAATCCACTGACTGCTACCTTAGCGACCTGAGAAAACATGCCAAAAATGTCAACATATAATGTTGGTGAGTTCACAGGTTTCATAAAAGAGTTTCCATAAGTCTGAAAAGATCATTTTAGTTAATACTATGTTATAAGAACGTTAGCTAGACGTTAAGTATCGTTACTACTACGAGTTGGAAACCATTACTGACATGCAATCCTTGTTACATATGCCCAGAATGAATGAGCCACCGTCATCATTGGTGACTCCAACAATTAGAGACAATATGCACCCGTCCGGCCTCCAACCGACCCGGGTGGGGTTTGTCAAGCACAATAGATCTATCCACATATCCCCCGTTATGTATACCCACATATTCATGGTTTCCCCTTCCGACTTCCTGGTGAAACGCCCGTATAGTAAACAACCATAACCATAGTATAACATGATCTTTAAGAAATATAAGTACAAAGCATGTTTCTCCCCCGAAAGCAAAACAGTAAAAGTGGGGCTGTGACACTCACCTTAGGTTGCGTTACATGAAAATAGTTAAATCAATAAGCTATGATAGTCCCGTATAGTGGCGACCTATCATAAGACGTATATAAGTACTTGGACTAATAACCTGTAGGTTAACTACTCCCCGAACGTCCAGACCATAACCAAATACGTTTGAAAACATGTTTGACTGTTAATCTGACCACACATGGCAAGACCCGACATCCCATTGGTGACCCGACATCCCACGTGTTAGCCAAATACAAGATATCATGTAATCATATGCAATTATACACTTAACATGCGCAAAAGTTCACCAAATCTAGCATACAGCTCAAATAAAGCATAAACAAGTCCGAACACTTGTTATCAGGTTATTAGGCATGTCAAGGGGTTCCTAACATGTTCCTAGGTGTTAAACCATGTTTTGGGATGTCAAAATACACTAACAACAGCAAAACACGCGATTAGGAAATCAAACAAGCATTTAGGAAATCAAACTGGCAATTAGGACTTGTAATCGCCTGTTGTACCCTCCTACTCGCCCCCTGCAGCATCAAGTCACATTTCGCGTGTTTAACCCTCCAAATCAGATCCAAAACATGTAAAAACACCCAACATCAAAGCCAAATCATTAAACAACCCATTCCAAGTAAACCCCCCCCCCCCCCCAATTTACCATCATTCTAACAACCCTAATTGCAAGCATGTCCCAAAATAGCATAATATTATGTAAACATCACATCAAGCATGCAAAACTTACCCTAAATGGCAAATATCTAGATTTCATCACATAACAAAGTTGCACACCAACATCCTACTGTTTCTACATCATTCTAGAGTAAACCCAGACATCATGTAATCAACAAAACATACTACAACATCCTAAATCATTTTAAATCATTCAAACGGGTCAAAACGCATATTATCATCAAAATACAACAAACAACCTTCAAACTCATAGATAAACATCCTAACAACTCATTTGTATCAGAAATGCATCAAACACATAAGAATCCTCATGTTTTAACCATAAAAATCATATCTTGCATGATAACACCACACAGAACAAGTATGAAGGTTTAGATTTGTTTTAAAACTGTTTTAAAAGGGTTTTCAAAGACACAAACATCACAAAACCAGGTCTGGACCTTTGAGGATCAAAATAACTACATTACAAAGATTTAGGATGGATAACACACCTTGGGTTTTGCTAAAGAGAATGTGTAGAGCTTGAAAATGGTGGGTTTCAGTGCAAAAACGAGTTACAGAGGTTCATTATAGTGTGGGATAGCTTTGGGGCGAGTTAGAGTTTCACAAATGATGTTTTGCAACACAAGGGTGGTATTTATAGGTGTTTCTAGTAGTTCAAGCTGCAGCAGGCGAGTAGCACTTGTTAACAGGCGATTAGGCTTCTACTCGCCCCTAATTACAGGCTACGAGGGCTAATCACCCCTGTTAACAGGTGAGTAGCCCTGCTACTCGCCCCCAGCAGGTCTGTTCGGGTTTTTGGCGCGTTAAACACTATTTTAACACATATAAGCACGTATTCACATACCGACAAGTCATATAATGATTATAAACGCATAATGAATGATAACTAACACGTTCACATTCCTTCACCAATTCCCGGGACTCGAGACTTGCATGTATGCCTTAAACCCCGACGATTATACCAATCACCGATCCTTTTACACATGGTTATGGACCGACTTCCAATGATCCTGTGGATCATTATAATGACTCCCGATTATTCCCAGAACCATCAAAACGACTCAACCGATCCGGTTAAGTATATGATATCCATGACTCGCAAAGGTAGACTTACTAGTTTGACCAATGCTACTAACCTGAGTTTGTTGGGTGTCACAAATGTGCATCTACAAGGCAAAGCCAATTACTCTGAAAGAAAATACACACAAATGAAATGTGATTTAGAAAGAAAACTTGCTTCAAAGTCAAAAGAAATTTCTAAATTAACAAATAATGCTATTGAAACTCAAGCACAGATTAAAATCATGATAGAAGACCTAGGAAATGCCAGAAAAGAGCTTGCTGACACCAAGGTTGATTGTGAAAATTGGGTTGAGTCATGTAGAGGTTACCAAATTCTGCTTAACAAACAAACTGCATCAAATGTTAAGTTTGGCATAGGATACAATCATACTGAAACACCAACTGATTTTACTCCCACAACTGCTGATGATGGGAGTAGAATAGTTCAAAAGCAAACTTCTAATATGAAAGATTGCACACCTTTTCATCAGAACTTTCTCAAAATTGAAAAAGAAAGTTCTATATAAAATAACAATGCTGACATTAAGCCATTAGTAGTTTCATCTACATCAGAAGTTGAGAACTTGAAAACTACTGATGACCTAATTCAAGACACCAAGACTGTCAGTAATTTGCCTTCCACGTCTCATAATGAATTTAAAAAAGAAGGAGAAGGCAAAAGAATGTGAAATTTGTGGTCTGTTTAACCACAAAACAGAATTTTATAGATACAGAAAAGGAAATCAGTACAATAAGAAGATTTTACAACTGGTTATCAGACGCATTCATTGATGTATTCTTCAACCTCTGGTCATCTTCAAACAGACGCACTCATTGAGGTTATCAGACGCATTCATTGATGTATTCTTCAACCTCTGGTCATCTTCAAACAGACGCACTCAGTTATTCTTCAGACGCATTCATTGATGTATTCTTCAGCCTCTAGTCATCTTCAACAGACGCACTCAGTTATTCTTCAGACGCATTCATTGCTACCATCTTCAACCTCTGTTCATCTTCAACCTCTGAAAAACCATCGAAAACCTGGATTTTTTATATCAAACCTGAAAACTTATAAAAAACGATCAAAAACAGTAAAAAACTTATAATAAACAAACATATAATTTCAATTTAAAAAACAAAATCAATTTTAAATTTAATCGTCGATAAACAGAGCACTAAAAAACGAAAATTAAGATTTGGTTTGATGAATAAGAGATTGATTAGATGTTAACGATCATGATTTGAAACGAATATGATTTGAATCTCATTAATTTTTGAAATCGTATTAATTGACATGTTAATTAGAACGTGATTGAAGGAATTGAATTATCGTGTATATAGACGACTTTACCCCTGTGATAAACCTGGGATAAACCAGAATTAGGTTAATTAAACCTAACCAGAGTGGACAGGTGGCAAATTATGGTGGCTTCTTACGCTTCTTATTTTAAGGGGCTTTATACCGTATACTTTCTCTTGTACCATATGCATTATATGTTGTAATTACTTAAATTTGGTTGGAATCCTTCCCTAATGCTTTATAATATAGTATAGACCAGTGACTATTGTTTCCCAAATCAGATCTGCTGATCTGGTATTAAACTGGTCGTTTCACTTGTCCACTGATCGGACCAGATTTAAAAAGCTTACATAAATTGTATAAAAACAAAATGTGTGCATATACACCCACAACAAAACACAACACAACATACCAATATCAATGGCAAAACCAAAACTTCAATATATTAATCAAAGTTTTTCCTTTTTATCTCTTGCAGAGTTTTGGTTAAAAAAATTGTGCAAAACAACTTAAATAATTGAATATTAGTTTAAGGTATGAAAATAAATTACGATAAATTTTAATTTGAAATATAGTATCATGTGCGTATTTTTATTTAACAAAAAGACAACATGAAAATAATCTTTTTTTCTAGTTTTCTGATTGTATAAGATAATACTTGATAACTCTTTAACTTAATATAATACTTTTCACCCTCTCAAAGAATATACATTGATACACAAACTATTAGGCCTGTAAATGATTCTAGTCGGGCCGAACCAAACCAAATCAGGGTGGGCTTGGGCACGGCTCATTACAAATCGAGCCGAGCCAAGCCGAGCCCATTTATTTTACCGAGCCCAAATGTTGGCCTCGGACTCGGCTCGTTTAAATCCGAATCGAGTCAAGCCGGCTCGCGAGCCCGCCAATTTATTTTTTGTTATTTTATTTTACTACAGATATTCATATTGTATAATATATCAATATTTTATTTTTCCATTTGTTTGTGTTAAATCACTTAACAAATAATGTGAAATAAATAGTTTATGAACTATAACCATTTTTATATTTTTCTAGTTATTTCTTCATTGAAATATACAAAAATTAGTTATATAAAATGACTTCATGAGTTACATGGATATCGGACTCATACCTATATTTTTAATTAGATGTTATGTTATATATATTTTTGTTGCAATTTACATAAATTGTAATTTAGGCTTTAATCTAAACGAGTCAAACGAGCAAAGCAACGGGCTAGCTAACGAGCGAGCCACGAGTCGAACTTCTTATGATTTGATAATTTCCCCTTATATAATAAAAATTGTTATGATTTGTGTATAGATAAAGTAATCAATAATAAATAATCGAGTCAAGCTAGTCGGACGCTAGCTTGAAAAATCATTCAAGAGTCGAATTCAAAAAATCCGAGCTCAAACTTAGCCTACCTTAGACAGGAGCGAGTCAATTGTAAATCAAATGTGGCTGCAATGTTAGATTTTTAACTTGACCATCACATATAAGAAGGTCCACCGTATGAACTTGACATTATTGAAAACAGATAAGTAGACATCACCTATGTCCTCCATTGATTACAATTAAAGGAAGAGGAAGCGTAAGTGTTGTGAACGAGAAGCATGCATTGTGACCAATGTTGCGATTTAGTTGGGAATTCGGGAACTCTACAACTGCGGATTCAGTTTTAGGAAATTAGAAAACGGAAGTACATGGCCCTAGATTTAGTTGGGAATTTTGTTCGTAAAACAAGGGCTCTTTGGTGCAAGCACTAGGGCCGCACTTGAGCTGAAGGCTCGGCTTGTTTACAAGCGTAGCCGCTACCAATTCAATTATGATTTGATGTATAATTGGATACAAGAGAAATAGATAAAATACTAAATAGCTAGTTGTTTATAAACACGATCCATAAAATGTTGGTTAGAAAACATAACTAGTAAACTATTGTAGCAGGCTTGTTGCCCGGGAAGACAAAAATAATAACAGTTTAATGTTGCTGCCCGGGATCGAACCGGAGACCTTTTGCGTGTAGGGCTGTTCAAAACGCTCGGCGCTCGCCGATCGCTCGCCGCTCGTTCGGAATTTGCTCGGAAATTGCTCGCTCGATTTTCCGCTCAGTTGTATATGAGCCGATCGGCTCGGTTCGGTTTGTAAATGAGCCAAGCACGAGCAAAGGTACGCTCGGTTCGGTTCGGCTCGAATAAATTTTTATTTATTAAATAATAAATATATACACAATTTACAGATAAATTTATGGCTTTATATATAAGATTCTATTGGATTTGAGTCAGTATATGCAAACAAAATATAACCAACCCACTTAACACAATAAAAAAATTAACACTAGATTTAATAGTAAAACAATAAGTCATGAGGTGACAGTCTTGACTTCTTTATGTTAATAGTCGTCCATCGCTTGATATCACACCTACGTCACAATGCAATAACTGTTGTCTGACGTATGCTCATCACCTCACCAGCCTCAATCTAAGCCTCATCCTTTGACACTGGGATCTCAATATTAGTGTTATCATCGGACATTTTGACCTTAGTTGTCACCCGAAAATGAAAACATCGAAGGAAACATCCCAATTTTATAATCGTCCATATTATTCTCCGCTCGATTCTCGCTCGGCGCTCGCTCGGAAAATTTTCGCTCGAAGAATGCTCGTTCGATTTTCGGCTCGATTATAAACGAGCCGCTCCGCTCGGTTCGGTTTGTAAACGAGCCAAGCACGAGCAAAGCTCCGTTCGGATCGGCTCGGCTCGTGAACAGCCCTATTTGCGTGTAAAGCAAACGTGATAACCACTACACCACAGCAACTGCTTTGACTCTGAACGTGGTTCGTTTTATATAAGTAAAAACGTTAAAGAAAATGTAGAAAGAGAGAAATGCTTATACGGTATTTTTTTGTTAAGCAATTATGCGTGCCAGTTGAAATTTCTTCGAACTTGGATGGTCTTCACCGGCAACATGCTTATCCATTTTTGATACTTTTTTAATATACCTATATTATTATTATTATTATTATTATTATTTTAAAGTGTCAGCTAGATAAGATATGCATGCTACAGTTAAAAAAGAAAACCACCATAAATGATATGAAGAAACACCGAGTTAACAATGCTAATATATAAGAGCACGAGTAAAGATATGATTCTTATTGATGATTAAGCGGACATTACAAGACTCTTGATCATGGAGCAGGGAATAATCGCCTCTGATTGGCTGGATATCCTTTTCTTTGTCGGGTGACAGCTATCATGTACGAGGTCTCCTGCGCATGCTTCTGGAAGTCCACGTAAGCGCCATGTGTTAGTTTGTGTGGAGATGTGTGTCCGTGCGCATGCGCGGGTACATATCTTTTCAAGTCCCCCTAGTGTAGTATTCTGTATACGCAGCATGTAGGATGCTACACTTAAAGAAAAAAGAAAAAATTGTAGTTGCGTGGTTATTTGTTATGTATGGTGAGTTTATGCCGCGCGCTGCCGCAGTGTATTTGCAAGTGGGCAGGTTGTGCACGTCAGTAATTAATGCAGACATCAATACTGTCAGGGCGCGTGGGCGATGTGACAGGTTGGTAGCCGAAAAGTCCCTGACGGTCGTACTATTTGCAGAGACGTGGTGGGACCAGGCTGTTGTTTCGCATGCGCCATGTTTTCTCTCTCCTGACGTGTATTCTTCTTATTGGTCGGTCGTGCCACATGACTGTAACCGTCAGTGGCACGTGCCCCTTCCCTATTTAACCCCTCATTTCTTTTCCTTCTTCTTCACTCTTTTATCTGAAATTCGAAAACCTTTCCTTTGGCTGTCTACAACAAAAACCAAACTTTCTCCTTTTTTTAGAGAAATTCTTAGTTTCGTGAGATGGAGGGCGCTGTTCAGATTACTAAGAAAAAGCGTAGGAGTTCTAAGAAGGCAGATGCCGGTTCGAAGAAGGGCACTCCCCATGCCAATGAGGTAACGACAGTGTGGGCGAAGGGGGAATTTAGGAAATTCCGTAAGGAGTATGCTTTCCCTTCTTCCTATGGTGTGGAGGCTCCTGCTCCTGACAAAACCGTTTTAGAACCCCCAGTTGGTAAAGTTGGGTTATATGCTTCCTATTTTAAGGATTGCAATTTTAGGGTTCCGGTGACCAAGTTTCTGCGTACGTTTATACAGACTGTTGGCGTGCACATCAACCAGATTCACCCTGGGCTGATGTCTCGCTTAATGTTTTTTGAGTTTTGTTGCCATGCCCAGATGGTTGAACCTCTGGTGGATATGTTTTATGTTTTCTACTCTTTATGCTTTGTTGAAAGCTGGTTATCTTGTCGGCCGCGTGCAGGGGTGCCTCCCTGTGCGAAGGCCGATGTGAAGAGTTTCCGTGAGTGGAAACCCAAATTTTTCTGGTTAAATGAGAGTGTTATCCCCATAGAGATGGGTCGACTGAACCGTGATGAGGGGGTTGCCAAGGTGGCGTTGATCGACTACAAGGAGCAAGACTGGTTCAAAACTTTGACGAGTCATCCGGTTGACTTATGTCATGTCACAACCCGGCCACAGGGGGCCTGGACGAAATTACAGTTTGGTACGACATTCACGCGAATGCAAGCAACAGCGGAAACGGTACAATAATAACTATCTTTATTAATACAATTTATATACATTTTACAATTTCATTAACTACATCTAGTCCCTGATCGTACTTGCGCGGTAATATCTATGGTTACTTGATCGTCTTCTGGTTCGTCCACTGGTTGTGACTCCGAGCTACAATCACACGTTCTCCATATCTCCTATGCCGGTACCTGAACACATGCTTAAAATGGTTTTGGGTCAACAATAATGTTGGTGAGTTCGTGTGTTTAGTTACATAGGCGCCCAAAATTAGTTTATCAAACAGTTTCATTTATCAAACAAGTTTATCAGTTTTCAAACGTTTATCTGGTTATGGTGTTACAATTCTACAAGCTGGCCACTCAACCCTTGGCACCTAGCCCATGCCTAACCATGTCTAGATGTAACAACATAAACTATACCCGTTACTGTTATAGTTCTCAACCTATGTCCTGCCTCATAGGTTCCCCAATGGCAAAATATATGCCGCAACGACCCGTCGGTCTCAGTGGGGGTTTCCGGGTCTAGGCCGGACCACTGTGCGTGGGGGATTCCCCAAGTAGTACTACCCATATATTAAGTCGGCTCTATCCTAGAGTTAATGAGTGCCTGGTTCAGTATGCATAACAAGCAAGCAGGTAATCACGCTCTGTAAAACTAACACCCATAACAATGTACAAAACAGTTTAGAAGCATGCGTCACCCCAAAACAGTTTAAAAGTAAAAAGAGGGGAGTTCACGAAACTCACTTGTTTGCATAGCTCAAAAATATGAAAACCGGTGCTCGGTATCGAATACCGACATCCTCCTGGTTGGGTCCTATGTCGACACACATTATTATTAGATTTCAGTTTTAGTCGTGATGGTTGCGCGTGGGAACGAGCTCGAGCGTCTGGTTTCTATTATTTATATTTCCTTTCATTTTAGTATCCAAAGTCTATGTCCGAACCTTAGTTGTAAAGTCTATATCTAAGTGTCATTGTCTAATTCTAGTCGAGTCCGCATCTTAGTCCAGATGTCCAATTGTTATAAACTAGTATCCGTTTTAATCTCCAAGTCTATATTTAATATAGTTTAGTATATGTTTTATATACTTGTATAACATGTTCAATATATGTTTGCCTAACCAATTCCATGTCTAATCTCCCCTATATCCAAGCGTCGTAGTTAGTCCAAAGTGTCCGAAGGTTACAAGCTCCATGTTATCTAAGGTTTAGGCGACTAATCCGTACATCCGAGTTTATATTATTATATCCTATTGTTCTTATGTCCGGGTCTTAAGTCCCATTATTATGTTTAAGGCGAGTGTCCAAGTTATCCAATCCTAATGCCCAAATTATATAATTCTCATATGATTCGTCCGCAAGTTAACTAATGTCCATACGACTAATCCGAAAGTCCAAGGTATCAAGTCCAAACATCACCATTATTATTCCAACTTATATATATATAAGTATTAGTTTATATTCGGCCTATTTGTAGATTCCACCATGTCCGAGTCCTAATCTCAATGTCCAAGTGAAAGTCCGTGTTATAACATTCAAATGTTTATATAGGTATGACGCTCGTCAAGTCCCACGTAAGGTCAAATACTAATATACTGTTCATACCCTCAAGTTAGTGAGTTTGATTATACCTTGCATTCGGATTATGGTTCGTATTGACCAGATTGACTCAGTTGACCTGGTCATCTTAAGTTGACCACGATTGACCCACACCTTAGCTCGCCTTTGAATCTGACCCAAACCCTCAACAATATAGCACCACCACCGCCGCTCTACACCACCTCTATTACTGTCGCTGGCCACCAATACCTCCACTGTCTATCGTGTCCCTTCACCACCAACCGGTCACCCTTACTCGAGACAACCCCAAGACAATCCTCAATCACCACCACCGAACCCTTAACTCATCATCACCACTGAACCATCACCACCGCCATAACAGCCACCACTCGACACCACCACAGACCCTCTGTTACAAACCACCGAAACCTAACCACCATAACCCTCACCACCATCACCGCCGTCTGTCACCCTCAAGACCACCACTGACCCTCCAATCATCAACCTTTAACTCTTAATCAGAAGTAGGAGAGGGGTTAAGGATTTACCTTCAAAAATCAGATCTGGACCGATTGGAGCTCCATGTCACCGCCGCTGACCCGCCGTCTTCTTCCTTCCACCGATCTCTCTCTCTCTCCTCTGCTTCCTCTCTCAGCGTCTCTCTCTCTCTACCCTTCTGTGTGCGTGAGTGGGAGTGTAGGTGAGATGAGAGTGGGTGGCAGGTGTTTAGGGGATCCTGTCTGGAGCCCCGCCGGAGGACCATCGCTGCTGGCGGAGGAGACCTCCGGTCTCTCTTTGTTCTCCAACTCACTCTCTTTCTCTCTCTAAAGATGTATGTGTGTGTAATGTTGAGTAAAACACACAGATGTAATGTGTGTGTGTTTTATAAAGTTTAAAAGGGTGGGTGTCATCAAGAGGGGAGGACAAGTGTCCTCTCCCTTGGTGACTCACCCGGTTCCGATCGGGTACGGGTTGGGTTCGTTATCGCATTTAAACTCGGCCTTGTAACGCGTTACATAATAATATTTTATATTATCTGGTTCGGTTTTCAGTTCCGCACATAAATGTCTCAATTAATATTTATTTTAGTTAACTTTTTGTTATAATACGGTACTAAAACGCGAAAAAATTTTAGGGGTCTGACCCGGGTTGTTACATTCTCCCCCCCTTAAAAGAATTTCGTCCGCGAAATTATGGTTGTGGTAATATCTCGAAGTCCATTCATTTGCGGGCACTCGCTTGAATGGAAAAGCGGACAACTATGACATGAAAATAATGGAAGCAGAATCCGCAAACCTTTCGAGTTCTTGGTTGTTAGAGTGGGTTGAAAGTGATTCTATTTATTTCCTTATCAACCGGTGAAAACCGATATACCTCAAAGGCATGAAAGGCATCTGTATTGACGAGTAAGGAATAACTGTCTTTATTCTTGCCAAGTTACTCGCCACTTGGGCTTTCGTAAAGAAGTACTCTTTAAACTGGGGATTTTCCTTGTCGTTCACAATACATGACCGAAATGTTTTTAGTGTTTCATTGTTAATCACTAAACGGTATCTCCTGGCTTTGGCCAGAGAGTTTCACTGGAAAAATGGAACAATCGAATTTCTTCTTTGCTTTCACATAAATCCTACCGTCTTATCCGATCAAAATCCATAGTTCGTCAAGGATGACGCGAAAAGATAACCTTGGTTTGAAACGGACTAAGGTTTACTCTTGGTTAGACTTCCAATCTCATTTTTGATATACCATCGGTGTTTATATATAGGGCGTACCGCAGCCAGCCCACCACACTGGTGATACTTCAAGAATGCACTAGAAATCTTTCCCAAAAACCTTCATAGAATTTCATACCCCAATAACGTATTTATAAATTCATGATCACGCAATCGCGAATTTACTTCACATTAGATGATAAACACAATTTCGATACTTGGTTTTGGAAAGAAGCCTAACGTTTCGGTTTGAAATCAAGATAGTTTCGTATAGAATCCAGACACTTATCTAATTAACCAAGCTTTTCCTAGCGTTCACATACGCTTTAGGAGTTTGCACCATCCGAAAGGGGCTTAATGTCTAAAGAATAAGAAATAACCGCGGAAGTTTTTGTACTCAATTGTCGCAAGAACGGTCTAGATCACACTGTCTAAGAACTTTTGACGACAAAACAAGGAAATTGTCAAGTTTCTAAACGGAATCGAGTAACTCTATCTACCAGATACACCGTATTAACGAAGAATTTCTCAAAAATATCTTAAGGAAACGAGTGAAATTGGTTTTTAGGTTCAAAAATACCATTCATCGGACGAGAATTTCATGGTTAGAAAACCATAAAGCACCAAAGGAAAGGCGAACTCTCACTTCGCCGGTCACACAACGATACAGTTCATACGATTTTTGTGTTCGAGGATATTATTTTAACTTTCGTGTCTATGACTTTTAATAAAATATCCCCGAAATGCCTTTGTGCCTGCGGATTCATGATTATGTTCGCGACCATAATCA
This sequence comes from Ambrosia artemisiifolia, assembly GCA_032199755.1. Taxonomy (NCBI): domain Eukaryota; kingdom Viridiplantae; phylum Streptophyta; class Magnoliopsida; order Asterales; family Asteraceae; genus Ambrosia; species Ambrosia artemisiifolia. The sequence goes on from CM063521.1 coordinate 13,761,134, forward strand.
CTTCCTCGCCTCACTCAAGCATCCAAGTTTATTTCGTTAAAGATCACAACACCTAATCTTATGTTCTCATTGGTTATTTCACAAATTCGTTTGTGTCTTTCAACTATAGCTTTTATCACTTAACGTTGTATCCCCATGTGTTCAGTACCCAAAGTCAACTCGTTTGACATCTTCTGATTGCAACTTCGGTCTATCCGTCAGGTTTCGATTCTCCAAACCGAAAAGAATTCTGTGGTTTCAAAGTTGGGATCCTAAGGTTCGTGGTTAAAGCCTAATACGGTCGTACACGCCGCGCTGTTTGCTCTGATACCAACTGTCACAACCCGGCCACAGGGGGCCTGGACGAAATTACAGTTTGGTACGACATTCACGCGAATGCAAGCAACAGCGGAAACGGTACAATAATAACTATCTTTATTAATACAATTTATATACATTTTACAATTTCATTAACTACATCTAGTCCCTGATCGTACTTGCGCGGTAATATCTATGGTTACTTGATCGTCTTCTGGTTCGTCCACTGGTTGTGACTCCGAGCTACAATCATACGTTCTCCATATCTCCTATGCCGGTACCTGAACACATGCTTAAAATGGTTTTGGGACAATAATGTTGGTGAGTTCGTGTGTTTAGTTACATAGGCGCCCAAAATTAGTTTATCAAACAGTTTCATTTATCAAACAAGTTTATCAGTTTTCAAACGTTTATCTGGTTATGGTGTTACAATTCTACAAGCTGGCCACTCAACCCTTGGCACCTAGCCCATGCCTAACCATGTCTAGATGTAACAACATAAACTATACCCGTTACTGTTATAGTTCTCAACCTATGTCCTGCCTCATAGGTTCCCCAATGGCAAAATATATGCCGCAACGACCCGTCGGTCTCAGTGGGGGTTTCCGGGTCTAGGCCGGACCACTGTGTGTGGGGGATTCCCCAAGTAGTACTACCCATATATTAAGTCGGCTCTATCCTAGAGTTAATGAGTGCCTGGTTCAGTATGCATAACAAGCAAGCAGGTAATCACGCTCTGTAAAACTAACACCCATAACAATGTACAAAACAGTTTAGAAGCATGCGTCACCCCAAAACAGTTTAAAAGTAAAAAGAGGGGAGTTCACGAAACTCACTTGTTTGCATAGCTCAAAAATATGAAAACCGGTGCTCGGTATCGAATACCGACATCCTCCTGGTTGGGTCCTATGTCGACACACATTATTATTAGATTTCAGTTTTAGTCGTGATGGTTGCGCGTGGGAACGAGCTCGAGCGTCTGGTTTCTATTATTTATATTTCCTTTCATTTTAGTATCCAAAGTCTATGTCCGAACCTTAGTTGTAAAGTCTATATCTAAGTGTCATTGTCTAATTCTAGTCGAGTCCGCATCTTAGTCCAGATGTCCAATTGTTATAAACTAGTATCCGTTTTAATCTCCAAGTCTATATTTAATATAGTTTAGTATATGTTTTATATACTTGTATAACATGTTCAATATATGTTTGCCTAACCAATTCCATGTCTAATCTCCCCTATATCCAAGCGTCGTAGTTAGTCCAAAGTGTCCGAAGGTTAAAAGCTCCATGTTATCTAAGGTTTAGGCGACTAATCCGTACATCCAAGTTTATAGTATTATATCCTATTGTTCTTATGTCCGGGTCTTAAGTCCCATTATTATGTTTAAGGCGAGTGTCCAAGTTATCCAATCCTAATGCCCAAATTATATAATTCTCATATGATTCGTCCGCAAGTTAACTAATGTCCATACGACAAATCCGAAAGTCCAAGTTATCAAGTCCAAACATCACCATTATTATTCCAACTTATATATATATAAGTATTAGTTTATATTCGGCCTATTTGTAGATTCCACCATGTCCGAGTCCTAATCTCAATGTCCAAGTGAAAGTCCATGTTATAACATTCAAATGTTTATATAGGTATGACGCTCGTCAAGTCCCACGTAAGGTCAAATACTAATATACTGTTCATACCCTCAAGTTAGTGAGTTTGATTATACCTTGCATTCGGATCATGGTTCGTATTGACCAGATTGACTCAGTTGACCTGGTCATCTTAAGTTGACCACGATTGACCCACACTTTAGCTCGCCTTTGAATCTGACCCAAACCCTCAACAATATAGCACCACCACCGCCGCTCTACACCACCTCTATTACTGTCGCTGGCCACCAATACCTCCACTGTCTATCGTGTCCCTTCACCACCAACCGGTCACCCTTACTCGAGACAACCCCAAGACAATCCTCAATCACCACCACCGAACCCTTAACTCATCATCACCACTGAACCATCACCACCGCCATAACAGCCACCACTCGACACCACCACAGACCCTCTGTTACAAACCACCGAAACCTAACCACCAAAACCCTCACCACCATCACCGCCGTCTGTCACCCTCAAGACCACCACTGACCCTCCAATCATCAACCTTTAACTCTTAATCAGAAGTAGGAGAGGGGTTAAGGATTTACCTTCAAAAATCAGATCTGGACCGATTGGAGCTCCATGTCACCGCTGCTGACCCGCCGTCTTCTTCCTTCCACCGATCTCTCTCTCTCTCTCCTCTGCTTCCTCTCTCAGCGTCTCTCTCTCTACCCTTCTGTGTGCGTGAGTGGGAGTGTAGGTGAGATGAGAGTGGGTGGCAGGTGGTTAGGGGATCCTGTCTGGAGCCCCGCCGGAGGACCATCGCTGCTGGCGGAGGAGACCTCCGGTCTCTCTTTCTTCTCCAACTCACTCTCTTTCCCTCTCTAAAGATGTATGTGTGTGTAATGTTGAGTAAAACACAGATGTAATGTGTGTGTGTTTTATAAAGTTTAAAAGGGTGGGTGTCTGTTGGGTTAATCGGTTCGTTAACGGTTCAGGGTCACGACCCAGTAGCGAGTTACGGGTCATAGTTTAGTTTTAACGAGTGAAGTATAACTACAAATGGGTTCCTGTTTGACTTAGTATTCTGGTTGACTAGTAATATGGAGGTGACCGTTAGAAATTCACCTAGGAACTTGGAAGAGAGGGTCATGCTTTTACCTAGTCTTTAGGAGAGTAGTATTTTATTGTTTTTAATGTTCTCCACGTACTATTTGCATGTAGTCTATAAATACCAATTGTTTAATGAATAATAAGTGTAGCCTTTAACCTTTTCATTTCCTTCTTGTTAACCCACTAAAATATTTACATACACATAATATACATACGTGAGTGTAGAAAGTATTGTGTGGAGTGTTTGTTGTGTGTGAGTTGAGTGGGGCCTGAACCAACATTTGGTATCAGAGCCTAGGGCTCGTGAAGAGAAGGCCGGTTTGAGAGTCGACTTACGAAGGCGGGTTGCCTTCGGGCGCAGGGTTGCGAGAGAAGCAGAAGCAGTGGGTCGATGGATTATTTCCGGCGGAGGGTAGCGGCTATGAATGAAGAAGGTTCGGGACAGCAGGTGGCTGTTTTGGGTGGTGTTTTACAGCAGAAAACGGAGGTCGTTAAAGTGTTTCGGTTAACCGTTGTCATGGTGGAAGTGCGACTTCGGATGACGGGGGTGACCGGTGATAAACATTGGTGTTCCGTGGCTGTTAGTGGTGTTGAAAGGAAGATGATTCAGGGTTGTTTGGCTGTTTGTTGCGGGTTTGCGCCACTGGTAGACAACCAATAACAACAGTAACAACAGCATGTTTTGAAGGTGCCTTGATCAGCTTGTTCGTGATAAGAGGAGACCGGTGTACGCGGGAAAAGCGAGCAGGAAGGGTCCGTCAAAGCAGGTGGCTTTGGATTCAGTTCGCTTGGCGGGAGAAAGAAAACGTTAGAAGGCGGTGGTCTTGTTTTCTTGTCGGTGGAGATGCCTCTTGGAACATATTTGATCGGAAAAGCGCACGGGTTGTCAAGATTAGAAGAGAAATGAAAAACACACGGTGTTAACATTATGGCGTTGGAGTTCAAATCGGGTGGCTTTGGATTTGGCCGGAGGAGGTCGTCAATCCGTGATAAGTCGTGATATTAGTGAACGGTTTCCAACGGGATGCCATGGGATATGTTACAAGTGTGGCGGTTTTATTCGGGTTGAGCTGAGGTGACTTTGGACGTGACCGGGGTGAAGGCCGGGTGTCCGGGATGGGTCAAGATGGTTCAAGGTGAAAGTGATTCGGTGTTGCTTTGTGAGTAAAGGTGTTAACAAACCGATTAAGGGGGTGATTGTTGGGTTAATCGGTTCGTTAACGGTTCAGGGTCACGACCCAGTAGCGAGTTACGGGTCATAGTTTAGTTTTAACGAGTGAAGTATAACTACAAATGGGTTCCTGTTTGACTTAGTATTCTGGTTGACTAGTAATATGGAGGTGACCGTTAGAAATTCACCTAGGAACTTGGAAGAGAGGGTCATGCTTTTACCTAGTCTTTAGGAGAGTAGTATTTTATTGTTTTTAATGTTCTCCACGTACTATTTGCATGTAGTCTATAAATACCAATTGTTTAATGAATAATAAGTGTAGCCTTTAACCTTTTCATTTCCTTCTTGTTAACCCACTAAAATATTTACATACACATAATATACATACGTGAGTGTAGAAAGTATTGTGTGGAGTGTTTGTTGTGTGTGAGTTGAGTGGGGCCTGAACCAACAGTGTCATCAAGAGGGGAGGACAAGTGTCCTCTCCCTTGGTGACTTACCCGGTTCCGATCGGGTGCGGGTTGGGTTCGTTATCGCATTTAAACTCGGCCTTGTAACGCGTTACATAATAATATTTTATATTATCTGGTTCGGTTTTCAGTTTCGCACATAAATGTCTCAATTAATATTTATTTTAGTTAACTTTTTGTTATAATACGGTACTAAAACGCGAAAAAATTTTAGGGGTCTGACCCGGGTTGTTACATGTGAGATCCCTGAGACTGCGCTTGTGATGGCAGGGATGAGCATAAAGTATGACATCCAGGGTCGTAATCCTCATCTCACTTAGGATGGTAAAGGTAAGTTCCTTTCCTTGACACTTGTTTATTATGTGTTTTGGATGTGTTGTTAGGATGTGTTGTTAACTTGTTTGTTTATTCGTTTATGTGCAGATGTGGAGAATTTGTATAGCCTTTTATTGGGTGGGGATAACATGGGTTTCATCTTTAAGGAGCTCGCCGATAATGAGCTTTACATCTTGGAAAAAGCTTGGGATACCCTTGTGCGCCCTGAACTGGAAGCTACTGCGCAGGAGGGGGTTCCGGTACAGTTGTTAATTACCGAAGCAGGTGAGTCCTCTCCTTTTTTTGATAACCCTTTGCCCGTCAACATGTTCATGCGGACGGGTTATCCTTTTGTTATTATATCAAGTGATGAGTCTTCTGACTCGCGCGCGTCGTCTTCTCTGCCTTTGTCGTCCGCAGGCGGGAGTAGGAAGTTGCCGTCGCCTGTGTTGGTGGCTACAACAGTGGTGAAGAGACAGAGGTGGATGACTTCATCGTCCAGAGAGTGCGCAAGCCAAGGCTGGAGGGAAGCGCGGAGGGCTCTGGAGGTGAAGATTATGTTTTTATTTTGAACCACGAAGTGGTCAATAGGTACCTTCAAAATTACAACCAAATTGAACGCAGCTACGTTGAACTTTCAGGTGCTTTTGTACAAGGGGATACTGCTGGTGTGAAGGAAGGGGTGGAGAGTACTGCTGTGCAAAGACTGTTGACTGTTGAAACGGTGGGGTCTGAACTTGTTCCGGACTCAACTCCGCCGAAGAAGAAGCGGTCAAGGCGCTCCAAGTCTCGGAAGACCTCTGCAGAGAGAGCTAGCGCGGGGAGTTCGTTGTCCCCTTTAGGGAAAAGGTTGAAGTTGGACGAGTTGGTCCATAATGCTGAGGATAGTTTACTTGGTATGTGTTCCTCATCCTTGCGTTGTTTGTTTGCTTTAATTTGCACAACTCGCTTATTTATTTTCTTTACCTTGCGTAGCTGATCTGATGGAGGAGGGGGCACAGGGAAATGTTACTGTTGCGCCATTTGCTGAGGGGTTTTTGGTGAACCATACTGAGGTGGAGAAGACTCCTACCCCAGACAGGCGTCATGTCACCCCGCCTGTGCAGTCTCCTATTCCTGATGCTGCGCCACCGCCATCGCCGCCTCGCCAGAGTGTTCACCCTACTCCACCTCATCAAGTTACACCGCCTCGCGAGCCTACACCTCCTCGCAAAGTTACGCCTGCGCGACAATCCGTACCCCAATCTGCCTCAGCCCCTGCACACTCCGTTGATCTTAATCTGTCAGGTCGGTTGGTGTTGGGTACTGGCTGGGTGTCGCCGCCCGATGTGAGCGAAGGTGACACCCAGGGTGTGCAGATTGTCGATGACGATTCAAACAAGAAGAGGGTGCAGCCGGAGTTTGAATCTGGTTTTTCTGGGTCTACCCCGCAGGGAGGTAGTTTTAGTGGTGAAGACATTTTTGTTCCTGGGTGCACGTTGAGTCCCGGCGCTCGTTTGTTGGACATTAATAACTGCCGCGAGCTGCTTGGAAATGTCATTCCACCCGCAGAGCGTGAGCATCAAGCCACGCGCCCCCGCCAGGAGCTCTTAGAAGATAACATGATGAGCATGGCCAACCTCTTATCTACCTCTGCTGAGATTGCCCGCCAATGGGGGCTTTTGTCTCAGGAGCGTGAGGAGTATGATCGGAAATTTAATGAGGTCTGTGCTGAGCGGGACAGGCTGGACCGTGAGCTTAAGCGCTCAAAGTGGGATGTTGTCACCTTCCGTGAGGAGCGCGATAAGCTAGACAAACATATATCTGAGCGGGAGCAGCAGTGGGCTGCTGCTTGTGTGAAGACTAACAAGGACGCTGGAGATTGCGGCGCACAAGCAGCAAGAAGCGGAACGCTTATATAGTGATGCTTCAAGGCAAATCGTTAATTTAAACGAAAAGCTGGATTAGCGCAACGAAGCTTTGATTGAAGCCCGTGAGATGCTTAGGCAAAAGGATTCGGAGATAGCCGAGTTAAAGGGGAAGATAATGTCGTTGGAGGACCGCAACCCGAAGTTGCAACAACAGAATGCAGACCTTGATTGTGAGGCTTTGGATGTTCGCGAAGAGGCGCGCTTGGCGCATGAGGACCGCGAATGGTTGATGACTCGCTGTGTCCCCGAGGTTTGTCTTTCGCGTCATCTTTGGGAGTCCTTTTATCCCTCTTTGCTATTACTGATAAGTGTTTTTTGTCCTTACATTTGCAGGTTGCTCACTACATCAAGAACTGTGATGAGCTACGCAAAGCTGTGGCTGCGGTCAACGCCGCTGCGAAACTAGTTGGGCGCAAGGCTGGATTTTTGGAAGGTTTTCAGCATGCCAAAGATGGGAAAGCGCTTGAGCAGTTTCCATTGCATGACAAAGACCTGGATGCTGTGTTTGAGAAAAAGACTGTTGAGTATGATTGCTTGGACCTGGAGTTGGTTGACTTTGTCGTTAGCCATTGGGACCAGCCGACATGTTACTCTCTGCGGTTGTCATTTGAGAAGCAGGGTCTTACGCACACACGGCGTAAATATGGGATGAAGAAAACTCCTGAAGGGCCCAAAGATGGGGATGATCAACCGGGGCCAAGTGAAAAGTTGGATTTGTCGGACTCAGAGGAAGAGTACAGCAATGCGTCCCCTGATGTCAAGGCTTGATAGATTTTTGTCCTCCTCATGTTTTTACCTGTAATGTTTTAAAACCATGCTGGTTGGTGTATGTTAAAGCCGTATGTATGGCTCCTGTTTTTGACATGAATTTTGTGACATGCCTTTGCTTATTTCAGCGTTTCTTGTTCGTTTAATGTTTATGTAAGTGTTTGCGTGGGGTGATTGTTTGTATATTTTGTAGTTTTAGGGCGTCATATTATGACTGTGCGCCGCGTGCCTTAGGCATCATGTTGTTGTGTGTGTGATATTTAGGATGTGTCACATGTTTTGACCATACGACGCGCTGTTTGTAAAATTGCAAGTTATCATTGCCGTTTTGCAGTTGGAGACATTGTAGCTTAATCATATATTGTTTGGGGTGTGCGCTGTATCTTAACCATACAGCACGATGTTTAGCATGTTGTAAATTAACATTCCAGTTTTTAGTTTGTTGACATTGTATCTTAACCATACAATGTTTAGGGTGCGCACTGTATCTTAACCATACAGCGCGCTGTTTAGTGAATTGCCAGTTATTATTGCAATTTTTATTTTATTGACATTGAATCTTAACCATACAATGTTTAGGGTGCGCGCTGCATCTTAACCATACAGCGCGCTGTTTAGTGAATTGCAAGTTAGTATTGCAATTTTTATTTTATTGACATTGTATCTTAACCATACAATGTTTAGGGTGCGCGTTGTATATTAACCATACAGTGCGCTGTTTAGTGAATTGCAAGTTAGTATTGCAATTTTTATTTTATTGACATTGTATCTTAACCATACAATGTTTAGGGTGCGCGCTGTATCTTAACCATACAGCGCCCTTATTTAAATCGTTGTGTTTTTGCGTGTGCGGTAGTGGATACTTGGTGGGATAGACAGTTGAAATAAGAAAAAACAGTCATCATATTAAATGGCTAGGTAGCCTTCATTATAATCACGCATTACAACTACATGTAGCACTTTCGCAATTGCGCTGCATTCCACGTGCGTGGGATCAGTTTGTCTTCAAGTGTTAATAATTTGTAAGCTCCTTTGCCGAGGACTTCTATGATGCGGTACGGGCCTTCCCAGGTGGGGGTGAGTTTGCCTTGTGGTAGCGCCCCGCTGGCCTCGTTGTTTTTGAGGACGAAGTCTCCCGCCTTGAGTATGTTGAGCTTGACCTTGGTATTGTAGTATTTTTTCAGTTGCCGTTTGTAGTTGGCTTCTTTTATCGCCGCCAGGTTGCGACGTTCTTCGAGCAGGTCCAGGTTGAAACGCAGCTCCCTGTTGTTGTCGCCATAGTTTGCCGAGAGAACTCTTGCCGATGGGCACCCGATTTCCGCTGGTATCATTGCCTCGGAACCGTAAGTCAGGCTGAATGGGGTCTCATCGGTGCTCGTCTTGGTTAGAGTTCGATTGGCCCATAGCACGCTCGGTAATTCTTCCGCCCAGGCTTTCCCTTTCGTTCCTAGCCTTGCTTTGATACCCTCAACCAAGCTTCTGTTTGCGCGCTCCACTTGGCCATTGCCTTGTGGGTGCGCGACCGACGTGAAGACAGGTTTTATATGTAAATTGGCGTACCACTTCAGGAGTCCCTTGTCTGCGAATTGGGTCCCGTTGTCCGTGACAATTTCCATGGGCAGTCCAAAACGACAGATAAGGAATTCCCATATGAACTTTTTCACATGGCTTGTTGTGATCTCCGCTAGTGGTTTAGCTTCCACCCACTTTATGAAATAGTCGATGGCGACTATCATGTATATTCTTTTACTGGTGGTCATTGGGAATGGTCCTACAATATCTATGGCCCATTTCTGGAATGGCCATGCGGAGGTCAACGGTATGAGGTCATTTTTTGAGCGCATGATGTTTGGAGCATGGCGCCGGCAAGAGTCGCAGCGGCGTATGACTTTCAGCGCGTCGAGGTGCATTCCGGGCTAGTAATAGCCTGCATTCATGATCTTTGCCACCACCATGCGTGGTCCTGCATGTATCCCACATATCCCCTCATGTATTTCTCTTATTAGGTAATCCGCATCAATTCCATCGACACATCTCAACAATGGCCTCAGGTAAGATTTTCGGTACAACACTCCGTCTTGCATTTGGTATTGTAGCGCTTTGTGTTGTACCTTCTTGGCTTCTACGCGTTGCTCTGGGAGTGTGCCCGTGGTGAGATAGGATATTATTAGGGTCATCCAACTGTCAACACTCATTTGGATTACGTGAACTTCTTTGGTTGGAACAGACGGGTTGTTTAGGACTTCGACTCGGACCTCTTTTGCTGAATGGCCAAAGCTTGTGGATGCCATTTTGCTTAGAGCGTCCGTCGGCTTGTTTTGGCTGCGGCTGATGTGGTCAATGGTACAGCTGGAGAAATTGTTCATTAACTCTTTTGCGTGTTGGAGGTACGTTATCATGGATGGGTCTTTGGCCTCATACTTCCCAGTGATTTGCCCCGCAACTAACATTGAATCGACATGTGCAAAGACGTGTCTGGCGCCTAGTTTCTGCGCGATGCGTAACCCCGCAAGGAGAGCTTCATATTCAGCTTCGTTATTTGTCGTCTTGAACTCTAGCCGGATTGCGTAGGTGAATTCTGCGCCCTTGGGATTAACGAGTCGGATGCCTGCGCCGGCGCCATCCTCATTCGAAGCTCCATTTGTGTAGAGGTTCCAGATGGCTTTGTCATCACATGTGGGCTATGGGTCTTGTTCTGCTTTGCATTCTTCGACTTTTTCTTGAGGTACTTCAGCGATGAAATCTGCCAGGATCTGTCCTTTAATGGCTGGTCGTGTTTTGTAAGAGATGGTGTGTTCACCTAGCTCGATAGCCCATTTGGCTAGCCTTCCTGACAGTTCTGGCTTGGACAAAACATTGTTCATCTTGTAATCACTTAGTACATTTATTAGGTGGCCCTGAAAATATTTACGCAGCCTGCGCGAGGCGTGTACAAGTGCTAACACCAATTTTTCCATGGTGGTGTATCTTGTCTCCGCGTCTGTTAGAACTCTGCTGATATAGTAGATTGGCGTTTGGACCAGCTTTCGATCTACCATTAGTACCGCGCTGACTGCTTTTTCTGTCGCGCAGAGGTACATTGTTAATGGTTCCCTTGGAAGTGGGGCAGTCAGCGTTGGTAGGTCCATCAAGCATGCTTTCATGTCTTGGAATGCTTTTTCTGCCTCAGTGGTCCACTTGAACTGGTTCTTCTTTAGGCAACTCTTCAATGTCTCGATGAATGGGATTGACTTGCTTGCGTGGTGTGAGAGGAATCTGTTGATTGCTACTAAACGTCCATTCAGTGTTTGAACTTCTTTCAGTGTCGATGGAGAAGGCATCTGCGCTATGGCTTGGATTTTTTCAGGGTTTGGGCAGAAGCCATCTTTAGTAACCACAACTCCTAAAAAATTTCTTCCTTCCATTCCGAATGCGCACTTGCTTGGGTTGAGCTTCATGTGTATTTCTTTCAAGTGCTCAAAGGTTTCTTCGATGTCTTTCAACATTTGGTCTTCCTCTCTGCTTTTGATGACTAGGTCATCCACATACACCTCCAAGTTCATCCCAATTTTCTTTGTAAATGCGCGGTCCATCAGTCGTTGATATGTGGCACCCGCATTCTTTAGGCCGAATGGCATCTTGGTGTAACAGAAAACACCTTTGTCCGTTCTGAAAGCTGTTTTATCTTCATCCTCTAGCGCCAGCTGAATCTGATGGTAGCCTTTGTAGGCGTCCAAGAAGCATTTGAATCTGAACGGCGCGAGGGAGTCGATTTTAAGGTCGATCTCCGGGAGGGGATAACAGTCTTTTGGGCAAGCTTTGTTGAGGTCTGTGTAATCTACACACATTCTTCAGCCCCCATTGCTCTTCTTCACCATTACCGGGTTGGCGACCCATGTTTGGTACCTTGTTTCTCTCAAGATGCCGGCCTTCAGTAGCTCACCTACCTGTTCGTTCATTGCCTGTGCTTTCTCCGCGCCCATACTTCTGTGCTTTTGTGCAATGGGCTCGACTGAGCGGTAGGTGTTAAGCTTGTGTTGAGATGTGTGTCCGTGCGCATGCGCGGGTACATATCTCTTCATGATATGAGATTCAAGCTACTTTTCTAATACGCAAAAACACAAAATACATGATTTGTAAATGAAGGAAAAATCAATAAAACAATTCATGTTTTTATCGTATTATAGAAAGCATTTAGTAAAAAATGACACGTTAAGGAGACAAACGAACATACACCAAAATGTTAGAACTTAAATTATCATGATTGGGAGAAGATGAGTCGTGCCGTCTTCATGATAAAGAAAATTGTCATCATCGATGAGAGGAAGTGCGAAAACTCGAATAGTGGTACACATTGATAGAGAGATGTGAGAAAAATAGAAGACAAATAACATCATGTTGTTTTAATACGTTTTGTTTGGGCAAAAACCAATGTCAATTGTCATTATGGAAAATAATAAGGGCAACATGTTAATCTTATATATGTTCTCCCTACGAAAATGGCTACTTATGAAACAATGTTCATTTTTCTAAAGTGTCGATTCACTATTCATTAAGACATTGCGTCTAAACTAGTTAAAACGGCGCATCTTAAGTTGTCCAATCACAACAATGTTTCTTAACTACAAAAACACATTCAAGTTGTCAAGATCTGAAGCATGAACATACTGCGTGAATATAATAGTTTGTATCGGCCTCTATCATTTGGTGCTTTCATTCCCGAATTCACCTCCATCATGACCTCAAAAATCGTGTTGTTGCTGTATGAATTGTGGGATACTATCGAGAAAAACCAACAACGCCTCGTCGAGTTTAACGCTCGCCTAGGTCTACCTCCACCGCCTCCACTGCTGCCTCGACTACCATTTCGTAGACCACCGCCCAAACCATTTGCCCCAAAACCATTCTTACATCAAATATCCTCATCCGCATCCAAAAAACGCACCATTCGACACCAACAAACAACCTAAACCAAACCCAAACGACCCTCTTCGACCACCTTGTCCGCACCACAAACCTCACCTAAACCAACCCTCATTTCAGCACCAAAATCAACCTCACATGTCAACCATCAACACAATAAACCAGCCCCTAAAACCACACGTATAACCACCGAACATGGCACCCACAACCACCGGTTCTTACCCTTGAACAACGAGACTCCGAAGGCAGTCAAAAGACGAGAATGGAGGCCGCCATGGCAACCACCATCACAATTCGTTGAGTCTGCTCCTAACGACCCCAAAACCTCACATCCACCACCGCCACTACCACCATCAACAGTGGCGTTACGTGAAGACTGCCCCTAAGGCTTTTGTTCGACTCGAATGACGACCACCGTGGCTAACTCGTTTCGTTCTTGAGGACAAGAACGTTTTGAGACGCGCAAGAATTGATATGTTCCAACATGGTCGACACCATGATACCCACGTGGCCATGCATGTAGTTAGGTTTCCATTGCATTTTCAATTCAGTAATGTTTATGGTAGTTAATTATGTAGTGGATTAGATTGCATTAGGTCCATGTTTTATTTATGTCAAGCATATGCACTTTCCTTTTTGTAAGCCTATATAACTATATAAGGCCTTGGTTTTTTGTTGAATATGAAGACGAGAAAATTGTTGGAAAAATCTGTTCTTCTTTATCTATGTTCTTTAGAGCCTAACCCACTCAACGGGTCAAGTCAAACTATTGGGAGATTGACCATCTCGAATCGGTCTCTATCACATCACAAACCTAACTTCAGACTATAAAGATAGGAAACCGAACACGAAAACAAACACAAAGTACATACCACAATTCATACATTTATCAGAAATATAGATCTTACAAGATTGGTCAAGCGGCCGAGATAGAGGACCTTCAAAGATGACAGAGAACATCAATACATACATTACATACATGCATACATGTATTACATACATACATACATACATGATACATTGATACATATGCACATACATATACTATATGTACGCATGTGCATGTAAGTATACATACCATACCACTAACAGTTACTATACAGCAGAAGTAAAAATATGGCACAATAGATAACTAAAGGAAGATATATAGAATCATTATCTTGTGGTATATTTTCCACTGTTGGATCAGGCTGCAGATGAAAACAGATAACTGAAATGATCTCGAATAGCATATACCATCTTCGAGCTTCCAACTTCTTGCGTTAACAATGCCGCGATCACCTGTTTGCGAATCAAGAAACCTTGAAAACAGATAGCATTCGGGTATATGATCCCATGTATGAAGAGTTAAATATTTTCCGAGTGTTTACATAAAATGATTTTAATGGTATACGAGCGATGATAAGCACGCAAATTAGCAACTTTTATTCGGTGAACACGAGTACCCCTTAGGGGAAAAACTCACGGGCCCACCAATACTGCGATAACTAGTGGGACCGGGTTAGTGGTCTTTAAGTTAAGGCAAGAAACTAGTGGAAGCTGAATTCGAGCGTGCGCTAGAGGGGAATCAGGCGCTTACCATAGGTTGGCACTAGGATTAAACTAATAAGTGAAGACACTCAAATCAATCAAGTTAAAACACACATCGAACACATACCCGGTTTGCGAAAGCCGCCTCCAATTTAGTAGTTGGTGAGACTGTGGATGCCTTTGCAAATAGGAACTATCTTCACCGACGCTAAAACTAGACGTTGAAGGGGACCACACGGGAACCACACCACCGTCTCGTTCCCTTGAACTTGCTCTAGAAGTGCTAGAAGATTCAGCCTGCAAATGATCGTCGTTTGGTAATCCCGTCGTGGGGATTACATCAACCCGTGGTTGCATATTATCGGTTCTTACACCTGAAGCTTGAGTATTAGGAACTTCAACCCTACTGTCTTCTGCTAGATTTCCAACATCAGAAGATGATGATTCATCATCTCCTCTTATTATTAAAGAAGCAGTCATACTCGGAACCATTTGATCTTCATAATGGCGAATCGTGGTGGTTGTAGGAGCGGTCCTGAGGGTGTTTTCGTCCATTTCCATCTCCATGTCTTGAGGGAAAGCTATAGGAGCATCAGCAGCAGCATATTCCGATGAGTCTCCGAGCCCTTCTTCTATTCCATTTTCAAGAATAGCTCTTGAAGTAGCTTCGTGTTGCCACATTTGAGCAAGCGCTTCTTGTAGTCGGGATTTTGCTGCATCGATCTTGACTATCGGGAGCGGGTAGTTTGACCCGAGCTCTATTCCAGCAGCTTGCAGCACGTATTCTGGTGCATCCCACGGGTGATGTATCCATTCAGTTGGTAGTCTAGATAACTCAGGAAGCCATCTCCTTACATACTCGCCATTCGGGTCAAACTTATACCCCTCAAACTGTGGATTATCGATACGATCAAACTCACGGCCATCGGGTAAAGTGCCCGATATGTACTGCCAGCCTAAAGCATCACTTTCAAGATCAGCATCCAAAAGTGTATCCCAGAAATACTTCATCCCCCATCTCCATGGTAACTGTAACACCTTAACAAAGAAACTCGACACCACAACGCGTATCCTATCATGCAGCCACCCGGTAGCCCACAATTCCCTCATTCCCGCATCAACCAACGGGTAGCCTGTTCGACCTTGCCTCCACGTCTTAAAATAACCTTCATCTATTATCCATGGGAAGAATTTCAAATGGCCTAAAAGTGGCCTCTCGTGACTGTACGGATGGTTAAAACTCATGTACCTAGAATACTCCCTTAGACCGATAGACTTAAGGAATAAGTTTACACTTTCTTCGCCAGCTTTGTTCCCTTCGTTGGCCCAAAGGACTTGTTTGATTCGTAGCAAGTGGAACACTTTCCGTACACTGAGTTCTCCAAAATGTAGATGTGGAGATAGAAACGAGGTTGTGGCGCTGTCTGCTTTTCTGCGGTTTTTGGAGTATTCTAGTAATGGCCCATTCATGAAAGCCGCAAGTGCCTTATCAGCATTTTTCCAACCCGGTGACCATGCCCGGGCAAGAAGAGCATTGCTACCTTTCTCTGATTCGTCCTCCAGTATTATTGTGTCCGAAGGGCACTTTGATAGGTCACCTACAAAAAAATATATTTAAACGCGTTAGATGATTATTTGGCGTCGTGTCAGTCGCCACCCCTAGATAAGATTACTTTGAAATACAGAAACAGTGATAACTATTTTGTAAGCAAAGTGACCTGAGATTATCTTCTTAGGTGGGAGTTGTGGAGATTCAGGATCATAAGGCATACTAAGACAACGGTCCCAAAATTCTGTAAACGTATTGAACGGACGGCGTTCATCATCAAGAACTTCCCATGGCTCGTATAGCAAATCTGCATTGAACGAACGCACTTGTATCCCAATATTCGTTAAAATCTCCTTTATTCGGTGATCCCTAACCAGTGACAAAGGATCTATAACACACGAAACAAATTTATGTCAAGTGAATATCATAAAATCAAAGAAAGGGTCAAGTCTTAACTCTGCAAAACTTAATATGACTGAAAACCACATATCAAAAGGACCCATTCTTCTCACCCGACAGGGGCGTAGCTTAGTTGGGGCGGGGAGCCCCCCCCCCCCCCGAATTTTCGCTCAAAAGTTCCGATTATATAGTATTCGTATAGAAAATTTTGGAAATATAGGGTTTCGACCCCCCGAACCTTCGGGTCAAGCTTCGCCACTGTCACCCAACCCGCCAATTTTGCCAAGCATATCTAAAACGATTAACGAGTGGTACCAAAGGAGCACGAATTCTCGAAACAAAGTCACATAAATCAGATTTTTAGTGCGTTATATGGAGAAACACTGTTATGGGGGTGTTTGGATGTGCAGCAAGTTAGACATTCAGTTCTTATAACTAGCAAGTAATGCGAAATAAACACGTTTAACATGAACTTCAAGATCTCAAACTTGAACAGCAAACAGATTAAAATTTACAAACTACAACTTAAACAATCACAATAACAGTGTATCCAAGATCTGAAAAGTCATGCTGTTGGGACAAAAGTATAACAACAACTACACAAAATTAATAACTTACTAACCATATAAGTGATTAAAAAACAGTTGAGTAGCACCAGTGGACTTAATAAGTTGCAGAAGAGAAGTAACACTATCAGTAGATCTCTTGGTAACAAGAGAAGTACCAAGATTCTTCAAAGATGAATCAAGTAAAGCCAAACTCTGTTTCAACCACCATCTAGACACCCTACCAGGATAATAATGACCCTCTTCTTCAGGTGCCCATATGTACACTGCTATCACTTGACCTGACCTTACACCAGCTGCCAAAGCAGGGTTATCTTCTACCCTCAGATCTCTCCTAAACCACACTATACTACACCCTCCTGACATCCCTTCAATAATAATTTATGGGTTTGTTAAAAAGTTTTAATCTTTATTATTGTTTTTCAAAAAAGTTTGAATCTTGATTATGGGTATGCAAAATTGTTTGAAACTTGATTGTGGGTATGCAAAAAAGTTTGAAACTTGACTAAGGGTATGCAAAAAAGATTGAATCTTGATTAAGGGTATGCAAAAAAGTTTGAAACTTGGGCTATGCAACAAGAGTTTTGTTGAAGAATAATAATATCAGAGGACAGTAATTAATCTTATCTGAGGACTTGATCTTCTTGAGTCATGTGATGAAGAATCATTGTAGGCCATGAACACTAAAGGAAAAAAGGGAGCATCTTTTTAAGCAAATTAATGAAGAATTTAATAAGTAGTAAGCATAATAATCAGAATCTTGGTTCTTTGGGTTATCAAGTGATATAGATACCAACCAAAGACACAAAGAAAGGGAGATGAAGGGGATGTGTTTGCTTCAACAGAAAAATGGTGTTGGCCAATTTGTAGCCACATGTTATGTGTTCTCTTTCCCTTCTTTCTTGGAATTTTGCTAGTTTTTTATTATACATAAAATAGTGTATTAATCTTCCACATTTTTCTACAAATGTTTTTTTATTAACTTTTTTTATCCTCAATCAAAATACATGCTTATCTCGACTAGAAGTTGTCGGGTGCATGGTGCATTTTCTTGTACCCTAACACTATCTTATCTCTAGCATCAAGTACCCTCACATTACAAAATCGCTTATAGCAATAGCATCAAATACTCTCACACCACATCTCTCTTTTTCTCTCACCAAAGCACAAGTCAACACACAAAAAGTATGTGGGTATGGGTATCCATCGCGTTACCTGCTAGCCTACCTGCAAGAAGGTGGTGGTGGTATTACCGTGTGGGTTCGAACCCGTTAAGGGCTACTCGTGTGATGCTTCGTCCCCCATTAGAGCATTCACAATTTCACTATCACCCTACAATTTAAATAAAAATGTACTTTTCAAAATTTATTTTTTATTTTAAAAACCTCTCACATTCTATCCATCATTTTTATTCTTATATTACTCACGACACTTATTTTATTATGTTTCTTGTTTTTATACACTAATAATAATTTGATGGACAATGAATTTGTATCAATATTTTTCAAAATATAGGGGTGGATGAGATGTGGTGAATTTTTTGTAATTTTTTTTTATTTTAAAGATGGAAGAGTGGTTGACGGATTGGATGTTAATGCTCTTAGTGTTGGGATTCGTAAATACCAGTTTTACTTTCAATTAGAAAATCCAATTTTGTATACAATTAATATCTCATATTAATTATCAAAACAGAAACATGAAAAACATAAAAACCGATTCAAATCCCACCAGTGATCCGTTTGCAATTCGAATAAACAATTATAAACAATCATAAGGGGTTTAGGAAACATACCTTAACAACAAAACAAAAACCCACACAATGGATCGACAAACAGCTCGGCTAGTAAACCGATTCACGAAATCTCCCAAAAGCAAATCCCCTCCTTGAAGCGGCGACGCATAGAAGCTTCTGGCGGCTACAGTGGCTTGGGCCAATGGTCACAGGGAGGGAGAAAGGGACAGGGTGGCGGCGAAAGGTATGGTTATAGTTATAGTTATGTTGTTATATCTTGTGATTAGGGTTTTGAGATTAAGATGATTATATAACCTATAATATTACATCTTAATCCCCAAAGTCTTATCTTGTCCAACAATATCAAACCTCTGAATAACTATTAAATACTAATCAATCCTTCCATCTCATTTTATTATCTAATAATAAATTTTACTTTGTTTAATTCTTTAAACAACTTCCCGTCAATTATAATTACTTCTCAAATAATTATCTCCATAATCTCATACTGTCTTTGGTGAAATAATATTTACTATTAAATATTTATTTGTTCGTCGTCCAAAGTATAACTCTATGAATCGTATCGTGATAGTAACGTTAATTAATTGAATGTTGGATATCTTATATCCAACACTTAGTGTGTGATTAGTGTCATCAAGTGGCTCTTGATAATGGCACACCTTAGGTTAACCTTTGACATCTAACAAGTATGCTACTCATATACAATTACACGAGTCGGGTACCTTTTTTAACATGACTATACCACTCATATACAAGTATAATAGTCATATGTCATTTTTTACATAAAATATACGACTTGTATACAAATATAATATGTGAGTCGTATGTAGACATCTCACCCACATAGGCAGTGGTGGTCCCAAGAATGTTTTTCATGGGGGAAAGAATTTATAGGGTACGTTATCTATCACTATATAGTAATGCCCCAAAATCCGATTTTTTATTAATTCGTATGTTTTTTTTTCTACGGTATGAAATAATGTAAGTAAGTTGTCTAAGTTAGTTAGAATGCATATCAAATTAGATAAAGATAGAAACCAAACTTGGGGGATTAAACTTGCTAAATGGCCAAAGAATGGGTCCTTAACTAGAAACAATCCAGATAAAACAAGAACTCTTTCTTGTTCATTGAGAAATGTCAATCCCTGCCCCATAAACTCAACATAATGAAGTGGAAATCAGAAAATTGTGGTTGTGCATGATTAAAATAAAAGATGAGGATGGAGTATTGTTAGTAATCTTGCAAGGAAAACCTATTGTATGAATTTTAGTCCTTTTCTCTCTATTTTTGTGATCTATTTATGACGGGATGATCTAATTTGTGATCAAATGATGAAATTGATTATCAAGTTGTGTTAGATGACTTCTAATTAAGTGAATGAACAAAGGATCAATGTAGAAATCACCAATTTCGAAAGAAATAGACTGCTTAAGTTCTTGTGGGGTGGGTTTGGAGGCTGAATGTTAGAATCCATGTAAATGGTAGAAATAAAGTGTAGCTAATGATTCTATGATGTTAAATAATCTCTAACTAATATGTAAAAATGTATGATAGATGGAAATCATGTTGAAATTGTAAAGGATTGAAGATGATTATGTGGTTTGGTTGAATGCATATATTAGGAGCTTGTATAATGAACTTTGTAAGTTGTAAAATATTAATTTGTATGCAAGAACTTGACAAGTATGAATGAAATGTGGTAGTTGACATGATTAATAGTAAACTAAGATGAGGAATATGTATTGGCTAGAATTCATTTTGAAATTTAGTTGATTGTATGACTTGGTGGAATTTCCATTAGGAGTTTGTACCATATGCTTGACACACTACGTGTTTGATTAATTGCTTAATTGAGAATAAGATCGAATTTGTGCTAATTATGGAGCATATGAACTTACTAGCAAGTGATAATGTTAGAGTTATGTTGTATTGTATTTCTGTAAGACCTGCAAAACCGGTGTCAAACAGTTGGCACTCAAAGATGAAAACATTATTAAAAAACTCAAAGACGTTTCAATTTATTTCAGAAAATAGACAGCAAAATGTTAAAATAAGTCTTTAGTTTTCCAAACATGGAACTCCCAAAACGGGTCAAAATAGTATTCATAAAGCAAACTAAATTCTTAGAAATAATATAAATAACGTTCGTTCAAAACATTTAGATCGTTTTATTTGAAATGTCAACCGCAGCCAAGTAGTTCCACTGCATGCTAAGGCGTCCCTCTTATTCTTCATCAAACCTGAACTCAATCTAATATCCACGCAAAGTCAAACGAGCTGAGTGAATTCAAGTTTTATAATTTCAAGTAAATAATCAAAACAAGATTTAACAAAGCAATTCCACCTCAAAGTCAACAATAAGCGCAATCCACTAATTTGTTTTCCCTCAAGCAATAATCAAAGTCTAGGATAGGCGCAATCCGCCTATTTATCTCAAGACCTCAATTACCAAATATAATAAACACATTCCACCTATTGACACAAAATACAATCAAATCAAAGTCTAGGACAGGTGCAATCCGCCTATTTATCTTAAGACTTCGATTACCAAATACAATAAGCGCATTCCGCCTATTCGACATAAACCATAACTATAAATCAGAGCAGGCATATCCCACTTCCTTTCATAGTTCAGGCTATTAGACCAAGTCCACATAAGCGCATTCAGCCTACTCGACTCAAAACATAATCAAAATCAGAGCAGTCATATCATATAACTATTATGGCTCAGTTTATAATATCATGTAACTGTCAAACACAGTCCATTATATATATATATATATGTAATAACACACATATAACTCAACCATGTAACAATCATGACAAGACTTGATTTAACAAGTAAGATTTTAAATATGTGTTCATGGCATGCATATTAGCCCAAAAGTTTAAAAACAGGAAAAAGGGCATCATGAATTCACCTGAATGTGAGAACAAGTACCCAGCAAGCAAATTGATACTGAAAGGTTACACACACAATCAAGCACCTGCCAAACAACAATTTATATCACAAGCTAGGCCTATAAGACTTCTATGGTTCCTAACAGGTCAACCGGGTAACCTTAAGTTCCTAGAAAGGTGTGATTGATCAATTCAGCCCCTAACCATCAAAATTTCATTTGCAACAACTTCATATGCTATATTAATGGTCTAAGACCTGATTTGATGACTCCCCATCACTTAAATTGTGAAAATTCCTAAACTTGCCGAATCCAAAGCCCTGTTTTGCAAAATAATGTGTCATTCACTCAATTCAGCCCTATTGTTCAATTAAACCACATTTTATGTCATATTTAATCATTAGAAACATTTGGGATTAGATTTGGGTGATGTGTGCACAACAACCACACATTGCTCGAAATCGTCCCTTTTTACATATCGAAAAACCCAATTTTATCATTTTTAACAAACGAATTCCCCGACCATGTTAAATCATAAAACACATTAAAAAAGGTCCTAATAAGGGTTTATGGGCTAAATAAAACACCTAATTGATCAATTAACACAAGGAACACAAAATCCCCAAACCAAGAACCCTAGAAACACAACTCATTCAATTGACTCACCAAACCTTAACCAATGGCTCCCATTTTCGAATATGATTCTACCCACATACCATAGGATGGATTGGAACCAAAACACCCAAATCAATCCATCAAATCGGCCTTCAATTAAACCCAGCCGATTTACATACCCTAACTATAAATCATTCAATTAATTGATTTTTATGTAACAATTAACCATGAAGGGACTTGATAGAATAACACTGTAGGATAACTTAGAATAAAAATCCCGAAAAATTACCCTTCAATTGAACGCCAAAAGGTTGAGCCGATTGTAACCCTAATCGCTTAAAAAATCAATCAGTAATTGATTTTAACTCACAATTGAACCTTGATTAAGCCTAGATTGGACTAACCTTAAGGGGTATTGTATCAGCCTTGGTGACGATTAGTTTGGTCGAAAAAAGGATTTTGGTCTGCTCTTTCTTGCGCTGTGAGGAAATAAGTAGGGGGGATTAGGGTTTGTTTTTCTATCTAAAATTTTACACTATGGCCCCTCATGTTTGCCCCTCTCGAGTCTTGGTCCCAAAGTTATCTCAAAGATTTTTAAAATGTGCCAAAATCCCCCTTAACGAAAACCAAATTAGGGATTTAAGGCATTTACACAACTCTACAAAATGAAACACAAATCTGGAATTTACGAGTGTTACAATTTCCTAACACGATTATGAGATTAGGGATAACATGGTTAGAGTTCCTAACACGATTATGAGATTATGGAGACCATGTGATACATGTTAGGTTGTTTATGTGACATACATGATTATGAGTTTAATATCTTTATATTGAAACAATTTGGTTGTATATATATGTCTTATGTACGTTCGTAATTGACCAATGAAAGGCTATGTGATATAGGAGATGGAAATGATTGATAATATGAATGATAATGTATTCTAACAATAATGTAAATGTGATGACATGAAATAACAAGAATCATGTCAAGATGCACTCTAGCACGGGAGACTAATGGGTCAAGAAAAGGCAAGGAAACAAGCATGTGCCTAGAGGACTCGAGGTAAGTGACTTATAAACTAAACTCTTGGTTGGTAAATTCATGTTTATGTAAAAAAATGTAGAATGAAAAACAAGAATTAATGGGTAATTTATAGTAAGACAAAGGAAAGGAATGTTGTCAGTGAACAAATATAGTTGGGATAAAAGGGTCAAAAAAGATGAGAATTAATTTAAGGTGGTAGTAGGATTAGACACATATTTTATGAGAATGGTGGAAATGATTACAAATTATTGTAATCCCTTTTAAAAACCTAAATTTATCCACTGGGAGTCGGGGGGATCAAAAGGGGGATTGAAATCGAAACCGGGGTTGCGATGATAGTGGCCGGCGTCGGTACGATTGGTAGTGAGCGAACAACAGCCTTGGATTGGCTGGTGGTCTGGTAGGGGTAGGGGTAGGGGTGAGTGGGCGTTTTGATTAAAACTCTATTCTCGTCTAATGTCTAAGTTAGCTGAGTTTTAGAGTTAAGGTTTCTTTTACGGGAACCTTAATTACATTCTAAGTACCTTCTTGTTATCCATCCATAGTGGGGGAGTGGTGGAGTGACCTTTGTTTCACCTATGTGACCAAAGGTTCGATCCCCACTTCCAACATTTATGGTTTGGTATCCGGGTGAAGATCGAATACGGGTGGCGCCGGTTCGAATCTGACGGGCGGTGGTTTTACCGAGTTCTATAACACTGTCGTGCCTTCGGGCGGGTGGGGCTCGGGTTTCCACGCATCGGGAGAAGGCGGGGGGCTGCTGGAGGTCGAGTAGTCGATTCTTAGGCACGGCGCCCCGCAAGGGTGCTTGCCACACAAGTGTTCGCCGATCAAAAAAAAAAAATACCTTCTTGTTCAACAAGGAGTTACATTTAATTAAGCTTTTATTAAATAACATCCATTTGACTTTTAAAATTAACTAATTATTGATTAGTTGTTTTTTTTTTTTAAAGAGAATTTCATTAAACACAAACTCGCAGGGCCTCAAAACAAGGACCTACGAGCAAACAAAGCAAGAACATCAGACCAAAGGATACATACACCAAGTTTTCCTATCCAACTCTTTCCACCTAGACCTATTACGAATCAAAAAAACCGACGTCGACTTAATGTTTTCCACAATCTGAAAAGGTCTTCGCCTTTTGTTGTTAAAGATCCGATCATTATGTTCGTTCCACAACGCCCACAAAGCTGTATAAACAATACCTCTTAAGATGAACTTCCTATCTTTAGACAACGACTGGGATTCCGGCAAACGAAGAATGTCCGGGATATCAAAAAAGAACGTGTGACGTCGTCTCCAAGTCCACTTGACAAAAATTGCAACCTGCCTGTTGTATATTTACACCACGTTTAATAAGTTCCGACGTCGTTGGGATGCGATTACGAGCGACCCTCCACACCATAATCTTGCACTTAAGCGGAACCCATCCCTTCCATTTGATCATAGAATGATTGTTGTCTGAAGAATTGTTGGACAATATTCTTTTAGCCGAAGCAACAGTAAAGCAACCATCCTTCTCCTTTGTCCATTTCCATGAGTCTTGTCCACCTTGCCATTCGAAATCGTGAATATCACTAAGTAATTGAAATAGCTCCGCAACCTGTTCATATGAAGAAGGACTATATCTCCAATCCCAAACCATGGTTTTGATGTTATTTTCACAACGAATCCTGCTCGCTACCTTAACCCATTTATTTTTTTCAAGTCTAAATAGGTTAGGGTATATATTGCGAAGAGGGACGTCTCGTAACTAAGGGTCTCCCCAGAA
Organism: Ambrosia artemisiifolia; assembly: GCA_032199755.1. Lineage (NCBI taxonomy): Eukaryota > Viridiplantae > Streptophyta > Magnoliopsida > Asterales > Asteraceae > Ambrosia > Ambrosia artemisiifolia. The sequence continues at coordinate 13,785,805 of CM063521.1, forward strand.
GTTTATAGAATGCCCATCTCCAAGAACCCCCATAAAAAACGATTTTAGTGACAAGCCATTAGAGACTTTTGTATCGCCAATTTTTACTATGTATTTCCAACACCCACTTGACGACGCGTTACAAGGCAACATCGCCCAAGGCCTACTCGAACCATGACACCCCATAATGATCTTTTTCCATAAAGTATTACCTTCTTTTTTAAATCTACACGTCCACTTTAATAATAAGGCGATATTTACCTCGTTTAACTTACAAATACCCAAACCTCCTTTCTTCTTTGGGGATGAGACGACATCCCAAGAAACCCATGATATTTTATTTTCGACGTTAGAACCGGCCCAAAGGAAACGTCTCATATACGACTCGATAGAATCTATAACGGCCTTAGGAGCTTTGTAAAGAGAAAAGTAATACACCGGTAAACTCTCAAGCACCGATTTAATCAACACCAACCGTCCGCCTATCGACAAATGCTTTGCTTTCCAAGACACCAAACGTCGTCTAATCACATCCATAACCGGTTCCAAATTTTTAACTTGCGTCATTTTGGCCCCAACTTGTATTCCGAGATAAGTAAATGGAAAACCACCACGCTTACAACCGAGGAAGTCCATCATGACGTCTACCTCGCAATCATCCGTACAAACACCATAAATATTAGACTTATGGAGATTTATCCGGAGACCCGAGCAAACATAGAAAATACGAAGAATTCTAGCAATACATTTGATATTATCATGGGACCACTCCCCCATAATTAGAGCATCGTCCGCATAAAAAAGATGGGTCAAAACCGTTTCTTCTTGAGAAAGGCTAATACCTTTAAAAGCTCCGATCTCTTTAGCTTTATTAATAATCCATGACAAAGCTTCCATTACAATAAGAAAGAGAAAAGGCGAAAGGGGATCGCCTTGTCGAAGGCCCTTCTCACACCGAAAGTCAAAAGTAGGAGAACCGTTGACCAATACCGCGGCTCTCGAAGAATGACAAATAACTTTAATCCAATCACACCACCTACGCGGGAAACCCATTTAAGCCATGATGGAAATCAAAAAATTCCAATTAACATTGTCGTATGCCTTTTCAAAATCTATTTTCAACATAAACGCCTTCCTGTTTCTTTTCCTCAACCACGCTAAGACTTCGTTGACCATAAGAGGACCATCGAGGATAAATCGATCAGTAAGAAAAGCCGATTGAGTTTCTGATATAACCTGTCCCATCACCCTTTTGATACGATTTAGAAATAACTTTGCTAACCATACCGATTAGGGTAATAGGCCTATAATCTTTAAACCCCAAAGGAGTTTTAACCTTTGGGATTAAGGTGATGAAAGAAGACCCACACCCTGCACTGATAGTACCTGTATCATAAAACTCCGCCATAATTTTATAAAAGTCCTCCTCGAATAAATCCCAAAAATGCTTGACGAACCGGAAATTAAACCCATCATACCTTTAGGGCTCTGTTGTCAAAGCCCACTCAGGCACACACCTAGGCCCAACATAACCTTCCCGCTTCGCTTCAAAAGCCCTCGTTTCAGGTCCTCAGACACATTTTTCAGGCCAAGTTCCGATGGAATTCCGGCGAACAATTGTCTGAACAGATCTGAAACAAATATACTAGCCCTAAACAAGCGTATAATCAGCCTAAAAGAACCTAAACAAACCATAAAGAATCCTAAAACATGTTTAACTCCTAAAATTGTATTTTATACTATGTGTCTCGCTTAAAAAACTCTTGATTTTTAAGCGCCTTGAACTAAGGCCCAAGACTCACCATTAGCGTCTTTAGTGCGTCTTTCGTCTTTAATAGGTATGCTTTAGGGTTATTTAAAAGTAAAAGCCAAGCATAAAGTTTGTTTTGGATGTTAGTATAAACTTATAGAGATTTTTGTAAAAATCATTTGAATAGCACAAATATGAGGTAAATTAATTATATATGTATATATGTATGTATTAATTTAGAATGACATGAATAGTACTAGCCCCTTCAAATTTGGTTGAGTGGTTGTGCTAATTTTATGCTCCGTATTTTTTTTTTCTTTATAGCGTGTTATTTCATAATAAATAATTAAATATAAATTGTTTCATATTGAAATACAACTTGATTTAGTGGTGGAGTGGTTTGAGGTTTATTCCTTGTACATGAGGTTACAGATTCGAGGCGGGTGGAATGCATTTATTTACATTAATGGTATCCACCCCTTCTCATTGGTTGAGAGGGGTGGTGCAAATTTTATAATTTTTTTCTATTACAGAACGTTATCTAATACGAGTAATAAATATATATAATTTCATACTAAAACACAACTTGGGTTGGTGGTGGAGTGGTTTGAGGTGCATTTATCTTACATCAGATCATAAGTTTGAGACCGGTTGGGGGCTTCCTTTTTTTTTTTCATTTATACAACGTTATTTCATATTATATATAATTGGATTGGGAAAAAAAGACAAATTGGGTTGGTGTTATAGTGGTTTAAGGTCCATTTCTCTAAGGAGATCACAAGTTCTAGACCTGGTTTGGGTAATTGTTTTTCCATACATTTTTTGTTGTTGTCTAGGCTATTATTGTCGCATTTGTACCATAATAAATTAAAATAATAATGACAGCGTACTCAACGTGAGCGGAAACCCCACTAACTATAATAAATAAAGGATCGATGGATAATATGTCACAACCACTAGTATTTGAAAAGTACTAGATAAAATTTCGCAATAAATTTAAAATTCGAGTCTTTAAACGGTGGGTGTTATGATGACATTTTCAGTTTTGTATAATACAAACTAGCAAACTTCTCTCGTGTTCGCTCTCATTTTATTATGATACCAATGCGAGAATGTTAGTCTAAGCGGCCACAATTTTTTTTGGAGAAAACAGTTGCCTCAAAACCAAGTCTCGAATCTATCACCTCCCTTTATGAAAATGCACCTCAAACAACTATAAAACCAAACCAGTACACCATCAATTCAATTTGTGATTTCATATGAAACCAATCATACTTAACATTAAATAATGTTGTGGAAATGAAAAAAAAATAAAATGCCACAACTTAGTCCCGAACATCTAACCTATCATTAGAGGAATGCACATCAAACCACTACACCACCAACCCATTTTGTGATTTCATAAGAAATCAATTCTATTTAACATTCAATAATGTTGTGGAAACGAAAAATAAAATAAAATGCCACAACCCAAACTCGAACCTGTAACCTAAGGTTAGAGAAAGGCAGCTAAAAGCACTACACAACAAACCAAGTTTATGTTTTAATATGAAATCAATTATATTTAACATGAAATACTGCTATGGAAATTACTATTCACCTCATAATAATTTGTTAGATCTTCTCGACAAATTTTAGGTAAGACATCAATGTGTCATGATATATAGACACTTTTTTTTGAACGGATATATATAGACACTTGATTGTCTAAATCGGTGGAGAGAACGATAATGTGTATAGTTACCAAAAAATTGGTCATATATAATTTGTACTATTAACTTATTGGATTCTGGCATTCAACTTAGGTTAGGGGGGACGGGGCGCTACCAGAATTGGTCACGGGTATCCCACTACCAGCACGGTAACACCGCCGCCACCCATGCTGGTAGTGGTCCCGTAAACCAAATTCGGGTTCTAGTTACCGTGCTGGTTCACAGATGTGGCACAAACTTTCACACAATTTTATTCTTTTTTATGGTTTAGACTCTTCTTTCTCTCTCTCTATTCTTTAGCTGCAATGGTTTTTTTCTTTTTTTTAACTTTGTTGAAAGCTTGAAGATGAAGATGGTGATAGATATAAGTTGTGTATGTATAGATATGTGTATTGTGTGTGTGTGGAGTGTATAGAGAGAAAAAAAAAGTCAACTAGTTTTCTTTGGACTTTTGTGCCTCCAACTTTCAATTTTTTAATTTTATTTTCTTTCTCACCGTGACTTACAAAAGTCACTAGTTTTAATTTTTTATCTTTTTTATTATTATATATTATCATTATTATATATTATTATTATTATATGTATGAATATAATTTATAGTTGGGTAAAGAATCAGTGTAATGTTGCCTACAAAAAAATGTTTCAGTGAAAGAAATCAGTGAAGTAATGTGACAGTGTAGGATTGGTAGAAATCAGTGAAGTGAAAAGCAAATCGGTTGAGCGCCCCTTGTGCCCTTAAGTCATCAACAGGGTTAGTGTTTTGGCTTACGTGGCATCCTCAATCTGACGTGGTATGCTGACGTGACACCTACAATCTAACTGCGTTAGTGACTTAACCCAAAGTAGGTGTCAGAATCTAATAGGTTAATAGTACATGTTATATATGGTTAATTTTTTAGTTTGGAGAAACCAATTTCAAATAGTTAAGGTTATTAAAATCTGATTCCCTTTTTATATACGATTAACCATATTTATTAATTTATTTACAATTTTTTTCGAAAGGCATATATACAGTTAACCAATTAGGTGGTTTGACTCGTATACCTAACTACAAATTTGCGTTATTTCAAACAACAATGTTTTTATCATTTTTTTTGAGAGATATGATTCTGACATTCAAATTCTGTTTTTTGATTTACGTGTTTCTTCAGAAGTAACATACAAACGAAATGTTATAGTCGATTCAAAAGACTACGGCCTACACTCTTTTTCTGTGACTATAAAATACAAAATTTCAGTCCCTGAACTTTATTACTTTTATTTAAGCATTATAGGTTAAGATCACACACACATTGGAAAAAAAAATTAGAAGTCCTAGGAAGAGTATCAAACAGGCTCTCATTGAACTCATTCAAGCAGCATTGAGTGTCTCATCAAACTCTCTGATCTTAGTTTTTAGGTTTTCGTTTTTTTTTTTAGATTTTTAGCTTGTAGTTTTAAGAATTTGTGTTAGATCATTGTATCTTTTATGTGTCATTGTGTCTTTTTCTTATTTTCATTATTGTGTTATTTTTATGATTCATTGTGCCTTTTGTGTTATATTTCTTGGCATTCTAACTCATGGTGTTATATTGCGTAACCTATTGTGTTTTTGTATGTTTCTCACACTTCTTATTTATTTTACATTGTATAGGATACTATTGTATTATCTTTATATCTTTTAATGGTACAAAAGAACCAACAAACCTTTTTAAAAATCTCAATAAAATATCAGAGTAAACTGCAATTTTTGTCCATGTGATTTAATCATTTTTGTCACTTTCATCCAAAACATTTATTTTATTGCATCTTGGCCCCTATGGTTTCAAAATCTTGTCGTTTTGATTCCCTACGTAACACGTTAACGCCATCCATTTTAATGTTAAAGAAGGGCAGTTTTGTCCTTTTATAAAAAGGTTCACATATCATTTAGTGGTTGTTTGGTTGATTAAGTGTTGAATCATTAAAATGTTTGGATGGTTAAGAGACTCTGAATGATTAAGTGCAAAACATTTATTTTATTGCATCTTGGCCCCTATGGTTTCAAAATCTTGCCGTTTTGATTCCCTACGTTAACGCCATCCATTTTAACGTTAAAGGAGGGCAGTTTGGTCCTTTTATAAAAATGTTCACATATCATTTAGGGGCTGTTTGGTTGATTAAGTGCTGAATCATTATGAGGTTTGGATGGTTAAGAGGCTCTGAATGATTAAGTGCAGTTATGCACCAAGTCTGAATAGTTCAGCTCTTAACCATTCCATTCAGAACCTTTTTTAGGTTGAAACAAACAGTCTGAATGTTGAATCATTTAGCGTGAGCCTCATTAAGAGGCTACCAAACAAGCTCTTAGTCTCATTATTTCCCCCCTTAAACCAACTAACCAATTTCATCTTCAAACTTAAAAATTATGAGCAATAATCCTCATACTTTTAGTATAAATTTGCCCCTTTATATAACTAACTAGGTTAGAGCTCGTGTGGACACACGGTTCAACCAATAACAGTACTTTAAAAGTTTTATATTTTAATTGAATATAAAATTGAACGTGTATACACACGAGAATAATAAAAAAACTAGCAACTTTACCCGCACGCGTTGCGGCGGGGACACTTAGCAAAATTCAAATGGAGAACTCTAAGTAAAACCTAAACCAAATTGAGTTTAGAGCACCAATATTTTTGTCAAATGGATGGGTTATTTTTTTGCCTTGCATGTGACGGTCTGTTACAGTTAACGACCATTATATGAAAATGATTATTTTTGTCTTTCAAACCAAATTTAAAGAATACATTTAGTTGAAGTATACGTTAGAATTTATTATATTTCCTTAATATAAAGTATAAAGGTATTATCCTATATGTTAATTTTTGTGTGTTTATGAATAGTGTTTTTTTAGAAGGTTATATATAGTATTATGTTTGGTAATAGTAACAATTGATAGTCTGGTCCAGTTGGTTTGTGTGGTCTTTTGCCTTTCTTTCTGTGCCTGTTCGATTCTTGTGATGGGTTGGCCGCCTTTTTGTTTTTTTTTTAAATTTCTTTTTGATAATAAAACTGACTTTGTGTTGTAGCTTGATTGGCCTACTTCAACGGTGGTTGCCTCATCACCATTTTCCCACACGTGTTCTTCTTCTATATTCAGTAGATAAAGCCAACAAACACTACACCCACCTCTCTCTATAACCTACCCCCCTCTCTAACCCGTCTATCTGCAACCCCACCGCTAACCACCACCCACTTACCCGTTAACACCACCCCATCCTCGACCACCGTTTAATACTGCCATAAATAAGCCCTCCATACCGCAACATAAACTAACCCCAAACCAGCACCATCTCTGCCTTCGTGTCACCGTCTTTCATCTTCTGATGACGGTGTTGCCACCGCGGAGACTTATCAGCGGCATCCAACCGGTCATTTTTCAGATCTTAACGTTCTCCCGGTGGTTCCCTACTGTTTCGGTAAAAGAAGGTAAGAAACGAAACCTTGACTCTTTTTTTCCTGGTGAGTGCACACTATTAACAACTGATTTATGTTTGCATGCTTATATTTGACTCAGATAGTTTTCCGTCCTCCGAGGGTTACTCCGGTCTCCGGCAGGAGTCGATCTATGGTCTCCTGTCAATATTTGACGGGATGTTTGCTCCTATCGCTAGATCACTAATCGAGAATGAACCTTTTCATTTTTTATATGTTATAACTTATAATTAATTAATTACCACAACGCTATTTGATACATTTGTGATGTAGAGTGTTGATGCATATGGTAGATGCATCGGTGAATGTAAAGTAGACCCACATATTCATTTAAATTATCATTAATCATTAGAAAAATAATCCAACATATTTTAGTAAAGTCATTTAAAGGTTTTTATTACAGAGAGATTAACAAACAAGAATAAACTTATTTACGGGTAATAAGTTCAAAAATTGCAGTTATGATCTTTATAATATTTAAGAAAATGTTACTTTGAACTTAATAGAAAGGATGAGAGGTGTATCAAGCTGGGGTAACTCAGTTACTTCTGATTAGTATTACTAAACATTTAAATTGTTTTATCTCATCACATTGTTATAAGAAATTGCATCACATAAACTTAGTGTTTTTGGATGACATTTTTGCTAAATAAATTTTTTTGGGTACCTATAAACAGAAACCGATGTCTTCGGATGGAGAAACTGATCAAGACAAGCTTGAAGCCAAAAAGATGAAACTTCAAGAACGTTATCAGCTTGCGAAGGGCTTTTTTCCCGGTTTTCAATCCGTCTCCGGTTCATATTCTTGATCTTCTTTGCTACATTTTGGTTTCATTTAAAGTTGACAATTTGATCATTAGATAGCGGGTCAAAAGGGGCTCGGGTAAAACCTGAAATATTGAGTTTTAATTGAAGTCATATTGAGTTTTAATTGGAGTCGTATTGAGTTTAAAAACCTAATAATTTGTTATACGTTAGCTTTTGAGTTTTTAGTTTGTTATACGTTAACTAAGATTTGGGGTTGTTGATGACTTCTTAGTTTAGTTCAGTTAGGAGGTGTCAAACTTGACTTTGCTGTAGAAAAAGTTATGATGCAATTGAAAATCAATCAAAGCAAAACAAAAATAAAAAATAAAAATAGAAACCTGTGGAACAAATTAGTTGGTTCGAAAAAGGAACTGTTGTGGTGGTTAATTTTAGTTGTCACTTGGAATTCCATTTCACTATCGTACGCTCGCAGTTTGTGCGGGTTTTGATGGGTTTGAATTTCTGGGCCGTGCTATGTAGCATGTTGAATTGGCGGATGTTACAATTGGGTGTGAAAGTAGCTTTTTATTTGTGGATATTCATTTTTTCGTGTTAAATTCAATCATATGAAATTAATAAATTATTTTGATGAGATGATTCTAATATATTATATTATTGAATTTGATCTTATTAGGGTTCTTCAGGCATGTGTTTTTATACGAGGTTTATAATAAATAGGAGTAAAGCGCTTTGAGTTTTAAACTGGTAAATCCTGTTTTGCGGTTGAGTTTGATGTTTCTTTTCCTATCTACGGCCAAATAAGAAATGATTTATGGTGCTTTGTTGAAACAAGCTTTTTGTAGGTGATGAAAACTTTCGGTGTTGTGATTCATTGTTGCACCATAGTGATCTGGTTCTTCGCCTCTTCCTTACGTTCTGGTAAGATAGCAACTGATGATTAGAAAGGTTTTGATGCTTATTTGAATTTGAATGAGGGATTTGGATTATAATAGCGAATGGAAGAATATACTATTTTAATAACCATATAATATTTTGAGTAATTTGAATGAAGGTTTTGATGAACAATTATTTGAATTTAAATGAGGAATTTGAATGAAGGTTTTGATGAACAATTATTCTGTCACATCTGATTACAAAGAATATGCTATTTTAATAACCATATAATATTTTGAGTAAAGTAATCTAATTAGCTTTTATACAAATATGCAATAGAAATATGCTTTGGATGACATTTGACCCGTTTGACCCATTAGAGATGAAGCATAAACCGATTTGACCCGTTCATGAATAAATTGATTGTGACAAACACCTTCTGTGATTAATAAAGCTTAGGGTAAAACACTTAATTTAGCATTTTAGTCCTGCAAATGTAATGTCCTGCTGTTACATATTTGTACAGAGTTTGCTATTTAGGGCATCGAAGATGGGGTGGTGATGAATGTGCGCTATGTGTTCATGCTGGCATGCCACAATTTTAGATGTTGCAAAAAGCTAACATTTGTTAAATTGAGGCATGCCATATGGCACTATGAGAAAGAACCGGCTTGCACGATACATGATGTTAAACAGACAAATCATTACCAATAGTACTACCTGCATAACAGAAGTTAGAATTGGTTGGCATACGCGTTTGATTTACAGAATTTACAAGAAAGCAAACTGGGAAATTCTTACAGTGACTAAACCTAGAGGAACCAGTTCAGTTAGAATGGTGAAACTTTGAGTTCTTTCATCCATTTCCATTTCAAGATGTGAGAGTACAGCTGCAAGAGTGAGTAGTAAAAGTGCAGAGCTGAGAAGTAGGATTTTTTGTATATGTATGTATAGTGGGTTGGATCTTTAATGATATGATAATATGATTAAAATGAATGAAGTGCAGCAAACAAAGTTTTTATACTTTAGCTTTTGATCTTGGTTTCTGTTTTATAATGCATGCTCTTTATCAGAAGAAATTTGTTTAAACTACAACATCATTATGTAAGAATCATGTGGCGCTCAGATCATCAACTCACTTGCAACATTTTTTTTCCTCAAATCATTCACAGACAGGTTCAAAGGTTGCGCAACGCGCAACTCGGTAACCCACTAGTTTTTATTATATTCTAATTGAAAAAAAAGCTCTGTGTAGTTTGACACCCTTGAAACCTAATTTAACGCCTTAAATACTCCTTGTATTGGTCAATACGAGACGTATTGAAGTCAAAAGCTGCAAACAAACATCCCAGGGAATGTCAGACCTTAAGCCTCATACCGATATGCCTCGTTTGTCCAGGCCTTGACGGGTGCCTTGCGCAAAGTGGTGGCTTCACCAGGCTCCGTAGAAAGTTGGTTCAAACTACTTTTATTGCCGCGGTGTACCCTGCGGGTGGTCAAACCGTCCACTAGGCAGGAGCGAAGGTCTGGGAATAGGAAATCATTGCAGTGTAGCAGTATCCTGCAATCGCTTTCTTTGTGGAAAGACGGTTCAGGGTTCGCAGATTTGGTTCCTTCTCTCTTCGATTGCGCGGGGGGTGTTTCCTTTATCAAGCAGGAAGCAGGGGAGGAGTGAGGATACCGAAAACAGCCCCAATGCCAAACAGTGCATCCGGAAAGTAAGGGACGGTCATTTCATAGCTGCTGTCAAGATGTTGTGTTCTAGTGGAGTTGCTCCTTTTGGGGATTCTACCATGAAAGCCCTCATTGATAAACATCCGGTGTTGCATCCTCCGTCCTTGCCCTCTAACTCCGACATCATGCCCGCGCTAGTGTGTGTGTGTGTGTAAAATCATTACATTTTTTTAAAAGTTTTGTATGTATTTCATTTATTAGAACTACATGTGTAGTATACGGGTTCTAACCTAATGTAATATAAAATTACATTATTTGAAATACTCACTATTCTTTTATTAGTATGAATATGAAGGATCCAATTTTGTTAATAAATCATTATTTTTTTGTTTGTTGTAATTAAAATTTAATACAAGTTTATTTAGTTAGATCCTATTGTTATTGAAGAAGAGCAAGTTGTTAAAGAAGAGCATGTGAAAAAGCAACGAAGACAGAGAAGTAAGAAAAACAAAAAAGAGAAAACAAGATGAATCAATAGTCAACTAAGGTGAAGAAGGTGGAGTTTCTTCACCCTATATTTCAATCTTTTGTCTTCAAATTCTTGAAACCTATCATCACCAACTGTTTGTTCAAATGCATCAGATACTCCAGACTTTTGGATTACGCATGTGATATCACTGGCGCCGATACATCTGCTTCTGATCAGTCTAGTCCTATGACATCCTCCCGTTCTGCGTTAGATGATTTGAGAGAAGTAACGAAATCGAAATCATCATCTAGAATATCATATCTCCTATTCTTTTAATGGCCTTTTCTTTTCCGGTAAACTTATAACACGGATTATAGTTTGGTATGGCATCATTGACTTGGGTGTTTTTGAAACTGAACCTGCTTGGCTGGTTAAACTTGTAACACGTTAATAGTTTGGTATGGCAATTGAACCGCTTTTGCTTCAAACCTAGTGGTTTTGCTTCGAATCAAGTTCACCCTTTAACCGGGCTGAACCACTCATAACCAGTTTTAGCCTAATATGAGGAAATTAACTATACTCATTTTAATTTATAGAGTGGAAATGGCTGTAGATTTTCTTTCCTGGGTGGGTGTGGGACATCTTAAGTCAAAAACCAACTAAACATGCCACAAGAATATATGCAAAGCTATATAAACCACTAAGGGGGCAGGGCACTCCACGGACCACGGGTAGGGGTTCTCGGCAACGGTTGTCGGGCGATAACACCGCGGCCACCTTGTCAGCACCATTCAAAAACCAGGTAGCTCGACAAGAGTAATTGAGCTGCAATGGTTAAAAACATTCAAATTTTGACCGTTCTGACCTTTGATTGTGCATCAACGGTTGATTTTTTATTTTTTTACCTATTTCACCGATATATAAAATAGTTTAATTGTGTTTTTTTAGTTTAATTGTGATTTTTTAATTTAGATTAAACCTCAATTTTCATCCCTGAGGTTTGTTAATTTTAGTGCTCTCAGACCAATAGTTTCAAAATTGCATTTATCATCCAATAGTTTGTAAATTCTAACACTTTCGGTCCACCACTCTAACGACCATCCATTTCTCTGTTAACTTTTTGTGAAAAAATAAAAATTACCCTGCATATAAAAATCAAAATAAATACATATTAACCATTTATCAAACTTTTCCCTCTCTACACTCTCTTCTTGTATCTTTAAATAACCACCTAAATTTCTTACCTTTTGTCTAGTTCATCCTGTATCCGTTGACCAAAATTTTCATGTTTCTCTCTCTCCAAAAATAACAGGGATGAGTGAAAAGGAGATGGGTTGGGTGGTGGCTACAAGTTGCGTGGTAGAGCAAGAAGGAGGTAGTATGCACAGGGTAAAAAAAATGCCTACGGCAGAAGACGTGTGGCCCATAGATCAACATGGACGGAATCAAAAATACCATTGTCAACCAACAAGACAAAAGTGTGGTTAAGAGTGTGATGGTGGTACCCATTTGTTCAGATTTTAAAGTGTGATGGTTCAGATCTGCAAACCGAACCAAAATCGACAAAATATAACATCTTAGTTCTCATCTTTGGTGGTGAGGGACGATAGTGTGGTACGGTGGTGCCGCAGGGTGGTTTAAGTGTGTTGCGGTGAGAAAACAGGGGTGGTGAGAGGTCTGGAGGTGCGGTGGTGGTGATATTGGTGCGATAAATATGGAAAAAGTTAGACCATACATCACCATGACAAGTGGCGGTCGATGGTGGCGGGTTAGGGTTCAGGTTTAGTGATGTGGGTAGACACAGATGGGGGTGGTGGTCTTGGGTTGGTGGTGGCGGCATGTTGTGGTGGTAAGTGGAATTAGAGAGAGGTGAGGAGAGGAAATGAGAGAGAAATGAAAGATATTTGTTATATATTGTTATTCATAATAAAATAATAAAACTTTTATAATCTAACAATTTCTATCCAGGGGTATTTTTGTCATTTCATAAAAAAGTGAACAAAGAAATGGATGACCATTAGACTTGTGGATTAAAAGTGTTAGAATTTGTAAACTATTGGATGATAAATGCAATTTTTAAACTATTGAACCGAGAGTATTTTAATGAACACACCACAAAGACAGAAATTGAGGTTTACTCTTTAGTTTAAGTGTGTTTTTTCTAGTTTAATGCAATGTTTGTGTTTTTTTTATTTTTTATGTGATGTTTGTGTTTTATTAATATAAATGTATTTTTATTAAAGTTTATTTGTATTAACTAAATGAAAAATGATAAAAAGGTTCTTGGCAAAGTACCCTAGAGTACTGACAGTGATTTGGTGGTTCTATGGTACTTTGGGGTCTTTTTAACGTGGCAGCGTATGAATGGTCCGGGCTAGAGTAAGTACCCTTGAGTGGTCCTTTCGCCCTAACTACTATTATGAACATCACACGATGTAAACAAGGAAAAACAAGATAAACAATGGAATTAAAATAGGAAATATGGAAGTCATGCAAAGGAATGTGGGATTGGGCAGTTGATTTCTCTTGTGTATGTACCAAATGATCTATAGGATATACAACACTAAGACATGTTACCCACCTATATATATGGTCATTTAGGTATTTGAAAAAAAAGTTTAACATAGATTACAATGTTTAAAGGAAGTAATTTCTCACACAAAATAGATATACATATTCATGGTTTATGGGCACACCAAAGTATATTGAAGATGATTAATGTTGTAATACACACCAAATTATTTATTACATCATCCGGTTCTTAAATCCACTTTAACTAGTGAACTAGTAAGACGACCATTTCGACATCCAGTCTTGCCCGAAAGCTTTGGTTTTTGTTTCTTTTTAGATGGTAGTTGCTGTTTGATTTTAGCTTATGATATTTTCATGTTTGCCTTTTGTGTGCTATGATACCCTTGTAGCAACAATATGAGCAGCTTATGATCTAGATTAAGATTACTATATATATTTCACATTTGTTTTGATTTGAGTGTTGTGATCAGTGACAAATTCTAAGATTTTTTTTTTTCTGATGGTGTCATTGTTATTAAATATTCCCATTTCATATAATCGGAAGTAAAAACTTTTCGGGTCGGTTTAATAAAACCAAAATATGGTATTCAAGGTTATTTCATATCAAATCAAAGGTGTAGAATATATACACCAAAGTTGCCAAAGACAAAAGCCTTGACAAAAGGCAATACAATCAATTAGAATAAAAGGAGCTAAAAACAAGGGAAATAATTTTCTTTCCAATACTCCCTCTCAAGTTGGAGCATGCGGATCACAAATGCCCAACTTGCCAAGCAACAATCCGAGCTGTCGAGATCCCAATGGCTTTGTGAACAGGTCTGCGATCTGGGACTTGGTGTCAATGTGCAGCGGCATAACTTCATTTGACTCGACTCGTTCTCTAACGAAATAGCAATCCATTTCGACATGTTTCGTTCGTTCGTGAAAGACCGGATTATTTGCTATGTGTTTAACTGCCAAATTGTCACAAAAGAGTTGTGTAGCATTTTTCTGTTCAACATTTAGTTCTTTCAGAAGCCAGAGAATCTCACTAACAGTAGATGCCATGGCTCGGTATTCGGCCTCTGCCGAGGAACGTGACACGACGGCTTGTTTCTTCGATTTCCAAGACACCGGTGACCCGCCTAAAAGAAGCAAATACCCACTCCGTGATCTTCTAGTGTCGGGGCAGCCAAGCCAATCCGAGTCGGTATACCCAACCAAATTTGTCCCTCCCCTTTTAGAGAGGAGTATGCCTTGTCCTGGAGTTCCTTTCAAGTATCGTAACACCCTCATGGCTGCTTCCATATGATTCGCCCGTGGATCACCTACGAACTGACTAAGGACGTTGACTGAGTAGGTGATGTCGGGTCTGGTCGCCTGCAGGTACAGGAGTCTTCCGACGAGTCTACGGTACTGATTGGCATCGGCTCGAACCTCTTCATCATTCTTTGCAAGTTTTGTATTTTGTTCCATTGTGAAGGCACTTGGTTTGCAACCCATCATCCCACTGTCTTCAAGAATGTCAAGTATGTACTTTCGTTGGCTCAAAATTAATCCTTCTCGGGTACGTGTTACTTCAATCCCCAAGAAGTATTTTAATGGTCCAAGGTCTTTGATGCTGAATTCGTTATCAAGGAAGGCCTTGGTCTCTTCAATCTTCTCAACATCATTCCCGGTGAGAATAACATCATCTACGTATATGAGGGCCGCGACAAACGTTTCTTTGGATTTGAAGATGAGTAAGGAATGATCGGCCCGAGACTGTACAAACCCGATTTGTTGTAGAGAAGCGGTGAACTTTTGGTACCAGTTTCTCGAGGCTTGTTTTAGACCGTAGAGAGATCTCCTTAACCGACAGACCTTGTCTTCGTTCCCCTTCGCAAAACCTTGCGGTATCTTCATATATATTTCTTCATCCAACTCTCCATGCAAAAAGGCGTTATTCACGTCTAGTTGGTTGATCACCCAGTTTCTTTTGGTAGCTACAGCAAGCAACGTTCGAACGGTAACAAGTTTGGCTACCGGTGCGAACGTATCATGGAAATCGATCCCTTCCATTTGTGTGAATCCTTTTGCAACCAACCTGGCCTTGTATCTTTCGATCTGTCCATTCGGTTTGTACTTCAGCTTATACACCCACTTTGACCCTATAGCATGTTTACCTTCTGGCAAATCTTCAATGGTCCACGTACCATTTTGTTCGAGTGCACGGATTTCACGTTTCATTGCTTCTCTCCAATTGGGATCCTGCACAGCTTGTTTAAAAGACTTGGGCTCATCATTAGAACTGATGGCCGATAAAAAAGCCTTGTGTGAGTTCGTGAATTTATCATACGAAATGAAATTGGCAATAGGATGTACCGTAGAGGAACCTTGATTGGAGTCGGGTGGCGATTGGTCTATAGATGGAGGAAGATGGACGACGTAGTCGTTGAGGTGAGCTGGTCGTGTTCGGCTTCTTCGTTCTCTCGGTGGTGGTTGCGAAGTTTCATGAGTTTGTACATTATCGGGCTCAACTCCTTCTTCATGTATTGGACCGAGATCATCAGGAGGTCCATTGTCTTCCAAAGGTGCATTTGCATGGCTTGCTTCATTATTAAAGTGGTTTTGCATGTGCATGTTCACGTAGACTTCATGAGGGGAGTTGTTTGCTACTGTATTGTTTTCTTCAACTTTATTTGTGTCCAAATCATCATGTAAGCACCAGGAAGGGAGTGTGAACATTTCGACATCTTCTTCCTTTTCAAAGCATGCGTTCATTTTGTCATAAGGAAAAACATCCTCAACAAACTTCACATCTCTTGAGACTACCATTTTCTTATTTTTGATGTCGAAAATTTTGTATCCCTTTGTTCCGTAAGGATATCCTAAAAATATCCCTGGTCTCCCTCTTTCTTCGAACTTGTCCCCCTTGTTTCAGTGCTTCGGTAGTAGGACAGACAACCAAAGACCCTCATGTGGTCATAGCAAGGCCTTTGATTATAAATCATTTCATAAGGAGTTTTGTTATTAATGGTCGTGGATGGCATCTTATTTATGATATAAGCCGCGGTCAGAAGACACTCTCCCCAAAAAGTTGATGGCAACTTAGCTTCAAATTTTAGAGCCCTTGCTGTTTCGAGCAGATGACGGTGCTTTCGCTCAACAACTCCGTTTTGTTGCGGAGTGTGAGGGCATGTGGTCTCAAGTAATATTCCTTCTTCATTGTAAAAGGTTACCATTCGGTTAGAGGTAAACTCGCCTCCATTATCGCACCGAATCCTTTTAACGTTTTTATTAAATTGGGTCTTGATCATTTTGTGAAAACTAATTAGGCAATCACTTGCATCCGACTTTCGTTTCAACAGGTACACCCAAACTGAGCGACTAAAGTCGTCAACTATAGTCAAAAAATAGTTTGCACCGGTCAGAGAGGGTGTACGGTATCGACCCCATATATCACAATGCAAAAGATCAAAACACTCAGTTGATTTGATAAAACTTGCAAGAAATGGTAGTCTAGTAAACTTAGCTCTAGCACAAGAATCACAAGTATCATCATTTGTCTTCAAAGAAATGAAATCAAAACAAGAAAGTTTAGAATGAGACGCATGCCCCAAGCGTTTGTGCCAAAGATTACTTCCAACAGCCATAGCCATCCTCTCGCCTCCAATCCTCATCCGATATAGACCATTCTCGCATCTACCCGTTCCAATCAATTTCCTCGAACTCAAGTCCTGCATGACAAAGAAATCCGGGAAAAACATTACAGTACAATGTAGATCCTTGGTCAATCGGCTAACGGATAATAAGTTACAAGTAAATTCAGGGACATATAAAACATTTTTAATCTTTGACCCATTTGGCAAAGTGCACGTTCCCCTGCCCTTGACCGCTATGGAATCCCCGTTAGGAATAGTGACTGGAACATCATGCATTGTTTTGAACATCTCATAAAGGACTTTCAAGTTATGGGTTATGTACTCGGTGCAACCCGAGTCCATAATCCATCCGTTACCTTCGTCGAAAATACCTGCCATATTAGCCATCGGTTGGGTAACTTCCACGTTAGCCACATTTTTTGTGGTAAACATGTGCAAAAATTGTCGGTACTGTTCTTCATTTAGCCCCGGTATGGGGCTGGTTCCACTTTGCCTTGGTTCATTCGCATCTTGCTTTGTATCAACGCATGCGGCTTTGGCTTTTCCTTTCTCTATCTTTCCCTTTCCTGGCCACCAATCCGGGTACCCGATCACCTTAAAGCACCCGTCGCGGTTATGCCCATCTTTGTCACAAAGGACACAATGCTCTATCTTTTCATCAGTAGCCTTCTTGTTGTTCTTGGGTGTGTTTCGGCTTCCAGCAGCCCCAGTTTTCTTCATGAAGGCCTGAAACGCAGCGGTTTCGGTGTTCGTTTTCTTGCCCATGGAGACCACCTTTTGTTGTTCGTCTTCTGAAACAAGGTGATACGCTTCTCCTAGGTTGGGTATGGGTTTCATGGCAAGGATTTGAGTTCTAATAGTCGAGTACTCGTTGTCGAGTCCTAGTAAAAACTCGTACAACCTTTCTTTATCCTTGGAGTCGGTTATCTTTTTGCTCGCACCACACGTACATCCTGCACAAGAACATTTTGGAATGGAGAAAACGGCACTTATCTCATCCCATATTGTTCTTAGCTTGGTGTAATAAGCCGACACGGAGGAGCCGTCTTGCCTTGTCATCATCAACAATTGTTTGAGTTCATAAGCCCTCGGTGCATTCTCCTTCCCGAAGCGCTCCTGTAGTCAGCCACCCTCTAATCATGGCGTCGCATCGGAGCCATGGCATGTGTTCGGGGTGTGTCTTTTCTGGTTTCCGAAGGGTTCCATTGACAAAGCCTATCTTGTTTTTAGCAAACAGAAAGGTCTCCATCTCCGAAACCCAATCGAGGTAGTTGTTATCATTCAAAGTTTCGTTTACGTGTAACTGTCGTGGATAATCAGATGGGTGAAGGTAGTATGGTGAAGTGTGGTCTGCGACTGCATTGCTGGTCGCATTTGGTTCGGTTTCTTTGTCGCCGGCCATGTGTGGCGGTTGGTTGGATTAGGGTTTTGTGTTTTTGTTTGAGCGTGCTTTGAAACAACGCTCTGATACCATAATAAAACCAAAATATGGTATTCAAGGTTATTTCATATCAAATCAAAGGTGTAGAATATATACACCAAAGTTGCCAAAGATAAAAGCCTTGACAAAAGGCAATACAATCAATTAGAATAAAAGGAGCTAAAAACAAGGGAAATAATTTTCTTTCCAATACGGTTCGACAATTCGGTCGAGAGGTTCATCACATAATAAAAATATGATAGAACAATAAAAAAACATTGTCATTAGATTCCTAGACTAATTAAACAAGCAACAATTTTAATTCAATAAACTAGAAAACTGTAAAATCATAAAACTAACCTCTTTGATTAGCTATCTTTGAGTCGACTTCGATCAGAATTTGGAAATCGAATTCGTCCATGACCTATTTGTACGTGATGCCTGCCTTATCCATATTGTCGTGAATCATGTGGACAGTTACGATCAATCTGATCATAATTGTTGAACTCTGGCACCGTAATTTTTTTCATTGTTTGTTGTATTTTGGTATTGGAAATGAGCTCAATGGTGGGAATGAGCTTGTAAATTTTTTTTTGAAAAGAGAACTTCATTAAACACCCAAACAACGGGCTATCTCCAAGCCGGAGACAACCACCAAAACAACGGATCAAGTTACATCACCATTACACCAGTTTTTCCACGAAATCCTATCCTTATTCAATCTACTATTAAACCAAAGAAAAGTAATAGCTTTAATATCAACCACAATCTTAGCCACATTCACCGTCGCTTGGGAGAAAACCACCTCGTTCCTTGAAATCCAAATCTTCCAACATGTAGCGATGCAAACACCATAAATCATCCTCCTTTTGCTATTCGAACAGCCTGTAAAATCTGGGAGACTAGTAATATCCTTAACAAAAAACAAAAACGCCTGCGGGATCTTTAACCAAGAAATAATATTGCTCCATACACCATTTGCGATCACACAACCTGTGAATACATGATCAGAAGTCTCCTCGCCATCGCCACAAAGATAGCAATTACCTGTGCCCACACTAATATTTCTACTGTCACACCCTCAAATATCCACCTGCGGAGTTCTACCGCGAGGCGTGTGACATACCAGGATCCAAGTCAACGGTCACAATAAACGACGTCTAAATGTAAAAACATACGTAATAAAAACCATGCATAAGATTTAAAATTCAACATTTAGTAGTGCGGAAGCATTAAAAGTTTACACAAGTCATGCCGAAAATAAAACATAAGTTCCCAAGTTTAACATTTCCAAAACATGCCATGAGACCCTAGACGCAAGACGACCCAGTGCGACTCCGTGCGCCTATCTGACAGCTGCTACCTTAGCGACCTGAGAAAACATGCTAAAAGAGTCAACATATAATGCTGGTGAGTTCACAGGTTTTATTTAAACGTTTCAAGTAATCCTTCGAAAACCGTTACCATCACAATTACTACTATGCTTGTAAGAACGCTAGCTAGGCGCAGATTAAGATACTCATACGGGTGAAACCATTGCTGACTAAGCCGTGTAATGACCCTTAGTTTCCTATGGGCTACCGTCATCACCGGTAGACCTTGTTTTATTAGAGACAATATGCACCCGCCCGGTCCTACCGTCGAGTGGGGTTTGTCAGTTCCCAATAGCGCTATCCATATTTCCCCGCCATATACCCATGTTAGTGGTTTCTAAGGGACTTTTTGATGAACCGTATAGTACGATAAGTAAGCCATAGTATAACGTGATAAAGTGTCATGAGCAATAAGAGTTTAATAAACCATAAGTCATAAAAGCGTTTTAAGCATGTTTCTCCCCCGAAAACATAAACCGTAAAATGTGGGGCCGTGAACTCACCTTAGGTTGCGTATTCCGTTTAAGAGTAAACCGTATGTGTGATATGAGTAAACCGTCTGTAAGATATGATAGCCCCAACTAGTGGCGACCTATCATAAGATATGTGTTAAGTTAGACTAATAACCCGCAGGGTTCATTAGTCCCTAAGTCCAGTCCATGACCATGATGTGTTTGAAAAACGTGTTTGACCGACAACCAGACTACGTAAGACAAGACTCGACATCCCATTGGTGACCCGACATTCCACGTGTTCATCTCATACACAAACATACACAAAACATGCAACTCAGCACTTAACATGCGTTAAAGTTCAACGATTCTAACACATAGGTCAATTAACGTACGAACAAGTCCGAACGCGTGTTACTATGTTACTAAGCATGTCACGGGGTTCCTATCATGTTCCTAGGTGTCAAATCGGGTTTCGGGATGTTAACATACACTTACAACAGCATTTCATGCGATTAGGGACTTAGCATGCAATTAGGAAAGTCAACACGTGATTAGGGATGGTCAACAGGCAATTACCAGGGCTAATCGCCACTTATGTTAGGTGATTAGGGCTAATCACATGCATATTAGGCGATTATGGTCATGTGGTATGCAATTCAGGGCTTAACTAGTGATTAGGGTCACAATTGCATGACATGAAGGCAATTAGGATCACAATTGCATGGACTGATAGCAATTATGAGGCTAATCGCCTACTACATCACACGAGTAGCCCTTTTCTTAGGCGATTATGCCCCTAATCGCCTACAACATAGGCGATTAGGATTGCTAATCGCCTATAGTGCAGCAAATGTGGTTTTTCGCGCGTTTAACCCTCCAAATCAGATCCGAAACGTGCGCAAACACCCAATAATAATTCTAACATATTAACAAACATATTCCAAGCAAAACCCCTAAGTTTTCATCATTCTAACAGTCCCGAATGCGAGCGTTTTCCCAAAATAGCAATTTAACATGAAAACATCACATCAACATGCAATAACTTGCCCTAAATAGCAAATATCCAGATCTAATCACATAATCACGTTGTCAGAAAGCATCCTACTGTTCTAACATCATTCTAGAGCAAACCCTAACATCAAACAATCAACAACACACCTCATATCATCCTAAATCATCCAAAATCCTTCAAACGGGTCAAAACATCAAGTAACAACAATACACGACCAAAACCATTCAAACTCCTAGGACATTATCATACTAACTTGTAACAGCTAAAATCATCATAATATTACAAAAACAACCATGATTAAATCCCAAAAACTCTATCTTTAATCACATATAACACATATAACACATGTAAATGTGTGGGTTTGTTTAGAAACGGTTTTAAATGGATTTTCAAAGACAAAAACCTTTATAAGTCAGGTCTGGACATTTAGGGAGTAAAACATAATCATTTAAAGGTTTGGGTTTGAAGAACACACCTTGTATTAAAGAGTAGATGATGGAATAAGCTTGGAAATGGTTGTTTGTGTGTAAAAATGGGTTCCAGAGGGTGTTTGTGGGTTGAGATATGTTATGGGACGGCTAGGGTTGTGTAAATAATGTTTTGGAGGTCAAGGGTGGTATTTATAGGTGTTTTTAGTCGTCAGACATGTTGCAGGCGATTATGAAGTTCTATCAGGCGATTAGGGCTGCTAATCGCCTTCACTATAGGCGATTAGCCCCATAATCGCCTATAGGGCAAGGCTAATCGCCTACAGAGAGTGGCTAATCGCCACCTTGAAGGCAATTAGCCATGCTAATCGCCTACAGGGTCTGGTGTGGTGTATTTGGCGCGTTAAACTCCGTTTTAACATATGTTAACACATTTTCACATACCGACAAGTCACATAATGATTATAAACACATAATACATGGAAATAAACACGTTCACACTCGTTCACCAATTCCCGGGACTCGAGACTTGCGTATGTTAAAACCCCAATGGTATGCGACTCGACTCGACTGACCCTGTTTTGTGTAACGTATGCGCGACTCGCTAAGGTAGACTTACTAAGTTTTCGAAAGTTAGTTACCGGAGATTGCCGGGTGTCACATCATCCCCCTGTTAAAAGAATTTTCGTCCCGAAAATTTCCCGAAGTCGAAAAGAGAAGACAAAATAAGAAGAAAAAAATTTTCCGGGTCGTCACATCATCCCCCTGTTGAAAGGAATCTCGCCCCGAGATTCTTTTGGCCTCAACAGTGATGAGCGTCGACCTCCGTGTGTGCCCAAGTAACGTTCCCAAAAGACAGCGAGTGAAAATGAGACAAGAGACCCCCGATCGAAGGCCTACTGGGGACTACTGTGATCGGTATAACTAACCCACTGGTACCGTCCAAGTAGCATCCCCAAAGGACCCTCATCGACCCCAAAGAATGAGAAGTAAAGACCAAACCCCAAGGAAACACCCAAAGACACGAACACACAACAATGCGAAAGAGAAAAACCAAGGCGTAACAAAAGATGAGAAAGAATACGTACGAGTAACAGTGTCTGGGTCCACCTTGTCCTCCCTAGCACTAATGACATCAGCACGAGCAGCTCGTCCGTCACCCTCAATGTTTCCACCACCACCTACAGTCCTGGCTTCAGCTTGATTCAACTCTGGGCAGTCCTTCTTAGGATGTCCCGATTGACCACAACGAAAGCACCTATCACCCCGCTCTGGTTTAGGGCAGGTACGCTTGAAATGCCCCAACTCGCCACAATTAAAGCAACCCTGATTTCCCCGAGGAACAGGAGCAGGGACGATTGCTTGTCCCGGAGCCGTCTGAAGATTGACCCTGCAGTTCTTGGCAACATGGCCCATCCGCTTACAATGTTTGCAACGAAACTTCTCGCATTTGCCGAAATGATGGTACCCGCAATGGTTGCACTTCCGGTGCTTTCCAATATAGCCCCTTTGCTCCTGGCTAGACGATGACCCCGAAGCTTCAAGTTTCACTTTCTGCGGCTGCACCCCGGCTGTGGCTACATCCTTCTCGACATCCTCCCGTTCCCTTTTGTTGTTCTCAGTCCCTCCAAAGATGTGGGGTTCGCACTCCATGAACACCTTAAAAGTACACACCTGCTGGCCCAGAGGAGGTGGCGGTGGAGGATAAACGAGATTTCCACCGTCGCCTTGTGAAGCAGTCTGATAAGCAGCAAGAGCAGCAGTCACCTGTTGCTGGATTAAGTCCTTCAGCGCTTCTGGGGTTATGTTGATGCTACCGCGACTCTCGTCACCACTGTGTCCACCACGATTTCCAGACATCTTCTGCCGAAACAAGAACCAAAACTCTCAGACCCAACACCAAAGTTAAACCAAGAGAATACGAAAAGTCCAAGATCGGGTCCAAATGTGACAATAAATCCCAACACGAGATCCACCAAGTCTTCCATGCATTTCAACTTATGATTTCGTGTGCACCCGAAATGATAAATTGCTCTACATGGTCCTCAAGGCGTGCCCCGAGCTCGAACCTCAAGTCACTCGATACCCACATCTTAAGAAGACAAAACCAACTCAAAAGGCCAGCAAACAAGTTCCTTCGAGCGCAACCCGAAGAAGAAGATAGAGTGGAGCTAGGAATAACCAAGGATAAGGTAGGTAACGTGACACTGTGTGGTAAGGATACCGACACCCCGACAAAGTTAGTATGTTTACCAAAAGACATGACTCAAATGTATGTGACCGTCTAGTGTGTGAGACTCGGCTATAGTCTAGACTCTACATGCAGTCCTAGTTCACTATAACCATTGGCTCTGATACCAATCTGTCACACCCTCAAATATCCACCTGCGGAGTTCTACCGCGAGGCGTGTGACATACCAGGATCCAAGTCAACGGTCACAATAAACGACGTCTAAATGTAAAAACATACGTAATAAAAACCATGCATAATATTTAAAATTCAACATTTAGTAGTGCGGAAGCATTAAAAGTTTACACAAGTCATGCCGAAAATAAAACATAAGTTCCCAAGTTTAACATTTCCAAAACATGCCATGAGACCCTAGACGCAAGACGACCCAGTGCGACTCCGTGCGCCTATCTGACAGCTGCTACCTTAGCGACCTGAGAAAACATGCTAAAAGAGTCAACATATAATGCTGGTGAGTTCACAGGTTTTATTTAAACATTTCAAGTAATCCTTCGAAAACCGTTACCATCACAATTACTACTATGCTTGTAAGAACGCTAGCTAGGCGCAGATTAAGATACTCATACGGGTGAAACCATTGCTGACTAAGCCGTGTAATGACCCTTAGTTTCCTATGGGCTACCGTCATCACCGGTAGACCTTGTTTTATTAGAGACAATATGCACCCGCCCGGTCCTACCGTCGAGTGGGGTTTGTCAGTTCCCAATAGCGCTATCCATATTTCCCCGCCATATACCCATGTTAGTGGTTTCTAAGGGACTTTTTGATGAACCGTATAGTACGATAAGTAAGCCATAGTATAACGTGATAAAGTGTCATGAGCAATAAGAGTTTAATAAACCATAAGTCATAAAAGCGTTTTAAGCATGTTTCTCCCCCGAAAACATAAACCGTAAAATGTGGGGCCGTGAACTCACCTTAGGTTGCGTATTCCGTTTAAGAGTAAACCATATGTGTGATATGAGTAAACCGTCTGTAAGATATGATAGCCCCAACTAGTGGCGACCTATCATAAGATATGTGTTAAGTTAGACTAATAACCCGCAGGGTTCATTAGTCCCTAAGTCCAGTCCATGACCATGATGTGTTTGAAAAACGTGTTTGACCGACAACCAGACTACGTAAGACAAGACTCGACATCCCATTGGTGACCCGACATTCCACGTGTTCATCTCATACACAAACATACACAAAACATGCAACTCAGCACTTAACATGCGTTAAAGTTCAACGATTCTAACACATAGGTCAATTAACGTACGAACAAGTCCGAACGCGTGTTACTATGTTACTAAGCATGTCACGAGGTTCCTATCATGTTCCTAGGTGTCAAATCGGGTTTCGGGATGTTAACATACACTTACAACAGCATTTCATGCGATTAGGGACTTAGCATGCAATTAGGAAAGTCAACACGTGATTAGGGATGGTCAACAGGCAATTACCAGGGCTAATCGCCACTTATGTTAGGTGATTAGGGCTAATCACATGCTTATTAGGCGATTATGGTCATGTGGTATGCAATTCAGGGCTTAACTAGTGATTAGGGTCACAATTGCATGACATGAAGGCAATTAGGATCACAATTGCATGGACTGATAGCAATTATGAGGCTAATCGCCTACTACATCACACGAGTAGCCCTTTTCTTAGGCGATTATGCCCCTAATCGCCTACAACATAGGCGATTAGGATTGCTAATCGCCTATAGTGCAGCAAATGTGGTTTTTCGCGCGTTTAACCCTCCAAATCAGATCCGAAACGTGCGCAAACACCCAATAATCATTCTAACATATTAACAAACATATTCCAAGCAAAACCCCTAAGTTTTCATCATTCTAACAGTCCCGAATGCGAGCGTTTTCCCAAAATAGCAATTTAACATGAAAACATCACATCAACATGCAATAACTTGCCCTAAATAGCAAATATCCAGATCTAATCACATAATCACGTTGTCCGAAAGCATCCTACTGTTCTAACATCATCCTAGAGCAAACCCTAACATCAAACAATCAACAACACACCTCATATCATCCTAAATCATCCAAAATCCTTCAAACGGGTCAAAACATCAAGTAACAACAATACACGACCAAAACCATTCAAACTCCTAGGACATTATCATACTAACTTGTAACAGCTAAAATCATCATAATATTACAAAAACAACCATGATTAAATCCCAAAAACTCTATCTTTAATCACATATAACACATATAACACATGTAAATGTGTGGGTTTGTTTAGAAACGGTTTTAAATGGATTTTCAAAGACAAAAACCTTTATAAGTCAGGTCTGGACATTTAGGGAGTAAAACATAATCATTTAAAGGTTTGGGTTTGAAGAACACACCTTGTATTAAAGAGTAGATGATGGAATAAGCTTGGAAATGGTTGTTTGTGTGTAAAAAGGGGTTCCAGAGGGTGTTTGTGGGTTGAGATATGTTATGGGACGGCTAGGGTTGTGTAATTAATGTTTTGGAGGTCAAGGGTGGTATTTATAGGTGTTTTTAGTCGTCAGACATGTTGCAGGCGATTATGAAGTTCTATCAGGCGATTAGGGCTGCTAATCGCCTTCACTATAGGCGATTAGCCCCATAATCGCCTATAGGGCAAGGCTAATCGCCTACAGAGAGTGGCTAATCGCCACCTTGAAGGCAATTAGCCATGCTAATCGCCTACAGGGTCTGGTGTGGTGTATTTGGCGCGTTAAACTCCGTTTTAACATATGTTAACACATTTTCACATACCGACAAGTCACATAATGATTATAAACACATAATACATGGAAATAAACACGTTCACACTCGTTCACCAATTCCCGGGACTCGAGACTTGCGTATGTTAAAACCCCAATGGTATGCGACTCGACTCGACTGACCCTGTTTTGTGTAACGTATGCGCGACTCGCTAAGGTAGACTTACTAAGTTTTCGAAAGTTAGTTACCGGAGATTGCCGGGTGTCACATCATCCCCATGTTAAAAGAATTTTCGTCCCGAAAATTTCCCGAAGTCGAAAAGAGAAGACAAAATAAGAAGAAAAAAATTTTCCGGGTCGTCACATCATCCCCCTGTTGAAAGGAATCTCGCCCCGAGATTCTTTTGGCCTCAACAGTGATGAGCGTCGACCTCCGTGTGTGCCCAAGTAACGTTCCCAAAAGACAGCGAGTGAAAATGAGACAAGAGACCCCCGATCGAAGGCCTACTGGGGACTACTGTGATCGGTATAACTAACCCACTGGTACCGTCCAAGTAGCATCCCCAAAGGACCCTCATCGACCCCAAAGAATGAGAAGTAAAGACCAAACCCCAAGGAAACACCCAAAGACACGAACACACAACAATGCGAAAGAGAAAAACCAAGGCGTAACAAAAGATGAGAAAGAATACACTTTCCAGGAATCCATTTGCACCATCTGAACAAGCGCGAATTATCCTGCACTCCAGTAAGGGACAACCACACTCTAGCCTCTTTGACTGAAAAACTGCTATCATTCGAAGAGTTCCATCGCCAAGCATCCTTCGAACTGTTAAGAGAAACGCTGGCAGCCATCCTTTGACACTCTATGAGCTCCTGCACTTCTATATCAGTCGCCGGGTACCTTTTCCAATCCCAGCGAATAACCCCACCATCTATCCTATCGGCCACTTTGCACCATTTGTCGTTTTCTAATCGAAACAAGTTGGGAAAAATATCTTTCAACGGAACATCATTAATCCAACTATCCACCCAAAACCTAACCTCCAACCCGTTCCCTACCATGCCTCTAATCATGCTTAAAAAACCCACACCTTGTCTCTTAGTGTCATACCCAAGTTTCACAATCTTAGCCCACGGCCCAGAAGCTTGCTTGTTCCAAGGGTACATGTCCCACCTTCTGTTGGACGAGTGCAAGGCACAGATCACTCTCTTCCACAACGCATCATCTTCTATTCTAAATCGCCAGAGCCACTTTAATAACATCGAGTGATTACTCACGTCCAGCTTAGTTAACCCCAAACCTCCTTCTTTTTTAGGCTTAGCAACTTTATCCCAAGCTACCCAATGCACTTTACCTATCTCGTCATTACCACCCCAAAGGAACCTCTTAACTAAACTCTCAAGTTTGTTAATAACCGCCACAGGAGCTCTATACAAAGAAAAATAGTACGAAGGGATGGATTCAAGAACTGCTTTGGCTAATACTAATCTCCCTGCAATAGATAGGATCCGCGCCTTTCACCTGCTTAACCGTTTTTTAAACACCTCAACCACCGGGTCCCAGCTATTAATACGGTTCATATTCCCCCCTACTTGGATACCCAAGTACTTAAACGGCATCTCCCCAGATTTACAACCCAACCTCTCCGCTTGGACCTAGATCTAGGGGTGTGAATTTCCGACACGACCCGAAAACACGACCTGAACCTAACACGAAATTAGCGGGTTTAGGTTTAGTCTAAATGGGTTCGGGTCAGGTTCGGGTTGAACCCACGAACCCGTTTAACTTTTCGGGTCGGGTTCGGGTCAACCCGGGCGGGTTGGCGGGTTGACCCGTTTAACCTATTTATACTATATATTGTTTTTTTATAATATGTTTTATGTTATAAATTAAATTGGTTAGGTATTTTATGCTACATTTATAACTTAAAATAGAAATTGGTATGAGATTTCATAAATAAAACATTAATGTTTTATATATATTTGTGTTTTTTGTAGTAAAATTTTAATTTTAATACATTAGTTTGCGAAAAAATAAAAAAAATCAGGTTCAATGGGTCGGGTTCGGGTCAACCCATGAATATTCGGGTCGGGTTCGGGTTCATATGTATGTCACAATTTTCAGGTTCGGGTCGGGTTCGGGTTCATGTAAAAATTTCGGGTTCGGGTCGGGTTGGACCCACCAACCCGCGAACCCGACCCGTTAAGCACCCCTACCTGGATCCCCTCCGCCTCCACCCCAACCCCATAAAGGACCGATTTATGGATGTTAATCCTCAAACCGGACACTAAATGGAAAATGCGGAGAATACGCCTAAGGGAATTAAAATTAAACAACGACCACTCTCCCATGACAATGGCATCGTCAGCATACAATAAATGAGATAACACGGGACCACCATTAGGGAGTCTCACCCCCTCAAACGACCCCATAGAACAGGCCCTCCGAATAATACTAGAAAAAGCCTCCATAACAATAATAAATAAGAAAGGGGAAATAGGGTCACCTTGACGAATACCCTTACTGCAGCTGAACTCAAAAGTCGGAGAACCATTGACAATAACAGAAGAAGCCGCCGAAGACAATACTCCATAAATCCAGTTACACCATAACACCGGGAATCCCATTTGCCTCAAGATAGAAATTAAAAAATCCCAATTAACGTTGTCATAGGCTTTTTCAAAGTCTATCTTGAACATAAACATCTCATTACCCCTCCTCTTCGCCCAAGCCATAACTTCACTTAAAATCATAGGACCATCCAAAATATATCTACCCGCTAGAAACGCCGATTGAGTCTCATGAGTAACCGAGTCCATCACCACCTTCATTCTATTGGCCAGAACTTTTGATATCACCTTACTAATAACCCCAATAGAGCTTGTAAATGGTTCTGTTTATATCAAAGTAGAAGTGAGCTCATTTAATTGGAATTGGGTTAGGTTTAATGTTAAATTAGTAATGTTATACTTCATGTAATAGGGTGAACTATAAAGGACCCTAGAGAGTTATAACGGGTAAACATCGAAAGTTTGTTTAAACTATTTTTTATTAGATTTGGGGTTAATGGATTATGAGAAAGTATACGGTATAAAGCCTCTTAAAATAAGAAGCCTAAGAAGCCACCAGAGATTGACACCTGTCAATCTAACCTAAGTCCTAACCAGAGTTAAACACAATAAAACCAATCTTCCCTGTTTTAAACCTAACCCATTCTCATTTTGAAACAAACCAGACATCACCACCAACACCCACCAACACCACCATCACCATCACCACCACCACGACGACCACCACCACCAGCAGCAGAACCGTCAGTCCAACCTTCCTTGCACTCAACCCAAAACATCCCCTCTTTCCTGCAATTAAATCTGGACATTAAAGAAGAGAGAGGGAGAGAGAACGTGAGGGAGAGATGAACACCACCGGTACCGACCGCCTTTCCGGTCATCTTCTCCGGTGGGACTCCTCCTCCGATACCGGCCTTTGTGGAAGATATAGCTGATAACTGGGACCAGAGGAGAAAAAAAAAATGCAAGAGAGAGGAAGAGGAACAACGATAATAATTTGGTGTTTGATGATTCACATGTGTTACATGGATTGATTCGTAATGGTTTTGGTCATCTGATTTCTGTTAATAAGTTAGATTTGGGCTCTGCTAATTCTTTAATGGAAGTTGACGTCATGAATTTATGGGACAGTATTTGCAGTTCACTAGGAGTGCGTTTAAATGGAGTATGCAAATCTAATGAGTGCGTCTAAAAATTAGCAAGCAATTGTGAAAAAAAAAGGTGCGTCTGTTATCTTTTCTTAGTGCGTTTGTTTTTTTTTTTTTGAGTGCCTTCACAACTGTTGAGTGCGTTTGTTTTTCTTTGAGTGAATGAGAGTGCGTTTGTTTTTTTTTAGTGAATGTGATGAGTGCGTTTGATTTTTGTTTGGGTTTGATGAGTGCGTCCAAATTTTCAATGAGTGATTCCAAACTTTTTTGATGAGTGCGTCTGAAATTTTGATGAGTGCGTCTGAATTTTTTATGAGTGCGTCTGAATTTTTATGAGTGCATCTGAATTTTGATGAGTGCGTCTGAATTTTAATGAGTGTGTCTGTTTTAACCCAGGTATGGTTAGGGTTTTTAATCTGCATCCTTAATCTAATGGCTGAGATTGTTTCTTACGCTTCTTACGTTAAGGGGGCTTTATACGTTATCTCTCTCCATGGATTATATATATTTTTAATGAATGTAGTCACCGTCCAAAAAAATATAGTCGTCATTCGAAAAACGATGCATACATCTCAATATACGACCGACAAAATGTTGATGTCCCGTGATACGGTTGGATATACCTCTGCCCGGCCATGATGTTCATCTTTGTGTTATGAAGAAAGCTAAAATGTGTCTGATTTCTGAATTATGGACTTCAATAAATTATATCATATTGTCTTGAAAAAATAACAATGTTGTGGCTATTTGTCAACTGTTAAGCACTTATTTTGTAGGAATAGTTGCTTTTGAAACACAAAACTGTATATCTGGAACAATATTCGGTTAATAGATGTTGAGGTTATGCTCTTGCGTTATCTAGAAGTAGGTCTCTATCACAAATGACATGTTTAAGTCTATGCAAATTAATACACATCTATTATTTGTGTATTTCCGACCTGTGAAGCTCACGAAAAATAACCTAGTAATATGTACTCCGTATTTACCAATAGTACATGAGTACTATTCACGTTTGTAATTGTTAGTTAAAGAAACTTTTACCAACTTCTATTACAAATAGTGTAAACACTTCATTAGAATAGTTATATTTGCCCATGGCATTATAGCATAATGGCATTTTAAAAGTGAGATAAGGCTTAGGAACCATTTGTGCATGAGTCGCTTCCCACAAGGGGTTTTTTTCCAAATTTATTGGGTTTCCTTATGAATGAATTGGTGTATAAACATTATTGTCCAGTGAAGATGTATATGATCAGATGGTTCCGTTGGTGACACAACAATACTCTAATGATCCCAATTTAGCGTTAAAAAAGAACAATTACATTTATGGTATTTATGCACTCTGAATTATACGTGTATATGTATTTATTACACTTATATGTTTTTTTATATATTTGTGTTTGGAGACTTTGTGTGCACTTATTTTTTTATTCGTTTATTAGCGGAAAACGTGATATAATACGATCAACGTAAAATGTGTGTATATCTTTTTAGGCATATTTCGGTTTTTATATCGAGTGTCAGTCCCGGTGTCAGAGCGCACCAAACCTACTCATTGTTAACCGAAACCCCGCTGCGTAGCGCTAGTATTTTAACTAGTTATTATTATTATTAATCTCCTTGAATGAAAATAATGAGCTTTTTTAATAATATTTTATTTATCATTTAGTTTAATTTTTTATTAATAACTTGTGTTTGTTAACTTAAATAAAAAAGTCTAAACACACACGTATATTTATTTTTTCTATATAAGTTTATCAATAACATAGTTTTATTAAAACTAAACTATTTTTTTGGTATCGTATACTATACCTGACACCGGTACCATAATTATATCCTACTTAATCGAAATAATACAATCCGAGCAACATTGGTATCAATACCCGTATTCATCTTTCGACAATAGAGTAAGTACTTCTAATTTTTAGGTGGTTTGTTACTATTATCTGCATTAAACAACTGTTTTGGAGAACGGAGTATGAAATTCATACTCCATTCTCCAAAACAGCTTATGAATAAACATCTTTTACCAATATTTTCTACTAACATTTTTATCGAGTATCGGAAACGTAGTGGACCTAGTAGATATTGTCCAAATAACATCGATACTAGTACAGGCATTTGTTTCTATGATTTTCGGTTTCAATATGAGTCGATTTCGGTATTTTGGGTATTTTTAACATTGTAATTTTATAACTCTAAAACTTTTTGTTTATGTCTGTACAACATTTATGTTCACGAGCTGAGCCGATCCGAACCGAACGGACCTTTGCTCATGTTTGGCTCATTTACAAACCGAATTGAGCTGAGGGCTCATTTACAACCGAGCCGAAAAGCGAGCGAACATATTCGAGCACAAGTTTTTTCGAGCGAGCGTCGAGCGAGAAACGAGTGGAGAGTAACTTGGACAACCATGAAATTGGAATGTTTTCTTCCATGTTTTCGTTGTCGAGTGACAACTAAGGTCAAACTGTCCGAAGATGACACTAATATTGAGGTTCGAGTGTCCGAGAATGAGGCTTAGGTTGAGGCTGGTGAGGCAATGAGCATACTACAGAGAACAGTAGTCGCATTGTGGCATAGGGTGGTATCAAGCGACGATTAACGGCGGACGACTAATAACATAAAGAAATCAAGGCTGACACATTAAGACTTAAGGTTTTACTATTAAACTTAATGTTAAATTTTTATTTGATAAAGCGGGCTAGTCATATTTTACTTGTATATATTGGGCCAAATGTTATATATAAACCTATAAATATTACTATGATTTGTGGGTATATATATAATAGATAAATGATAATTTATTCGAGCTAAACCGAGCCGAGCCGAGCGGACTTTGCTCGGGCTTGGCTCGTTTACAAACCGAACCGATCGGCTCATTTACAACCGAGCGGGCGATCGAACAAGCATTTTTCGAGCATTTCCCGAATGAGCGGCGAGCGAGTCATGAACATCGAACGATTTGAACAACGCTGTACTGAATTCTCAGGGCACCACGCGAAAGAATTGAGTTATTGGGTTAGCTTGCCCACTCACTGCTTAGTTCATGATTTTCTAAAGCAAGACAAAAATACAGGGAGTCCATACTAGACGGGCTAAAGCCCATATTCATTGTAGATTTCAAAAATAAAAAAATAATAATAATATTTAAAAAAAATTATTAAACCTATGTAGTTGATTAATAACAATGATTTATCGGATGTTTCGGTTCTTTTGATGGATGTATAAGGGTATTATATATGATAATTGGTGTGGTTTATTAGAGGTTTAACGTTTAAGGGGTAGCGATTAACCCACAGGCTAAGGGCTTGTATGGTAGCGTCTGAATGAGGCTCTGAACCATTCAGTTTTTAATGGTTCAACATTTAGAATGTTTGTTTCAACATACAAAAAGGCTCTGAATGGAATGGTTAAGAGCTGAATCATTCAGACTTGGTGCATAGTTGAATCATTCAGCACTTAATAATTCAGAGCTTCTTAACCATTCAGACATCTTAATGATTCAACACTTAATCAACTAAACAGCCCCTAATCCAGGGATTTTTGTGAGGCAGTATAATATTATAATGCAGAATTCTTTGTATCTGTAATTGAAGGTACATATGTAACGATACGAAAAAGATTAATATGGACAATTTTAACATCTAGGAAAATCCCATATTGGTCGTTGTCAGGAGAAATACTTGGTTCATAAGTAATCCAATGCCTCTTAATCACCAACGCATTTTGGACAAGTTAGGTTATAGAGCACATAAAAACTCCACGCTTAAGCGTGTTTAAGCAGAAGTAGTACAAGGATGGATTACCTCCTAGACAGTCTCCACCGGGGCAAACCAAAAAAAAAATCCGTGAGTTTCTGGATGAGCAACCCATCATGAGCAAAGCGGACAATATTAATGGTGAGAGAGGCCGAATGTTACAACATGTGATTCTATCACATGTGTGATTTGTTTTTGTTTAGATTTTTTTTTTTCAAATAATTTATTAAGAAATTATTAAGAAACAAAAAAATAATAAAAACTTAAAGAGATTATAAACACTACAACAAGAAGATTTCATAGAAATAGTTATGAAATAGTTCCATTACTGCTACGAGGATTAAAGGAACAAATCAGTAGCAGAGAAGGAGCACGTTGCATTGTGCACTAACGAGCCGAGGGCGTGAGAGAGCAGCCAGGCAAATGAAGACATACACTATCTCATTTGTCACATCATACTAGCCGACTACTCGTGTGAGTCATGTGGGGTCATACGAATCATATGAGTTTATCAGTGATTAAATGATAGGTTTTACAAAGAAAAACCTACCAAATTTCAAGAATTCAAGATAAAGAGAGATCAAGCACAAAGCTTTGAAAATATTTTTCTTAATTCCCTTGAATGCTATTACACTATTAATGCCAAAACTGAAAACATAACGGTTGTATGGGAATGAGTAATTTTACATTCAATATTTATAAAGTTAACTTAAAAATCATGCAATAACCATAGGCTTCTTAAGTGTCTTCTTGGACCTATTGTTGAGCCCAGTAGTGGCAACGTATCATTACATCATTTTTTTTTAATCAATCTAACATCATACAAACTGTAAAATTTAATGCTCATATGACTCATACGCCCATCAATCGTCGTGGCATATGGCCAATGTCGCCATCTTTTATATTGTCTGTCTGAAATCTGAACAACTTGTTATTCGTGTTTGTATAGTTGTGCCATAAATTTTTAATTGTAGCAAAATGTTATGCAGTTGGCCCCACTTCAAAAATTGAAAACTCAAAATGCTATGAACTTTAATTTGTTGTTTATATATGAGTCGTTGTTGTGTGTAGACCCAATTAAAGATGACAGATGGTAGTGTGTCCAAAATAGACTAAAAGTCTAGAAACAACTTGGTGTTTCCAGGACCAGGACCAAGAACAATCTATTGTGATGCGAGTTTTGGATAGGTTTTAGCCATTTGGTCCTTAACGACCGACTGGTTTCTAGGATATATTTTTGGTATTGATTTCTTTTAGTTCACCTTCAAACAAATTTATTTGATAAAAAAGTTAAATTTTTTAAATAAACTTATTATTAACACTATAACAACTTTAGATGAAGATATTAAAAGGATCAATATATACATAAATAATATAATTATAATTATAAAAAATACCTTTTTAGCATCATCGTTATCATCATCATACTCGGTAAATCAAACTAATATCAAAACTAAGGTAGGGTCTGAGAAAAGCAAAACGTAGACAGTCTTACCTCCACCTTATAGAAATAAAGAGGATGCTTCTAGTGAGACCCCCCCCCCCCCCCGACTCAATTGTAGTTTTACATCAAGCCTTAGATATAAGACACATAACACTCAACAGAGGCCGATTGATGCATGTACCCCTTGCCTTTAGGCTACCAACGTTACCACCTGATGCATGATTAACCAACTGCCGCTTTTAACATTATTTTCACGAAACTATTAAAGTAACTTTAAAATCAGTGCAATTTCACGTTTGCCCTTGAGGGCCCACCCATATATATAAAAATACTGTTTAGAAATATGTAGATATTTACAAAGAACACAATATATTATAATTATAAGTAACATAACAGATGAGTAAAATGAATAGTGAAACATTAATGGTTTTTGTCTTTTTCTGGGTGTTTTTTTATACAACACACACACACATGGTTTAATAAGAATTAACAAAATGTGGTAGTGGTGGAGTGGTTTGTGGTGCATGTGTCTTCTTTGAGGTCTTGGGTTCGAAACCCGTTTCAGTCTTTTTTTACAACACACACACACACACACACATATATACACACACACACACACACACACACACATAGGGAATGGATATAGAGGAAACCCAAGTTATTTGGTAAACTATGAAAACTCTATCATAGCCATCCATCTCATACTATCAATGGTTGAGATTAAACCATTGTACTTCCCACTAGATATATTAATACTTTAATACACAAAAGGACCTTCAAGGGCATTTTGGGGACACAAAGAAATGCTCTCTCTCTCAAGTACTAGGGTCATGTCACACACTCTCTCATACTTTTTCTTAAAAAAATATTATTATAATGGGTCATGTCACACCCTCTCTCCTACTTTTTGTTTAAGAAATATTATTATAATGGGGCAAGTACATGTGTTAACATGTGTTAACATGTGTTAACATATCTTACCAGCCTTATGGATAAAAAAAAACCTTAGTAGAGATATTAAACCTGTTAACATGTGTTAACCTATGTTACCAGCCTTTTCAAAACCTTAATAAACCGCCTAAAAACAACCTTTGTTAACACATAGTAGAGATATTAAACCTGTTAACATGTGTTAACATGTTAACACATATTATTATCTCTCTCCTCTCTCCTACTTATTGTTTAAGAAAATATTATTATAATGAGTCATGTCACACTCTCTCCTACAACAGGTTTAAGAAATATTATTATAATAGGGCAAGTGCAAATAATGTGTTAATGTTGCATACGAGGGTAACATGTGTTAGTTGGTCATAAAGGGCTAACATGTGTTAATCTAATCTGATAAAAGTTAAACCTGTTGCCCCCGTGTACCTATGAGAAGATCTAACATTTGTTAGTATGTGTGGTGTGGTAACATATGTTAAACATGTTGCCCCCATATACCCCTATAGTTTTCACTTCTTAAGTTTACTAAGAAAATAAAGCACACAAACTATTAACACACGTTATTACAAAGTATCATTACAAACTATTGAACTGCATGGAAGGTTAACATGTGTTAGTTGGTCATAAAGGGCTAACATGTGTTAATCTAATCTGATAAAAGTTAAACCTGTTGCCCCTATATACCCATGAGAAGATCTAACATTTGTTAGTATGTGTGGTGTGGTAACATATGTTAAATCTGTTGCCCCCATATACCCCTATAGTATTCACTTCTTAAAGTTTACTAAGAAAATAAAGCACACAAACTATTAACACATGTTATTACAAAAGTATCATTACAAACTATTGAACTGCATGGAAGGTTAACATGTGTTAGTTGGTCATAAAGGGCTAACATGTGTTATCTAATCTGATAAAGAAAATATTATTATAATGGGTCATGTCACACCATCTCTCTCCTCTCTCCTACTTTTTGTTTAAGAAAATATTTTTATAATGGGTCATGTCACACCCTCTCTCATACTTTTTGTTTAAGAAAAGATTATTATAATGGGGCAAGTACAAATAATGTGTTAATGTTGCATACGAGGGTAACATGTGTTAGTTGGTCATAAAGGGCTAACATGTGTTATCTAATCTGATAAAGTTAAACCTGTTGCCCCCATATACCCATGAGAAGATCTAACATTTGTTAGTATCAGTGGTGTGGTAACATTTGTTAACCTGAATCATTTGTCAACCTTTTTGTCTTTCTTACCACTCCTGTTTTCACTTCATAAGTTTACAAAAAAGAAATAAGTAAACATAGCATACAACTATTAACACACATTAGGTTAACACATGTTATTTGGTAACACGTGTTATTACAAACTATTGAACAAGAGATGAACCTACCCTAAGACATTCAAATCATAAGTTTACTGAGAAATAAAACACACAAACTATTAACACACGTTATTACAAAGTAACATTACAAACTATTAACCACTTTAACAAAATAAATCTAGTAACTCTATACATTGAGTACAAAAAAGAAAACGTTGTTAAAAAGTTTTTCTACATATTTTTCTTGGCTTCCTTCGACTTCGTTTGTTAACATATGTTAACCAGTGGGAGTCTTCGTTATCAACTGCAAAACCATAGATGAGATATTAACCGGTGTGACCAACTCATCATCTAACATACTAAACAGGAGTAACACATGTTAGTCGGGGCCCAAATGTGAACTTGTGTTAACAAACACAATTGTTACGATCAAAACCTATCGTGTAAACTTTCTTCATGACTCAAACACTTGACCAATGTCGCCCTTCCTATCACTTGCCATGGTCAGATCTGACTTAAAATCAAGGTCAGATCCTTTTCTAATTGGACCACATAAATGACCAACATGGTTTAAGAGATAACAACAGTACCAAATAACACATGTTAACCTATATTGCTCGCGAGTGACTCAGCTCGTTTGCACCCCTCGAACAAAACCCAAATAACACATGTTAACCTATGAATTATGATGTTATATTTTTTGCGAATTAATATTATTATCGTATAATAAAATGAACCAAAACCAATTATGAATGAGACGGTTGTATGCGGAACTAAAAACCGAATCATTAAAATATATAAAATATTATTATCATACACGTCACGAGACCGAACTAATACCGTTAACGAACCCATCCCGAGACCAAGTGATTAGTCATCACTTGGGGGACATGTATCAGCTCTTTGAGGGGGACACTTGCTCTCGTCTTTCATTTGACAATTTAATTAGTAATATTAATTTATATTAAACTCTAAAAAAAATTAATATTAAATGGTTAACTACACAGTTATTAAAATTAAAACCAAACTATCTTTAGTAGTATAGGATCATTTAAAATATAAAACAAAATAAAGATATATTTTTATTACTTTACCTAAACTTAAGGGCTAAATGTGAAACTTAATAAATTATCAAGTCACCACTAACATCACCTCCATCCCCAAAACTCTGCAACTTAAAGAAACATTCATGGAACAAAATAAACTCTCCTTCCTAATCTTCTTTGTAACTCTCTGTTTCCTTCTAACTCGGCTTCGATCTTAAGAATGGGCCTTTTTGATTTTTGGGAAAAAGCATATAAAAAAGGGGTAACTTTGTAGAAATGTAACCAAGTTTGACAAATGTTTCAATTAAGTCACTGAAACTTTTTTTGTATTTCTAAAATCATTGAAGTTTCATTTGTTGTTCTAATACTATGTAATTATCAGGTTACCATGTTAACATGATGATGTGTCAGGTTTTATTAATTTTTTTAATCTTTAATATGATGTGGAATATGTCTTTTTTATTTTATTTTTTAAATCCTAAAATGGAATTCCAATATGATTCCAAAATACAGCATGATTCAATGATTCTAATATGATTTAATAATACAACAGTGATTCCAATAAAATTTCAAAGAAGATGAAGACGAACAAAACATAAACAATAAGAAACCAGATTTAAAAGTCACGGTGATTGAATCGAAGAAAATTAATTAATTCACAAAATAAAAAGCACAATTTCTTTCCAAAAACTCATATGAGAATCAACACTCGATCCATTAGAAATCGGAAATAGATATAGAAATGGACCACTTCGTAAACTAAACTTAAAATATCGCAAACTGAAAATAAAAGGGAAATCGGGAATGTCAATCTCGATTCTCCAACAAAATCGCAGAATCATAAAATTGAACGGATTAGGCAGACATGATTGGTGAAGGTTTGAACTTTGAAGGTTGGCACAGGTTGAAGATGGTGTTTCATTTAAATTTTACACACAATTTGATCTATATGATTGAAAACAGAAAGATCTAAGGTTCCATGGTTTATTAGGGTTTATTAAGCATTAAAAGAAAATAAAAAATAAGAGAAAAAAAATATTAACCTGATTACCTGGTAATTACACACTATTAGAACAGTAAATTAAATTTTAGTTATTTTAGAGAGACAAAAAAAGTTTGGATGACTTAAATACAACAGTTGGTAAACTTGGTTACATTTATGTGGCATTTTCCCATCTTTTGGAATTATCTATTATATGGTTAGCGTAGAGTGAGAAATTAATTTAGGAATATCTCAGCCGTTGAAACTCTTTCAAGATTTGTTCCTAGCCGTATAAACTTCAAGAATCTTCAGGAAGGTATTCTTTTGAGCGGTTATCCTTTTTGGTCTGGCAGGATTGCACATGTTCTCCCCTAACCGATTTTTTTGCTTTCTCCTCCCCCGCTATCCTAGGCCACCCATTATAAACCGTCCACCACCATCACAAGGAATGTTTGCTTTCTCTGCATACGCTACTTTGGAATCGATTACAAGATTCTGCTCTAAATCGGTAGTCTAGATATCATATAAAGCCTCACCACCACCATCATTGTTGAAGAAATTATATAGAGATCAACGGACCTCCCCCATAATCACCTTTGATCAAGTAATGAATTCTTAGTCGTATAAACTATTTCAAAATTAGATCTGATCCGTATAAACTCTCAAAAACCTTCTGGAGTTGGCAGATTTCTCCTTCCTCACTTGACGATCCTATTTTCTCGGTAGTCTCTCTCATACGCTCCTTCTCAATCGCCCTTCAACACTGATTATAAACCCGCCACCACCACCTTCACCAATAAACAAGTCGTCCACTTCCTCTTCATCGCATAAGTGTGTTCATTCAAGACACTCACTGGTCCAGACTCAATTGCGAAGCCGATTCCGATCTGATTGGTACAATTCCAATATATTTTGTTTCTACATAAAGAATATTAAAGTTTTTTCTATCTGTGCATTTCTCAGGTGATACCCGACCGATTACCCGAAACTAAGTACCCGTTTACCCGAAACATGTACCCACAAATTTTTAAGTTATATATATATTTTTTCAATAACTATTTTTAGTAATGTTTCATTTTAGTAGATTTATTATTTGAAAAATAGACTTTTCTTTTAAATTTATATTTTAATGACATTATTATTTATATTTATATGCTACAAAATATAAAAATATTTTTTAAATACATATTATAATATATATTTAATATTTTAAAGATTAGTATGGTGATAATCATACTTATGTTATTTATTACAATTTAATATATTATAGATTTCTAAAACATAAAACTAAAAAAAAGTAAAAATATATAGATACATGCCAATACCAAACTGGTATACCCGAAACCTGTGGGTATGCTCTATACCCGGCGGGTAATGGGACGGATATGAGATGAGATGAGATTTTGTAACCGGTTATGGGTATGGTATTAGCTAAACCAGACCCATACCCGATCCGTTGCCATCCCTATCACCGTACACCATAACCACCACAGTAAACCTCCTCCTCCTCCTTCCTCTTCCTCTTCCTCTTTTTCTTCTTCTTCTCCTTCTCCTCCTCCTCCTCCTTCTCCCCCTCCTCCTCCTCCTCCTCCTTCTTCTCTCTCTCTACAGAGATTTTGTTGGGTCAAAGAGGATTGAAACATTTTAACCTTAGTCTAATATCCTCTCTGCAACTTTTGTTTAAGTATAAGAAGTGCTGAAGAAGAAATTACAAAGTACTGAAGAAGAGTTGATGCTAAGACACAAGTGCTGAAGAGTAAAGTTCGGAAGATGAACGAGACAAACATCTGAAGAACAACTACTAAAGAGCAACATCTAAAGGATTACTCATCAGCAGTTCTAGTAGAACCTTCCCACCACCGCAATCTTCAGCAGTTTATATTATAATTGTATTTAATAGATATTTTGTACAAGTACCAATACTACAGCCTGCTGTAGTATTATACTATTATAATCATACTTCCTATATAAGTTTTGTAGTCTATAAATAGAAGTGTTCATACCTTCTATTTATTAACTTTGGAATATACAAACTTTGAATCAGAACTCCATTCTCCATCATATGAGAATTATTATCTGAATATATTCAACTGTTTTATCATTAACTGTTTAGATTCTCATATACACTTATTGCACTTTGGTTAATCATTTAAAGGGGATCATTTACTGATATAAAAAGTGAACTGTTAACTTAGAACATTTATTATTCTACTGTTCATTTACTTTGATTAAATTATTCTAAAATAGACTGTTGCAAAGAAACTGATCCTATAATTGGTATCAAAGCTCTGGCTTATCTGATCAAATATCAATCTAACAAATTGAGAATCAGACACAGGCTCTTATTGATATTCAATAAAAGGATAAAAGTTCACTTTATCAAATCCATCACTTTAAGAAATTGTTAATCAATCAATTTTCTTAAAAATGGATCCTCATAATACTGGATCTGCAAATAAGCCTCCCATGCTAGTGAGAAATGAATTCAGTATCTAGCAAAGAAGGATGACACATACTTTATCACAACAAAACACTGGTTGTTGGAAATCTGTCATGTATGGACCCCATAAACCAGTAACTTCAGATCTAGAAACTAAAGTTCAAAAAGAAAAAAGAACCAAAGACTACACAAATGAAGATTTCCTAAAAGTTGAGCTAGATGCCAAAGCTTTTTCAATTGGTAATGGCTCTCCCAAATGAAATCTATGCTAGACTATTACATTGTGAGAGTGCAAAAGAACTTTGGGATTGTCTAAAAGAAAAATTTGAAGGAACTGATGAGGTGATTGCCAACACCAGAGAGATCTTAGCTCAACAATATGAACTTTACTCAGGTTAATGGAGAAACTTTAACACAACAATTTGAAAGATTTTCTTCATTAATATCTGAGTTAAAATTAAATAGGCAGACCTACTCAAATCCATCTATGTTGCATAGATCTTTAAGGTCTTTACAAGAAAATTAGAAACTTATTCCATAGTACTCAGGTTAAGTGCAGATTTTGATTCCCTATCACTTACTAAATTACATGGGAAATTGCTAACTTTTGAAAGAGAAATAACCCAAAAGAAAAAGGTACAGAATTCTGGGAAAACTACTGATGAC
Source organism: Ambrosia artemisiifolia (assembly GCA_032199755.1). NCBI lineage: Eukaryota > Viridiplantae > Streptophyta > Magnoliopsida > Asterales > Asteraceae > Ambrosia > Ambrosia artemisiifolia. Next base: position 13,828,616 of record CM063521.1, read on the forward strand.
TATGTTCCTGGTAGTACAACTCTTTTGGGACAAGACTCACCGTCTTGTTCTAATGACGTTGGCTCTTTTGACCATATTGACATCACAACTGGGATCTCATCAGAAAGATCATATTTTTGAAAATGCTGAAAATCAAACTATTGATAACATGTGCTTTATTCTTGATGATTTAAATATTTTCAGTAGTGATGATTTAGAAGAAATGGATATTCTACACCAAAAGGCCATGTTAAGCATAAAAACAAACAAATTTTACAAAAGGTCAGGTAGAAAATTTCCAGGTTTGAACAATCAAACAAAAGTTGGTTTTGGCAAATCTAAACTTAGATGTCACAAGTGTTAAATGTTGGGACACTTTGCTAGAGAGTGTAGAAGCTCTAGCTCTAACTAACAACAATTTGGAAATCAACCAAGTTCAAGTTATAACAGAAATCACGGATCACAGGAAAGTGCACATTTTGTACAGGCACAAGCTCCACCAATCCAATATGTGCCACAAGTACAATATGTTTAGATGCATGTTCAACAACATGCTCAACAACAGATGCCTTCTATTGTTGCTCAACCTCCACAGCCTCAACAACCCAACCAACAAAGTCTGTTTACATCAGGGTATGTTGATTGGAGCAGCCTTCCATATGATACATCAGAATGCAGTTAACATGCTGACAACAAGATCTTTGACATCAAATGGGGAGAGCCAGATAATGGCAGAAAGAACTTTGCCTTGATGGCTTTTGAGGGATCTTTCTCTATCTCTGCATTATCACAGGTTTCAAAAGAATCTTTTTTAAAGCTTTGTTCATACTCTTGCAAAGAAGGTTTTGCTTTAACAAGAGAAACAAATGTGCATCTACAAGGCAAGGCTAATGACTCAGAAAGAAAATTTAGCCAAATGAAATATTATTTAGAAAGAAAACTTGCTTCAAAATCTAAAGAAATTTCTAAATTTACAAATAATGCTATTGAAACCCAAGTACAAATAAAAATCATGATAGAAAACCTAGGAAATGTCAGAAAAGAGCTTGCTGACACCAAGGTTGATTGTGAAAATTGGGTTGAGTCTTGTAGAGGTTATCAGATGCTTCTTAACAAATAAACTGCATTAAATGTTAAGTTTGGCATTGGCTATAACCATACTGAATCTCCAACTGATTTTACTCCCAAAACTACTGATGATGATGGGAGTAAAATGAATCAAAAAGAAACTTCTGAATTTAAAGAAAGCACATCTTTTCATATGAGCTTTCTCATTATTTCAAATGAGAGCTCTTTAGAAGTTCAAAACTCTGATATTCAGCCTTCAGTAGTTGCATCTAAATCAGGAGTTGAGTCCCTGAAAACTAATGAAGACACAATTCAAAACACTGAAAATATCAGAGAAATTCCTTCCAAAACTCCTGAAAACATTAAAAAGAAAGGAAAGACAAAGGCATGTGAAGTATGTGGTCTGTTTAACCACATAACAGAATTTTACAGATACAAAAAAGGTCAAAAATTCAATAAGAAAATTTTACAACAGGTTGTGGGAAAACAATAAAACAAGATTTTGAAAATACTTTTGCTCTAAGCAAACAACAACCAAACAAAACCTTTTCTCAGAAAATAACTAAAACTCAACATCGGCCTTTTTCTCAATATTTTTCAAAAGTTAGACCTAGAACTTTAGCAGTTTCACAAACTGCCGAGGTTAACAATTTGATGAAAATGGTCAAACTTCTGATGACCAGAGTTGATTGTGAACCTCAAAAGGCTACCACCATTGCTCCTAAAAGCAAATCTATGCCAAATGACATGGACTCCTAAAAATGGTCCTAACAAACTGATACTCTTCCTGTTCTCAAGAGTAAAACCAAAGCCAAAGTGGCTTGGGTTCCTAAAACTAACCAATCTACTCTTTATGAAGAGGGTCTCCAAAGGTCTCAGTAGCATTTGGTATGTTGATAGTGGAGGCTCAATGCACATGACAGGATGCAGATACCTGATCAAGAATTTCATCAGTCGAAGAAAATGATCTATGTCCTTTGGGAATAATGCCAAGGGATATGTACTTGGTTATGGTGATGTATCCTCTGGGAAAGTACAGTTTGACAAGGTCAATCTGGTTGAAAATCTGGAATACAACTTGCTGAGTGTATCTCAAATGTATGAAAAAGGATATTCTTCCTTTTCACCAAAATTGCTTGCCAGATCATTTCACCAGAAGGACAAAAGTTGATAGAGAAGATCATTGATGATCATACTTTGCTAGAAGCCAAAAGATGTGGTAATGTCTATGCTGTAAATATTGAAAAAGACAAAGTATTGAACAACACTGCCTGTTTCTTCTCAAAGGCATCAACTTCTGAAACATACCTTTGGTATATGAGACTTGGCCATGTGAACTTTAACACCATAAATAAAGTCACAAAATGGGCTTGGTCAGAGGTCTACCCTTGAAGGAATATCAGTGTAAAGAACACTATGTTTCCTGTCTTAAGGGAAAACAACATAAGTCCTCCTATAAGTCCATTGAAGAATCCAAAACAACTGTATGTCTTCAACTACTACATATGGACTTATTTGGACCAGTCAAGATAATAATCCTTGGTAAGAAAAAATATTGTTTAGTCATCATTGATGACTACTCAAGATTTACATGGGTTTTCTTCTTATTTTCCAAGGATGAGGCAGCTGAAATTATCAAATTCTTCATTCTACAAGTAGAGAAGCAATATTACCTCTCTGTCAAAGTCATCAGAAGTGACAATGGGACAGAGTTCAGGAATAAAACTCTGGATGAATTCTGTTTGACCAAAGGGATTGTTAGACAGTTCAGCATTCCCAGAACTCCTGAATAAAATGGTGTTGTAGAAAGGAAGAATAGGCCACTTATTGAAGCAGCAAGAACCATGTTAGCTGATTCTGGCCTACCACTTTCTTTCTGGGCAGGAGCAGTTAACACAACATGTTATGTTCAGAATAGGGTCCTTATCAACAAAAGACACTCCAAGACTGCTTATGAAGTCCTTCATGGCATTAAGCCTCTTATCTCCTTTTTCAAGGCTTTTGGATGTCAAGGTTTTATTCTAAACATTAAGGATTTTATCTCAAAGTTTGCTGCTAAAGTTTATTAAGGTTACTTTCGTGGTTATTCTTCAACAAGGAAAGCTTTCAAAGTATTCAATTCCAGAACCAAGATAGTAGAAGAAACACACTGAATGTCAAGTTCAATGAGTCATCTCATGCAAATATTCCAGCACATCCTGCTGGACTCTTTAACCTTGACAGTTTTAACTTTGGACCTGACAAGACTGTTACCATTTCATCTAAACCCACTTATTATAGTGATCAAGGGTTTGATGATGGTCCTCCTTCATGGACACCAAATACAATCTGCAAATCAACTACAAAAACCACAACTGTTGATTCAGTAGTTCAAACTACTGAAGACATTCCTCAAACTTCTGAACAAGCTCCACAAACTCCTGATTCAGAAGTTATTGACATCGGCAGTTTATTTGAAGTTACAACAGAGCCCATAGTTCAAGATCAACTGATTGAGCATAAAGATCATCCTTTGGAACAAATTCTGGGTGATATTGCATCAGGAGTAGTAACAAGAAACCAGCTTTCCAACTTCTGCTTTTACAATGCCTTCATTTCACAGTTGGAAACCAAGAAATACCAAGAAGCCCTCAAAGACAACAATTGGGTGGAAGCTATGCCTGATGAGTTGCTGCAATTCAAAAAGCAATAGGTCTGAGAAGTTTGTCCCTTACCTCCTAAGAAGCTACCAATTGGCACAAGATGTGTATTCAGAAACAAACTAGATGAAGCTAGTGTGATTATCAAGAACAAGGCAAGACTGGTGGTACAAGGTTTTTCTCAAGAAGAAGGAATTGATTATGATGAAACCTTTGCACCAGTAGCAAAGTTTGGAGCCATCAGGTTATTTTTGGCTTATGCAGTTTTCAACAAAATAAATGTTTTTCAAATGGATTTTAAAAGTGCATTTTTATATGGGAAAAAAAGACGAAGTGTATGTTTGTCAACCACCTGGGTTTGAGGATCCTTTTCATCCTGATTGGGTGTACAAACTGGACAAGGCTCTATATGGGCTAAAACAAGCTCCAAGAGCTTGGTATGACACACTTTCCACATTTTTAGTGAAAAATCACTTCACAAGAGGTTCCATTGATAAAACTCTTTTCATAAAACATGTTGGAAATCACATCCTTCTTGTTCAAATTTATGTTAATGATATCATCTTTGGTTCAACAAACAAAAAACTGTGTGATGATTTTAAGAACTCATGCAATCAAAATTTGAGATGAGTATCATGGGAGAACTGTAGTACTTTCTAGGACTGCAGATCAAACAACAAACAAATGGAACTTTTATACATCAATCTAAATATGTTAAAGAATTATTAAACAATTTTTCTTTAAAAGACTGTAGATCATGTTCCACTCCCATGAGCCCAACCACACAGATTGAACCTGATGATCAAGGAAAACTGGTTGACCAAACCATGTATAGATGTATGATTTGTTCCCCACTTTATCTAACTGCTTCTAGACCAAATATTATGTTTTCAACATGTGTTTGTGCTAGATACCAATCAGCTCCAAGGGAATCACACCTCATTGTAGTCAAAAGAATTTTTAGATATCTAAAAGGAACTCCTAGTCTCCTACATTAGGGTTCTGGTATCCTGCTTCCAGCAGTACCAGACTAACAGTTTTTTTAGATAGTGATTATGCAGGGTGTAAAATGTCAAGAAAATCAACATATGGTGGATGTCAATTTATAGGAAACTGTATGGTGTCTTGGAAATCAAAGAAGCAAAGTTCTGTGGCAACATCAACTGTCGAGACAGAATATATTTCCGCTGCAAGTTGTACATCACAAATCCAATGGCTTCAAAATCAACTTCTTGATTATGGAATCAAAGAGACCAAGACTCCACTATTGATAGACAGTACCTCAGCCATTAGCATCATTCAAAATCCTATCCAATTTTCAAAGACAAAGCATATGGAAATTAGGTATCACTTCATCAGAGATTGCTTTGAAAAAGGCAAAATTGAGGTAAAATATGTGTCAACAGCTAATCAAATAGCTGATGTGTTCACAAAACCTCTTGAATCATCAACATTTTTGAGGTTAGTATCCATGCTTAGGATGCTTAACTTTGAGTAAAATCTGTAAGTGTTTTCATTTTTCTGTACATATTTTACTTTCACTTACTTATTTTTCACCTATCTTAAAACCTCTGAAAACCAAAAGAGAGAAACTACTGTTGTACAAAAACATCAGATTGGGAATATTTTCTGAAAATATATAACTACTGATAATAAAAAATCATCAGAAGTTACATTTGGAGTTTTAATCTGATTTCTCATCAGTTGTTGATAACTACGGAAGAGAAAATGGGAAACTACTGATGAACAATTATGTTTTATCAGAAGTTTGGTCAATAAGGGTAAATTAGACCTTTCCCATCAGAAGTTTGACCTAAGGCGGTAATAAACTTCTGAAAACCCCTCTATTCATACTTACCGTTTCAAAAACAAACATTCCCTCTCTCTGAAACCCTCTGAAACCTAAAATTACTGTTCAATCAAAACATCCATGGCTCTCGTACTAAAACAGGGACACAATCAAAGAGGCCACTTCACGAAGGATAAAGCCTGGTCCGATACGACGAAATCATTGATTTGGTCACAAAATCCCAATACTACACAACGTTCACTGTAGACCCACCAATCCACACTGAAACTCTCAATGAGTTCTTGGCCAACGCTGTTGCTGTCACTATAGATGACAAGGTCATATCCGTGAAGACGACGATTAAAGGGAAGACCATGGCAATCATACCTGAAACTCTGGGCCTAAGACTAGGTCTAAATGATGCTTAAGCCCCAGAACATATTTCCACTGGAACTATCCAGTTAACCATGACAGAGTGTGGTTACCAAGGTACTTTATCACATGCTACTATTTACAAAAGAGTTTTTGATGCACCATATAAAATGTTGTTTCACTATATTATCATGTGTTTGAGTCCTAAAACTGGCTCTTATGATTAGATGCCCTCTGCTTTACAACAAATTTTCCATTCCATAGTGAATGAAACTTCTTTCAGGGCATCATCATACCTTTTCAATGAATTGGTGTTGCATCACCAAAATGATAAAAAGAAATTTTTGCTTTACCCAAGGTTCATAATGCAGTGTATTATAAAGGAACTTGGTGAAAAGGTACTTGTGTGAAAAGTTTCAAACTAAACCCTTTAACCTCACACATATTCTCTAGGCACAACAAACCGGCTTCCATGCCAGGAGATGACCAAGGGGAACAGGAAACAGTCCCCATGGAACCCACATCTTCCAAACCCATTTCTCCAAAGACCAAAATGCCAAAGAAGCAAAAATCCAAACTCTCCAATCCAAAAAGAAAAGCCACTTAGGAGGTTGAGATGCCTGAGGATGCTAATGTGCAATTTGCACTTGACAAAGATGTAACTGAAACTTTGATGGGACAAAGAGGATTGACGAAACCACCTTTTGATAACCTTAGTCTATTTCATATCTGCCTAAGTATAGAACTGCTGAAGAACAAAAGAAGAAGTACTGAAGAACAAACACCAAAGTATTGAAGAGTAAACTCATCAGAAGTTCTGAAGTCTAACCAGACATTTCACTGAAGAACTGCTGAAGACAAACTACTCATCAGCAGTTTGTCACTCATCAGCACTTTGCATCAGAAGCTTCTAACCGACTGAAAGATCAGCAGTTTTACTTATTATATTGTTTTGTTAAAGTCTTGATTTCAAGTTTCGATGTACAGACTGTAGTAACCTTATCTTAGCATAATATCTTTGTTAAATATCTTAGATTACTTCAGACTACAGTTTAGTACATTAGTCTATAAATAGATGAGTTTGTTCATCTATTTTCATGTGTGATTTTGTGTAATATCTTTGAACTTAAATTGAAATCCTTTGGGCTTTAAACTTATAATTCCATTTCACATCTGAGAAACATAAATTGCTATTATTGCTTTATACTTAAACTGTTTATTGTTTCTCATTTATTGTTCAGTCAAGGGGGAGTAATAACTCCTCATCAAAGTGATCTTTTAGACCTTTGAACACTTGTCTTTCCGCTGCTTAATAACTCTCATATAAATCTGATAACACATAAGTGTTCATAAACATAGCCACTGATCCAACAATTGGTATCAGAGCTCTGGTTAATCTGATCAAAATCAATCTAACAAATTGAGATTCAGACACAGGCTCAATATTGATATTCAATAAAGGATAAAAGGCTCACTTTTTAATCCATCACTTTAAGGAAGTATTGACAAATCCAAACTTCTTAAAAATGGATCCCTACAATACTGGATCTGCCAACAAACCTGCTATGTTAGTCAGAAATGAATATAACATATGGTCTAAAAGGTTGGCACATACTATTTCACAAACAAACACTGGATGTTGGAGGTCTGTAGTTTTTGGACCTCACAAACCAGTTGTTAGTGATCCAGAGGGAAAGACTGAAAGACCAAAAGACCCAAAAGAATACACGGAGGAAGATTTCCAAAAATTTGAGCTTGATGCAAAAGCTTTCTCCATGTTGGCTATGGCTCTCCCAAATGAAATTTATGCTGGCCTTTTACACTGTGAAAGTGCCAAAGAGCTGTGGGACTGCCTAAAAGAGCAGTTTGCAGGAACTGCTGAGGTGATAGCCAACATCAGAGAAATATTGGCTCAACAATATGAAACTTTTACTCACATAGAGGGTGAAACTTTAACTCAACAATTTGAAAGATTTTCTTCACTCATCTCTGAGTTAAAAATAAACAATCAGACCTATTCAAATGAGTCTATGTTGCATAGATTTTTAAGGTCTTTACCTTCAAAATGGGAAACTTACTCTATAGTCCTCAGAACAAGTTCAGATTTTAATACCTTGAACCTAACTAGGTTACATGGTAAATTACTAACTTTTGAGAGAGAAATCAATCAAAAGAAAAAGTTGCAAGAATCTGGCAAAACTGCTGATGACTATACTCCGGGTAGCACAGCCTTATTAGGACATGACTCACCATCCTGTTCTAATAATTTTGGTTCTTTTGACCACATTGACATAACAGCTGGGATCTCATCAGATGGATCTTTCCCAGCTTATGACAATGAAGAACTAAGTCAAACTGCTGACAACATGTGTTTCATCATGGATGATTTAAAATACTTTAGCAGTGATGACTTAGAAGAAATGGAAATATTGCACCAACTGGCCTTGTTAAGCTTAAAAACTAACAAATTTTATAAAAGGTCAGGAAGGAAATTTCCAGGACTAAACAATTCAACAAAAGTTGGTTTTGACAAATCTAAACTGAGATGTCATAAGTGTCAAAAGTTGGGACACTTTGCTAGAGAATGTAGAAGCTCTAGCTATAACCAACCAATGTCCTCTGGAAATCAATTTAATCCCTCATATAATAGGAATAATGGAACTCAAGGGAGTGCTCATTTTGTACAGGCACAAGCTCCACATGTTCAATATGTGCCACAAGTACAATATGTCCAGATGCCTGCTCAACAACAACAGCAGCTCATGCCTCCATTTCCAACTGCTCAACAACCTGCACAAACTCAACAACCCCCTCAGCAACAAAGCTTATTTACATCAGGGTATGTTGACTGGAGCAGTCTTCCTTATGACACATCATAATGCAGTCAGGATGCAGACAATAAGGTCTATGATGTCAACTGGGGAGAACCTGATAATGGCAGAAAGAACTTTGCCTTAATGGCTTTTGAAGGATACTCTTCAAATTCTGCTCTCACACAGGTATCACAACAATCTTTGTTAAAGCTTTGCACCAAATCTTGCAAAGAATCATTTGCTTTAATTAGAGAAACTAATGTGCATTTACAAGGCAAATCCAATGACATGGAAAGAAAATACACACAAATGAAGTGTGATTTGGAAAGAAAAATTGTTTTGAAAAACAAAGAAATTTCCAAACTGAATGATAAATCCATTGAAACAGAAGCACAAATTAAAACAATGATAGACAGCCTAGGAAATGTCAGACAAGAGCTTGCTGACACCAAGGTTGATTGTGAAAAATGGGTTGAGTCTTGTAAAGGGTATCAAATGTTACTTAACAAACAAACTGCAGCCAATGTTAAGTTTGGCATTGGATATACCCACACTGAATCACCAACAGATTTCACCCACAAAACTGATAATGATGGGAAGAAATTGATTCAAACTTCTGATATGGAGGAATGCACATCCTACCATCAGAACTTCCTCAAAAAGGGAAGTACTGCAGAAGTTAAAACTACTGACAATAAGCCATCAGCAGTTTCAACTACATCAGGAGTTGAGACCCTGAAAACTGCTGATGACCTATTTCAAAAATCAGATTTTGTCAGTAAATTGCCTTCCAGCTCTCTTGACTTATCTAAAAAGAAAGAGAAGGCAAAAGCATGTGAAATATGTGGTCTGTTTAACCACATAACTGAACTTTGCAGATTTAGAAAGGTAAATCAGTTAAATAAACAAAGACAACAACTGATTGTGGGAAAACAGATAAAACAAGATTATCAAAATACCTTTTTTCCCAACAAACAACAATCAAACAAAACCCTTTCTAAGAAGAGGCCTTTATCTCAACAAAGGTCATCTTCTCAAAGTTCAATTTCAGAAGTTTCACCTAACTCATCAGCAGATTCACAAACTGCTGAAGTTAAAGATTTGATAAACCTGGTTAAACTTCTGATGACCAAAGTTGATGGTGGAAACCAAAATGAACCCACCATTGTTCTTAATGACAAATCCATTGCCAAAAAGACATGGATTACTAAAAATGGTCCACAACAAGCTGCACCTGTTCTCAAGAGCAAACCCAAAGCCAAACTGGCTTGGGTTGCCAAAACTAACTAATTTGCTATCTTGTGCAGAGAGTCTCCAGAGGTTTGAATAGCATATGGTATGTGGATAGTGGAGGCTCAATGCACATGACTGGATGCAGATACCTGATAAACAATTTTATCAGTCAAAGAGAAGGATCTGTGTCCTTTGGGAACAATGCCAAGGGATATGTGCTAGGATATGGCAATGTATCCTCAGGCAAAATGCAGTTTGACAAGGTCAATCTGGTTGAAAACCTTGAGTACAACTTGCTGAGTGTCTCACAAATGTGTGACAAAGGATATTCTTCCTTTTTCACCAAAACAGCATGCAAGATCATATCACCAGAAGGCCAGAAGTTGATAGAGAAGATTATTGAAGATCATACTTTGCTGATTGCCAAAAGGTGTGGCAATGTCTATGCAGTGGACATTGAAAAAGACAAAGTATTGAACAAGACTGCCTGTTTCTTCTCAAAGGCATCAACTTCAGAAAATGATCTCTGGCATAGGAGACTTGGCCATGTGAACTTTAAAACCATCAATAAAGTCACAAAAATGGGCTTGGTCAGAGGTCTACCTTTGAAGGAATATCAGTGCAAAGAACACTGTGTTTCCTGTCTTAAAGGTAAACAGCATAAGTCCTCCTATAAGTCTATTGAAGAATCAAAAACAACTGCATGTCTTCAACTACTCCATATGGACTTATTTGGACCAGTCAAGATTATGAGCCTTGGTAAGAAGAAATACTGCTTGGTCATCATTGATGACTACTCAAGATTCACATGGGTCTTCTTCTTATATTCCAAGGATGAGGCAGCTGAAATCATCAAGTTCTTTATTCTACAAGTAGAGAAGCAATACTCTCTATCTGTCAAAGTCATCAGGAGTGACAATGGGACAGAGTTCAGGAACAAAACTCTGGATGAATTCTGTCTGTCTAAAGGGATTGTTAGACAGTTCAGCATTCCCAGAACTCCTGAACAAAATGGTGTGGTAGAAAGAAAGAACAGAACATTAATTGAAGCAGCCAGAACAATGTTAGCTGATTCAGGCCTACCTTTGTATTTTTGGGCTGAAGCAGTCAACACTGCATGTTATGTTCAGAATAGAGTTCTTATCAACAAGAGACATACCAAGACTGCCTATGAAATTCTTCATGGCATTAAGCCCCTTATCTCCTTCTTCAGGGCTTTTGGATGTCAATGTTTTATCCTCAACATCAAAGACTCTATTTCTAAGTTTGCTGCAAAAGTTGACACAGGTTATTTTCTTGGTTATTCTCCTTTGAGAAAAGCTTACAAAGTTTTTAATTCAAGAACCAAGATAGTAGAAGAAACACTGAATGTCAAGTTCAATGAATCAAAACACACTCTTATTCCAGCAAATCCTGCTGAATTATTTGATCTTGACAATTTTCATTTCGGACCTGAAAAGACTGTTGAATCATCCAAACCTCCTCAAAATGGTTTTCAAGGATTTGAAGATGATAGTCCTGCACCATGGACTCCAAACACAGTCAGAAGATCAACTATCAAACCTTCAGAAGTTTCAATAGCTTCAACTTCAGGAACTACTGATGAACATTTTGAAACTACTGATTCAGCTGAACCTAAAACTCCTGAAGTTCAAATAACAGCTGAACCAGATATTATCAATCTCAGTGGTTTATTTGAAGAACCTGTAGAGCCATCATCTAGTACAGGTTTACAACAATTGATTGAACACAAGGATCATCCATTGGATCAAATCATGGGTGATATTGCATCAGGGGTACTCACAAGAAACCAGCTTTCCAACTTTTGCTTATTCTCAGCATTCATCTCTCAGTTGGAACCAAAGAAGTATCAAGAAGCCCTCAAAGACAACAATTGGGTGCAAGCAATGCAAGAAGAGTTGCTTCAATTCAAGAAACAACAGGTTTGGGAAATCTGTCCCTTACCTGAAAACAAGCAACCAATTGGAACAAGATGGGTCTTCAGAAACAAATCAGATGAGGCTGGTATGATCATCAAGAACAAAGCAAGACTAGTGGTACAAGGTTATTCCCAAGAGGAAGGAATTGATTATGATGAAACCTTTGCACCAGTTGCAAGACTTGAAGCTATCAGGTTATTTTTAGCTTATGCAATTTCCAACAACATAAAAGTTTATCAAATGGATGTCAAAAGTGCATTTTTATATGGAAAAATAAAAGAGGAAGTGTATGTCTGTCAACCTCCAGGGTTTGAGGATCCTTCTCATCCTGATTGGGTTTACAGACTTGACAAAGCTCTTTATGGGCTAAAACAGGCTCCAAGAGCCTGGTATGAAACACTTTCCAACTTTTTACTAAAGAATCACTTCTCAAGGGGATCCATTGATAAAACTCTTTTCATAAAACATGTTGGAAATCATGTCTTACTTGTTCAAATATATGTTGATGATATCATATTTGGTTCAACAAATTCAAAACTGTGTGAAGAATTTAAGAAACTCATGCAATCAAAATTTGAAATGAGTACAATGGGAGAATTGCAGTACTTTTTAGGACTGCAAATCAAGCAACAGTCAAATGGAACATTTATACATCAATCAAAATATGTTAAAGAATTATTGAAAAAATTTTCTTTACAAGACTGTAAAACATGTTCCACTCCCATGACACCAATCACACAAGTTGAACCAGATGATCAAGGGAAACACATTGATCAAACCATGTATAGATGTATGATAGGTTCTCTTTTGTATCTAACTGCTTCTAGACCAGATATCATGTTTTCAACTTGTGTCTGTGCTAGATACCAATCTGCACCAAGAGAATCTCATCTAATTGCAGTCAAAAGAATCTTCAGATATCTGAAAGGAACTCCTACTTTAGGAATTTGGTATCCTGCTTCAAGCAATACCAAGTTAACTGCTTTTTCAGATAGTGACTATGCAGGCTGCAAAATGTCAAGAAAATCAACATCTGGTGGTTGTCAATTCTTAGGAAACTGTCTGGTGTCCTGGCAATCAAAGAAACAAACTTCTGTGGCAACTTCAACAGCTGAAGCTGAATACATTGCTGCTGCAAGCTGTACTTCACAGATACAATGGCTCCAATATCAACTGCTTGATTATGGAATCAAAGAGACCAAGACCCCACTTTTAGTAGACAGCAAATCTGCGATTAGCATCATTCAAAATCCTGTTAAGTTTTCAAAGACTAAACATATTGAAATCAGGTATCATTTCATAAGAGATTGCTATGAAAAAGGCAAGATTGAGGTGAAGCATGTCACAACAGCTAATCAAATAGCTGACATTTTCACCAAACCCCTTGATTCAACAACTTTTCAGAGGTTAGTATCCATGCTTGGGATGTTAAACTTAGAAGAAAGTCTGTAAGTGTTTCACTTTTTAGTTTTGCACATATTTTATTTTTCACTTACATACTTATCTGTCACAAACCTCTGAAGACCAAAAATTTGAGAAAGAGAAAGTTCTGATTTTGAAAACTACTGATAAACATCAAAAATGGGATATTTTCAAAATGGATATAACTACTGATGAAAATCAGAAGTTAGAAAAGTGTTTTAAAAGTCACTTACATTAGCAGTTGAAACTGCTGATGAGATAACTAAAACCACTGATGAAGAAACCTTTCTTCTTCAGCAGTTTGACTAAAAAGGGTAAAACAGACTTTTCACTCATCAGAAGTTTGACCTAGTCGGTTAAAAACTTCTGATAAATACCCTGTTCCAACACTTATCCATTCAAAAAGCAAAATTCCCTCTCTCTCTCTCAAATTCAAAGCAAAACCCCTTCTCTAACCTAAAAAATTACTGTTCGATCAAAAACAACCATGGCTCTCGTGTTAAAACAGGGACACAACCAAAGAGGCTACTTTGTTAAAGATGAAGCCTGGTCCCAGTATGATGAGATACTTGATCTCATCATGAAATCCCAATACTATGATGCTTTCACCATCGATCCACCCATTCATGAAGAAACTCTTAATGAGTTCTGGGCAAATTCAGAGACGGTGAAGGTAAACAATGAAGTGATTTCCCTCAAATCTTCCATAAAAGGGAAACTGATGGCCATCTCACCAGAAACACTAAGCATCATGCTTGGTTTAAAGGATTCTGAGGCACCTGAGCATATTCCAACCTCAGATATTCATCTAACCATGACAGAGTGTGGCTATCAAGGTACTTTGGCACAAGCAACAGTTTACAAAAAATATTTTGACCCACAATATAAACTGTTATTTCATTATATTATTATGTGTCTTAGTCCAAAAACTGGGTCAATAGATCAGATGCCTTCAACTTTTCAACCTATTTTTCATTCCATCATAAATGAAACTTCTTTCAAGGCATCAAAATTATTTTTCAATGAACTGGTTTTACATCATGAAAATGATAAAAAGAAATTTTTGTTGTATCCAAGATTTGTTATGCAATGCATAATAAAAGAGCTTGGAGAGGGAGTACTTGAGGGAGAAACAACAACTTTAAACCCTTTAACTGCTCAAGTATTCTCTAGGCACAACAAACCAGCACTTATGCTAGAAGATGACCAAGGGGAAGAACAACCCATCCCCAAGGAACCCACATCTTCCAAACCCAAAAAGAAAACTAAACAGCCTAAACAACAAAAACCAAAACAAACCAAGTCACTGAAAAAGAAAGTTCAGGAAGTGGAGAAACCTGAAACTACTGATGTGCAATCTGCACTTGAAAAGGAAGTGGCTGAAACATCCTCTCAGCACACTCCTTCTCCACCACCCAAAAGAAAACCAGTCACAGTTATTTTTCAAAGAAAAAGATTTAAGAAACCAATAACTGTTGACCCTGCGTTTGAAACTGCTGAAACCATCCCTGAACCCATCCAAACTCCTGAACACCAACCCATCACAACTACTGAACCTGAACCCTCACATACAACAATAGAAATTGCCCAACTTCTCTCAGGACTAAAAGGAACCCATTCACCACATGTCACTCCCCTAGCAACACATCAAATTGGGGAGATGCCTTTAGAACTTGACATGAATGTGGATCCTCTTAGCCCAACCCAAAGAGATGAGGATGAACAAGAGTTTGTAAGCCCAAACTTACAAACTTTTGATACTTTTGAGGCTGCTACTACTCACTTATCACCCAGTGGTGAACCTGGGGACAGTAGTAACATAGCTAAGACCTCAAACTTGGCAACTACTGATGAAGGCTTAAGGCCAGAAGTAGGAAAACCTCAGTACCAAGACAAAGAGGTTCATGAGACTACTGGTTTGGGTCCAGCTCATGATATAACTGATCCTGCCCTCTCTGAGGACACTATCAGGGATTCAGATGATTCCATTAACTTGGTTGATGAATCAAACATTCCACAAACTGAATTGACGGTTGATATTGAAGGTCCTGCATCTAAGGTATCCAAGCTCAAGAAGCTGGTCACCAAGGATCAGGTTAAAGACCAGTTAGCCCAAAGTTCCCCAAAACTGGCATCTTCAGAGCAATCTGAAGATCACCCAAAAAGCACCCCTTCACCAAAACAACCTACCCAATTCCCTGGGCTCACAAGCATAGACTTGAACCAACTATGCAGCCCAGATGGTCCCCTGTATCAGGCACTCAAACAAATCATAACTGATCAACTCAAACCCTTCACAACTGCTTGGGAGTTAAAAGCTAACAATCAGTTTGGGTTGATCAACTCGAGACTTGCAGAGTTGAACAAAAAGATGGATCAAACACAAGATCAACTGGAAAGGTTGTCTGCTGCAACATCTCATTCTATTAGGCTTCCAGAAGTGGATGAAGCCAAAAAGGGGGAGATGATTAAGGAACCAACTGAAGTTGCTACAACACAAAGACAAACTCCTGATCCAGAAGCTGATATGCCAAAACAAAGACTAGGAAAAGAAGTAGCACCAGAGTTCAAATTGTCTAAGGCATCAGAGGGAACTGCTGATCACATTTCTCAAACTACTGAAGACAATCCTTCAGCAGTTGTGACTCCAATTACCACATCAGCAGTTTTACCTCCTAAACCATCATCAGAAATTCCTAAGGCAACTGAAAAAGAACCTGCTCCCACTCCTTTGCCTACAACAACTTCCACAACTGTTTTAAACCCTACTCCCATCAGCATGTCAAAAGATTTATTGGAGAAGAGTTTAAAGGAGGCGGCAAAGAAGGCAAAAGAAGACAGAGTATGGAACAGCCTAGAGACTAGAGATGATTTGAGCTTTGAAGAAAAATTGATCAAGTACCAAGAGAAACTTGATGAGCTTGAGGCTGAAGAGAGAGCACTTGAAGCTGCTGCTGAAGAAGACAAAAGAGCACAGCTGATAACATTCATTACAAAGAACTCCAAATCAAAGCAAGTGGCCCTCAAAAGACTCTCAACACAAGAGCTGACCAGAAGAGCACAAATGCTATCTGATAGAATAGCAACAGAAAATGAGAGGAAAGCCAAAAGAGCTGAAGTGATTGAAGAATTAGTGGCAAATGGCTATGGTTCAAAAGCCTCAATCAGCAAATGGAAAGAACAAACTCTCTATGAGGCTTACAAGAAATTCAAAGCAAAGAAAGTTGCTGAACCAGAAAGATTTGAAACTCCAAAAGTCCAAACAACTTCTATTGTCAAGAGATCATCTGGTGCATTAAGAAGGCCAGCCACAAAGAGAAAAGCAGATGGAGATCCCATTGTCAAGACTGACTTCAAAATGATTTTGCTAGAAGGAGATCAGTTAGTACATGGTGATTTTGATGTTGAAGAGAAACCCATCTTGACCCAATTCAGAGACAAGGCTACCTATGCTTATCAGTTACAACAATCCATCCAAGAGAAGACACATACAAGGGTTGTTACAGAGCATCACCTGCCCAACATGCCTATTCAAGGTGCTGCTGAACTCCAAGGAAGTCAAGAATCTCACCTGAGAGTCACTGAAATAGAAGACATTCCTCAATCAGGTCAACCTAAGGAAACTGGCTTAATTTCCTATGCCTCTGACTTTGACAGGTCAAAGGTAAACATCATTAAGTGGTCATTTACTGAATCCAACTCAGTACTTGTGACCAGGAGAGACCGTTCAAGTAAGGTCTATAGAAACTCAAAGGAGTTGAGTGTTTTATCGTCCAAAGACCTTCTCACCATTCAACATTTAACACCTGAACTTGGTCCTCTCACTGAGCAACAAAGATGTACTCTTACTACCCGGATGACAGCAGAGATCTGGAGGATACTAGAAGAGAGAAAAGGACAACAATAAAGAGTAGATAAGGTTTTGGCTTCATCAATCCAGGGGGAGATTGTTGGGACAAAGAGGATTGACGAAACCACCTTTTGATAACCTTAGTCTATTTCATATCTGCCTAAGTATAGAACTGCTGAAGAACAAAAGAAGAAGTACTGAAGAACAAACACCAAAGTACTGAAGAGTAAACTCATCAGAAGTTCTGAAGTCTAACCAGACATTTCACTGAAGAACTGCTGAAGACAAACTACTCATCAGTAGTTTGTCACTCATCAGCACTTTGCATCAGAAGCTTCTAACCGACTGAAAGATCAGCAGTTTTACTTATTATATTGTTTTGTTAAAGTCTTGATTTCAAGTTTCGATGTACAGACTGTAGTAACCTTATCTTAGCATAATATCTTTGTTAAATATCTTAGATTACTTCAGACTACAGTTTAGTACATTAGTCTATAAATAGATGAGTTTGTTCATCTATTTTCATGTGTGATTTTGTGTAATATCTTTGAACTTAAATTGAAATCCTTTGGGCTTTAAACTTATAATTCCATTTCACATCTGAGAAACATAAATTGCTATTATTGCTTTATACTTAAACTGTTTATTGTTTCTCATTTATTGTTCAGTCAAGGGGGAGTAATAACTCCTCATCAAAGTGATCTTTTAGACCTTTGAACACTTGTCTTTCCGCTGCTTAATAACTCTCATATAAATCTGATAACACATAAGTGTTCATAAACATAGCCACTGATCCAACAAACTTTCTCTTAGTTACATCCATCTCCTTCACCAAAAAGAGCCAAAACAATTTCTATCTAGTTTTCAAGGAAGAAATCTAAAAAGACCAAAACTTCTGAATCTTTTCATGAAACTACTGAATCCATGGAAACTACTGATCCCAAATCTACTAAACCTGAACAATCACCGACACACACAACAGTAGAAATTGCACACTTTCCCTCAGGGCTGCAATAAAATATCCCATCCGTTAGTGGCATTCCCTAATCACCACATAAAACAGGAGAAGAGACTTCTGATAAAGCCATTGATGAGGATTTGATCAGCCCTAACCCAAGAGATGAGGAGGAACCAAGGTCTCTTAGCCCAATCTTTGAGACTTTAGGTACAAATGAGGTTGCTACTACTCTCCTACCATCCCTTGATGGATCAGAGGTCAGTGGTAACATAACTAAGACCTCTTTTGTGGCAACTGCTGATGAAGGCCTTGAGCCTAAGGCAGGAAATCCCTAGAACCAAGAAAAATGGGTTCATGAGGCTACTAGGATGGGCCTAGCTCATGCTACAACTGATGACTTCCTCATTGATGAAATCACTAGGGATTCAGATGATTCCATTAATTTGGATGATGATTCAAATATCAAGGATTTGACGGCTGATTGTGAAGGTCCTGAATCCAATGTCTATAAACTCAAAGACTTAGTCATAGAGGATCAGGTTAAATACCACTTAAACCCTCATTCCCCAAAAGTGGCATCCCCAGTTTTCACTGAGGATCACCAAAAAACACCTCTTTCTCACTCACAAAA
This sequence comes from Ambrosia artemisiifolia, assembly GCA_032199755.1. Classification (NCBI taxonomy): domain Eukaryota; kingdom Viridiplantae; phylum Streptophyta; class Magnoliopsida; order Asterales; family Asteraceae; genus Ambrosia; species Ambrosia artemisiifolia. The sequence continues at coordinate 13,847,310 of CM063521.1, forward strand.
GCCTACCCAAACATCTTCCACTGGTGCTAGCATAGACCTGAACCAGCTATGCAACCCAGAAGGACCTTTATACCAAGTGGTACACCAACTCCTTTCTGATCATCTCTAAACATTCACCACTGCCATGGAACTAAAAAACAGGACCCAAATGGAGATGATCAGCAATGCCATAGACCATAAACTGGGAGAGTTGTCAAGAAAGGTTGAAGATAATAGAAGACAACTTGAACATCTTACTGGTGTTGCCCCTCTTGCTCCCTGGTTTCCTGAACTTGATGAATCCAAAAAAGGGGAGAAAGGCAAGGTACCTGAGAAGATAGACCTTGGGCAAAGTAAAAAGGCCCGTGAAGCTCAAAGACTTATGGAGGCCAACAAGAGATCTCAACAAACCAAACTGGAAGAAGCTTTGAAAGAAAGGCATCTATATCAAGAGGCTCAAGAAAAACTCCTGAGAGAACAAGCTGGAAAGGCTTCCCAGGACAAAGACACAACTGCTGATAAGCAACTCAAAAGTACTGAAAACAATCCTTTAGTAGTTGCTTCTGTGAACCACTTGCCTTCAGTTCAGAAGAACTTGAAAAGAAACTAAAAGAACTAAAGAAAAAGGCAAAAGAAGATGAGCTGTGGGAAAAAATAGATGAAAGGGAAGACTTGAGCTATGAAGCAAAGCTGAAATTATAGGAAGAGCTGAATGAGCTAGAGAGAGTAGAAGAAGAGCAAATACAAATTGCTGAAGAGACAAGAGGCAACAACAGATGAATTGGATTGCCAAAAACAGCAAAGCAATGAAACACTCTCTTAGGTGTCTCTCAACATCAGAACTTAAACACAGAGCAAGACTGATCTCAGACAGACAAACTACTGAAAAAGAAAGGAAGTTGAAGAGAACCCAAATTATAGAAGAATTGGCAGCTAATGACTATGGCACAAAGGCTCAATTATCAAAATGGAAGGAAGTTGACTTGAATGATACATACAAGAGATTCAAGGCCTTGCAGAAGTCAAATCCAGAAAAATTTAAACCATAAGAAGTTTCCCAAACTTCTGATCCTGCAAGAAGACCAACATCAAAGCCTGCTGCAAAGAAAAAGAAGATATCAGAGGATCAATTAACAACAGACTTCAAAATGGTTTTATTAGAAGGCAACACCATTGTTGAAGATGACTTCATGTGGGAAGAAAAACCTCTGATCACACAAGATGGGGATCCCGCTACATTTGCTTATCAACTTAAACAAACCATCACTGATAAAAAACAAACCAAGGTAATCACTGAACACCACATTCCAATTCCTAGTGATACCCCTGGTGTTATACAAGTTGACCACAGAAGGAGATCCAACCTGATCATCACTAAAGAAGAAGATCAATCAATATCCGGCCTATCTTCAAACCAACAAATAGTTCCTTATAAGATGGACTTTGATAAATCCAAGTCCGAGATAGAGAAATGGTCCTTCACTCACAAATCAAACTCTATTGTTCTGGAAAGAGAAGACGGCTCTTACAAAGTTTTGCATCACAAGAATTAGCTGAACAACTTATCAGATGATGATCTTCTAACTGTTCAGTTTCTTGAACCAGAGCAGGGACCACTTCTCACTGGTCAACAAGTCAGGGAACTCAACATGTCAATAGTAAAAGAAATATGGAGAATCCTTGACTGCAGAAGAAGAGGAAGTTAAAAATAAGAATTAGATAAGGTTTTGGCTTCATCAATCTAGGGGGAGATTGTTGGGTGAAAGAGATTGATAAGCATTTTAAACTTAGTCTAATATCCTCTTTTCAACTTTTGTTTAAGTATAAGAAGTGCTGAAGAAGAAATTACAAAGTACTGAAGAAGAGCTAATGCTAAGAAACAAGTGCTGAAGAGTAAGGTTCTAAAGATGAACCAGACAAACATCTGAAGAACAACTACTGAAGAGCAACCTCTGAAGGATTACTCATCAGTAGTTTCATAACTCATCAGCAGTTCTAGTAGAAGCTTCCCACCGTCGCAATCTTCAGCATTTCATATTTTAATTGTATTTAATAGATATTTTGTACAAGCACCAATGCTACAGCCTGTTGTAGTATTATACTATAATCATACTTCCTGTGTACGTTTTGTAGTCTATAAACAGAAGGGTTCATACCTTCTATTTATTAACTTTGGAAAATACAGACTTTGAATCAGAAATCCATTGTTCATCATATTAGAATTATTATCTGAATATATTTAACTGTTTTATCAGTAACTATTTAGATTCCCATATACACTTATTGCACTTTGGTTAATCATTTAAGGGGGAGCATTTACTGATATAAAAAGTGAACTGTTAACTTAGATAATTTATTATTCTGCTGCTCATTTAGTTTGATTAAGTTGTTCTAAAAGAGTCTGTCACAAAGAAACTGATCCTACAGCTTTCTCCCCCTTCTCTAAAGTTCCCTTTTTATTGGTTTGGGGAAAATGAGTTTAGCGTTAAAAATGTAACGTTAGTGGCCCAATTTCATCCTTTAGCACCTTCCGTTTTGGTGTATCGGGCGCGAACAGGCGCTAAAGGCCCCATAACGCCCCAATTAGCGCTCACTACGGATGGTCTAAGAAGGTTTGTAAACAATCATCATTTAGCGTGTGTTTTCTCTATTGCCTTGTGATTTTTTTAAGGTTTTAATCGGGCTTCATGAAAACATGAATTTAGATGATGATTGTTTTGTCTTCTTTTAATTTGGGGTTAAATTATTGCTATTTTATGAAGAATGTGATATGGGTTTTCGAAAATTTTTCATTAAATTGCTTGCTAATATCTCCATGTTTATTTCATCTGCATTTTTTATTTAGTTCTCTACAATAAACTCAGATGTGGGTCTATACTATGTGTGATGAAATTTTGATGGGTCAAATTATGGATATAAATTGTTTGTGCCTGATCTTGTGAAGAACATGTATTTTTTTTAACTTTTTTATGCGTTTTTGTATTTTGGTTTACTGTAATGGTGTCAAATCAAGGTTTTTATGCGGTTTGAATAAGCCGAAATTGGTGTTAGTAGGTTTTTTATTTTTTAATATATACTCACATTTTGATTGCTTCCTTTCACATAATATTGGTCTATGTGATTCTCCGTTCATATTTCTTTTAGAATTTGATGTGCAGCAGGGACTAAATATGGATTCTGGTGTATCTTCAGAAAAATCGGGCGATGAAAGTCATGAAACTGGTGTGGTTCCAAACAAAATCTCCAAAGAATATTTCTTAAATAGGAAGTGTTAAGAGCATGGAAAAAAATGAACTATGACATACTATTGACTTATTATAATATTTTTTTTGTCTGTTATTTAATATTAAGTTGAAAACTTGTGTAACATATTGGTTATAATTTTTTTTTTACAAAATTTAATATTACACGATGTTGGATTAATGAAATATCTTTGTCTTTTATTTAATATTAGGTTGGAAACTTATGTACACATGAGTTATAACATTTTTTTTTGTTTTTTTATTATTTATTAAGTTAGAAAAATTAATATTACATGAGGTTAAGTAAATGCAATATCAAATGGTTATTAATTAGCGAAAATATAAAAAGAATTGACTAAGAAAAGAAATATTATATAAATACGAGATAAATGTGGAATTATGATTTAATAATATTATTTCATATGTGAGGGAGTGAGATAATTATAAGATTTATATTTATTATGTAGCAATGTTATAATAAAGATAAAGATAAAAATTATAAATTTTTAGCGTTTGGTATGATGGAATGGAAGAGGAAATGAAATGGACCATTACAATGTAATGAAAAATAGTGTGTTTGGTTGGTTAAATGAATGGAATCACCTATTCCACAAGACATTCTATTCCCTCAAAACCATTCCATCTACCCCCATTTTTTTTTCATTTCATCCCTCATTCACCATTTACTAACAACACCATAACCCACCACCCACCATCGTCACCACCCACCACCATCGTCACCACCCACCACCACCGCCGTCACCACCCATCGCCGTCACCACTCACCACCCTGCCGTCACCACCCACCACCGCCACCCACTACCTTCACCCACCCACCCACCACCCCTACCACTGCCATCCAACACCACCCAACGCCGCCCACCATCATCACCCATCGTTGCCTCCACCACGTGCCACCTCATTGACCACAATTTCTTTTACCCACCACTAACGCTGCCACCCACTACCACTCACCACCGCTGCCGTCGCCGCCTGCTCCACCTACCACTGCCACTACTCACCATCGTCACCCACTCACCATCACCGCCATCCACCTCCACCTATGGCCACCGTTGCCACCACCCACGACCGACTTCACCACCACCGCCACCCACCACTGCCACTACTCACCATCGTCGCCCACCCACCATCACGGCCATCCACTTCCATGACCGCCGCCACTACGGCCACATATCACTACCCACCATCACCGCCACTGACCGCCACCCACCACAACCACTCACCACCGATGTTATTCCTTCGTCTTTTCCTGCCTATCCAGCAAGACAAAGTAATGTTTTGTTTCATTCCCACATGGCAACCAAACAAGACACGGAATGGTAATGATCCATTTCATTACCTCGTCCATTCCATTACCTCGCCCATTCCATTCCCTCGTCCATTCCATTACATCATACCAAACAGAATTATATATATAATACAACGATTGGGGTGGAAACACATTATACTTGATGAGGCCATCCCCACCTTTAAGTTCCCGCCAAAACTTTTAGGTTATAGATAATCCAATTAACCCAATATTTACTAATTTATATCTTTTTTATCTATATCTTTATCTTTATCATTACTTTACTTTATAATAAATAAAAATCTTATAAGTATCATATTTCTCTCTCATATTAAATAATAAGGGAATTGAAACTAAATAATCCTAATTTTCTCAGGTTGGAAGACAGTAATCCCAACTGGAAAATTGGAACTAACATGCATAACTTTGAGGGATGCAATGAAAAAAAAACATGGGGGTGGATGGAATGGTTTTGAGGGAATGGAATGTCTTGTGGAATAGGTGATTCCATTTCTTTAACTAACCAAAAACACTATATTTCATTACCTCGTAATGGTACATTCCATTCCCCATTCCGTTCCATCATACCAAACCCTACCTAATATAGATACTATAAATAAATGACATGCATTCCACGTTATAATGATTTATTATAATGGATAGATGTTTAGATACACTTAGCAATGTGAGGACCCCAAAGACCCAAAGGAATTCATTATCACTTTAGAGCGAGCATGTAAATACAAAAATCGAGTTTGAAATACGTTAATTGAGCTCGAGCTTTCATAACATACATAAGTGCGCGGAATTGAGTTAAATTAACTTCAACAACTCAACTCGTTTACGCGTATCTTTAATTTAATAACAACTCGATCTGTTAGACGTAGCTATCTTGATAGTCATCACCGATGTTTAATGTTTTCTGGCTAGGTTGATTTGAGTAAAGACACTTTGAAGTTAGCAATATACATATTCATTTCCAAAGACGATTCTGGTCATTGGTATCCTAATCCCCATATCCCACCATCATGTTGGTCCATTTGTGAGGTCACCTATATGTATATATAGCGCCCAACAAGAAACGGGAAACAAAATCCAAAATACAAACCAAAGAAGAGCCACGCAGCCGGCCCAAAATTACAAGAGTTCGATAACATCAAAATTGACCAATTTGTCTACACAAGGGAGGGGCAACTCGATCTCTGACTAACCCACAAAAAGGCGTCCTCCCTTTTTTTTTTTTTTTTGAAGGTGTAGATCAGTTGGAAACCCATTAGCTTGCTTCAACCCTTTTTTGCGGAAGTCAAGCCACCCGGGTTCGAATCGGCACCCCACCGAAGCAGAGCTGGAATAACACATCCATAGGCCACACCCATATGGGGCATTTATGCCACCAGTGGGATTCGAACTCGGGACCCCGTGCGGGAACCTCCCTTAGGGAGTAAACCCTCACGTCCTCCTTAATCATCTCTACAATTTTTACGACCGGAAATCCAGAATAAACTTATCTTCAAAGATCTTTGCATTCCTCGCATGCCAAATTCTCCGAATCGTTGCCATAGCCACACTATATACCATCTTTTTCCAATTCTTCGCCACAGTATCTTTTTCCAATTCTTCGCCACAGTGTATACTGTTGCCATAGCCACGTATACACGATGTTACAAACTGAAATTTTAATTTGACTTTCATAGCCGCCATATGGTCAACTAGACAACTATTAGTTAAGGCGTTGCCAAAAGGACATAGGCTAATCTTTAATATAATAATACACAAAAGGCATTATTGACTTGGTGTGAACTAAGTTTTGTACATTTATATCGATTTTGTGTTTTCATCTTACGCTTATTTTATATTATTTTATGTCCTATAAAACGGTGCACAATGAGGCATCTACAACTCGCACTAAACGTCTAAAGAGAATAGATTTGCAAAAATAAAAATATGGGTTCCATGAATATTATGAACCAACCTCATGCAGTTTGCATACCCTTTCCAGCACAAGGCCACATTAATCCCATGCTAATTCTTGCCAAAATCCTACATTCCAAAGGCTTCCATATAACCTTTGTCAACACCGAATTCAACCACCAACGCCTCGTTAAATCGCAAGGCTTGGACGCTCTTAACAGCTACGAGTCATTTCGATTTGAAACTATTCCTGACGGCCTTCCACCACCTGAAAACCTAGATGCAACACAAGATATCCCCTTATTATGCAAGTCAACCTCTGAAACATGTCTGGAACCTTTCAGGAAGCTCCTATCGAAACTTAATAACAGTGGAACGACACCTCCAGTGAGTTGTATAGTCGCGGACGGTGTGATGAGCTTCACACTTGATGCAGCACATGAGTTGGGCATCCCTGAAGTCCTGTTTTGGACCACTAGTGCTTGTGGCTTCTTGGGTTATGTACACTATGACACTTTTAGGCAAAATGGATTCATTCCACTAAAAGGTACGTACCCAATAATATTCTTTTTTTTTTGTGCTTCATTTAGCATATAAATTTATGCCAAAATAAAACTAAAACGGTTGATCACAAATATTACATGGATTCAATTATTCAAAATTGTTTCTTAAAGGAAAAACATGAACTAAGTACAATATTTCTCACTTTCATTTCTCTAACACCTGTAGATTCGGCTGATTTAACCAATGGGTACTTGGATACAATAGTTGATTGCATACCTAGCATGAAAGGCACACGCTTGAAGGACATGCCAACGTTCCTAAGAAGCACAGATCCAGACGAACTCATGGTCAATTTTGTTATTCGCGAAACGTCTAGAGCCAAAAAAGCATCGGCGGTTATACTCAACACCTTTGAAGATCTAGAGCACGAAGTCTTAAACGAGCTCTCTTCAATTTATCCTTCGGTTATCTCAATTGGACCACTACACACAATTGCAAATAGTGTAGTGGAAAAGGACCTAAACTTGTTGGGTTCGAGTTTGTGGAAGGAAGACACAAAATGTTTAGAATGGCTCGACTCAAAAGAAGCTAATTCGGTTGTTTATGTGAACTTTGGAAGCATAACGGTTATGACACCCCAACAACTAGTTGAGTTCAGTTGGGGCCTTGCAAATAGTGACCAAACCTTTTTATGGGTTATTCGACCCGACTTGGTGTCAGGAGACTCCCCAATGTTGCCACCCGAGTTCCTTGAAGCGACTAAAGAGAGAGGGTTACTCACAAGTTGGTGCCCTCAACAAAAAGTTTTAAATCACCCATCAATAGGAGGGTTTTTGACGCATAGTGGATGGAACTCGACAGTAGAGAGTATATCAAGTGGGGTTCCGATGATTTGTTGGCCGTTCTTTGCGGAACAACAAACCAATTGTTGGTATAGTTGTAATCAATGGGGCATTGGAATGGAGATCGATAGTAATGTCCAGAGAACACAGGTTGAAAAGCTTGTGCGGACTTTAATGGTGGAAGAAAAAGGCAAAGAGATGAGAAACATGGCTATGGTTTGGAAGAAAACGGCTGAATCCTCATCATCATTGTTGAACATAGACAACTTGATCAACCAAGTGCTCCTTCAGTCCTAAGGTTCAGATAATGGTTGGAAGGAAAAAACTTCAAAAGTTGATTACAATATTTCAGAAATGCTTATGATTGTTACAGTTTTTTTTATATTATAATAATTGTGTAATATAATTCTTGCATATGATGGTTAAATTGTTTTAATTTTTTTCATTTTTTTGTGACAATTGTTATGGGAATATATCAAAATCCAATCATGATTTTATAAATTCGAATAGAAAATGATACACGTCTGATTTTTCAACATTAAATCTATTATATCTTGGCATGTGTTCTATTTATCAAAATCAGACAAAAATGGTATAAAAGTTTTCATTTCATATATAACTTTCGTTCTTAAAAACTTGTATATCTTGATAATGTTTTACAAGTTATACAGTTTTTATTAGTTAAAATAGTAAACTCTCTCAAATCTTATTATGTATCTATACTATATTATAAAGGAGGAGACATTCACAAATATATCCAAAGAGTTCAAAGTTAAGATGGTATATCAAAAGTTTCTTTATAATTTCTTAAATTTTGCTACTTTTCTTCCCTAAATACCCCTAGAAGATAATCATTGGGTATTTTAATGTATAAAACCTTATAATTATTATTTCCAAACTTAGGCCACCAAACTTTTAGCTAACTTTTCGCTTAACTTTATTTTCTTCCAATTTAACCACCAAACTTTTAACTTTTAGGATTTAAAACTTTGACCACCAAACTTTTAGCTTTTAGTATTTCAAACTTTGACCACCCAACTTTTTTAAACTTGCATTGCACTTTGGCCAGTAACTTTCTTACTAACCTATGTACTTTATTTTCTTCCAATTTGACCACCAAACTTTTAGCTTTTAGGATTTAAAACTTTGACCATCAAACTTTTAGATTTTAGGATTTCAAACTTTGACCACCCAACTTTTTTAAATTTGCATTGCACTTTGGCCACTAACTTTTTTACTAACCTATGTACCTTATTTTCTTCCAATTTGACCACCAAACTTTTAGCTTTTAGGATTTCAAACTTTGGCCACCCAACTTTTTTAAACTTGCATTGCGCATCCACATCCACCGCAACATCTTTTAGCTAAGTATTGACACATTTTTTCTTACTTTGACTTCAAATAAAGCGTACTATATGCACAACAGCCGCACCCGCGACGAAACGCGGGCTACTAACACCTAGTTTTAGTTTTTCTAGAAGAAGAAATCAAGTGTCAACTCCCACATATCTACTCTATTTACCTCCAAACTTTTACCTACTTATTTCATTTCTCTTTCAATTCTCATCTACATTCTTTTTTTTTCACACCTTCAATCATAAAAATTCTAAGCATTATCAATAATGAATTCAGTGCCGATAAAGTTTACAAAATTCCTTAAAACACCTCTTCTAAATGATGACCAACATATATTATTTATGGGTATATCCAAAATGCACCTTCATCAATTTTTTATTTTGATTAATTTTATTTAAAACATGTGAAATGAAATTACAAGCCAAAGAGTAGTCTAGGTCTAACTAGCCAATAAGGAAACACAAAATTATAAACATAGGTCATGAAGATGGATACTTAAGTCTATTTAGTCTGCAACCGGATTTTGATGATTAGAAGGCGGTCTTGGATGAGCAGAAGATTTTTCCTTAGAATTGTTAAAGATATCCTAAACCATTCTAATTTAATACAAAGATATGATAGGTTAGGTGAAAAGGTATTTTAATGAATACAAAATAGTACTTCTGCGATACGCTAATTGGTATATGGCACATCGAGTAATCGATTCGACCAACACATACGAATGTGTGAAAGAATTGCGAATGAATGTCTACAAAACTTTTATAGGTTTGCTGAAGTTTCTACATATGTATATTTCAGAAAGCCGAACCCTAGTGACATACGATGGTTACTAGAGTACATACCTCTTAGATGGTAGTGTGTAATATTTTATTAAAGATGTACAGTGAATGAGATAGAGTATGCACAAGAATACTATCTTGGAATTATCTATTATATGGTTAGCGTAGAGTGAGAAATTAATTTAGGAATATCTCAGCCATTGAAACTCTTTCAAGATTTGTTCCTGATCGTATAAACTCCAAGAATCTTCAGGAAGGTATTCTTTTGAGCGGTTATCCTTTTGGTCTCGCAGGATTACACATGTTCTCTCCCCTAACTGATTTTTTTTGCTTTCTCCTCCCCTAGGGGTGTACAAAAAGCCCGCGGCTCGAGGCTTGCTCGAAACTCGCTCGAAAAAAGCTCGCTCGAAAAGGCCCGTTTTGTTTTCGAGCCGAGCCGAGCTGGCTCGTTTTGTAATCGAGCCGAGCTCGCTCGAAAAAAGCTGGCTCGGCTCGATGGCTCGACTCGTGGCTCGGCTAGATGGCTCGACATATGGCTCCACTCAGGTTTGTGTATGTGTAATTAATATATAGATGAAAGTAATATATTTTGGCTCCAAACCCAATTCTAAAATTCAAATTTTGAAAACTCTACTCATACTACCTATTTACCTCACCTCTTCATAATCCAATAAACCCTAACTTAGAAAAATAAAAAAATTATACATGTATATGTGTAATTTTATTTCATTTTTTTTGTTTTTTATTTTATAAATCTTTGTGAAAAATTAAAAAAAACAAATAAATTAAAAAAAACGAGCTGGCTCGAGCCAGCTCGAGCTCGGCTCGAACATTTACGAGCCGAGCTCGAGCTCGACTTTTCAGCTCGACCAGAAAAACGAGCCGAGCCTGAGCTGGTTCATTTAATTTCGAGCTCGAGCTCAGCCTGGCTCGGCTCGACTCGGCTCGTGTACAGCCCTCTGACCTCCCCCACTATCCTAGGCCACCCATTATAAACCGTCCACCACCATCGCAAGGAATGTTTGCTTTCTCTGCATACGCTACTTTGGAATCGATTACAAGATTCTGCTCTAAATCGGTAGTCTAGATATCATATAAAGCCTCACCACCACAATCATTGTTGAAGAAATTATATAGAGATCAACGGACCTCCCCCATAATCACCTTTGACCAGATAATGAACTCTCAGTCGTATAAACTATTTCAAAATTAGATCTGAGCCGTATAAACTCTCAAAAATCTTTTGGAAGGTTTGTAGTTGGCAGATTTCTCCTTCCTCACTTGACGATCCTATTTTCTCGGCAGTCTCTCTCATACGCTCCTTCTCAATCGCGCTTCAACACTGATTATAAACCCGCCACCACCTACTTCGCCAATAAACAAGTCGTCCACTTCCTCTTCATCGCATAAGTGTGTTCATTCAAGACACTCACTGGTCTAGACCCAATTGCGAAGCCGATTCCGATCTGATTGGTATAATTCCAATATATTTTGTTTCTACATAAAGAATATTAAGGTTTTTTCTATCTGTGCATTTCTCAGTTATACCTATTTTGGATGTACTGGTACAAACAGTGACGTGAGCAAAATGGTCAAAAATTGAAATTCTACAAGAACATAATAGCATCGGAGATTCATAATATACCTAAGACCATGTGTAGTGGGGGGTTAAATTTAAGGCCCCAAATTGGGCAAATAGCGACACCTGGCAGTCCAGTCAGTATGAGAGCCTTAAAAGGAAATTGGGTGTAGGGGGGGGGGGGGGGGGGCTTTAAATTTAAGGCCCCAATTATTATTATTAAAAAAAAATCTGAAAAACCACAGCCACATACCTTCTTCTTCCTTTTTCATTCTTCTTCTTCTTCTGTCACACACACAAAAATCTGAAAAACCAACGTACATCATCACCGTCACCACCACCGTACACCGTCACCGTCACCACCACCGTAACCATCACCACAAACCGATCACCATCACCAACTGCTGCTGTTAAATCACACACAAACAACCCCTCAAACCGATCATCATCACCACCACCGTATAGGGATGGTAAAAAAACTTGAGCCCGACGGGTGTACCTGAAACCCAAAGCATTTGGGATGGGTATACTCGATCGGATATGGGACGGGTTTGGTATTGAAAAAAAAAATTTCGCGGGTATGGGACGGGTATGGTATTAGGTGATATCCGACCCGATTACCCGAAACTAAGTATCCGTTTACCCGAAACATGTACCCACAAATTTTTAAGTTATATATATATTTTTCAATAACTATTTTTATTAATGTTTCATTTTAGTAGATTTATTATTTGAAAAATAGACTTTTCTTTTAAAATTTATATTTTAATGACATTATTATTTATATTTATATTTATATGCTACAAAATATAAAAATATTTTTTAAATACATATTATAATATATATTTACACTCTAAATATTTCAAAGATTTAGTATGGTGATAATCATACGTATGTTATTTATTACAATTTAATATATTATAGATTTCTAAAACATAAAACTAAAAATAAATAAAAATATATAGATACATGCAAATACCAAACTGGTATACCCGAAACGTGTGGGTATGCTCTATACCCGACGGGTAGTAGGACGGGTATGAGATGAGATTTTATAACCGGTTATGGGTATGGTATTAGCTAAACCGACCCATATCCGATCCGTTGCCATCCCTACCACCGTACACCATAACCACCACCGTAAACGTCCTCCTCCTCCTCCTCCTCCTCCTTCTTCTTCCTTCTTCCTTCTTCTTTCTTCTTCTCCTTCTCCTTCTCCTTCTCCTTCTTCTTCTTCTTCCTCCCTCTCTCTCTCTACAGAGCTTTTGTTGGGTCAAAGAGGATTGAAACATTTTAACCTTAGTCTAATATCCTCTCTGCAACTTTTGTTTAAGTATAAAAAGTGCTAAAGAAGAAATTACAAAGTACTGAAGAAGAGCTGATGCTAAGACACAACTGTTGAAAAGTAAAGTTCGGAAGATGAACCTGACAAACATCTGAAGAACAACTACTGAAGAGCAACATCTGAAGGATTACTCATCAACAATTCTAGTAGAAGCTTCCCACCGCCGCAATCTTCAGCAGTTTATATTATAATTATATTTAATATATATTTTGTACAAGTATCAATGCTACAACCTGCTGTAGTATTATACTATTATAATCACACTTCCTATATACGTTTTGTAGTCTATAAGTAGAATGGTTCATACCTTCTATTTATTAACTTTGGAATATACAGACTTTGAATCAGCAATCCATTGTCCATGATATGAGAATTATTATCTGAACATTCAACTGTTTAATCATTAACTGTTTAGATTCTCATATACACTTATTGCACTTTGGTTAATCATTTAAGGGGGAGAATTTACTGATATAAAAAGTGGACTGTTAACTTAGAACATTTATTAATATGTTGTTCATTTAATTTGATTAAGTTGTTCTAAAAGAGACTGTTGCAAAGAAACTGATCCTACAAGTGGTATCAAAGCTCTGGTTTATCTAATCAAATATCAATCTAACAAATTGAGAATCAGACACAGGCTCTTATTGATATTCAATACAATGATAAAAGTTCACTTTGTCAAATCCACCACTTTAAGAAATTGTTAATCAATCAATTTTATTAAAAATGGATCCTCATAACACTAGATCTGCAAATAAGCCTCTCATGCTAGTGAGAAATGAATTCAGTATCTAGCAAAGAAGGATGACACATACTTTATCACAACAAAACGCTGGTTGTTGAAAGTCTGTCATGTATGGACCCCATAAACCAGTAACTTCAGATCTAGAAACAAAAGTTCAAAAAGAAAAAGAACCAAAGCCTACACAGATGAAGATTTCCTAAAACTTGAGCTAGATGCCAAAGCTTTTTCAATGTTGGTAATGGCTCTCCCAAATGAAATCTATGTTGGACTATTACATTATGAGAGTGCAAAAGAACTTTAGGATTATCTAAAAGAATAGTTTGGAGGAACTAATGAGGTGATTGCCTACACCAGAGGCATCTTAGCTCAACAATATGAACTTTTACTCGTGTTAATGGAGAAACTTTAACACAACAATTTGAAAGATTTTCTTCATTAATATTTGAGTTAAAATTAAATGGTCAGACCTACTCAAATCCATCTATGTTGCATAGATCTTTAAGGTCTTTACTAGAAAAATGGGAAACTTATTCCATAGTACTCAGGTCAAGTGCAGATTTTGATTCCCTATCACTTACTAAATTACATGGGAAATTGCTAACTTTTGAAAGGGAAATAAACCAAAAGAAAAAGTTACAGAATTCTGGGAAAACTGCTAATGACTATGTTCCTGGTAGTACAGCTCTTTTGGGACAAGACTCACCGTCTTGTTCTAATGACTTTGGCTCTTTTGACCATATTGACATCACAGCTGGGATCTCATCAGAAAGATCATATCCAGCTTTTGAAAATGTTGAAAATCAAACTATTGATAACATGTGCTTTATTCTTGATGATTTAAATATTTTCAGTAGTGAGATTTAGAAGAAATGGATATTCTAGGTAGATGAATCCAAGGTAAACGTTTAAAATTGTTAAAGCATATACGCAACAGAAAAGTTCACAGTTTTTTTCCTTGGTGATTAGAGATCTAATTACAAAAACGACAATGCATACATTCATGAAACATTCATTAATCATTTCATAAAGCGTTCAAGAAAAACGCAAGTAAGATGTTGACTATAGTTACCAAACAAAAATCACCAAACTACCGCGGGTACGTGACACAGTATAAAAAGATGTCCTCCTCGGCTCTGCATTACCTATAGAAATAATAAAATTTAGATTATGAAAAATGTTAAAGCAAAGGTTTATCAAAAGATGGTATGAGACATACGAAGCAGATTACCTTTTCTGGAGGTTGCAGAGGGAAGCCGAAATCATCATGCAAAGACGACACCATTCATAACAAAGTATCTTTATATAATACATAAAGGCTCAGCCGCATAATGATAAGTCAGCCGATTGCGCTGCCATAGCACTATCACAGTCGACATTTTCATTCTACACGCAATCATCATAGCCCAATAGCTACAAATACAATCGGTAACGGGGAAAAAGTACCATCAACAGTAAAAACACAACCGCTAACAGGTCAGGTCAGGTAATCATGACTATTTAGACTATTGTAAGTTACCTACAATGATACACGACAACCAGCAGACCACAACCCAAATCATTTTTTGGAAAGAGGGACGATGTGATATACATAAATGATAAGTCGACCGCCTGCGCTGCCATAGCACCATCACAGTCGACATCTGCATTGTGCGCACAATCATCATGGCCCAATAGCCACAAATACAACAAAAAATAGCGGCCTACATAATCGGCACGTAAATTTCAGCCACAATCTTGATATCCGATTATCGGAAGAAAGAGATAAGGAAAAATAAAACAAATGAATATTTCTTTATATAATACCAGGTTGCGCCGCCATAGCACCATCACAGTCGACATCTGCATTCTACACTCAATCATCATAGCCGAATAACTACAAAGCCGTCAAATACCAGCAATAATGAACATTCTTAATCCATGTTCACAACCACGAAAACGAGACATAAAGGATCAGGCGCGCAATGATAGGTCGACCGTTTGCGCTGCCGTAGCACCATCACAGTTCAAAACCACGAAAATGAGACATAAAGGCTCAGGCGCGCAATGATAGATCGACCGGTTGCGCTGCCGTAGCACCATCACAGTCGACATCTGCATTGTCTTCGCAATCATCATAACCCAACATAACCCAATAGCTGCAGATACAATCGCTTACGAAAAAAAAACCAATCAAAGCCAACGAAAAACATGACATGTTTAAACCTTTACTGATCAGCCACAAAAATGGTCAGAAGATTACCTTTTCTAAACAGCGATAAAAAACCATCTTCAAGTCCATCATGTAACCCGTCATCCAACCGACCACCATCCCCACAATCACAATTATTCAAATAGAGTATCATCCGACAATCATTATGAACATTCTTAATCCCTGTTCACAACCACGAATATGATACATATAGGCTCAGGCGTGCAATGATAGGTCGACTGGTTACACTGCCATAGCACCATCACAGTCGACATATACATTGTTCACGCAACCATCATAGCCCAATAGCCACAAATACAATTGGCAACGAAAAAAAAGTACTATTAGCAGTACAAAGACAGCTGCCAAACAGCAGCAATGAAAACCAGTGGAAAACACCACAACATACCAAGCAGATCATTAAAAGAGTTCATCCTATTACATCAAAGCTTAGGCATGCAATGCATGAACATTCTTAATCTCTGTTCACAACCACGAATATGATACATAAAGGCTCAGGCGTGCAATGATAGGTCAACTGGTTGCACTGCCATAGCACCATCATAGTCGACATATGCATTGTTCACGCAACCATCATAGCCCAACAGCCACAAATACGATCGCCAACGAAAGAAAAGTACTATTAGCAGTACAAAGACAACTGCCAAACAGCAACAATCGTGTAAAACACCAAAACATACCAAGTAGATCATTAAAAGAGTTCAGCCTATTACATCAAAGCTCAGGCATGCAATGCCAACTGTTACAAATAAACACTGTAGGCAATCGCCACAGCCAAATACCCAGAAATACAATCGCCGTGGTTAGGCGTTGAACTGCTACGATGGACGAACGCAACATGTTTATTACGCAATTAGTAAAGGATAAAAGTAGATTCCAGATTGTTGGATCCTTCACTAATTGGATGATAAACATGTTGCGTTCGTCCATCGTAGTAGTTCAACGCCTACAGATGTTAACTAACCATTCTACTTTGTAGACACCATGGCAAGCCATATAAACACAATTAGGTTTCACAATCCCAACTGCACCTACTTGTCAAATCTACATTCGTATGTCTTGACTTTTTTTTGCAGTAGGAAAGAACGGGTTATCCATCTCCTCTTGATCCATTTCAACAACCTTGTTGGCACCACCCTCAACCCGACCTCCACGTGAGAAACACACACACACACACACAAACATCTCTAATACTCTATAAGAAATTCCACAACCACATCCTTCAACATGACTTTCCGCAAATGATTTTTAACATTATGTTTCTCCCCACAATCACAATCATTCAAATAGAGTATCACTCGACGATCATTATGAACATTCTTAATCTCTGTTCACAAACATGAAGCACCTACGTCTACAGCCACATGATCCAAGCCCACCATCCACAACCACAAACACTACCATCAAGTTCATCATCTTACCCGCTATCTAACCGACCTATTCAAATAGAGTATCACCCAACGATCATTATGAACATTCTTTAGCCTTGTTCACAACCACAACGCACCTACGTCTACATGATCCAGCCCAACCATGCACAACCAGGAAACACCACCATCAAATCCACCATCTAATCCGTCATCTAACCAACCATCATCCCCACAATCACAATCATTCAAATACAGAATCACCCGACGATCATTATGAACATTCTTAATCCCTCTTCACAACCACAAAGCACCTCCGCCTACACGCACATGAACCAACCCCAACTTCCACAGCCAGAAACACCCAACCGACCACCATCGAAACCTTGGGAAACACCGTTTGTTCATCTTTCTCGTCTAACGTCATCATCAAACCAGCATCGTGTCTATTGTTCAGATCCCAAACCACCCTTTAATATTGATAATAATAATAATAATAATAATAATAATAATAATAATAATCTTTACCTGATGATGATCGGATGATCTTTTGACAACCACCAACCACCGCCGTCTACAGCTACATCATCGGAAGCCACCACCATGACACAAACCACCACCGTGGACAACCACATCACCCACAACGACGAAATACCACCATGAAACCCGTAATCGAACCCACCACCATCGAAAACCTGAAAACCACGCGGCATCATCTTCATCAACGACCATCCTTCGTCACCGGCACGACCATCCTTCGTCACCGTCATCCCTGACGAACCCCTCATCTTCAACAGAGATAGAGAGAGAGATGTCTGTTTGTTTTTAGAGAGAGAAAGAGACGTGTGTGTAGATGTTTCAAACAAAGAGAATAAAGAGTGAATGAAGTTTAGTTATGTCTGTGTTTAGAGAGTTAGAGAGATGAACGGTTACGTGTAGGAAAAAGAAGAAAACGTTGCAACCTCTCAAATGACCAAAACACCCTTAAAATATCAAAAAAAAAATAATATCTAAAACCGGCCCACACAGACTCGAACCTGAGTAGACCGTCTTTAGCATGACCACACCAACCACTAGACCAAGACCAACAATTTGAAATACTTTTGAAACTTAAACTATATAACAACTTATAAATTATGATGTTTTGCAAAAGTACTATTCATTTAGTTTGTGTATAAATATATTTATATAATTATAATATAATTTATAATGGAGACACTATAATACACTTTTGTAATATAACTTAACTACATGTGAATGGGACCCCATTTACTTATGAATGAGTCAATTTTAGCCAAACGGGTTACATTAAAAGATTTAGCTATAGTAACGGGTCAAAATGTAGGTGGACGGAGGGTTCCGAGACAAACCAGGAAAAAGTAGCGACCACCATCACACATGTTATTATTTTAGTGGGTTATCTGCTGCTCAGTATAGTCAGTCCCGAGATGCTGATTATGTGCCCTTACATGGCGTAGTGTTAGGCCCATATTCTTATCTTGTAGAACCAGTTAACCAACTTTACAACATACACTACTAGAAAAATAAGCAATTGCAACCAAAACTTGTGACCGTAAAAAGCGGTCACAAAATTAGCAATCTTTTTCCGACCGATCTATTATCGGTAGCAATATTTGCGATTGACCACAAAACGGTCATATAATGATTGCAAATGATGCGACCGATTATTTTCGGTCGCAAAACAGTCGAAAAACGTTAAAGTATGATCATTATTGTGGGATTTGTGACCGCGTTCTGACCGCTCAATTTGCGACCGTCAAAACGGTTGCAGTAATAATTAAAGAGTAAGGGTAATTTTGTAATTTCTCTAAAAACTAAAAAATTAAATAAATAAATAAAACCTACCTACATAAAACCTTATCTCTGCCTTCACCATTCATAATTCAATCGCCTTCATAAAACCTTCGACCATTCATAAGCTTCATCGCCTTCAACCATTCACTACTTCATATCCTCCATTTCCTGGTTTATCAGTTGTCACTACTGCAGAAGACAAGCTTCAAACGCAATTCCGGTTCTGCTGCAGTAATTCCGGTTCTGTTTTCGTTAGTATTCCTTAACGTTCTGCTGCAGTAATTCTGGTGCTGTTATACTATTATTATTGGATTTAACTGTTCTGTTTTGGTTAGGTTTTATTTGTCAATGGGATTTAGGGCAATTAGGGTTTCGATTTATAATTCCATTTAACTGTACGTGATTGTGTTGAAATGAGGTTTTTTTTTAATGTTAGGGTTCCAGCTATTGGTTCCAGATCCGAAGAGTTTGTGAAAAGTTTGTGAAGGTATATCCAGATCCGAACCATCAGTTAATTGTTGTGTTAGTCACTATTGTTATTATTGTTATACAGATCTGATTGTTATTATTGTTATACAGATCTGATTGTTAATTGTTGTGTTAGTCACTATTGTTATTATTGTTATACAGATCTGATTCGAACCTATGACTTGCTTTAATGATTTTTGGTGGCTATTTGTGGTTCTTTGGTTTACAGTTTCGGTTTTTGCTTAACCTTATAGTATTGATATGCTAGTGTTGTTGCTGATATATATATAAATGTTATGTGCTGTTATTAATGATGAGTTATGGTGTTTGTTTTGGATTGAGATTTGGTTTAGGTTTAGGTTTTGGTTTCATTAGCTGGTTTTGGTTTAGGATTCGCGGTTCACTTTATGACGAACAGTTTCGTGTTTACTAGTTAACAAAATTGCTGCAGTTTATCATAGTGTATAACTAGTTTCTTTAATAATCTGTGAATTTTAAAATGAATTTCTGACCTGATGATATACATATCTAGAGGAAATTTGGAATATGGTGTAATTATCGTCATATTTCCTTTCAAGCAGTTGAACAGCTCTTGCAGATAGTGAAGCAGTATCATGAAAAGGGGGTGTGTGTGTCTCTGTGTGTCTATTGCTACTTTGTTGATGCTTTAACGGAGTTTGTTTCTCAATTGACTCATTCCATTTCCCTAAGGCATTGGAAAGTTAAGATAGAACTTATATAACTTTTTCAAGAAAAATGCAAATATATAATATCTTTATTAAACGGTTTAGCATCATGCATCATGTGGTGGCGTTGATAGCTAAAAGACAAGGGGGTACATGCACCAATCGGGTTTGTCCCGATTGCTAAGTGTTATGTGCCTTATGTCCAAGGCTTGATACAAAGCCACTATCGAGCCGGGGGTCTCACTGGAAGCAGCCTCTCTATTCTCGCGGGTTAGAGGTAAGGCTGTCTACATCCTACCCTCCTCAGACCCTACCTTAGCTTTTGCTATTGGTGGGATTAACTGAGTATGATGATGATGATGATGATGAAACGGTTTAGCAAAATATATTTGTAGTGTATCTTGTCAAGATTGGACGATTAATGTTTCTCAATTTTAACCCTCAAATGTTGGTACAGCTCTTGGATAAACACAACTTTGTAATACATTTAACAGTGAGTTTCTTTTATATGTTTTTTTGTAGACAAATACTGGAGATAGCACTGAACTGTCAAGCTCAGGAATTTGATCACTTCCTGACAATTCAAGTATACTAGGGTATGCTTTATTGTTTTATGATGTGTGTTATTTCAAAAATCTTAGACCATTCATTTCTTACAACTGGATGCATTCTATTTTACAGTCATGAGAAAATACAAAGTGTAATGCAGTATTATTGATTTATTATATCCCGTCTACTTCAATATGGTTTATGGTTCTCAAAAAGGGGTTGATTTGGTCATATAAAAATATTTAGTTATAACGTAATGAGTCAGATAGGTAATAGGTTTAACGGGTCAACAATTGTCCAAATTATAGCTTTAATGCGTATAGCTTTAATGCTATTTACTAATATATTTTTTAGTAATAAATAGATGAGTTCTTAAAAAGTGGTCAGCTGTGTTCATATCAGTTTGCTGCATCATGATTGTTTTCTATATGAAATGTCAACTCTTATGGATGATCACTCTTTCACTTCCATGTTCATAAATATTGTTGTTGTTTGTTAAGTCTTTATTCTCTTTGAACTTTGCGCTGAATTATTAACATGAAATTTTAACCTGTTTATTTGAATTGTTAAACCAATCATAATCTAAGAAACAAAGGTGCAAAAGTTGAGTTTAAATCAAAGTTTATTATCAAAGTTTATTATCAGTTCAATCTATGAAGATTGACTTTAGTCTAACTTCATTACAATAGGCACAATCCATACAATTTTGTATAAAGATTAAATGTGTAATCTTCACAATTTCAAGTTTTGAGTATTTCTATCATACCAAACTTGAAGACAAGGTGTTCGATCAAATGCTTCACTTAAGTACTTCATCTAACCTACTGTAGGAATGCAAAGCATGTAATCATATTGTTGTACCACTTGATCAAGTTACCTTTTTTACTACTAATAATTTTTCTTATTAAGAATTATATATTTATGTTTTTTATTGAATATGGATTGATGATGATGATGTCTCTGCACTTTTAATTTTTCGAGGGTCACAAATGAGCTTAGGTGGTACTTGAGGTTTAACTGTTTAAAAGCTAATCTATAATACATGGTAGTGGCTTTGAATTTTGTTGTGTGCTCTGCTCTTACTAATTTATAGATCATTCACTATATATTTTCAGTTAAATGATATTGATATGTCTTCTTTTTGTTGTTGAAGTTTATGACTTAGACCTGCAAACGGTCGTTAAAATTATTAAAATACCGTTCCAGGATTAAAATATAAGTTATAATATGTTCCCAGGTTAATATATTTGGACCATCATTTGCATAAATTCGATGATGTCATTTGTGTGTATGTTTACTATAATAGATTGGTACCTTAGCAAAAGTTAAGCATGTTGATGAATGACACCCTTATCAATGGAATTACTAAGATGTCTTTTTTAACTTCACAGGAAACCTACTGGATACGAGATTTGAGCTTACAAATCGAGTAAGAATCACGAATCTGGTGCGTCATGCGAGTTCTTTTGTCTGTGGGTGGTGTGTTATTACTGATTTTAGCAAGCATATCAGATCAAGTTTTGATGCGAGTTCATGTTTGATCCGCCGCGGAGCGCGGGGTAAAAATTCTAGTTTTATTTATATATCATCATGAACAGCACAGACAACCCTCCATGATGTTCAGTAATCAAATTCAAATTTTATTTCAATTTGAATTTAATAAATTTGATCTTAACACTTTAACACTTTGCATTGGTTTATTAGATTGAAAAGTTGAACGCGATAATCCAAGATGTAGTGAAAGAAAAAGAAGAGAAAGAAAGGCTGAACGGAATTATTGCGGAGTTGGTGATGGAAAAAGAGAAAGATAAGGCGGAGAAAGAGGCTATGAACGAAAGAATGGCAAACGTTGAAGAATTTTTAAAAGTTAGGTTTCAAGGAATCTAATCATAGACTTAGGATATAAATACTTTATTTTGAATATGTATCTTGTTATGATAACTCGGGTATTGAATATTTTAAGTTGAATGCTTTTATATAATTGTGAAAATTTGATAAATGCTTAAATTTAAAAAATTTGACATTAAGCAGGTCGAAATAGCATACGGCTAAAAAATAATAAAAAAATAATACAAAATACATTTGCGACCGCAAAGACGGTCGCAATTTTGTAAAATGCAAGCAGTCACAAAACAGTCGCAATTTATGCGGTCGCAAAAACGTCGCAACACGATCGTCTCAAAACAAAGTGGAGCGGTCGCAATATTTGCGATCATTCTAACAGTCGCGAAATCCGAGTCGCAAAACGTAGAAGCGGTCGCAACTTAGTCGCAATAGGGCATTTGCGTCGAGTGTTTTTCCGACTACATTTCCAGTCGTAAAACGGTTGCAAAAGGGCAATTGCAACCGTTTTGCGACCGGAAATGCGGTCGCAATTGCTCAGTTTTCTAGTAGTGATACTCTTAAAACAATACAACGAGGCACACAAGTTCTTTAGCAATGCACCAGCATTATGAAGCATGGATAACCTAAATTGATTTGTTTTTTAGTCTTTTAAACGCAAGAGTGTTGTTAGTGTGTAACATTTCATTTATAATATTATTAATTTGCTTTTGTCTTTTTAAATATTGCAACCTTTTTGTGATTAATGTGCTCTTATAAAGTAGAGTAAATTGAATTATAGCCTAGATATTTTTAGTTCGGATCATGTATGCTTAAGTTTGGCATACAATAGGTTTTGCATCATGTTGTGGCCAATTGTGCTGAACATGGGTGGATTACCTACGCGACAGGTATTTATGTTTTAATAATCACTGAATTTTATATAACGTTTTAATAATATTACATTATAACTTTACCTTATTGGACGGGAGAATTCGCTATTTATTTGAAGACGGCTCAAGTTTGAAGGAAAGTATAAAGGATGGAGTGGGGTCAAAATTGGCTACTGATGCGTTCAAGAAACTTACATTATGGTATGCAAATACTCTATACATTCCTGTATATTTTATTCCTTGTATATTACTCGGTTTATAGTATGTATCAATTAAGTGACGGATCTAGAAAATAAAACACGGGGTAACAAACGTCCCCCCTGATTCTTAACTATATCCACCCTTGTATCAATTTATGGTATGCAAATAATCTACACATATCTAGATACATATGAAATTGTTTGTAATGCATAAGTATCAGTTAACACAAGTCCAAGATTATAATAAATACTACGGTTCCTATTGCTACAAAGTTATTTTACTATATATTTAATTTTTATAAATACTAGGATTCAAGATTATGAAGAGAGGTATTGCTCTCCTAAAGCTGATATTGAAGATGTTGCAAGGAGTCCCTTTGGTGGGCTACCAGAGGCGCAAGTTTAATCAACACACGACTTGACCCATTTCCATGGATATTTATTTTTTTAATTATAATTCCTATCTACGAGGACACTTAGAATGCTGGTGGTAGGTTTTTTTAACTTTATAATACTTGAACTAAAACCCCCGTAGTGGGGCGTTATATGCCAAGGAAAACAAAAAATAGCGCCCGAAACACCGGAACACCGGGGCGCTATTTTTCAAATTGAGGTTTGGGCTTTATATAAATAACGCCTGAAAGGAATTGTTTTATCCCATAAAATTCAGACATGTGGAGGCACACATATACAACGGTCATATGACCACCCAAAATGCACTCAAAAATGTGCAGTGATTGAAAACCAACCAATTACATTCTTACATCTCCAAAAGTTTACACCTTTCTAAACCCTTTTATTTTTATTATTAAATAGGGGCTTTATAAATAAAGCCCCACCACTACACCCCTTTTTCACTTTATCTTTCCATGCTGACTCAGCAGCCACGTGGACCAATGAGAAAGGGGGGCTTTATATATAAAGCCCCCCACTACACATGGTCTAAGTACGTCGAATGGCGATGGAGGATTTTTTTTAACTTTATAATACCGATGGATGTGTGTTGGCTATTTGTGTTTAGATTTTAGCATTTTTATTTAAGCAAAATGATTCTATTGCCAATATGATATGATGTAGTGCAACATTATGACATTAATGTTTTCTGAGTATCATGATAAAAAAGGCCTAGGAGAACATGTCGAAGGACACAACGTTTTAAAGTGTATAGTAGTTCTTCGAATGTAATTTTGTTTGTATTTGATGTATTTCTGCTCTGATTTTAAATATGATGGAACTTTCTATTTATGCATTAGTTAAGTAAAATGGTTTATTTACTGATCTGAATTGAATTAATTTAATGCCGACATTAAGACGTTGATATTCCCGTCCAACGGACGGGTAAACTACTAGTTGGTATATATCATGAATGGGTAAATTCATACATAACCAAATGGGTAAAAGAAGATAAAATTTGCACAAAGATTAAAATTCTGCACGAAAGGTTGTAGGCAAAGCCTTTCGTGTCAACGGGTAATTTCAAGAGGTCCTCTAAGAGATTGTGTAGATTAATGTAATAAATGATAGACAAAATTTCAAAAAACGCCCTTTATATATATATATATATATATATATATATTTGCAAGTTTCAACCTTTAACACAAAACTAGTTTGTTTTCCTTAATAAGTCCCCTCACATACAAAACTATGAGGATATTTTGGTCAATTTTACCCCTCTTTTATTATTTCATATGGGTTTGTGTTATTCAACACATCTCTTTAAGGCCCATCAATCCAGACCAGTCACCGGGTACCTAGCTTACTCCACCGCAAGCCAACCAACCATCGGCATCACCATTGCCAACTTTACGGTGCTTTCCTTGCGTTAGAAACGAAAAAAATCCTGACTCAATAATTTTTTTAATTTTGAACTCTTAAAACCAATGGCTCTTAAACCATTTATTAAACTTTTAAGAGTTGCTCATTCGCCTATTAACTTTGGACGAATAGTTCATTCTCCCCTTGAACTTGTGAATATTTTCAATTTGCACCCTGAACTTTTAAACTTGTCAATTTTAACTCTTCAACTTATGAAAGTGGCACTTTTGACACCTGAAATTTACACAATTTCAACTAATCGTATTTTGACTTTGGATCTGATATTCCAATTCAATAATTTGGTATTCTAACATCTATCAATCAACAATAAGATAGAAATATAAAATCTTTTTTGGAATTTTTCAATTTTCTTTTTTGCAAAAACACGCATAATATCTTTTCGGTATTTTTTTTGTATTTTCCAAACGTAAAGACAGAAAAGCAGTAAACAAATATATATTCACATGCAATATTTTTGCAAGTTTTACTGGTAAGAGAATCATATCATACTGATTTATCTAAACATTCTTTTTTTAGTTAATTAGCATTATGATAAACGTCCTACAACAACTATTGGTATCGCTGTCCACCTAAACTCAAATATCATATGTTATCATTAAGTACTTTAGATATGATTAATTTGTGATTTTTTCTTAGTGGCCTGTGGTTCCCATATACCCGGAACATTCGTGTATCAAGGTTTGTGCAAAGCTTCCTCATAACATGTAAGTTTATTGTTGTCATGCATTTATTTACTAGGTACAAGATAATTGGAGATCAGGTTAGCATATTATATAAATGCAGCAAAGAGACAAGTGGATTCTTGACCAGGTTTAGGACAAATACAAATTTTCTTTTCGGTACGATCATTGCTATAGGCTTTTTAATTGTTGTCTTTGAGCTTTGAATTCTCTCTAAGAATTAGGGTTTTGGTATTTACTTTTTCTTTTTGCTATTTCTAGGACATCCGAGCTAGACTAACACAACATACGGATATTTAGTGTTGTTTCAACTATGATGCGACTCATCGTGTTACACATAAGCGTTTGTTTGTAGCCAAAGGATAGCCAAAATATCCCCGGATTAATCAACAATACAAAGATGCAAAACATCGAATTTTGCAATCTATCAAACTAAATTTCGGTGCTAAAACCAATGCCAATGAGACGTTAATCCACTAAGTTTTCAGTCCTTTAGGTTTATATCATAGTTCCAATTTATAAATGATTTTGAGCTTACCGATATATCATTGTAGAGGTTGCTTACCTTTTCATAAGTTTTTAAGTTTAAAGAGGTCTCGACAGTCCACTAATGTACTATCGTTTTCCCTTTTCACCATGAACTCATTTTTCGTTTTTCAATGTGTTTGTCTTTTTCTAAAAATTTTCAATTATTTTTGGTTTTTCTTTTAAATTTTAATCCCCTAAAATTCAAGAAGTAAATAAAATGAAATATTTTTGGATTGTTGATACAAATTATATTTACAAAAACTGGTTCTACTCTAGCTTTTCCAAAATGACATTTACCATTAAAATACAATCAAATCTTGATTTGTCAAAAGGCCGACACATTGGTTGTCAATTTGGAGTTTAATAACATCTATAATTTTCTTTTCATTGCCATCGTGTATAAAATGATATCTGATATGGATGTGTTTGACCTTAGAATGCTGCACAAGATCTTTAGTGATCATTATGGCAGCCTCGTTACCGACATACATGGGGGTGTTAAGAAATTGCAAACCGACGTAGTCGCGTATAAGTTGTTGGATCCATAGAACCTGAGGGCACCCGACCGATGCTACTATGTATTCGGCTTCGTAGGTAGAGATGGTAACATACGTCTGCTACTTGCACTGCCATGTTAATAACCGACCTCCCAAGAATTGTATCCACC
Source organism: Ambrosia artemisiifolia (assembly GCA_032199755.1). Classification (NCBI taxonomy): domain Eukaryota; kingdom Viridiplantae; phylum Streptophyta; class Magnoliopsida; order Asterales; family Asteraceae; genus Ambrosia; species Ambrosia artemisiifolia. The sequence goes on from CM063521.1 coordinate 13,874,623, forward strand.
CGTTGTGGATTTAGTGTCGATTTTGCAACCGCCTTATTAGACTCACCGAAGGCAAGGAGATTAATTAACTTATTGTCATTAGAGTATCATAGACCTTTGGTTGAAAACACTTTATATAATGAAAAATTCTTTTTACGACCATACTTTCCACTTCTCTGCACTACTGACACCCGAATTCAAAACGAAGCGCACTTGATAGTTCTTGTCATAGATTTACAAAACATCGGGTCATGAATCAAATCCTATCGGATATTTTCTCTTCTTTATTCTATTCTTCTTTTTTCTTCTCCTACATTTCTTCTTTGATAACAAACCCTCTCTTTTTATCAGCAAAGGTTCCATTTCCTCCAATGATATTCTACAGATTGTACCAGAGCAATATGTCACCTATTCCATGTTAGGATGTTGCACTGCTAACAATTCAAGACTACTAATAGTTCCTCCTATAACATGTTGCACACTTATTCAAAGATTAGTTTGAGAGGGGGACTCAAGCCTTGACAATTTTGGGTCGTTTGTTATTGTCAATAAATTGGATTTAAATCCATTTACTGACTATTGTTGGAACAACATTTCTTGTTGATGTACCCCTAGTGTCAGTTACTGATTTAGGTCCCTAAACCCATTTAATTTTCCTTCAAAGAAATAGGGTTTAGCAGATTTACATTGGCCTTAGATTTAGCCTTCGGGCTTACACTAGAACATGTCGTTGAGTTTGTCTTTGGGCTTATCTTAGGACATGCCTTTAGGCTAGCCTTAGGATTTGCCTTCAACCCTTTAACCTTTTTCAGTTTTAGGCTTGTATTGAACAACTATTTTATTTCTTTTATTAAAAACCTTTGATTTCACCATTTCATTAATAAATTCTTTGGTGAATCGAGACGATGTTTGTTATTGTGTCTAGGGGGTTCATCAACTTTTCCCTTCAATATCATCAAATACGGACATTGGAATCTCAAATGTCTGACTTTCACAACATTCATAGCATAAACACAATATGAGCTTCTAAATCCAGAGGTACTGGGGGAAAATCATAGTCAGACGATCTAGGTGAATAACTCCTTTGATCTCTTTGCTGAAATACCCACAGTTGAACTGTTTCCTGGTTGGTTCTTTGGCAACTGATATACACTATTCCACAATTGGTTTTGAACTTCCCTTTTAACTAATAAACAATTTGATTCGTAAAAAACATTAGTGACTAATGTCTGTTTAACATTTTTCATCAGAAATCCTGGATCAGAATATAGTTTGTAAGACCCGATCATCGTGTATAAAACATTCATACCTTCGGGAATCTGAAAATGCGTTTTCCTTGGTTCAGGTTCACATAAAATATGATTTTCAACTGGTATTTTTGAACCCGAAAACAGTTTCCTGATTCATCATCTGAATCTCACTCATACTCTCTATTTCAACTCTATCATAATCATTCACATACACATGCTTGCTCTCAGTTGGGTCAACAACTAGAGGATTTTTGACCTCGAACTTTATGATATCCTCCTCATCAGAAATTTTTGTATAGTTATCACGAATTGGAGGAGAAACGACCTCATAACCAGTATCTATATGTGTGCCCTGTGTAATCTAATTTTCTAAGATATGATCTAAAACATACCAATAATTGGAATAGCATTCGAGTTTCTTCTTTAGAGTTTCTTACTTACACTGAGTGTCTGAGTATGTGTAATTTCTTCTTGGTTTTCTCCCAAGAGCTAACGTAGTAATTAATAACGCCATGTTTGTTCAAAATGGTCTACTTGAGTTCAGATACATCCTTTTTGAGTGTTAGGACTGTGTTCTATATTCCGACTTGTTTTTCTTCAAGACTCTATTTTCCTATTGGTAGTTACCCATATCATATACGAGGTTTTGATTGTGTTCTTTTTATCTTTCTATTTTATCTAAATGTTCAACACATTTAGGACAATCATGTTTTGAAGTTTCACCATGCCTTACCTGATTGTCCTGTTCAATTTGATCTTTAGTTGACTGATTCTGAACTCTAGTGTCGTTCTCATTTTCCCGCTCTTCCTCTGAATCATTATTACTAGATGTTGAACCCTCTGCATCTGTACTGCTGTTTTTTTCATAATTCTGTTCAAGATTTTGTGTACCAGCTGATGATTCACTATTTTCATATGAACCCTCTTCAATACTCATTGAGCATGAACTGAAACTTTGACTTTACTCATTTGATCTCTCTTCAGCTCCACTGCTACTTTCGTCTGAACTGTGGATAGTACCTTGAGATTCCCCTTCTTCTCCATTAGTTAACACTTATGCGAAACACGTTGTTCCACATTGGCTATCTTCCCGAAGTTGTGAGTTCCAACCTAAACCTTCACTAGCATGTACAACTAAGTCTCAAGTTGCATCTATATTTGTGGGAGCAACTTGATTTGCTGAAACAATAGAAATCGTTTCCATTTCTCGATTAACATCTTTCCGGTTTTACTGTGGGGTTTGATTTGGGTGATTTTGAAAAGCTTTGGTAGTTGACTTTGGAACAAAATGGGCCCGCGAATTCATTCTAGATATAATATGTTGCTGGGATTGCTGTTAACTTACGGCGTGTTGATTAACCAAAGCACATGGGTTGGTTCCTGACACAATTGGTTGTTGCTGTTGAACCCTTTGAGATTCTATTGAAGACGTCTAAGCCCACGGGTTTGTCAGTGCTTTAACCGAGGGTTCTTATCTAGGCGGTACCTGGTTCAAATAGTCACATATGTTATATTGATCACCCGTATCTGAGGTCTACACAAAAAGACAAACCAGGTTAATGAAAGTCAAAATTTGGTCAACCTGATGTCCAACACTTAGAAAATTTTCACTAATACTAAGGAGCATGTATTAACAGGCAAATGACTCAAATTCTAGGGTTAAAAGGCATATGACAACAAGGCGAATGAAGAAACAAGCGTATGAGTGAATACAGAGTACGAGAAGTAGGCATATGTAAGCTTAAGGAGTATGAGAACAAGGTGTATGAAGCTTAGAAGGCGTATGAAGCTAATAGGCATATGAAGGAGTTATTCGCCTCATAGAAAAAGGAGAATGTCTCATGCGCCTAACGGAATGAGGCGTATGGCATGCGTCTGCATGTTACTAGGCGTATGCCACTCATCATCTTGTTCTTATCTATAAACTTAAATTGGAAATCAAGGAATTCGACCAAGACGTGTTTTGGTGAAATTATGGATGGGTTTCACTCACGAGATGATTCTAAACACTTCTACATCAAAAACATCATCCAACACCTTGATCTAATTCAAAATTGATAAAAGTTATAAAAAAGATTCAAAGTGGGTTTTCTCTCAAAAACTTAAATCCTTTGCTAAAAAATGGATTTGATTGTTACCAAAATCTATCAAACAACACTAATACCCAAGCAAAAGTTTTGATACCACTAGCTTGCAGGACCGAGTTCTTATTTAAATCTGACACAAGAACTGGAAACTAGTGTTTGACCCGTTTAATGGCTTAATCAATAAACCGGTGTTTGATAGTTGTAAGAATCAACACGAGACACACCTTAAACCCAAACAATGGTTCAAGCAAAATTTTGGCAGCATTTCATTATCTAAGAACTTAAGAGCACAAGGTTGTAGAGCAAAATATTCAGTGAGTAGTATATACAATTTAGTCAAACACACAGCTATTATTATTTTATTATTATTATTATTATTATTATTATTATTATTTTTATTTAAACAAATAAAATCATTAATTTTTATTAGTAATGTAACAATTAATAATTTGTAATTAAATCAATTCTTCATGAGAAAATATTATTAATAATTATTAGTAAATAAAATTTGTTTTGCCACTTAGGTGTGTTCCACTATCTCAGATAGCGGATCTTTTTATGGTGTCATAGATTCGCTATCTCAGATGAGAGAACACATGTTATAAAGCATCACACACAACATACAAAATACTAGAGATACCCACGTATACTATGTAAATACCGAAAATACCCTAAGATACTGCTCAATAGCATAACTTATTAATAGATATATAATAATAAATACAAAAACATCATTAAAACACTAAAATTTTTGTTGTTCTCACAAAAGTCACTCCACAATTTTTTTACATAGAAAACACTATACTTTATAGTTTTTTTTTCTTGCAAAAGTCACTCAACGATTTTTACGCATAAAAACACAATAGTTTCTGGTTTTTATCACATAAGTCAGTCAACAGTTTCATCATTTTGTTAAGAATAAAAACATATACTCAACATATGACACAATAGAAAACATGTGTAGACATTCCTTAGTTTTAAATTCCGTGTTAACATTCTTTATTTTCTCGCACAACATGTAAATTATTTTGTTCGAACATCTCGAGAGTTCATCTGAAATTTGAAGATCAAAATAATTTGTTTCGACTTTCATAAATCAAATAGATCAATATAACTAAGTTAGTTAAACCAACTATGGTTTTTACCGGAGGTGGAATCATATGTTAACTTTGATGGGCATGTGCCCACCGTACGCAAGCCATATATTTTCAAACAAAACATTCAAAGTTTTCCTTTTTGTTGAAACATGTTTCTTTCGTTTAAACTCAATAGCATAATATAATCAATAATATGTTTCTCCTTTTCAAATTTAATTATTTCAACTTGCATAACTAAAACACCTTAATTTACTTAAAACATTTTGAATGTTAAACATTCCTTATTAGGTCAATATATATATTAAAACAAAGTTTACCTAAAAGTTAGTGGTAGAAAATAAAGTTAACCCAAAAGTTAGTGGCCAATATATATATTAAAACAAAGACACTATTGAAGTGTCTTTGATCAAAGTTTTAAATCGTAAAAGCTAAAAGTTTGGTGGTCAAATTGGAAGAAAATAAAGTTAAGTTAAAAGTTAGTGGCCAAAGTTTTAAATCCTAAAAGCTAAAAGTTTGTTGGTCTAAGTTTGGTGGTCAAATTAGAAGAAAATAAAGTTAACCTAAAAGTTAGTGGCGGAAAATAAAGTTAACCTAAAAGTTAGTGACCAATATATATATATTAAAACAAAGACAATATTGAAATGTCTTTGTATTAATATACAGATAATATTTGGTGCAATATTATGTTTATCAGGTAAAAAATACTTTATTTCAAGTTATTTAAAAAAATCATAATTTTGTTTCAAATTGAGAAGTGGAGTGACTTTTATGTGCAAAAGTTGTTACATAACTTTTGTGAAAAAAAAAAAGAAAAAAATTGTGAAGTGATTTTTTAAGAAAAAAAAAGTATAATGTTTTTTTTTTATGATACGTGGCCCTAATAATAATAAAATTCATTTAACCTCAAATATTGTGACACACCTAACATTTGCGCTTTAAATTTTCTACTAATATTCGACCGATCTTGTGGAAACGTTTAAAATGTATAAAACTTCAGGCGTAATACATTTGTAATTTTTTTAGCATTTGTTATGCGCACCATAAAACAATAGTAACAAAGAATTGGGGCCATCACTCATATCATTTTTTGACTTTCGAGATTTTAGACTTTCATTTGTTGGTATAAACCATTTCTTTACTTAATTTATGGGATGGGTGGTGCCGAAAGAAGTAAATTGCCATTCCCAACACATCGAAACGAATTAAGCATTTGTGTGAAAGTTTCTTCTCAAAGTGTTGATTCGGGATTTAGTAACTTTGTGATGAAGTCGTCTATCGTGGAGTTCGTAATATCCTCAGTGTTTTATCTTGGTTTTTCGTCGAGATATTTTCTAAAATACCCTATGATTTGTTTTATATAATTATTTGAATAGTTTGTAAATGGATCACTTGGATTGAGATATTGATTCGTATCATACTATTATGACGCTACCGCATTTTGATTTGTTAAATAAATTATTATGACCAAAAGTAAATATATATAAATTTTGGACATTTGTATATATTTTGGAATATATATATATATATATATATTATGTTTGTAAAATATGATTTTATAAATTGTCAACACGATGTGATGGATTCTCAACACAATGATTGTTAAAAATACTACTCTATAAATACTATTGACAACCTAAATATTTAGTGATCAAGTAAATATAAGTTTGGTTTAGTGGTTGTTAAATGACTTAATAATGACAACCCTAACCCCTAAGCCTTGTGAATGTTAACCTTAACAAATGTGAAACATAATCCTAAAGATATGTGACTCAAAGACCACGGGTGCATCCATTGGGAATCCAGCCTTTGCCAAGAAAGTCACTCACATATCTGATACAATACCAGAAACTTGTCAACTGGATCCGGTCCACTTCAAAAGCCATGGTTTGGAATCCTGTTTGGATATCAGAAGCCCGAATGATCTGTCTCACTACTAGAATTCTCACCTTGGATCTAGCTTTGGACTACTAGAAGCCATACAAACCCCATGAAAGTTTTTAGTAAGTTACGTTTTAGTTAATTTTAGGATTGTTAAGTTAACCACTAATTGATCATGTCACAAAAGATAAACAAACAAGAATTAGTTTAGAAGATAAACACATCAAGTAACTAAAAATAAACTACTAATGCTGTAAAAAGTCTAACGAATCAAAGAATTTAGAGAATACTGGATGGATACAACCTTCTATGAATGACAACATAAGAAAATGAGAGCTTTTCACTCATAGACAAGCTTCTAACCACTTGATCGTATGCGTATGACGTGATTCCCACGACCATCGACTTTATTGCATGTAACTACTCCTACGGTGCCATTTCAAGATCGTGAGCCCAAGAGCTCCTACCCTTGGTGAGGGTTTGGTTGGCCCTAAGGCCTCCCTACAAGTCCCAAGAGGGTGGAAAATGGCTCAAGAAAGGCATAAGTTTGGATGGATTGAAGATGCTATTTATAGGTAGATTTTCAGGAGTTGTACTCCCATAAACCGGGGGTGCATGCTCGAGCATCTATTTTAGGTATGTTATGTTGCTGCATGGAACAGTTACGTCTATCTTTTAGGGGTTGCACGCCCGTGCATATAGGCGTGCACGCCCGTGCGCTAGACAAGGTGATGTTTTCCTTGTCTCCCAAGCTGGCTGCTTTGTCTTCTAGTGTGTAGGGCGTCGTAGCATTGTACGTGGCCATGCATGATTGATCCTAAGTTGCTTTTGTCGTCTACTTTGCCACGTGGGAGTCTCTACACATACTTGGGACACCCATTTGGTTTTTTGTCTTTAGAAATCTCCGTTTTGTGTTGTGTTCCCTAAAACTGTTTTTTTTTTCGGGTTGGAGTTCCAATTCCCTGACAAACACAAATGCAAAAGATTATGTAGCATTTATTAATAGTTTTAACAAAAATACACCCTATTATAAAACTAATTATGCATGTTAAATACATGTAATTGATGGCATATCAATGGGTTCAAAAATCGAATGATTATGATTGACTTTAAGAGAATTGGTTAAGAAACTTGCGAAATCAAATAATGAACAATAACAATAATGAAAGGCAACACCTTAGTGCATTTGTTGACGAATCTGGACATATTAGCTTATAGTTATTGGTTACATGTGCTGAACATTGAAATAAGTACATGTAAAGAAGAATATTTGAAACCCAAATTTAAGCAACATGGGGTTGTATGGGTATGTGCATTTCTAAGGTAATATTTGCAGCTTTAAGGTAAAAAAAAGTGGATGATCATTTTGAAGCAACATTGAGGGTTGTGTAGTAATTTTGGAAGTTATATATTTATCATATTAAATTAGAAACTATGAAACTAATTAATGTATCAAGCAAACAGAACAAAGATAACAATGTTTAAAATAAAGAAATAAATAAATAATACAAATATAAAATTATACATTTTTTTATTATTTACAATTAAACCCTATCTATTATACGGGTTGAATAAATGTAATTTTATATATTAAATAATAAAAATGTTACATCCTTAAAAACCCGTGTATTGCACGGGTTGAATAAACACGTATCATACACAAGTTGAATAAATATACTCTAGTTGGAAAAAAAAACTATGATGTACTATTTACTTATTATAATATTTTATTTTGTCTGTTATTTAATAGGGTCAATCTATTCCCACTCCCCCGGGCTTCTATTTTAACTCCCACAAAAGCGCCTCGCTATAGCCATAGCGTGGCGCTTTATTCACATCAAGGAGAATGTCAGTACGAGGTTGCATGGAAGTTTGAAAAAGGAGATGTGAAGCGCCTTGCTATGGCCATAGCGAGGTGCTTTGGGTCAGGGAGGATGAACCTGGACATCTGGGCGGGGGGGGGGGGGGTGTTGGGATTTGTGTTGAGAGGGTTTTGGTTTGGGTTTTTTGTTTTGAAGTGTTTTTTTTAACGTTTTTATTTAATTATTGTAATTTTTTTAAATTTAAAAAACAACGTAATAACCCTAATCAAACTATCATTAATCAAGTAATCCCAACTTTAACCTATTAATAAAGTGTTCGATGTCACTGTGAGTGGATAAATTATTAACGGAGAAGACCTCGTCGAAGAAAGATTGAACGAAGTCGCGGAACTTGATATGGAGATGGTGGTTGGTGTGGTCGAGGATGACGGCGCAGGTGTACAAGGCGTCGTCTGACTGACTGGCAACGGTACTCGATGTTGTAGACGGTTATCATAATCGTCGCCATTGTTGATGGTCAAGGTGACGTTGTTTTGGTTCAGAACATGCAGGTTTTGTCTGGTTTGGAATTGAAAGGGTTAAGCAAATTTTTTAATGTTTATAATCGGAAATTTACTGTTTGGATCTCATTAGTTTTACTGGCTTGCCATTTATAATTTGGTGTTTGTTCATTTATTATTTATGGGTTTAATATTTATTAGACAATTAAACATTCAAACGGGTTATACACATTCGACACAAGCATTCGAAAAGATTATAAACAATCAAAACATACATCATATAAACAAAAAATCAACTACATATATAATAATCAGTTTGTACATACAAAACAAAAATACAACTGCAAAAAGTCTACTGAGTTGGAATTGTGTGATTAAGCAGTTGTACAAACAAGAATGGTCAAATTTTTTGGATACGATGGAATCTACAAGATAGGTGATATGATGTTAATGATTTGGAATTCGTTGTGAATGAACTAAACCAGGCTAAGTATGGCGTGGACTTGTGAAGGAGCAAGTCAAGCCGACATATGGATGGTTGGTAAACGTTGTGAAAGGAAGGTTAGTAAATTTGGATATTTTATGATTGTTAAATAGAAAATTGATATGTTGAATAGTAACCCCGTATGAATGAAGGGTATCTTAAGTATGATGTAGTTCGGAAAGTTTGACTTTTAAAGGTTAAAAGACAAATGATTCCTAGCTTAGACTCGGTGTGGTTAAGCAATGGACAATGTGTCCACAGTAAGTAGTGCATGAAATGAACTAACAAACAAATTAGCGTGAATAGAATGGTTTTGAAATTTACCAAAAGCGGGTGGGATGTATATGGTAGATGTACTGATTCAGTAGTGCCTATGTAATTATGCCTAACTCTCAAGTTAAGCGAGAATGAATTGGGAATGAAATGGTATGTATGTTGTGAAAGTGATAACCATGATCTAAGGATTGGGATATACACATGTACATAGTTTAACTAATTACATGATTGAAGGAACTTAAAAAGGAATGCTAATAGTGGGACATTACACATGTACATAGTTTAACTAATTACATGATTGAAGGAACTTAAAAAGGAATGCTAATAGTGGGATATTGTAGTAATCCTGTGATGGACGCCTTGAGACTAATGTGGGAATGAACGGCTAAGTAGGATTTATGGGTTAAATATGTAATTAATCGATTTATTATGTTTAATAAATGCGATAGGCCTCTTATAATATAAGAGCGTAAGAACAAAACATAGAAATATTTTTTGCCACGAGTAAAGTTAATTTTACAGTCTATATGTGGGCTTGCGATGTGGCATGAAACTTTGAATGAAGTGAATGAGTAAATAAGTAAGTAGAGAATTCCTGGTATGGTAGTAATGAAGGAGGTTTCGGGGACGAAACCCTCATTAAGGGGGGTAGACTTGTAACATCCCGGAAATCCGTTTAGCTTAATCACGCTATTAGGCGTGAATAAGAAATGACGAGATGAATTAAATAGTAGAATGAACCCTTATGGATAATAAAACGGGATGATAATAGTGTGGGCTATGTTCCAATATGGAAATAACCTTGTTAGTGTTATCTAAATATGTAAGTCAATAACACTAGGAATTAACTTCGTTAGTTAGTTTTTGATAATAAAAGGCTTGGGGGTAAACTTGAGGGACTTGTGGTGTAAATATGCCACAAAACAAATGGTCCAAACACACCCCATTTGAGGAAAACGAATTCAACCAAGAAGAAGGCTTATTGAGCCTTAAACCAAACCCTAAGTCCCTAAAGTTGAAGAATTGATGCAAGAGGTTGATGTAAGAAATGGGGGGGTGTATTCTAGAGGGCTAATCTTCAAGGATTGAGCTTTGGTAAGAACCTTAACCCCCAAATTCGTGTAGGGTTCGAACCCCACATGTGGGTTTTGAGCAAAAAATGTTAAATTCGTATTATTGCTTGGTTGTAAGTGATATTGATCATCCCTAATGGTTTAGAGATGAGCTAATCACTAGAAGTGCTTGTTTGCAATATTTATGTGGAAATTGGTCATGATTGAAGGTGATTATGTGTTTTGGTGGAATGTGTGTATTAGGAGCTTGTACAATGTGCTCAACATATGGTACGCACATCAAGTGTTTGATGAAATGTCTAGATGAACTTGCATGCAAGTAATTGATGAATATGAATGGAATATGATGATTGTTAGTAAATTAACATAAAGGATGTGTTTTGATGTAAACCATGTGTGAATTAGAATCGATTGTATGTAGGTATGTATGTATGCACGTAAGTGATCCTATGGTTGTATGTGTCCTACAATATGTGAATATGATGTTTGTGGTGAGATTTGGTGGTGTTAGTTGATTTGGTACAAAATAGTGTGACATTAGTCACTTTGGACAGCCCTAGATAGTCATCTTGTAAAGGGCATATCTCATTCGTTATTAGGAGTTAGAAGACGAGCCTTATATCGTTGAAAAGCTTGTTGCGCATGCTACATTTCATATTTAGTCATGTGAGGCTGGTTATGAGATTTAGTGGGTCAAAACAGCATGATAAGTTAGTAAATTAGTTCTAACAACATGCTGTTTGGAACCATTTTATGTGCAGACCCGAACTTTAAAAATGCATATAAAATCATAGAAAAATCATTAGGAGGTGTTCTTTATATGCCTAGAAAGGTCTTTGAATGAGGAACATTTTGTATTTCATAGTCAAGGTCTGATTCCGAGGTTTAGAAGGGGGAAAATGACCTTGAACAGCTGCTGCGCAGAAAATTGCTGCACATTTATAATGTAATCTTTAATAAGAAAAGGTGTAAGAATGTACACGCTTGTATTAGTCTTGGAGTACGGATTGTGGGGGAAAGAATAGCATATTATGTGGCATTCAAAAGTGTCTAAAAACACTTACCAACTAGTTCATGCAAGCATTTTCACTAACGGGTCAAACGGGTAGTATATGGAAAGACTTATTGAATATAACTAGTTGTTGAATGTATTGATGTCATGTTTGAATGATGTAGAATGAGTACTAATGTTTGAATAGGTAAGTTCCAAATTAGTAATCTAACACGGCATGTTGACTTGAAAGTAAGCTAGGTACAAGAAGCTTAAAAGTCAACGGGTCAAGTGGATATGATCTCGAGCTAGGTAAAAGCTTGGGACTATAAGTCAAAAGTGTATAAGGCGAAAACACTCCTACGGGCAAAGGTAAGTGACTTATGATGCAAACTCTTGGTTTAGTTATTGTATGTTTATGTATAAATATAGAATGGGAACAAGTATCAAATGGTAAATTATAACAAGGTAGGCAAATTGATGTTGTTGGTGAATGGGTATAGTCACTACTAGAAAATAGGCCTAATGCAACTCTTTAGAAGCAACCCTTTTAAAAAGGTTGCATTATCTAAAAAAAAGTTGCATTAGCTAAAAAAAAGGTTGCATTATCTAAAAATAAGGTTGCATTAGGTCTAATGCAACTTCACCTAATGCAGCTCTAGATAAAAGGTTGCATTAGGCCTAATGCAACCTTTTCAAGGCCTAATGCAACCTTTCAGTAAGGTTGCGTTAGCTTCATTTTGTTGTAGTGAGTTCACCATACAACAATGAAAGTAGTTGGGATAAATGGGCACCAAAGATGATATGAAGTGAGGTAATTAAGCATGAAACAAACCCAAGATTGACAAGTATGGCATAAGAATGAATGGTAAAATGCACGGATTGATATGTGTGTGTATATAGATTGCTACATTTTATCATGGGTTTAGCTATTTAAATTGAATTGTATAGTTATGCAAGGTCACACAAATGGTAAACTGTTTGGTAAGTAGAGTTATTACGCATCGGGTGATTGTGTAATAGAATGTGTGCATAGGTGCTTATGCCTGGGTATGTGTGAAGGTGTTTTGTATGCAAAGGTTGGTCGTTATGTGTAGATTGAGTATAGGTTCGGAAACGCCATGTTTGTCCTAGAGAATACACGAAGGAAGAATAGTAAGACGGGTCAAGATAACTTGTACATGGGATTTGTACGTGCGTGTGTATTGTAGTGTTACTAATCTTTTGTTATGAGGATGGTAATAAAGATGCAGGTATGTAAGCATGAATATATGGAAATTGGAGGATAGGATCCGGAGACCGGATCCGAACTTGCAAATAGGCGTTTGGATATGATCATGGAGTATTATTGATGTTATTTCCATATTTTGAATATTTGCATGAACTCACTTAATGAACTAACGAAATGGTTATGTGGTAGTTGCAGGTTGTCTAGTCTAGCTCACAAAGCAAGAAATGGTTGGAGGTCGAGTGAGGACGCGGATTGTATGGGATTGTGGTCACGTAAACTAATAAAAATGAGTTGTATTTGATGTAATAACAAACAATAAAAGATGAAACACCTATAATATCTTGTAGTTATGGGTTCCAAACATAAGAGAATGTCTTTATAAATCAAGAAATTTTTTGGTTTGAATTTCCGCTGCGTATTTTCAGTTTGAAAGGTTTAGGGTGTTTCACACCTGTATCTCACCAATGCGGTGATCCATGTCCTCAGCTACCGAACGCGCAGCAGGAGTGAGGTCATCATATATATGCCGCGGATACTGCTGTTGTGAAGGCGGCGAAGGTGGAACTAATGTACTCCCTCCGATATCTCCAGTAGGATCCCCATGCTCCGGCAATCGCACCGATCAGATCTTGGCTGACAGCCGCCGGTCAGTCTCTGGATCGATGTGTAGATGACGCTCAATGATGGTGACGAAAACCCCGCCATAGAGATGTGAGCGAGCCTGGCGCTTGTGCGCAGTCATAAAGTAATCCACCAGGCCTGTGGCTAGGTCGCACGACCGCCCCATAAGTAAACAATATGAAAAGAAAAGGTCACTATTGTTAACCTTCTCCCGGCTGTTTCCCCATGCTGCGATAGATGTGGCGATCGCACGATGCAAGCGTACAGGGGGTCCTTATTCTTCGTCGCCTCCCCATATTCTTCCTAAAGTGGGAAGTGGCGATGTACCTCCAAAAACTGACCAGGGTTGGCCTATCCACCTCCCTGACAGTGTCCTGGTACAAAGCAGTATGAATCTCGGGGCTAGGTACAACCCCGAAGCAATCGCGAACTCCTGCAAAAAATAATTGTAAATATTAACATGTTTTTGTAAAATAATAATCAAATGATAGATAATTGAAATAACTTACCTCATAGGTCAATGACTGCCACTGCGTCGCCAATACCTCGAAGGACGAGATAAACTCGATCGTCAGCTCCCAGTAAGAATCCCTCACTGCTATATCAAAAAGACGACGCCATGGGGTGTTATACCCCACAATGTCGTTCGCCCTCCCGAGCTCGCTGACCTATCCAAAAGAGTCCAGCTGATGAGCATGTAAGGATCGACATGCATTTGATGCAGCTTGGCGCACTTGCGCCGGCTGCGTCGTAAACCCCTCAGCCTAGCATGTGAAGCTCGTCTGGCTCGTCGAGCCTTAGTGCAATATTAGGTTTATTAATCTTTAATAATATTTACCCCTTCATTTAAACTTGTTTACTAAACGACTCCGAGCCGAACTTCATTTACCGAGCTTCGAACCTATTATTTATATTATTTTTATTTAAAATATTAACTAATAAATTGTAAACGAACCAAGCTCGAGCTCGAGCTCTCATAAGTTTTTCGAGCTCGAGCATGGTCGAGCTCGGGCTTAGATCGGCTCGTTTGCACCCCTATCCATAATTGAAGAATTCAAAAATCTTAAAGGTCGACGGGCCGAACTGTAATTCTTTATCCAGGTACCAACCTTTTATCTCCTTTTTAATGTTTTAGTATTTTTGTTCAATTGTTTGTTAAACAATGCTTATAACTTTGATATTTATTGTATTTAATGTTTGACTCGATCTGAATCGAATCACCGACCCGAACATATCACCCGAACCATAGTTATAGAAAAAAAATTAGGTACCGTCACGTAACCGCTGATTTCCGACCCCCCCCCCCCCGTTCCAAATTTTCAAGCTTCGCCACTGTGCATAAGTGCGCGGAAATTGAGTTCCAGCTAACTTCAACACTTCTACTAGTTTATGCGTATCTTTAATTTAATCACAACTCAGTTAGACGTAGCTATTTTCATAGTCATCACCGATGTTTAATGTTTTCTGGCTAGGTTGATTTGAGTAAACACACTTTGAAGTTAGCAATATACATAGTCATTAAAGACGATTCTGGTCATTGGTATCATAATCCTCATATCCCACCATCATCTTGGTGCATTTGTGAGGTCACCTATGTATACATGGATTTTTTATTGAACAACAACGCAATTATATGTATATATAGCGCCCAACAAGAAACTGGAAGCAAAATCCGAAATACAAACCAAAGAAGAGCCACGCAGCCGGCCCAAAATTACAAGAGTTCGATAACATCAAAATTGACCCATTTGTCTACACAGGGGGAAGGGCGACTCAACCTCTGGCTAACCCATAAAAAGGCGTCCTCCTTAAACATCTCCGCAATTTTTGGGACCGGAATAAACTTGTCTTCAAAGATCTTTGCATTCCTCGCATACCAAATTAATTCTCCGAATCGTCGCCATAGCCACAGTGTATACTATCTTTTCCCAACTCTTCGCCACAGTGTATACTGTTGCCATAGCCACGTATACACGATGTTACAAACTGAAACTTTAATTTGACTTTCATAGCCGCCATATGGTCAACTAGACAACTAGTTATTGGCGTCGCAAGAAGGACTGAGACCCACCGTAGTGGTAGGAAAAGAGGGCGCTATTCTAAAAAATAAAGCCCCCCACACCGCTACGGGGGGGCTTTATTTTTCAAAAAGTTTGTTTGGCGTTAAGGAAATGGCGCCGGTGCAATTATCCCCCACCCAATCAGAAAATGCCACATCATACACTCTCTCTCTCTTATTAATTTTTTACTTTAAAAAATATAATAAAATATTAATAGGGGCTTTATTTATAAAGCCCCTACCACTACACCCATTTTTCAGTTTCTCTCTCCACACTTCTCCACACTGACTCAGCTGTCACGTAGACCAATCAGAAAGGGGGGCTTTATATATAAAGCCCCCCACTACGCATGGTCTAAGGCTAATCTTTAATAATTAATATAATAATACACAAAAGGCATTATTGACGTTGTGTGAACTAAGATTTGCACATTTATATCGATTTTGTGTTTTCATCTTACCCTTATTTTATACTTTTTTATGTCCTATAAAACCATGCACAAGGAGGCATCTATAACTCGCATTAAACGTCTAAACAAGATAGATTTGCAAACATAAAAAATAAATTTATGGGTTCTATGAATATGATGAACCAACCTCATGCAGTTTGCATACCCTTTCCAGCACAAGGCCATATTAATCCCATGCTAATTCTTGCCAAAATCCTACATTCCAAAGGCTTCCATATAACCTTTGTCAACACCGAATTCAACCACCAACGCCTCGTTAAATCGCAAGGCTTGGACGCTCTTAACAGCTACGAGTCATTTCGATTTGAAACTATTCCTGACGGCCTTCCACCACCTGAAAACCTAGATGCAACACAAGATATTCCCTTATTATGCAAGTCCACCTCTGAAACCTGTCTAGAACCTTTCGAAAAACTTCTATCGAAACTTAATAATAGTGGAACGACACCTCCGGTGAGCTGTATAGTCGCGGATGGTGCGATGAGCTTCACACTTGATGCAGCACATGAGTTGGGCATCCCTGAAGTCCTGTTTTGGACCACTAGTGCTTGTGGCTTCTTGGGTTATGTACATTATGACACTCTTAGGCAAAATGGATACATTCCACTAAAAGGTACGTACCCAATAATATTCTTTTTTTTTTGTGCTTCATTTAGCATGTAAATTTATGCCAAAGTAAAACTAAAACGGTTGATCACAAATATTACATGGATTCAATTATTCAAATTAATAAACATGAAGGGGGTGGCGGTGCAGCTTGTTGCTTGCCTATCTGTTATCCTTATGTAGTTTGCTACTTTTATTGTTTCTTAAAAAAACATGAACCAAGTACAATATTTCTCACTTTCATTTCTCTAACACCTGTAGATTCGGCTGATTTAACCAACGGGTACTTGGATACAATTGTTGATTGCATACCTAGCATGAAAGGCACACGCTTGAAGGACATGCCAACGTTCCTCAGAAGCACAGATCCAGACGAACTCATGGTCAATTTTGTTATTCGCGAAACGTCTAGAGCCAAAAAAGCATCGGCGGTTATACTCAACACCTTTGAAGATCTTGAGCACGAAGTCTTAAACGAGCTCTCTTCAATTTATCCTTCGGTTATCTCAATTGGACCACTACACACAATTGCAAATAGTGTAGTGGAAAAGGACCTAAACTTGTTGGGTTCGAGTTTGTGGAAGGAAGACACAAAATGTTTAGAATGGCTCGACTCAAAAGAAACTAATTCGGTTGTTTATGTGAACTTTGGAAGCATAACGGTTATGACACCCCAACAACTAGTTGAGTTCAGTTGGGGCCTTGCAAATAGTGACCAAACCTTTTTATGGGTTATTCGACCCGACTTGGTGACAGGAGACTCCCCAATGTTGCCACCCGAGTTCCTTGAAGCGACTAAAGAGAGAGGGTTACTCACAAGTTGGTGTCCTCAACAAAAAGTTTTAAATCACCCATCAATAGGAGGGTTTTTGACGCATAGTGGATGGAACTCGACAGTAGAGAGTATATCAAGTGGGGTTCCAATGATTTGTTGGCCGTTCTTTGCGGAACAACAAACCAATTGTTGGTATAGTTGTAATCAATGGGGCATTGGAATGGAGATCGATAGTAATGTCCAGAGAACACAGGTTGAAAAGCTTGTGCGGACTTTAATGGTGGAAGAAAAAGGCAAAGAGATGAGAAATATGGCTATGGTTTGGAAGAAAAAGGCTGAATCCTCATTATCTTTGTTGAACATAGACAACTTGATCAACCAAGTTCTCCTTCAGTCCTAGGGTTCAAATGGTTTGAAGAAAAAAACATCAAAAGTTGATTACAATATTTTCAGAAATGCTTATGAATGTCACAGTTTTTTTATGTTATAATTTGCATCTAATTTTGTAATATAATTCTTGCATATGATGGTTAAATTGTTTTAATTTTTTCATTTTTGTTGTGACAACTAGCATTGAAGCCTGCGCTTCGCAGCAGGATCGCAACATGGTGTCAGCAAGGATGTATATATTATATGATATATCGATGGGTTATTATAGACCATGCATGCTTTTATCTAAATGATGGTAAAAATACACAATCAAATATGGCTAAGTAAACATGTCTAAAATAAATGTTATCTTTAAATATAATAGGTAGAATATTAGATTCGTTACTTGGTATATTTAAGGATTAATATAGATCATGTAGGCTTTAATCTAAACAATGATAAAAATAAGCAACCAACACAATTAATTTAAAAGTTATCTTTAATTATAATAAGTTAAATAAATAATAAGTAAAATATGAATTAAAGTTATATAAAGATAAAAGAACAAAAATTTGTTATAAAAGAAAAAAATTAAAGTTGTTAAACTTTAAAGGTTGTAAGATAAGGGGGGGGGGGGGGGTGTAAACGTAAATCATTTAAAAATTTAATTATTAGAGTTTAGAGGTTGTATAATACATATATTAAATTCATTAATATAAACGTAAATTAGTTAAAGTAAGGAAAAAGAAAAAAGAAAAAAACAATATGCAATATGCAAATAAATTAAACGAAATAAACAAAGATGTGGTAGATAGTTTAGTCCCATTGACCAATGAAATTTCTATACTTAACAAAATCAAATGTGAAAAGTATTAGTTTCCTATTGGTTAATGATTTATTTTTATATTCACATTTTATTATTAGAAACATGAAAAAGAAGTACTGGGGCACATATACCACTAATAAGAAGTTACTGTTAACCTCTTTTGAAATTGTTATATATAGAATTGTTATGGAATAATATATCAACATCCAATCATGATTTTATAAATTCGAATAGAAAATGATACACGTCTGATTTTTCAACATTAAATCTATTATATCTTGGCATGTGTTCTATTTAGTCATTATCAAAATTATAGACAAAAATGGTATAAAAGTTTTCATTTCATATATAACTTTCGTTCTTAAAAAGTTGTATATCTTGATAATATTTTACAAGTTATACAGTTTTTTTTTTTAATTTAAAGAATTTTATTATATAGATTGTTGTTAAGTTTATATTGTAAAATAGTAAACTCTCTCAAATCTTATTATTCACAAAAGTTACAATATATGACACATATTTTCAGAAATTATAACAACCTAATTAAATGGAAATAAATACATCAATACAATCCAATAATACCCAAGGCATTATAGCCTAGTGGTATTTTGATGGTGAGATAAGACTTAAGGGCCATATTGTCTTGGGTTCGAATCTCACAAAATGGGTTTTCTCATAATTATGAGTTTTCTCCTGAATTGTTGACTTGGTGGTGAAATATGATCGCGTGATAACACTGGTGGCACGATGATACTGCAGTGTAAATTAAGAAGAGAACTTTTTCAATGGTGAGAATAAATTATAGTGTAAATTAAGTTGTTCCTAAATTAAATCATGTTTCATTTAAAAAATGACTAACATTTTCAAGGCTATCCATATCACAATTTTTTTATAGCAATTCAAAATGTTACTTTAAGATTAAGACCATGATTTAAGAACACCCACTGATTATTTTTATTTATTTAGGATTGTGATATATAACCCCTCACGTGTGAAATTTTAGTAGATCCCCTTTAAAATCAAACAATTCCATCTAATTGAGTATGATTGTATGTGTGATAGCATCTACTATATCAGGAATATCAATGAATCCGATTATTGCAATTGCTCAGGATACCATATTTTAGTTTCTGGGGTCTATTAATTTCTTAGTTCAAGATCCCTCATTGTGAGAAGTGGTCGTTTGAGCTTATCTAAATAGATACTATTTTTTTCATATGGATCCCTACATCGTTACATTCCATTTAGGATTAGGAATAGGCGTAATTGGACATGCTTTTTACATATCTCTTGGGACCCTATTCACCTCTTTGGGCTTCTATTGAATCGAGAAATAGGTTTAATTGTCCATCTTTTCGATATATTGGATATCTATATAAGGCATTCTCCGGATAATTCAAATCAAAGCAATTGGATGTCCAATTCTGGCATATATGACATGACCAATCAATAGAAATACTCCAACACTCCACTATTCAATACATCACACTAGATAGATATCATATTCATGGAATACGATTCATTTTCAAGATGCCTTGGTGGTGAAATGGTAGACACACGAGACTCAAAATCTTGTGCTAAAGAGCGTGGAGGTTCGAGTCCTCTTCAAGGCATAATATTGAGAATGCTCATTGAATGAGCAATTCAATACCGATTCGATCCAAGCTCTCTTGGAATCAGTTCGATAGCAGATCATGAAATCTTGGTCATCTTCTCTATCTAATGAATGGGGAGTTATGTACGTTTTTCTTTCACACTTCCTAGATTTCTTTTTTGAACGGTGACCTTCTTCATATTGAATTTCAGACCTATTTAAATTTATTGTTTTGGATGATTGCTTTCATTTTTTGTCACTTTTTATACAACTATACTTTTGTCAATGTTTCCTTTTTATTTAATATTGAGGTTGTGACCACGATGGCTTTGTACAGGCATTAACTGTGTTTGTGTTTAGGTAAGTCATTAATCATGTCTATACAAGTCACCAATCATGTATTCATGTTAAGATAACATATATGTTTTTGAACCTACTATTACATATAAGAATGTTAACTACATATATATTCACAAATGTATTAAGTTTGATAAGAATTTAATTGTTTGTATTTTGATTAGTGTTGCTATGAACATTGATTATAAAGGTTGTTAAGTCGTTTAGATGTAGCTTATGATTCTTAAACACATGTAAATCTGTAGCTGATAAGTGATGATTAATCTCGCACCATGCACGCCTCTTAGATCGTTTTTAATGTATGTACTTTGAAATTGAGTGACATGTGGTGATTATTGAAATAGATAATTAAATTATGTATGGGTAAATAAAATAGTTGGGAGACATAAAAAGTTTCATCCTATAATATTTTTAGTCGATAACAGATAGATCAATTTTATTTATCTTCTTAATAGATCTTCAGTTTTAATTACCTATTGATTGTTTTATCCATAACAAACATATAACATATATATCATTCTTTCACATATGCTCACTTTACACTTCAAAATATCATATCATCATAATCATCATGACATATCACTTTATATCAATTATTTTTTTTTTCAGGTTAACATCGCAACTTTATAATGTCTTGAGAAAGGGATTAATTATATATATCCCCCTATTTTCAACTATAATTACATATATACCCAACACAAAATTTAAATTACATATCTCCCCCCTACAAAACTTCATAAATTACAAATATACCCATTCTATTAAAAATACATTGGAAAATAACTATTTTACCCCAATTCTTTTGCTAAACTATATTTCACAACAAGTCATACAACACATTCCATGCATCCTACAACTTATACCCCATACGATATTTCCGACTTAGTAGTTATGAACACCAAGAACATATAACATGCAAAATGTTTCCATGCATCCTACACATTCCATGCATCCTACAACTTATACCCCATACCATCTCCACCACCCACCACCGCCGTCGCTACCCACCACCACCGCCACACACAACCACCTACCAACACCCACCACCGCCACTACTCACCATCGTCGCCCACCCACCATCACAACCATCCACCTCCACCGTTGCCACCGTCGTCACCGCCACCCACCACCGTCGCTACCGCCACATATCACCACCCACCATCACCGCCACTAACCACCACCCACCATCGCCACTCACCACCGATTTTATTCCTTCATCTTTCCTACTTATCCAACAACACAAAGTAATTTTTTTGTTTCATTCCCACATGGCAACCAAACAAGACATGGAATGATAATGATCCATTCCATTACCTTGTCCATTCCATTCCCTCGTCCATTCCATTCCCTCGTCCATTCCATTCCCTCATCCATTCCATTACCCCATACCAAACATACCCTTATAATTAAAGAAGTGCGTGTAGTAACTACGATGTGTTACATGTTCTAAGGGTAATGGGTAAAAATCATGGCACACACTATTATGAGGGGATAACTGCACTCTATAATGGGTTGAAGCAAAACCCTACATACTGTTACGTAGGTTTAACACAACCTATATTGAGTTGAAGCTGATGCTAAAAATGGCAACATAGCATACCATTACACAACCCGACCAAAACGTTTCAAAGTATTTGTGTTTTAAATGTAATAATATCATGCTCGAGTTGAACATTAAAAAGCTCCATTTTACGGTATAACTTTCTCTTAAAAAATGAATGATACAAATGTATTAATCAATGTGAGGTTAACTCACTTGATATAAACATATGCTTCTTTTAGAAGAGGTATTAGGTTCAAACTAAACAATTGAATAATTTAATTGAATAATTTAGGATTATTAGTATAAAGTAATGTTTGAATAATATTTGCTACACAAAGGACCAACATTTATAATAAATGGGTGAAACAAAATAAATGTCAAAATATTAGCGTTTTTTCATTAATTGCCAAAACGTATGTGGATTGTAGTCCACATGCGTTCTCTTACCCTTCTTCGGAGTACCAGGTTTTTAGTAGAACCTAATACTAACAAATAATATTATATCCTAGTATATTAGTCTACGATACGATACGATACAATACAATATGATGCGATACAATATATGCAATCCGATGTGATACGATACGATACGAACGTATATGATATGATATGATACGATACGATACGATACGATACGATACGATACGATGTTGTGTTGTGTTCTATTGTATTATTATATTATATAATATTATGTTATGCGTATAGGTAGAAGTATGTATAAAGTTAATCAAATAAACACATAAAGAATAAAGAAGACTAAATAAATAAAAAAGCGATTCAAACCGAAATTTCTCGTGTATTTTAACACACATTGAAGTTAGTAATAGATAACATAATAGATAGAATATATTTTGTATTTTGAATTGTAATTATGTGATAATCTCTATCCATAAATAGAGACCCCAATGTATTATTATATATAGTTGGAAAATCAATAGAAGGAGGCAAGGGATTACAGAGTACTTTGCTTCTATGACATGCACTACTTTACCTTTTGATATTATACACAGTGATGTATGGACCTCTCCTGTCATTAGTTCCTCGGGTCACAAATTCTATGTTTTATTTTTAGATGATTACTCTAATTTTTTGTGGACTTACCCTTTAACAAATAAATCTAACGTCTTCTCCGCTTTTTGCCAATTTGCTTCCACTATTAAAACGCAATTTAATCACACAATTAAAACGTTTCAATGTGACAATGGCCGTGAGTACGTTAATAATGCTTTTCAAAACTTTTTTACAACAAACGGCATTCTCTATCGTCTTTCCTGCCCCTACACGTCCTCACAAAACGGCAAAGCCGAACGAAAAATTCGTACCATTAACAATTTACTTCGAACCATTTTATCCCATGCCAATCTCCCCACCAACTTCTGGCACTTTGCCTTGGAAACCGCCACATATCTCCTCAATATTCTCCCGTCCCCTATCACCAAAAATAAAACACCCACCGAAATTCTTTACCGCACCACTCCCACATATGACCACCTTCGTGTCTTCGGTTGCCTTTGCTACCCTCTCTCTCCCTCACCCACCATTCACAAACTCGATCACCGTGCCCATCCTTGCGTCTTCTTGGGGTACCCTCCCACCCATCGGGGGTACCGTTGTCTTGACTTGTACACCAAACAGATTTTTATCTCTAGACACGTAATTTTCGACGAAACCATTTTTCCTTTTAAACATACCGTTTCCCCTAACCCGGACTACACCACCTTAGACACTGAACCACCACCTTTCCCACATCACCTACACCACCACTTTCCCCAAACCAGCCCACCCACCCACGCTGACCATCACCCAACGTCCACCTCCCCTTCATCACCCAACCCAAGCCCAACTCCCTCTACCTTTACCACTCCATCCAAGGCCCAACAGCCCATCTCCACGGCCCAACAGACCACTCCCTCTCCTACGGCCTCCCACCAACAGCCCACTCTCCACACACCAAACACCCGGCCCACTCACACAACAAACCCGATACCCACCACCCAACCTACAACACCGGCCCCACCACCCAGGACCGTCCACACCCGCTCCATGAGCGGCATTTTCAAACCCAAACAACCATTTAACCTGAACACCACTACCACCACTATCGTTCCCATCCCTAAAAACCCGACCGATGCCTTGTCTATACCGGAATGGTACTCTGCCATGACTACAGAGTACAATGCACTTGTTAGGAATGGGACGTGGGAATTGGTACCTCGTACTACTGATATGAATGTTATACGCAGCATGTGGCTTTTCAAACATAAGTTCAGGTCGGATGGCTCCTTGGAGCGTTACAAAGCTCGTTTGGTATGTGATGGTCGCCTTCAACAAGTGGGTGTGGATTGTGGCGAGACATTCAGTCCGGTTGTCAAACCAGCTACTATTAGGACGGTTCTGTCCATTGCACTTTCGAAGGGTTGGTCTGTTCATCAGTTGGACGTCACCAATGCCTTCCTTCATGGGAATCTCCATGAGACGGTATACATGTATCAGCCAATGGGGTTTCGTGATAAACGGTTTCCTGATTATGTTTGCTCCCTCAAGAAATCTCTATATGGTCTTAAACAGGCTCCCAGGGCCTGGTACCAGCGGTTCACCGACTTTGTTCTCTCTATTGGATTTCACCACAGCAGGAGCGATGCTTCTCTATTCACGCTCCATCAGGGAAACCACACTGCTTATCTTCTCTTATATGTTGACGACATTCTTCTCGTCACGTCTTCTGATCAGCTTCGCAGCACTCTCATGACTAAACTCGCGGGCGAATTCGCCATGAAGGATCTTGGTCCTCTCAGCTACTTCTTGGGTATTTCTGTGTCTCGTACTAACAACACAATGTTTCTCTCGCAAAAGTCGTACACCAGCGAGATTATCACCCGCGCAGGTATGCAATCCTGTAACCCAGTTGCCACCCCAGTTGACACTAACAGCAAGCTCAGTGTAACCACAGGTGAACCTTTTCACGATCCCACCCTATATCACAGTCTGGCCGGCGCACTACAGTACCTTACGTTCACTCGGCCAGACATCTCATATGCTGTCCAGCAGGTATGTATGCACATGCACTCTCCCAGGATTGACCACTGGAATGCCCTGAAACGCATTATCAGATATATAAAGGGCACCTCTAATTACGGCATCACGCTTCGAGGCTCCTCCTCCTCGACTCTAGTGTCTTACACAGACGCTGACTGGGCTGGCTGCCCAGACACTAGACGATCCACCAGTGGTTACTGCATTTATTTTGGAGACTCTCTCATATCCTGGTCGTCCAAACGCCAGAGCACGATTTCCCGATCTAGTGCTGAAGCTGAATATCGGGGGGTCGCTAATGTTGTTGCTGAAATTTGCTGGTTGAGGAATTTACTTCTTGAGCTGCGTCATCCATTGTCCCGTGCCACGCTGGTCTACTGTGACAACGTCAGTGCTATTTACCTATCTGGGAACCCGGTGCAACATCAACGTACCAAACATATCGAGCTGGATATTCATTTTGTTCGCGAACAGGTTCAGCGGGGACATGTGCGCATTCTTCATGTCCCATCTCGGTTTCAGGTTGCTGATATTTTCACTAAAGGCCTGCCTCGTGTGTTATTTGAAGATTTCAGAGACAGTCTCAGCATACGGCCTCCTCCCGCTTCGACTGCGGGGGTGTAATAGATAACATAATAGATAGAATATATTTTGTATTTTGAATTGTAATTATGTGATAATCTCTATCCATAAATAGAGACCCCAATGTATTATTATATATAGTTGGAAAATCAATAGAAGGAGGGAAGGGATTACATTCTATCAGTTAGCAATATATACTTATTTATTTACCAAGCCTGACTTCTGATCTTTGCTACCCCATTTGCCCTCACCATAAAAGGTCCAATAACATGCAATCACACCATGTCACAAACTGGAATCTAAGTTTGACTTTAAGTCTTTCAAAGAAAATTGAGACATTATTGAAGTGGTGTAATTATTATTATTATTATTATTATTATTATTATTAATATTATTATTATTATTATTATTATTATTATTATGTTGCCCTTTATTTTATGTCCTATAAAACCGTACACAAGGTAGACACCTATAACACGCATTAGTGCATTACACTAAACACAGAAATCCAGAATAGAGAGAGTTGCACAAAATGGGATACATGATCAATATGATGAAGAAACCTCATGCAGTTTGTATACCTTTTCCAGCACAAGGTCACATTACACCCATGCTAATTCTAGCCAAAATCCTCCATTCCAAAGGCTTCCATATAACCTTCGTCAACACCGAATTCAACCACCAACGCCTCGTTAAATCCCAAGGCTCAGATGCTCTTAACAGCCACACGTCTTTTCGATTCGAGACCATTCCTGACGGCCTTCCACCACCTGAAAACCCAGATGCGACCCAAGACATCCCCTCATTATGCAAGTCCACCTCTGAAACCTGTATAGAACCTTTTAAGAACCTACTCTCGAAACTCAATAATACTACGACACCTCCGGTGAGTTGTATAGTCTCGGACAATGCAATGAGCTTTACACTTGACGCAGCACATGAGTTGGGTATTCCTAATGTTTTGTTTTGCACAAGTAGTGCTTGTGGCTTCTTGGGTTATGCACACTATAACACTCGTAAGCAAACGGGATTCATTCCACTCAAAGGTACTCCATAATTTTTTTTTTTGTGAGACAACTATATTATTTAGTACCTAAATTTAGGGTTGCAAACGAACTAAACTTTCAACGAACAGTTCATGGATCTTTTGGTGGGAAATTCGTTTGTGTTCGTTCGTTTAATAAATGAACGGTCACGAACAAAAACTTTTGTGCGTTTAGTTAAACGAACATGAAGGCCGCATTCGTTCATTTATGTACGTGAATTTTCGGTAACGTGTTCGTTTGTGTTCGATAGTTTAATGAAGTTTTTAATTTTTATAATTTTGTTTTATATTCTTTAATTTTTATTTATTTTACCTAAATAAATAAAAAAATATTTTATGTGAGATAAGCATATGACTATATGAGATTAATAAACCTCACTTTAATATAATCATTATCATTAAATAAATAATTAATGAAACTTCATGTTTAAATAAATAACTAATGAAGACGTCAAGTTTAAGATGAGAGATTACTTTTTTTTGATACATTACTTTATTATGTTTACCAATATTATGTTAAGAGAATGATCATTTGAAAAGAATTTTAATTTGAGAACAAAAAAGAAGAAATAACATTAAATACTTTAACTCATTTCACATTAATTATCCAATTAATTACTTTTAATTATTTTATCTTACACACATCAAAACTTGTCGTACACATATCAAAACTCATCCTACACACATCGAAATTATCATACTTTTATCCTACACATATCGAAATTACCATTAGGTTTATATTACACATGTAGAAATTAATCCTACATTTATGTTAAACATACCGAAATTTATCCTTCACTATAATTTATCTTTGCTTTAAAGATATATATTTTTGAAAAAGAATTATGATTTCATATTTAATAAGTTTATGGGAGTTATAAAAACTTAAAAAATTATTTAACATTAAATACAATTCTATTAAATGGAAGATTTCAATTGGTTTAAATTTTTTCTTTTTCTTCTTACAAGAAAATTTTCTTCTCATTTGAATTCTCCACTATTATGTTAAGTACTAAGTATGTTTGTATAATTAGGTTATATTTTGAGTGAATCTAGTTATTTTCTTAATATTTGTGAATTTGATCTTATTCGAAAGTTAATATATGTCTGTTTTTATTGGTTTCCATTCATGAACGCTTATTTGTGTTCAATAACGTTCGTTTATGTTCGTGTGCGTCCATGAACAGAATTAACAAATGAACACGGACACAAATGTTTTCTTAACAAACAAACACGATCAAAAATTCTCGTTCGGTATGTGTTCATTAACGGTTTGTGAACACATAATTTCATTAACAAACAAACAGAAAAATGACATGTTCGTGTTTGTTCAGTTCGTTTGCAGCCCTATCTAAACTTATGCAAAAATCTGAAAATAACTATACTATTTACTTAAACAAATGTGAACCAAGTACAATATTTCTCATTTTCATTTCCTCTAAACATGTAGATTCTGATGATTTAACCAATGGGTACTTGGATACAATTGTTGATTGCATACCTAGCATGAAAGGCATGCGCTTGAAGGACATGCCATCTTTCGTTAGAAGCATCGATCCAGATGACCTCATGGTTAATTTTTGTATTCGAGAAACTGCTAGAGCCAAAAAAGCTTCTGCAATAATACTTAACACCTTTGAAGACCTAGAGCATGAAGTCTTAAACGAGTTATCTTCAATTTATCCCTTTGTTTTCTC
This sequence comes from Ambrosia artemisiifolia, assembly GCA_032199755.1. NCBI lineage: Eukaryota > Viridiplantae > Streptophyta > Magnoliopsida > Asterales > Asteraceae > Ambrosia > Ambrosia artemisiifolia. The sequence continues at coordinate 13,902,869 of CM063521.1, forward strand.
AATTGGACCACTACACACCATTGCAAAAAATATGGTGGAAAACGATTTGACGTTTTTGGGTTCGAGTCTATGGAAAGAAGACAAGCAATGCCTGGAATGGCTCGACTCCAAAGAAGCTAATTCGGTTGTTTATGTGAACTTTGGAAGCATAACCGTGATGACACCCCAACAACTAGGCGAGTTTTGTTGGGGGCTTGCAAATAGCAATCAAACCTTTTTATGGGTTATTCGACCTGACCTAGTTTCTGGAGACTTCCGAATGCTATCACCAGAGTTTATTGAAGCGACTTGCGATAGGGGATTAGTGACAACTTGGTGCCCTCAACAAAAGGTTTTAAATCACCCTTCAGTTGGTGGGTTTTTAACACATAGTGGGTGGAACTCGACTCTAGAGAGTATATCAAGTGGAGTTCCAATAATTTGTTGGCCGTTCTTTGCAGAACAACATACCAATTGTTAGTATTGTTGTAATCAATGGGGCATTGGAATGGAGATCGATAGTAATGTCCACAGAACACAGGTTGAAAAGCTTGTGCGGACTCTAATGGTGGAAGAAAAAGGCAAAGAGTTGAGAAAGATGGCTATGGTTTGGAAGAAAAAGGTTGAATCCTCATCTTCATTGTTGAACATAGATAACTTGATCAACCAAGTTCTCCTTAAGTCCTAGAGTTTAGTGTTAGACCATAATCGTAATCATCAAAATAAGTCTAAGTATCTATGTTGATGGGTTAGGATAAATACACAGTGAAAGAAAAATAGGAAGTCGTAGGAAGGGTATCAAACATACTCCGATTGAACTCATTCAAGTGGCATTGGAACCGTCTTGTCGAACCCTACGACGTTAGTTTTTAGGTCTTCGTTTTTTGGGGTTCTAGCTTGTAGTTTTTAGAATATGCCTTATATCATTGTGTCTTTTATGTACCATTGTGTCTTTTTCTTATTTTCATCATTGTGTCTTTTTTCTTCAGCATTGTGTTATATTTTTTGGCACTGTGTTATATTTTGTGGCTCATTGTGTCATATTTCATGATCTATTGTGTTTTTTGTATCCTTCTCACCCTTCTCATTTTTTATAGCCTTTATAGAATAACCCAAACCCTATGTTGATATGTATTATTAATGTGTATTTAATATTATATTAATATATATATATATATATATATATATATATATATAAGTCAAGGCAGTTAATACTGGTTATGTGACACACTGATTAGAAGGTTGGCTATTGGTAGTTATACGATTATGTGAACGGTTGTGACCATTAGTTCCGCCGGTTCACTTTGTATAAATAAGGTTACCTATCATTAATAAGCATTATTGATTTCAATTCTCTATCATTGTTGTTTATGTCTAAATTCAACATTTAGACCCGTCATACCTCGCTAGATAGTCCTGAGGGGGGGGGGGGTTGCTGAAATTATAACTCAAATTAATAGTTCAGGGACGTAAAGTAAAAGTTTGTTTTGGATGGGGTGTTTAATGTGCATGCAACGGTCCTAAGTTTGAAATAAGCGTTCATAGAATCCAGTTAATAAGAAGATCGAGTTTGCTGCAATTAGTTAGCCAAGTTTGTTAGTTTCATTGTTAATTTAGTTGATCCTTGCCTCAGTCATTTGTATCCAGTATTCTGAAAAGTTACTCACCAATAATAACAGCAATTACATTTGACTAGGGTGTGTAAATAAACCAAATTAACTGAACCATAACCAAATCAACCAACAAAACCGAACAAATAAAAAACCGATGGGTCAGGTAATTATCTTTCTAAAAGAGAAACTAGCTGGTCGATTATGGGTATCAATTTTTCCATGCCAACCATCACCGAGCCGAACCGAACCGACATAAAGTAAAATCTTTGTCGGGTTGTGGACTTTTCACCATAAAAGGCTGTTTGAATTTATAGGTCATATCGTTTCGGTTGAACGTTTATTTTAATTTATAGATTCATATCGTTTTCTTTGAATATTCAATAATAATCAATATGAATAGTATAGATTATATGTACTTTTTAATGGTATATAATATACAAATATCTAGAAATATACTAGCAATTTATTAAAAAAATTCAAACCCAAACTTTTAGACCCGAATGCACAATTTTATTGTTTTGTGCTGTTTTTAGCTAGGCCAAATTTCATGGTTAACCGACCCATAACCACCTAATATCACTTTCATAACGATCAACCAAAACTGCCATAACCGATTAGTTATGGTTATGCATAACCATTAACCGATGTCTCGGTTATGGTCATGGCTTTGAGCCAAAACCAACCCAAACTGTCCTAAGTACACAACTACATTTGACAACATTGTAATCCAATAAGGTGCGTGTGTGTAAGACCCGATTTTTTTTTTTTTTTTATAATAAACACAACGCATATCATATTACCAAAACATATTGTTTCAAAAGTTACACCACCTAGTTGACCATTGTGTAATTTACAAAACGACATACCAAGTTGGCTACCAAGTGGATCCTTGACCCATGACTAGACTTTGTACAAAACATAAGTACTTGTTTATAAGGTTCAAGATCCTAACACTACATGGTACCCAACCCCAAGACTAGAGCGTGCAAAATCCTTCTTCGCTTGAGACTTGATCTTCACATATGTGCTTTACCTATTCAAACAACAAGAAACTATTAGTAGGCAAAATCGCCATCAACACTAAAACCCACCAAGGTATTTCTACTAGTTTGACCCGTTAGGGTCAATTCTTCCACTTTAGCCCTCAAGGGGTAATTCTACCATTTTGACCCATTAAGGTCAATTCTACTACTTTTACCCATAAGGGTATTTCTACCACTTTGACCATTCAAGGTCAATTCTACTACTTTACCCTCAAGGAGTAATTCTACCATGTTGACCCATTAAGGTCAATTCTACTACTTTTACCCATAAGGGTATTTCTACCACATTGACCATTCAAGGTCAATTCTACTACTTTACCCTCAAGGAGTAATTCTACCATATTGACCCATTAAGGTCAATTTTACTACTTTACCCTCAAGGAGTAATTCTACCATATTGACCCATTAAGGTCAATTTTACTACTTTACCCTCAAGGAGTAATTCTACCATATTGGCCCATTAAGGTCAATTTTACTACTTTACCCTCAAGGAGTAATTCTACCAATTTGACATACAACAACGCATACATGAAAATATCAAAAACAAGATAGTGAGCTATGAGTTGGTGGAAACCAACTTACCTTTATTGTTTTCACCTTGCTCCTTGTGATTGCTCGTACCTTCCACCTTCACACCTACACTTGATGAACTCATAGTTTAGAACTTATGAACTCATCTCCTCTTCAATACAATTTTAGCCATAACTTAGTAGTGTCTTTACATTTGCTAACCATGTTCAATAAATCCACATAATATAAACATGATGCTTTTCTATTCATTCATTCAAGCATTTCAACATACACTTGGTGTGCATAAATATTAATTAACATTCATATACCAAATTATGGACACACAACTTTCCTATCAACATTATATCTTTCTACTTACCAATACAACTAGTAAGCCACAACATAAAAATCTCATCTTTTCTAGACTATGGCCTTGTTTGACTTGCAGAAAGTCAAACATGGTCATCCTTCTTAAAACCCATCTTCACATAACCTCATTTTCATACAATTTACCTTCAATTAACAAAATCATACATGCAACTTGGTACAATTTCTCAATTAAACATACTACTTCAAATTTCTAAGCTAGATCATCAAGAATCATACATTACTACCATTATTCAAGAATCTCATCATCACAAAACAACTACTATAAGCCTCCTACAACTCACCTTGTGTTTATTATGGCCTAAGGACTTGGAATTCCTTCACATGCAAGTGAATTAGTCAATTTTTGCTTAGGTTTGGGGCTGATTAGTGAGACTTTGGGGTTGGGGTGGTTTTCTCCTTGCTCCAATCGAGTTCTCCTTTCCAGGAGATATGTTTTGTGTGTTTTCAATCTCCCCCATTCACCCCTAGATATTACACAAGTTTCAGTTCAGCCCCCTCCCTTTAGCTTGTTAGTCATTTTAAGCCATAACTTGAGTTACTAGCCATAGTTAGTTTTCTTAATTCCATATCAACAATTTAGTCTATTCATTTTCATTTTGTACATATTTACCCACTACCCTTTATTAATATTATTTTAGATTTTGGGGTGTTACAAGTCTACCCCCCTTAAAGAGGTTTCGACCCCGAAACCTAGATACGTACCAAATAAAGCCGGATAGTATTTCCGCATTTCCTCCTCGGATTCCCACGTGAGATCCGAACCCTTCCGGTGTTGCCATTGAACCAAGACTTGGTTTATGGACTTGTTTCGCAACCGCTTCACCTTGAAGTCTTTTATAGCTATGGGCTTTTCTACATAATTCAACTTGTCGTCAACCTCTATGTCCTCAAGGGGTACGTAGGCGGTTTCATCCGCAAGGCACTTTCGCAATTGTGACACGTGAAAGGTGTTATGAATTCCACTAAGAGATGGTGGCAGTTCTAACTGGTAAGCAACTTGCCCAACACGTGCCAAAATTCTAAATGGCCCGATATATCGCGGGCCTAGCTTCCCGCGCTTACGAAACCGGATGATTCCCTTCCAAGGGGAGACTCTCAATAACACAAAGTCCCCGACCTGGAATTCAATGGGGCGCCTTCAACGATCCGCATATGCCTTCTGACGATCTTGAGCGGCTTGTATCCTAGCCCGTATCAGGCTAATCTTCTCGTTAGTAAGGGCCAATAGATCATTTGGAGCCAACTCTCGCTGACCCACTTCCCCCCAACACACCGGGGTTCTACATTTCCTCCCATATAACATCTCAAACGGTGCCATTTGGATGCTACTGTGATAACTGTTATTATAAGAGAATTCCACTAAAGGCAAGTGTTCATCCCAATTTCCCCCAAAATCTAAGACGCATGCCCTCAACATATCTACGAGAGTCTGAATGGTCCTTTCGGTCTGTCCGTCAGTCTAAGGGTGGTAAGCGGTACTAACTAACAACTTGGTACCCATTTCATCCTGAAACTTCCTCCAATACCGGGACGTGAATCGGGTGTCCCGATCTGACACGATAGACACGGGTACACCATGTCTGGATACAATCTCATTCACGTAGATTTCCGCCATCCGTTCAGAGGTGTAAGCCTCTCGAATAGCCAGAAAGTGAGCGCTTTTCGTAAGCCGGTCCACCACCACCCAAATTGCATCATAACCCTTCCTTGTCTTTGGTAATTTTGTCACGAGATCCATGGTTATCTCTTCCCACTTCCACACCGGTACCTCAAGTGGTTGTAGCTTCCCACACGGCTTTTGATGCTCGGCTTTGACTTGTGAGCAGGTCAAACATTTCTCTACATACTTAGCAATGTCGCGTTTCATTCCCGGCCACCAATAATCCCTCCTTAGATCCCGGTACATCTTTGTCGCTCCCGGGTGGATTGAGAACCGGGACTTGTGGGCTTTGTCAAGTAGTGAAGCCTTGACTTCACACGTCCATGGGACCCATATTCGCCCGTATCGAGTTTTCATTCCACCCGCGTCTTCTTCCAACGTGTCTATCATCCCTTTCATTCTTATCTTCTTCGGGTTGTCGGCTTGCAACGCCTCGATCTGGGCCTTCCGTATCTCATCCAAGATGTTGGGTGTAATCACTATACCCAAAGCCTTAACTCGGATCGGAGGCGGGTACTCCTTCCGACTCAAGGCATCGGCCACCACATTGGCCTTGCCCGGATGGTACCGGATTTCACAATCATAATCTTTGATCAATTCTAGCCACCTCCGTTGTCTCGTATTGAGATCCTTCTGCTCGAAGAAATACTTGAGGCTTTTGTGATCGGAGTATATGGTACACTTTGTTCCATACAAATAGTGCCTCCAAATTTTCAATGCGAACACTACGGCCCCCAGTTCCAAATCGTGGGTGGGGTAATTACATTCATGGGGTTTGAGTTGTCTTGATGCGTAGGCGATGACTTTCCCCCGTTGCATCAAGACACACCCTAACCCTTGATGAGAGGCATCCGTATAAACCACAAAATCTTCTGTCCCTTCTGGCAAGGTCAGAACGGGCGAACTAGACAGCTTTTCTTTCAATACTCGGAAGGCCCTTTCCTGATCTTCACCCCATACAAACTTTTCGCTCTTCTTGGTTAGCCGTGTCAAAGGTAGTGCCACCTTTGAAAAATCTTGAATGAATTTTCTATAATAACCGGCTAGGCCCAGAAAGCTTCTAATTTCACTTGGGTTTTTGGGTGAAACCCATTCCGTCACTGCCTTTACTTTTGAGGGATCCACAGAAATGCCCATCTCATTCACCACATGCCCCAAAAACTGGACTTCTCTCAACCAAAAAGCACACTTAGAAAATTTAGCATAAAGCTTTTCTTTTCTAAGCGTTTCGAGGACCTCCCGCAAGTGATCCGCGTGATCCGTTTCACTACGAGAGTAAATCAAAATGTCGTCTATAAATACTATCACAAAGCGATCCAGCATCGAACGACATACCCGGTTCATTAAGTCCATAAATGCGGCCGGAGCATTAGTCAACCCGAAGGACATTACTAAGAACTCGTAATGTCCATATCGAGTCCTAAACGCGGTTTTGGCCACATCTTCATCTCTTACCTTCAATTGATGGTACCCGGAACGAAGGTCGATTTTTGAAAACCAACTTGCCCCTTGAAGTTGGTCAAATAAATCATCAATTCGAGGTAAGGGATATCGGTTCTTCACCGTCAATTTATTTAGTTCCCGGTAGTCTATACACATCCACATGGACCCATCCTTCTTTTTAACGAATAGCACGGGGGCTCCCCAAGGCGACACACTAGGACGTATAAAGCCCTTGTCAAGTAGCTCTTGGAGTTGTGCCATCAATTCTCGTAACTCGGTAGGCGCCAAACGATAAGGTGCCTTGGCCACCGGTTGAGCACCGGGCACCAATTCAATCCGAAATTCTACTTCACGCTCGGGAGGAAGTCCCGGGAGATCGTCAGGAAACACATCCCGGAACTCCCTAACCACCGGTACTTCTTCGATCTTGGGGGTGGGAACGGTGGTGTCGACCACATAGGCCATGAATGCCTTTTCCCCATTGCGCACATACTTCATGGTTTCCACCAAGGTACACAACTTGGCTTCAACCTTTCTATCCCCAACAAAACTTACCCGCCGCCCACTAGGGGAGGTAACAAAAATGGTTTTATTTTTGCACTGGAATTCCGCGTGGTGTTTAGTCAACCAGTCCATGCCTAACACCACTTGGAATTCCCCCATGGTCATGGGTATCAAGTCTACCCCAAAATCCTCCCCTTCAATCGTAAGAGTACAACCCCTACATATGTTGTGTAGTAAGTAACTTTTACTATCTGCAATTTCTATTTCTAACGGGCTCGACATCTTTTCTATGGTAAAGGAGGGGCGGTAGATCACTTTGGTGGACACAAAGGACCTACTTGCTCCCGTATCAAATAACACGTACATAGGAGTATTGTTGACTAGTAACATACCCGACACCACCTCAGGGTGGTTCTTTGCCTCCTCCGTGGTGATTTGGAACATTCTTCCTCGACCCTTAGGGGCTTCATTCTTCTTGCCCTCCCTTGGTGCCTCCTTCTTTGGATTCGTGCATTCCGCCTTCACATGACCGGGCTCATAGCAATTGAAACACAACTTGGTTGGACTGGGGCATTTAAAGAACGGGTGACCCGTTTTCCCACAGTTGTAACATGCCCTTTGCCCTAACCGACATTCCCCCGAATGGGGTTTCCCACAAGTCTTGCAATTTGGGGTGTCCCCCTTCTTACTATCCTTCTTGCCTTGATCGGAATTCTTTGCTTTCTTTGACGGTTCAAAACTCTTTTCCGCCTTTCGCTTCTCCCCCCTTGCCTCTTGCCGTTTTATTTCCATTTCTCGTTCACGAGCCCATTCTATCAACTCAATCAAGGTGTTGCACTTTGAGGCGGTGATAAACTCCCTATACTCCGCCTTCAACATATCATGGTAACGGTTTATCTTCATTCTCTCGGTCCGAACCAACTCCGGACAGAACTTCATCTTATCAAAGAACACACTCGTGATTTCATCGATTGTCTCATTCTTTTGTCGTAGGTGGAGGAACTCTTCTTGAATCCTATCGATTGCGGTTTGAGGGCAATGATGTCTCAAGAAGACCTCCTTAAATTCATTCCATGTTATTGTTTTCACCCGATCTTGTCCCAATTCCTTGGTATAACTATCCCACCAATCCTTAGCACGGCGTCGCAATTGACCCGTGGCAAACATCACCTCATCCTCGGTCTCACAATGACTCCTTATGAACACCCCTTCCATGTCGGAGATCCACCTTTGACATTCAAGCGGATCAATTTCCCCATTAAACACTGTTAGGTTACAGGACATGAAGTTTCTGTAGGTGCATCTCTTGTTAGCCCTTGAACTAGATGACCCTTCTTCAATCAACTTCTTCAATTCTTCGAGTTTACTGGTCATCAGGCCTTCCACTATCCCCACGATGTTACTTTCCACCTCTTCTATTATCTTAGGGAGGTTTACTTTTATAGCCTCCCCCACTTCTATCGCTACCATTTCTTTCACTTCATCATGTTGGGTACGTTCCCCCGTTGAGGGATCACCTTCATCCGCCATGTTTCTGAAACATTAACAACCATTTATCATGAATATTACACCGTAGTGTTTCCAACCATTATCCATTCTTATCAAGAATAGATCTTCCCATTACTTGGGCTACCATGTTCTCTATCACATGCATAATGGGATTGAAATTTCATATTTTCATATGCTAACATGCCCCCAATACGTTCCCGAACAAGAGGCGATTTTAATCCACACTTAGTAGGAAGGCACCATTAAAAAACCCCCAGGGCCCACCGTATCTTACGGTACCACCGTAAGGTACGGTGGCCTGGATGCACAACTTCCCCACCGTAAGGCAATGGCAAACTACCGTCAGGTTTCTGACGGCTGCCGTACCTTACGGTGCTACCGTAAGGTACGGTAGCCCCTGTACCCTTTTTTTTTTCCACCTTCCTACTTTACCATCATTTTGACTACTTTATAATCAAGATTTTTCCAACGTTTTGTGAGTTCATTGACTAACTCTCCCACTCGTTATTCCCACACATACCTTGATCAAGTCTCGGATCGAATGCACGCCCCCACGAGCTTCCGGTTTGAGTCCAAACACCTAAGGTGCTCGGTTCGCTCAAACCTTGGCTCTGATACCAACTTGTAAGACCCGATTTTTTTTTTATATAATAAACACAACGCATATCATATTACCAAAACATATTGTTTCAAAAGTTACACCACCTAGTTGACCATTGTGTAATTTACAAAACGACATACCAAGTTGGCTACCAAGTGGATCCTTGACCCATGACTAGACTTTGTACAAAACATAAGTACTTGTTTATAAGGTTCAAGATCCTAACACTACATGGTACCCAACCCCAAGACTAGAGCGTGCAAAATCCTTCTTCGCTTGAGACTTGATCTTCACATATGTGCTTTACCTATTCAAACAAGAAACTATTAGTAGGCAAAATCGCCATCAACACTAAAACCCACCAAGGTATTTCTACTAGTTTGACCCGTTAGGGTCAATTCTTCCACTTTAGCCCTCAAGGGGTAATTCTACCATTTTGACCCATTAAGGTCAATTCTACTACTTTTACCCATAAGGGTATTTCTACCACTTTGACCATTCAAGGTCAATTCTACTACTTTACCCTCAAGGAGTAATTCTACCATGTTGACCCATTAAGGTCAATTCTACTACTTTTACCCATAAGGGTATTTCTACCACCTTGACCATTCAAGGTCAATTCTACTACTTTACCCTCAAGGAGTAATTCTACCATATTGACCCATTAAGGTCAATTTTACTACTTTACCCTCAAGGAGTAATTCTACCATATTGACCCATTAAGGTCAATTTTACTACTTTACCCTCAAGGAGTAATTCTACCATATTGGCCCATTAAGGTCAATTTTACTACTTTACCCTCAAGGAGTAATTCTACCAATTTGACATACAACAACGCATACATGAAAATATCAAAAACAAGATAGTGAGCTATGAGTTGGTGGAAACCAACTTACCTTTGTTGTTTTCACCTTGCTCCTTGTGATTGCTCGTACCTTCCACCTTCACACCTACACTTGATGAACTCATAGTTTAGAACTTATGAACTCATCTCCTCTTCAATACAATTTTAGCCATAACTTAGTAGTGTCTTTACATTTGCTAACCATGTTCAATAAATCCACATAATATAAACATGATGCTTTTCTATTCATTCATTCAAGCATTTCAACATACACTTGGTGTGCATAAATATTAATTAACATTCATATACCAAATTATGGACACACAACTTTCCTATCAACATTATATCTTTCTACTTACCAATACAACTAGTAAGCCACAACATAAAAATCTCATCTTTTCTAGACTATGGCCTTGTTTGACTTGCAGAAAGTCAAACATGGTCATCCTTCTTAAAACCCATCTTCACATAACCTCATTTTCATACAATTTACCTTCAATTAACAAAATCATACATGCAACTTGGTACAATTTCTCAATTAAACATACTACTTCAAATTTCTAAGCTAGATCATCAAGAATCATACATTACTACCATTATTCAAGAATCTCATCATCACAAAACAACTACTATAAGCCTCCTACAACTCACCTTGTGTTTATTATGGCCTAAGGACTTGGAATTCCTTCACATGCAAGTGAATTAGTCAATTTTTGCTTAGGTTTGGGGCTGATTAGTGAGACTTTGGGGTTGGGGTGGTTTTCTCCTTGCTCCAATCGAGTTCTCCTTTCCAGGAGATATGTTTTGTGTGTTTTCAATCTCCCCCATTCACCCCTAGATATTACACAAGTTTCAGTTCAGCCCCCTCCCTTTAGCTTGTTAGTCATTTTAAGCCATAACTTGAGTTACTAGCCATAGTTAGTTTTCTTAATTCCATATCAACAATTTAGTCTATTCATTTTCATTTTGTACATATTTACCCACTACCCTTTATTAATATTATTTTAGATTTTGGGGTGTTACAGTGTGCATGTGCGTGGGGATCAAGAAAGACAACTAGAATCAAGAAAGAAAGATGCCAAATCCTTTGGCTGTAATCCAACAAGGTGTCCATGAAAACTTGTTTTCAAGAAATGTTGAGGTTCATACAGCTAAAGAAGCCTGGGAGACCCTCAGGTTTGAATACCATGGAGATACACAAGTTCAGGATGTGAAGTTACATGGAGATACCAATGCGTTTTGGGTGCATATTGCTGTGGAGTACATGAAAGCTCCATAGTTAAGTGTGCTCGAGTGACAACAATTCCATGATGGGTGACCACATGGGAAGTTTCACTCAGGCAACCGAAAACAAATCCATGAGCTTCTAGTGGGCAAAGTGGAAAATATTGGATGATATTAGAGGCGGAGTGTTACATAATGGTATCAAAGCCACTCTTCTACCATCCGGGATGGTGGGGAAAACCTCATCGAGGACGACGAGTCCCTGAGGGGGGGTGATTGTTACACCCCAGGCATTTCCCACATCGTCCGTGGACCGAAGATATCTTGGTTCATAAGTGATGTTCTGCCTCTTAATCACCAATGCATTTTGGGCGCATATGGCTGTGGAGCACATGAAAACTCCATAGTTAAGCGTGCTCGAGTGACATCAATTCCATGATGTGTGACCCCCTAGGAAGTTTTCACTCGGGCAACCGAAAATAAATCCGTGAGCTTCTAGTGGGCAAAGTAGGGTGTTACAGATTAGAAAAGACTACTATCATCATGTACTGAGGAGTCAGACTGCATCTCTAGGAGGTGGGAGCTTATTGGAGAAGACTACTCTTATTTCACAAAAGAAACTCCACCATCAAGCTAGGAGTGAATTCCTGTACCTTGATGGTGGGTTCCATTCATTCGCATTGTTGTAGAAACTTTACCATCAAGTTAAGGGTGAATTTTTGTACTTTAATGGCTAGTTTCATTCATTTGCATCATTATTAAAACTTCATCACCAAGCTAGGAGTGACTTCCTTTACCTTGGTGACAAGTTTCATTCCCTATTGATTTTCAATTCTCTTCAAAGTTTTGAACCTTACTTGTGATAGGGGACACGTGCAATCTAGAAGGGTGGATGTCTATACACTGGGTTTTCTGGCACAGACAAGCTAACGCATAAATCCGAATTAATCGACGGATCTGTTATGTTTATCTTGGATTCCTAGAGTGAGTGTCCGCTTATAGGCTAAAGCATGTCTTCTTCAATAACCATTGAGTTCAATTCTAAATTGAAAAGTCAACGTTCTTGTTGGGCTTTATAGCTAAATAGGGACAATCCAATGTTTTATGCAAATTTTCAATGATACCCTCTTGTTTTCATGATATTTTATCCAATGTTTTATATTTTTGTGTTGATATTTCATATTTATGGTTTAATTACTGCGAATAGTCTGGTTTCTATTGGGTTTTATAACTCAGTGGAGACAATCCAATGATCTGATTATTTATTTACGCAATTTATTTTACATGGTTTTATTTTAGCCCTTCATATTCGTTCTATGACAAATCTAGAACCCCATAAAATTTATTTTTTCGTAACTATTATTTTATCCATAAATTAAATTTCCAAGATCATTAGCATATTTCACAATTATATTTCACCTCACGATGATTCACAATCTCCCACATGTCTAATTACTTCCAACATTTTTCCAAACTTCGTAATCCATTTTGCAACATGTTAAATGCCCAAACCTTTAACAAATATTTACCTATATGTTTCACAACCTCCTTACCTTCAACATTTCATTGTCTTTTATAAAAAAATCATCTTGCATATCTTTTTTATCTTCAAATTTACGATTTCACACCACCCAAACCCTTCTATATGTTCATATCTTAACCTTTGTATAAAGGTACCCGAGTTTGCTATTTTACATCAACCTTTCACCAACAAAATATCTTGTAAATTAAAATCAAGTAAGTTACTTGGAAAAAAAATCCCTCTATTTTCATAAACCTATCCTGCTTAAATGTCAAATATTTGTATGATGTTTAAATTGGGGTAACAAAATATTTTCACTGGATATAGAAACCTAGAAACCATTTGTTTATTTAATTTTTCCTTTTAAGTGATTAATCGGGGTTTTCTATACAAAATACCGCAACAAAATCATGTCTTTCAAAACAAACACCATGTTTAAAATTACTCAAATCGAATCGCTGCACTACATATTGTATATATACGTCTAATATTTTAATAAACATGACTATTAACAATCTTCAATTCATTCTACACTTTTTATTTCCCATAAACGTGATATTCATTATTTACAATTTTCAAGAACATGACCATATAATTTTCATAAAATTAATCTTGTTTGATTGCACATAAAAAATTATCCATAACCACAACTACCTATATGTGTACAATTGAACTAACATCTTAATCCCTTTACATATACATTTACACATCTTACAATTATCAACTCAATGACTGGCAAAAGTTATTATACCTACCTAGTAGTTAGACACATTCTAAGTTACACTTATGATATGGTTTCATTTTTGATACGTTAAGTTTCATTACATTTACAGTTGTGATACCAGTCGTTGTAACCCAACGTGTTTGTTTCCCATCCATACTCTTTTCTTCGATCGTTGTGTTATTTGTGTTTTTCATTGCCATGTTACTTCATCACAATCTCAAATCACATGTTCTACTTATGCTACATTTACAATTTACGAGTTTTTTTATACACTTGCAATTTCAAGTTGCAAGTAGTTTTCATTTGTATACACTATCTTGTGTCATATTTTCCTAAACAATACTTGGTAGGTAACATGAAGGCGAATCCGAAAGGGGAAGGACCTCACCATACTGTGTACTTAGAAGCTGTCATAACATAAAATGTTTGTTTTCATACACACATACACCTAGTAGTTTAGTATTCCTAGTGGTTAGAGAAGGACATAACACCCTAATGTAAGGTATAATTGGTGATTGCGGTCCAGAACGTAATCATGAATTTATAGGTGCATTAACGTGGTGTGAAATTCTATTATGGTTTTTAGTAAACATCTAGTGTCACACCCTCAAATTTCCACACGCGGAGTTCTACAGCGAGGCGTGTGACACACCAGGATCCAAGTCAACGGTCACAATAAACGACATCTAAATGTATAAACACACGTGGATAGAAACCATGCATAAGATTTAAAGTCAACATTCGAAAGTGCGGGAGCATTTAAGTTTACAAAAGGCAAATGTAACAAAAACATAAGTTTTAAAAGTCAACATCTCAAAACATGCATAAATGATCCTAGACGCGAGTACGACTCCAGTGCGACTCCGTGCGCCTAGATGACAGCTGCTACCTTAGCGACCTGAGAAAACATGCTAAAAACGTCAGTATAAAATACTGGTGAGTTCACAGCTTTTTAAGGAAAATGTTTCACGAGCTTTTGAAAGAACCATCATGTTACTACTGTCTGAGGAAAATACTTGTTTGACGTTTAGACTCTGAAACGAATCAATCAACGAACTATCGTCAAACACGACCAACGAACTGCCCAATCATGCCCAACGAACTACCACTCCGTGGTCAACGAACTGTGCACTCACAATTAACGAACTACCGCCACAACGGACAACGAACTATCACAACGTGAGCCACATACACAGAGAGCATAAAGGAGACGTGCAACCAACCCAGCATAATATGATCTTTTACAAAATGAAGTACTAAGCATGTTTCTCCCCCGAAAACGAAAACAGTAAAGTGTGGGGCCGTGAAACTCACCTTAGGTTGCGTCTTCCGTTAATGAGTAAACCGTTTATGTGATATGATAGTCCCAACTAGTGGCGACCTATCATAAGATGTGTGTAAAGTTAGACTAATAACCCGAAGGCTAACTAGTCCCCGATTGTCCAGATCTTGACTCTGTGTGTTTAAAATGTGTTTGAACGTTAACCGGACATCCCAGACAGACCCGACATCCCGTTGGTGACCCATTACATTAATTAATCAAGTACATAGTGGTAAGATACAAGTTACAAGCATATAACACTTAGTTTGCAACAAAAATCGCATATACAGAGTCGTAAGGTTGAACCGGGAGATTTCTGGGTTTGGTTCGACCCCAAGGGCTTCTGGTTCGACCCTCATGATGTTCATTCAACCCATTCACAAGTTCATTTGACCTAACACATGTTTATATGACCCTAACACATGTTTATGTAACCTTAACGTATGTTAATTCGTCCTTAACACCTGTTCATCTGACCCCATACTTCCAGATTCGACCTCCAGACACCCAGGTTCGACCCTATGGTGCCACATTCAACCTAATTGAGCCACATTCGACCCCCAGGAGCTACATTCGCCCTCCCAGGAGCCACGTTCGCCCCCCCAGGAGCCACGTTCCCACAAAACCCTACCAATTTTACACCAAAAACATTCCGTTTTATAGGTTACCCGAAATGGCAAAAATCATGGAAATGTCACATCATGCATGAAGACTTTACCTAATTAGGAAACTTTCTGAAATCATTCGATAATCAACTCAACATGTTCAGATTATCATGTGTAACAAAACCCCTAACCATTTCGTTCATAGTATCATCTTGAATCAAACCCTAAATCTATCAAAAGTTCCCAAAATGAATAACATATCAACATCTAGCAAACAATAACCTAAAATACCCAAATCTCATCATTAATAACAGCTCTAGAACATTCTTATAACATCTATATAGCATCAAATCACCAAGTAACACATAGTGCAACATAAAACATCATCAATACCTCATAAAAACACCACTAACACTTGTTAACTTGTATGAAACTCATGTTTTATGATTAGGTTTTGTTTACAAAGATGTTATGAAGGTTTTTAATTGTGAAAACCATCTTAAAACAGATCTGGACTCTTGGGGTTTCATAAAAACGAATTAAAATGCTTTCAAAAAGGTTTTAGGATGAAGAACATACCTTAGATCTTTATTTAGAAGATGTTTGTAGGTTAGGTTATGAAAAACAAGATTAAAAACTCCTTCCCCGGTGCTTAATATTGATAGAGAGTGTTTAGAGGCGTTTAGGGTTTGTGAAATGATGAAAAAATGACAAAGTGTGATATTTATACCCAGTCCAGGTTCGCCCCTATCGTGAGGGCGAAGGTGGGTATAAATGGTCGAATGTAGAATTCTGACCAACTGAAGGCCAGGTTCGACCCTCCCTCATGGGCGAACCAGGCAAGGCATTTTCCAGTTTTGTCGTTTTAACGCATTTTAAAACATCCTAACACATGAACATGCAATCCTAACCTATGTTAAGTATATGTAATCATGGATAATCATCTAAACAGCATTTTAAACACGTATTTGCATATACTACACCATATACGAATCAATTCATGTTTGTTACTTGATCTAATTCATGTAATTCACCAACAACGGGACTCGTAAACGTGTGCGTGTGTGTTTAACCCAATGATCCTCCAAATCATTGAACCCTGGACAATACGTTCTGTGTTTTGATTCGCCTGACCTTACTAAATATGTTTAATAAACGTTTTTCGCTAAGGTAGACTTATGTGTTTGAACAAAGTGTTGACCTAAACATGCCGGGTGTCACATCTAGTACGTTTTCAAGGTATCAAATGTGTGGTGGGTTAGCAGCAGTACACCCTATATATAAACACTAATGATGCATCGAAAGTGAGACTGGGAGTCAGACCAGGAACTAACTCTAGTCCACTTGGTAGTTTAAAAAGCCTTTTCATAGTTAATCATTCCAGGTATTTCATTTCATATCTTTGAAACTTAGGATTTAGCGTTTTTTTAACCTTTATCCCCTCTGGTTATTCCGAGAAAACATAATCCAACTCTCATCATCCAACCCCAGCTTAGGGCTCATGCATATGATTTCCTTGATCCGAATCCATTCAAGGACAATTTACCCAGTTACCCAATGCTCCTTTTCTCCTTTAGACTTAACCACACCCACCATAACTTTTCATTGAGTACTCACAACCCTGTTACACGTTTCCATTAAAGAAATTTTGGGATGACATTTTCAAAAGTAGATTCGTCCCTTTCATCTCATATCAGTTCGCAATTTTAGTTCTTTAATTTCATTGTATTTACATTTCCGGTCCTTGTATTTTTTTCCGATTATTTCATTTAATAAAATTCCGAGAATTTTTGTCAGCATTCAATTCCCTTTATTTTTTACAAAAATATCTATCCGCTTATTTATTTATTTATCCACAATATCAATCTTATGTCAAAACCGCATCGTCTCGAAAATCTTGTTTCGTGAAGTATAAAAATCTTTTGTTTAGAAATATATATTTTATATGATTAAATAAACAATTATTTAATTAAATCCAACTTTATAAATCATTTAATTATTATCAAAATAAACAAAATAATGAATTTTATAAATTTCAAACTTCGTTTTGTAGTATGTTCATTTTATGAAATTAGTTTTATAATTTATATAGGTTGTAATTAATTAAATAAGTATTTATTTAATTAAATCAGCTGTCATGTATGATTTATTATTTATTAAATTAAATAAATTAATGAGTTTATAATTTTTTTTAGAAATAACTTATGTATTTAAATTATGAATTTTACTAATTAAATAAAATTATTATATAAAAAACCATTCATTACAAAACCCATTTTTATACATACATTGCCCATTTATACATAACCCGATAATAACCAAACCCTTTTAAGCCCATAAAAGGCCAGCCCAATAGCCAAGAACCCAACCCAAAGCCCCTTTTCCTTGTCCTGTACCCATTTAGCATTCATGGTCGACCTATCACGACTTACCTTACATAACCAAGAAATTAAACACGTTTTGTTAGCCATCTTTCCAAATAAAACCCACCAAAGACGGAGAAAATCATGTACCTACCATACGCTATAGGGGCCGAAAAAAATAACCCCTAACTCATTTTTCACTTTGAAGCTTCAAACAATCAGATTCGAGGCATTTTTGTTCGGTTTTTTTGCTCGTTTCTTTTTGTGTTCAATTCACCCACTTCGTTCCAGGTACTTTTTCAATTAAATTTGTGTACATGATCCGTAATATTTGTAAAACAAAATATATAAGTTTTTAGGATTAATCAGATTCATTTGGTAGTTTAACTTGAAGGTTTTAGGATTAGGGTTATAGGAAAAAAAGAAAGAAAATGTGAATTTTATATTTAACTTTGCAATTTTATTTAACATGATTGTGCACCTATATTGTAAGACCCTAAAATTTGAAATGATGCTAGAAAAAGATAGTAGGCAAACATGTGTATAAAATAAAGATGACTTAGTCACCAATATTGGATAAATAAGGGTAGTTAGTTAATAACCTAATTTATAACCTAAATGGATAAGTAACAAAATGGGAGGGGCTGAAGTTGAATAATGTTAAATGTATGGGCTATGATTAAATAACAATTATTTAATTAAATCCAACTTTATAAATCATTTTATTATTATCAAAATAAACAAAATAATGAATTTTATAAATTTCAAACTTCGTTTTGTAGTATGTTCATTTTATGAAATTAGTTTTATAATTTATATAGTTTGTAATTAATTAAATAAGTATTTATTTAATTAAATCAACTGTCATGTATGATTTATTATTTATTAAATTAAATAAATTAATGAGTTTATCATTTTTTTTAGAAATAACTTATGTATTTAAATTATGAAATTTACTAATTAAATAAAATTATTATATAAAAAACCATGCATTACAAAACCCATTTTTATACATACATTGCCCATTTATACATAACCCGAAAATAATCAAACCCTTTTAAGCCCATAAAAGGCCAGCCCAATAGCCAAGAACCCAACCCAAAGCCCCTTTTCCTTGTCATGTACCCATTTAGCATTCAGGGTCGACCTATCATGACCTGCCTTACATAACCAAGAAATTAAACGCGTTTTGTCAGCCATCTTTCCAAATAAAACCCACCAAAGACGGAGAAAATCGTGTACCTACCATACGCTATAGGGCCGAAAAAAATAACCCCTAACTC
The DNA here is from genome assembly GCA_032199755.1 of Ambrosia artemisiifolia. Lineage (NCBI taxonomy): Eukaryota > Viridiplantae > Streptophyta > Magnoliopsida > Asterales > Asteraceae > Ambrosia > Ambrosia artemisiifolia. Next base: position 13,922,007 of record CM063521.1, read on the forward strand.
ATTTTTCACTTTCAAGCTTCAAACAATCAGATTCGAGGCATTTTTGTTCGGTTTTTTTGCTCGTTTCTTTTTGTGTTCAATTCACCCACTTCGTTCCAGGTATTTTTCAATTAAACTTGTGTACATGATACGTAATATTTGTAGAACAAAATATATAAGTTTTTAGGATTAATTAATCAGATTCATTTGGTAGTTTAACATGAAGGTTTTAGGATTAGGGTTATAGGAAAGAAAGAAAGAAAATGTGAATTTTACATTTTACTTTGCAATTTTATTTAACATGATTGTGCACCTATATTGTAAGACCCTAAAATTTGAAATAATGCTAGAAAAAGGTAGTAGGCAAACATGTGTATAAAATAAAGATGACTTTCACTAATGTTGGATAAATAAGGGTAAAGTTAGTAACCTAATTTATAACCTAAATGGATAAGTAACAAAAGGGGAGGGGCTGAAGTTGAATAATGTTAAATGTATGGGCTATTAGGGCGAATTGAACAAAACAAACAAACTCTTGGAAAGAGGAGTTCACAATTTTGTAGAAGAGGAGATCACCTCAACTCTAAAAGACTAAAACTCACTAATCAACCCCAAATCCAAGCTAAAATCGATTTTTAGACTTGTATGTGAAGTAAATTCAAGCCCTTTAGTCATAGTAAACACAAGGTGAGTTATAGGATGCTTCTGGTGGTTGTTTTATATTGCTGAGATTCTTGAATAATGGTAGTAATGAATGATTCTTGATAATCTGGCTTAGAAATTGAAAGTAGTGTGTTTAATTGTGAAAATCTACTAAGTTGCATGTATAAATTTTGTTAATTTAAGGCAAATGGTATGAAAATGTGGGTATGTGAAGATGGATTTTCGGAAGGATTCCATGTTTGACTTTTGTAAGTCAAATAAGGCTATAGCTTAATTAAGACAAAATTGTGTTGTAGTTTTTTTAGTTATAATGTAGGTAGACATTATAATGTTGATGGAAGGGTCATGTTACCATAACTAGGTAAATGAATCTTAATTGATATTAATGCACACGAAGTGTATGTTAAAATTTCTAGATGAATAAGTAGAAAAGCACTTTGATTCAATGTTGTGTGGATTGATTGAAAATGGTTATGTAAATGTGAAGTTACTAATAAGATATGGCTAGGTGTGTTAGAAAGTTAAGATGAGTTCATGAGATCATCAATTGTAGATATTAAGACGGAGGGATCAAGCAAGCAAGGAGGCCATGATACGCAAGACAAAGGTAAGTTGGTTTTGACTTAAAAATCAAGCATTGTTATGTGCATAACGTTGTACCTTAGTTTATTGAGTATAATAGTTGGGAATATGTAGAATGGGTGGAATGACCTTAAGGGTCAAATGGTTGGAAAGACCTAAACGGGTCAAATGGTTGGAAAGACATTAATGGGTCAAAATGGTTGGAATATGTAGAATGGGTAGATTGACCTTAATGGGTCAAATTTATGGGAAAGACCTTAACGGATCAAATGGTTAGAAAGACTTTAATGAGTAAAAAGGAAAGTGTGTAGGACGTCTCATTATTGAGAATGTTAATAATGGAATAGTTATCTTTTAAAAGATATGATGGACTCACTTATTGATTATGTTGTGTGATAGGTGATGTGCCTGGTTTAGTAATTAGAAAAAAAATATTATTTTGCCGGTGCAAAAAACTTGGTGTTTTAATTCCAAAACATTGGTTTTGGGAAAAAGACTATTTTTTTACTAAACCTTTAAACAAGTTTCAAATTTATAAGTAAACAATAAATACTTAGAAACTAAAACCAACACATAGGCAAAGAACCTAACGTGTATAGTATAGGTTTCTAGGGTAAACACCGAGTATCGTGTTCTAGAGAACACACTTTCCCATACTTAACCTTTCATCACATTAACTAATCGGGTTTTGCAAAAGAAAATAAAACGGAGGCGTTTTAAAAGAAAAATGGTTTTTGAAAAAGGTTTTGGTTTTGAAAATGGAAAAATAAAAATAGTAGGGATAGTAAACATGCACATCTTGGGGACCATCCGTATAAGTAGTCAATTTTAATAATAAAAAAAGTATTAAGCTTGATTATCGGTGAGGAGAACAAGGGTGAACGGTCACTTCAGAGTTGGGGATGAGAAAAGAAATAAACAAGGGATGACGTTCTGGCAACTCTATGGGTCACGCACAGGGGAAGTGTACGAGTCCCCATAAAGGTATCTTTGGACTGCTGACTCGTAAGCCGGTCTTCTCATTATTGACAATGCAGTGTTACCTAACTCACACTGTCATGTAGCTTTTTGGAAAGCTTGAGTCCTGCGTTTTAGGCACTTCCCAAACCACCGCCAAGCCACTCGTTTAAGCACTGGGTCCTCTAATTTATCTCCCTAAATTTGTGTGACGGGGGATCCTCTAAGAGGTTAACGGCGTTGTACTAACGAGAGCTGGATAAAGTATCCTTTTTAATTTATCTTTTAACAGTGACAACTTAACAATTTATTGATCTAATAAATCTATGTTTGGTTTAGTGATTATGTGACTTAACAAACCCAACCCGTAACCTCCCGAGATGAATGAAGTCCTTAACAAAGGTGGAACATAATCCTAAGGGTGTGCAATCCAAAGATCACTTATGCACCCGTAGGGAATCCTCCCTTTCCTAAGAAAGTCACCAATACATCTGGTAAGAACCAGAAACATGTCACTCGGATCTGGTCCACTTCAGAAGCCATTGCTTAGAACACAGTTTGGATACTAGATACTCGAAGACGGCCCTATGATATACATGTATATATTATTATGAAATGTTTGTTTGAAATGTGTCAAATTGGTAAAACAAGAAGTTCGTGGATCCAAATTCTATATTACGAGTTATATTGTGGTCAATCAATTACGATAGCTTAATATGTATAATTATAATGTGTTTAAAGGTTAAAATACTAACTGGCCTAACTATAGTTAGATACGGATTATGCTTAAGCATCATACTAGGCACTACTAGTTCCATGTAAGTAAACTGTCCATTCAAGGAAAACTTTGGTCAATGTAACATGTTCTATTTATGTTAAACTATATGAGTATTTAGTAATTTGAATTGATTTCAAACTATATGTCTTAGCCATTTGTATTATTTATTCAGTTCATAACGTTAAAAACGTGCAAATGTGACTTGTATGGCGCAAAGTGGTAGTTAATAAAAGGTCGTCTAACTTTGTGAAATGAAGATTTCAAACTTCGTAATGTGATATGACGACTAGGTTTGAATTATATTGGCCCGGTTTATTTGTGGTGGCCCCATGCCCTTGACATTTTGACATTTCTCGGAGACGGCCCTATAATATACATGTATATATTATTATGAAAGGTTGTTTGAAATGTGTCAAATGGTAAAACAAGAAGTTCGTGATCCAAATTCTGTATTACGTGGTATTTTGTGGTCAATCAATTACGATACCTTAGTAATTATAATTATAATATCTTTAAAGGTTAAAATACTAACTGGCCTCACAATAGTTAGATACGGATTGTGCTTAAGCATTATAGTAGGCTCTATATACTAGTTCCATGTAAGTTAAATGTGCATTAAAGGAAAAATTTGGTCAATTTAACATGTTGTGTTTATGTTAAACTATCCGAGTATTTAGTAGTTTGAGTTGATTTCAAACTACATATCTTAGCCATTTGTATTATTTATTCGGTTCATAACGTTGAAAACATGCAAATGTGACTTGTATGGCTTAAAGTGGTAGTGAATAAAAGGTGGTCTAACTTTGTGAAATGAAGATTTCAAACTTCGTAATGTGGTCGAAGGCATAAATGTTCATTATTGACATGGTTAGCTTCATACTATCGTGTTATAAACTTATCTTGTGCAAATTAAGCCAATAACTAAATGAGGATTGGACATCTAATGACTAGTAGGGAAAGTTTTAAATGAGGGTCCAAGTCTACAAAGAAACCAGTGAGATTTGGGCATTTCAGCTAGTGTGTCGTTAGCATTTAGATTTGAAGTTTCGACCAAATTTAGAGAGAAGAGTACCCTTCTAAATTTGGCTCAAGAGTCGCAAAGACTTTGACTATGTTCCATTTGGATCATGGCTGTAAGCATCCACGAGAGAAGAGTTTGTTACATAGTATTACATTACGTTTATCACTATAATGGTTACCTCTAAAAGGGGTAGGCTAAATACACTCCCATTTTTTACTTTTGATACACCTTTCCAAAAAAAATACGGAGAATTGCACGTTTTGTCCTTTATATTTTCCTCAAATTGCGTCGTGTGTTCTTTATCTTTCAAACTTACACTATGTGTCCTTTATATGAAACTTTTTCACACCACAAGTCCTTTACACAAACCCCATTCAATATCTTGGTTACCTTCTCTAACTCCATCCATTATCTTCGTTATCTTTAATTATATTTTATTCATTTAGTTGTTCTAATGATTATTTAAAATACATTTACAACTTCAAAAATTCTATAAATTTTACAAAAGCTTATTTACATCCCGAATTTCATTATTTGTATTTTTTACTTTTGAAAAATATGTTTTTAATTATATATAATATATGCTTTTTTTAATTCATTATAAATCCGATATGAGGGATTCAAAAGCCAAAATTTTTATGTGAATTTTCTATCATATACTGATGTATAATCAAAATTATTACCATTTACCCATCTAATGATGTATAAAGTTGAAAAATAATTTTTTTAAGTATTTTTTTTTCATTTAATATAAGATAGATTTGTTTTGCTTAATAATGAATAATTTGATTTAAAATGCTTAAAAAATATTAAAATATAGTATTTTCTGAAATAATAGTTTTTACAAGGACTAAATATGATAGAAATTCTTTCATAAAAAATGGGCTTTTGAACCACTCAAATCAGATTTATAATGAATTAATTAAGAATTATACAAGAAAATATATTAAGTGTATTAAAAAACATATTTTGCAACATTAAAAATACAAATAATGAAATTTGGGATGTAACTAAGTAAGCTTCTGTTAAATTTATAGATTTTTTGAAGGTGTAAATGTATTTAAATAATTATTAGAACCATTAATTGAATAATATATAATTAATGATAACCAACATATTGGATAGGATTTGAGAAGATAACCAAAATATTGGATGAGATTAGTTTAAAGGACTTGATTTGTTCAAAATAAATGACACCCGATGTAATTTTTAAAGATAAAGGACACAATGTAAAATTTGAGGTGAACATAAAGGATAAAACGTGTAATTCCCCAAAAAAAAATAGTTTAAAACATTTCAAATTACACACTTTTATAAAAAGTTTATATATATCCCTCCTTGCTATAGATCAATACCATTAGCCGTTCTTATACGTAAAAAAAAAAAAAAAAAAGCTTTCACCTCAAAAGCCTTAGTTTTCTTTTCGTCTTTTGTGATCTTACAAGAATAACAGGTCCCGTGGCCAATTCCTGGTTTATCAATTTGCAAAGAAAAGAAAGCACCTTTTTGGGGCGGCCGGTAATTGAAATAAAAATATAGTATCATCATAATCCACCTTTAACAAAAACAACCAAAAATCAACACTAAAATACATTAGTCTAGGAAATAATAAGATCAGAAGTTGAATGAGAAATCAGATTACGATTATAAATGAGTTTTAGGGAAGTGGTCGGATAAACCCTTAAACTAATTAGGCTTGTTTTCAAATGCAATTTTTAAATGATTAGAAAATGTAAAGTTTGATGGTATTAATTTAAAAACTTACGAGTTTTCGAAAACGTTACTACTAAAACTAGTTGCTTTCCCGATCGCGCGTTGCGCGATTTTCATTTCACTTATCGTCTGTTCGTTTAACAGTCCTATTGGTTTGTGATGTTGTAGGAAACATTAATAGGTCTTAACAACTTAATTATAATACATAGTAGTTTTTAACAGGTATAAACATGGTAGGAAAGCATTAAAAGATCTACACATGTTTGTTTACACATAGGTTCTTAACTGGTTTAGCTATGTTGACCTTTCCAAAAGTTGCTGACTTAGTGATTTGGTAGGCGGTTACCGGTGTTGTCATGCCTTCCCCTCTTTGCTGGGGAGGTTTCGAATCCTACATTTTACATGGTGAGACAAAGGTTTAGCATATAGTCATTGTGGATTGTAGTCTGTTGAAAATAATACCTAGTTTTCCGGTAACTTATGTTTGGAGCAGTGGTCGTTTAGAGGAGGTTGCTTTCAACGAAGGTGTTGCTGTATTAGGGACTGTTGGGGACATTGTCCTTGATGAGGTTGTTGGCTGTGGTTGTACGCATTCTGCCGTGTGTTGTTGTAGCGCGGATGAAACCTGTCTTGGTATCTTTTTGAACCTGCATTGGTTTTGCGTGTTGGAAAACATAAAAGTAAACACCGATATCGCGCCGACAATGATGCTGTTAGCTCATACTGCAACAGTATCGTCACTCGCTTTAGCATACAATAAAAAAACCCTATTTTAAGTACAACGCTTTTTTCAAATAAATTTACACAAAAACGTTAAAAAAATTAAAAACAACCGCGCCTTTTGTTTTTTTAGCCTTAACAGATAGAGATGGATACAGTCCAAACCAATAATCATAGATATTTTTTTATTATCCATGATAAAATGAACATTAAAGAATATAACAAACTGGGTCAAGTTACCTCAACTATTTACTGTTAGGAGCAATGTTTCACTATTAGGACCAATGTCTCTATCATGAAAGCACGACCTGTTTACTCCAAACTTTTCAAGGAACACAAGGGTAGATCTGAACACAAGAATAATAAAATTTGGTAAGTAACTAAGATCCCACTAAACAAATAAATATTGTTCAACAGTCAAATAATAATCAATCTTAGCTCTTCATTTGGTCACGGTAAAGAATTTGTACCATCTTCACATGAACAAATGGATCACCCCCGGTTCCACAAAACATATCACATTCAGCAACTAAATTTCATAATTTCAAAAGTTGCACACAACGATGTGAGAAGGAAGGTCAAAGTACGACTACGCAAATTTAACCTCCAACAAACAAAACTGATACTTGATAATAATTGTCCAATTATGCCCTAACATTCATTAATAATAGTTAAAGGCACATGATTAAAATCTTATATTGAAAACAAAGCAACCCAGCCTCTTCATTTTATGATCTCATATCTAAAAAGGTCTCATTCCTGCAATTTCATAAAGAGGATAACACCTTGTTTATGATGTCAAACTTTTTACATCCAATACCTAAAGTTTTGTATGCATTTTCGTTGTTATAATTTCAAAGTCACATGTAAGACTAATACAAAATTCTCATTTTCATCATAATTAAGGAAAGTGAAATGAAACAGAGACAATTACAAACAATTAGTCGAGGATAGTTGTAACCAACAACATTGATTTTACGCTTCTCAATGATTCTTGAAATGGAGCAACAAAAGAAACACATGATAATTAACAGCCATGAACAACAACTGTTCTGTGGTATCTCGACAAACTAACCACATTTGGACATAACAAATGCCGTTTCAGCTCATATTTGATTATTTTTTCTTAGTATAGATTATACCATCATCTTCTCTGCTGACCACTAAAGGGAAGCTTTCCACAACTGTTGTATCGTCTTCAACAACCAACTCCGAATGTCGTTAAACCAAACCAGGAGAAATTAATAGTAGGTACCTCAGTAAAACAGGGGGGAAAGATGAGAACACCAGGAATTACAAAGAGAGTGAACATGCAAAACAAAAATTGAAGTCGTAGAAGATCACAGATGCTTCCAAGTTGCCTAAACCCTAGAGACGTCGCCGGAAGTACCCTACAAAACTGGAATTTGCAATCATTGAAAAATCTAATCATCACCGCTGCCGGAGCCATGGGATTTTACAGATAAACCCTAACACCATCACTACACCACCTATCGCTGGCGGTGGGTGGGGTCGCCATCGCTACACTAACTCGTTTCTCTTTCTACGGCATGCTTTTATGTGTGTGATGGGTTTAAAGAAGGTCATGTGACACCTGTGATTGAAGCAGGGCTTTATGGAAGACGCGTGGAGATGTAGTAAGTAGCCACACGTAAAGAAGCGTTGTAATATATTATATTAAGTAAACACCTGTCAAAAAGACAGCTAAATAGCAAAATACATTAAACAGCTGTCAAAAACTCAGCTAAACCACGTGAAGAAAACGGAAAGCAAAAAAAGAAACTAAGACCCCGAGAGTCGAACCGGCCCAAATTATACAGTCACACAACAACACAACCATCTGGACTAAAGCAAATATTGAAATCCCAACGGAAAACAATATATAAAACAACAAAACAGAATCGGTAGGAAAATAAAAAAAAAAAATCCAACAGTAGCCTGCCAAATGGCAAAGCTACTGTTCATTAGCTTCACAAATTATACTATATTAATATTACATTGGATTTGAACAGTGATCGGCGTTTTTTTTTTATTTTTTTAATTTGTTTTTAATTTGTTTAGTTGTATATATACTGGAAGTTAAAGTTATCATAACAAAAACAATTTTTTTTTACAGTTATCATTGAGGCAACCAATAGAATCTCTCCAAGCAATGTTATACGTGGCCTCTCATCTTTAACCCACAAGCTGTACGTGGCCTTTTGAGAGACCTTAACTTTATACGTGTATGTATTCTTTTCTTCTCTTACTAGAGAACATGCATTCTCACCAACTCTCTCTCTCTCTCTCTCTCTTTGTTACATTACCAATTACCATCTTCATCTCAGATCCAAAATGTTGTTTACTGAGAGTAATAGAAAGAAAGAAAGAGGGGGATGTAGAGAGCGAAAGAGACAGAGAGAGAGGGGGATTTGATGACGGGGACGGACATGGTGGAGAGTAGGTCGCCGGATCTGCATTCAGGTCGAAAGGTGTTTTAAGACGACCCGACGGCGGCGATCCATAAAACAATATAAAGCTGTAAGTTCCTATTCACCTTATCCACATATAATAATAAATAATAATTGAATGATTTTTTTTTTGTGTTTAGAGATAATTGTTTCCTTTCAGTTCGATTAATGGAAGTTTAAGGAAGTCTGGGCTGTGTCTGTTGGTGTTTAGAAGCCCTAGATGTGCTGCTACTGATTCTACATATGGAGGTAATTTATATTGTTTTATGGATGATATATTATTTAACCTAATTTAGTTATTTTGATTTGATGATAGTGATTTGATGCCGGTACTTCTTGCTTGCTTTGACATGTATTGTAATGTAATTTTCATTATTAGATTGAATGATTTGATAAATTTTTATGTGTTCGTCTAACAATATTCCAATATTCCCAGGTGGATGTTCAAACTGTGAAGTCATCTCTTCGGTCGGCAATCGAAGTAATACAAAGAATGGGTGTACAATGCAGTCTACACTATCTCAAGTATAAAGTTTGTATGTGAATTGATGATTGGTAGTATAAAATGATATAGAAATGTAGAAATAATGTAACTTATTATCTAACTAATTGGTAATTTGATCTTTCATGAATATTTTTCATTAACCATTGTCCATAAACAGAGAGTACTCTATTTATCTATAAAAGAGTATCATTATCATTGAAAACAAAGGGGAAGACAACCTTAGACTGAGAGTACCCTATTTGTATCTGTTTAAGAGTCATCATTGCTATTTATGTGGACAAATTCTACAAAGCAACTGACTATATACAATGCGTAAAATGGATTGGGGATTGTACCCCAGTAGTAGTAATGATAATATGGAACTTAGCCAAGCTATTCTCCGCCTTGTGGTAGGAGACCAATAGTTTACCCAAGTGAATCATCAAGTGGCTAAATTGGGATGTGTTTACCTAAGTGGTCATTAGAGGAGAACTAATTTTTTAATGGTCAAAATTGGATGATAAATCATCAATTAGTTAAATCAGGATAAAGTTCCTTAAGAGGTCAAAAATGGGTATTAATCCTTAGTTTACTAGGTTGGCATATAGATTTTTGTTTTAGTTTTATATTGTTATATTAAAATTCTAAGGGAATTATGGATCGTGGTGCCCGAATAGAATTTTTTTTTACGGTCCTTTACCAAAACGCTATGGTGGACATAAAGTTTTTACCTGCCCTATGGGCACAATAAGGTTACGTACAATGCCATCACCGTAAGCCCCCTAAAGCAGGTTTCCCATAAGTTAAGATTAAATTGATTTTTCACACTATTTTTAGTGCTTTTTGGTCTTAAACTCATATACTTACATAACATTATTTGCTAACGTTAGTGCGTTGTATAACTTAAATGAAGTACCTTTCCGATACAAAAGTTGAAGAATATGACCATAATTTTTACGTGGTGATGTTAACATTATGTAAATGACTTACTACTACAAAATTGGGTTTTTCCGACAGCATGTTTGGTCGCAAAATGGTCGCAATTGCCCTGTTGCGACCGTTTTACGACTGAAAATGCGGTTGGAAAAACACCCGTGTATATTGCAAGTGATTATGCCTCTGCGTCATTAGTTTAGACTTTAGATAGAGTAGTTTGTTGTTATATCAATGTGTATATTGTTGTTCAGAAGTTGTACTCCTCTGTAATAAAGTTATCTTTGAAGCATTATTAAAACTCATGTACCTGCTGTTAATATGTTTGATGTGCTTAATTTGCCAGTTTAACGTATTTTTAGTTGAGTGTTCGTATATAATTTGGCTTCCCGGTGTGCGGCGACAATAAGTGTAGCGGTGAACCTTCACAGTGTGTTATCTTGGTGGTGACGAACCGCTCTTCGGGAAAAAAACAAGCAAAGATTTTGATTGTCGGGTCTACAGTTGGATGGCAAGACGGGAGTCGATGATGAAGGACTTGAAAGACATCAGGCCATTTTCATCCTCTCCAAGGAACTGAAGACAACCAAAGCCATCGTGGGCTGAAACAAGTTGACCCGAACAGCTTTTGTCCCAAAACATATTTTTTTCTTAAAGAAAGTATAATCACTTTTGTAATATTATTAATTTATTTGACCTCTAAAGAACGTATTACTATTATAATTATATATCTTATGATGCAACGGTGATAATGATCATCCTAGACTTGGCACACATGAAGAGATTGTTGCCAGGGTAGAAAGAATGCAGGTTTCTGTCAGAATGTGAAAACTTTGCTAAATATTGAAAATCCTATAATGGGTTCAACAGGGGAGTGTATGTTACCAGCTTTAATGTTATGAGATGTGAATGTTGATGCAGGTAGCAGCAGCAACAAGGGATTATTGATAAGCTGTTTAAAACAGCTGATATTATCCAATCGGCTAATAATCCGATAATGGCGCAAGGGATATTGGCGCGGCTCAATCATCAGCTTTCACAAGCCGGTAAGCCTTTTGAAAGGGTGGCTTTTTATTTTAAAGAAGCTCTTCAATTACTCACACATTTAATTCATAATAATAATAATAATAATAATAATAATAATAATAATAATAATAATAATAATAATATTAATAATCCCCAAATTACCCCTAATGGTTCACCCTTTAGTTTAATCTTTAAGATCAGTGCTTACAAATTGTTCTCAGAGGTTTCTCCTTATGTTCAGTTTTCCCTTGGTCGGTAGCAACTTACATTTGATGAGGATTCATCACTAAGAATATGTGACCATTGCATGGAAATAGGTGCTCCGAAGGCACCTGGCAAGAGTAATAATCTAAAATTGTCTTAATTCTTTTGATCGCAGACGCTAGCACTACTAAAATTCTTCAAGTCCATGCATGGTTTAGCAGGACTACGCTCTCCAGCCCCTCATCCAATGTCAAGCCCATCATTGTTTACATCATTCCGCAATCAGCCCGCCATTGTAGAACCCTTTCTCGAGTCATTGCGCAGTCTGTCCGCTAGGTAAACAGTTGACAAACGATGCCCTATGATCAAACAGTTGGCTTTATCAAGTATATACATATCCGACCGAAATTTCTAATTTACCACTCTTAAGGCTCAAATCATAGCACTTTTTGATCTTGTATTTGCACACTTGCTATACAGGTTTTTGGTAGGATGCGTGTGATTTGATATGAAAACATCTTTACGTCAGTATGAACGATTAAGATTTCCTTTTTGACGAGGTCTTATGAGATTTTTGAGATTCAATTTAACCTAGGCGCAACGCGCCGTTTTGAATCCTACTAGTTAATATAAGGATAATGAAAGTTAGGTTGCCACTAAAACTTAATAAACGTTACTAGTAAATGAAATTATACGTTACCACGTTACGTTACTCAGAAAAATATATATTGAACTCAACTAATAATAACCCAAAAAAAAATTAACTAATCTAATTATAATACAATTAAACAAGCCCGCCCCATTAACCCAAGTCCAACAAGCCCACCCCACCCCCCTTTAACTCAAGTCCAACAAGCCCACCCCACCCCCTTTGGTCATGTGTCTTATAATTTGTGGAGGCTTTTGTTAATTGAATTGCTGATGTGTTTTTGAGAATTAATTTGATTGTTGAATTGCTCAGTGAACTTTAAAACTTAACAAGTCTATGTGTTTTAGAAATTTAGTAATTATAAATTGGGTTGGATGTTATAATTGACTAGTGAGAAACCCGCGCGTTGCGGCGGGATAATTACACCGAACAAAAAAGTAGATAAAAAAACATTGAATCACGCACACGCATGGCGGCAAGTTTACTTCCCATTTAAAAAAAAGTTAAAAATTATCATAGAAAAAGCTAAGTAAGTCGAAACCGTAACAAATCCACAAAAAAAAAATGAAAATAACAAACTAAAAAAACTGTAATGTCTTGTTTGCCTTTGCTTAGATGACTTGTACATTATCACACCCAACTCTGTTTTAAACGAAGCTTACATTGAAGCGTATATAAAAATAGAACCAATAAAGAAACTTCTCATTTTTCTTTCTTCTAAACACAACATAATATTCTAAAAAAAATGTTGACCTATGTCATATAAAAGGATTTAAAGAAAAATATAAAAGCACGTTAGTCTATGAATAGTGCAACTTTACGTTGTTTAGTAGGGTAAGCTCTAATTGTGTCAAATTATTCAAAGTTTTATAAAATATCTAATTATATATAAAAGATTATAACAAAACATGTAGCATTATAAATTGTTTTTTATACTTTTTTTATTTCATATGCTCAAAGTAATTGTAGAAATAAATGTCATGAACTATCATAAACATCTAATGACTCTTGAATTCATTTAGATTAAATATGGTGTTTTAAAGACCAATTTGCCCCCAAAATGTAGTTATTATGTGCAGTGTATGTTTTACCGTAAGCAAATTATCTTTGCCCCCAATTTGCCCGCGTGATGTGGTGGGTGTCGCCGAGTCTCTTTTAGAAAATGTTTTTTCTAACTTTATCTGTTTTAAACACTTAATATATTTCGGTACCACCACCACTACTATATCTAAATAAGATGATACTACATTTAAATAATATTTACTTATAAAAATTATTAATATTATCATTTACAAGTTACAACTAATTAATATTACTAATGAATTAATTATACAAGACTAATGTAAAGTCTCTGATATTACTATGGTTAATTAACTATAATGTGGTATAATTAAAGACAAGTTTAAAAGATAAATTTGCCCCAAAAAAGTAGTTAAGATGTGCATTATGTATTGTATGATAAGCAAATATACTTGTACTTTTTATTTTTTAAGATGTCCTTGTCAGTTGCTTTATAATATAGTATAGAGTATAGATTATATTGTTTTTGATTAATGGTCCAGTAAATGCATATGGGTATGTTGTGGGTAAATCTCTGTTTTTATTAGCTGGTTATAATGTTTATAATATATGCATACCAAGTGTTTGATGAAATATTTGCCTTAGTTTTTCACTTTTCTCCTCTAATTTTAATCATATTTTGTCGAAGTACCTTGGTTGAAATTTTTCTTGATTGTTTGTAGGTTGAGTTGAACATGGTGAAGATTCATGATCACAAAGGATAAAAAGACATGTTTGAAGTTAGAACTGTTGAATGCACTTCAGGTTTAAAAACTCTCTTAAAGCTTTACCTATACTATCTTTTTTGCTTCTATTTTTGTATTCTTTCCTCCATAATTTAGTTAGGCTGATTTGGCATTTACACTTATAAAAGACTGTGACATAGTTTGGCTAGTATAAGTTAATTCTACCATGGTGTATAACTTGTCAATTTTGGGCTGAAATAACCAACAAAATATATTATGTTTGATCGATTTAGTAATGCACTCCAGCTGTTTGATAAAATGCCCCAGTGAAATGTATGTTGTATAACCTTAAAGCTTTTTGTACGACATTCTATTGTACAAATAAGGGCAGAGTACATGAGGCGTGCGTGTCAGCTCAAATTTTACCACGAAGCGCTCCTTAGTTGCGCTTCATGTACGTCGTGCGCTTCAAGTCACATAAGGTGATGCCCTTTGCGTCTTGCGCCTGAGACGCGCCTTTTTAAAACCAAGATACGGTAAAAAAAATTGAACGTTACTCTTAAAAAAATTTCTAGATTCGCAACTCTATGCGTATGTGAAGTTAGCATTGAATTGAGGTAAACACGCATTTAATGTTATCTAGCTTCCTTGATTTGACTAAACACTAAACACGCATAGAAGTTAGCAATATGTATTTAGTATTTACGAAGGCGATTTCTGACCTTTGAAAGGCTCACGTTCCTCACCAAATAATGGTCCAATCATTTGCTATCCCACCATCATTTTTGCCCAAGAGTATGTGTATGGATACATGATGTTACGTACAATCATGCACTAAGCTTATTGAGGGAAGAATGTGTCCCCGTCTCCACCGACTTTTGGCATAGTGTAAATTTTTTCGGTTTTATCTAAAAAATTTGTATATTATGAGTCCGGCCCTCTTTGATTTGAAATAAAAATTAGGTCTCATGATTTTCGGCCCTCACCATCCAAAAGTTCAAACTTCACGTCACTGCGTATAATAAATAGATTTTGTGTTTTCATCTTATCTTTATCTCATGTGCTATAAAACCGTGCACAAAGAGAGCATCTAAAATTCACGCACTGCATGATGAAGAAACCTCATGCTGTTTTCATACCCTTTCCAGCACAAGGCCATATTAATCCCATGCTAATGTTTGCTAAAATCCTTTATTCCAAAGGCTTCCATATAACCTTTGTCAACACCGAATTCAATCACCAACGCCTCCTTAAATCACAAGGCTCGGACACACTCAACAGTTACACGTCCTTTAGATTCGAGACCATTCCTGACGGCCTTCCACCACCTGAAAACGTAGATGTGACACAAGATATCCCGTCCTTATGCAAGTCCACCAGTGAAACTTGTCTGGAACCTTTCAAGACGCTTCTCATGAAACTCAACGATAGCGAAACTACACCACCAGTGAGTTGTATAGTTTCGGATGGTGTGATGAGCTTCACACTTGATGCAGCACATGAGTTGGGCATACCTGAAGTTTTGTTTTGGACGTGTGGTGCTTGTGGCTTCTTGGCTTATGCACACTATAATACCCTCAGACAAAATGGTTTCTTTCCACTAAAAGGTATCGTTTATGCAATACATTGAAGTGAAAAATCATACTAGGGAGGGAAATGGATTGGGTTTGGGACGATCGAGTTTAGATAATCTCAACCCAAACCCAATTAGAAGAGCTTGTCCCGAACCCTTCGGGCTTTTATCGGGTAGATACCCATCGGCCATCAGGTATATATGCCCATGGGTTTCGGTTAAACCTGTTAATTTAAAAAATTATCGATCAGGTATACACAACCTAAAACCTGTCGAAAATCTATCAATAAATACTAATTAATTACATTGAACATTCCTAAAGGTGAGAAACGTCAAATCTATACATATAATAAACCAAAGCAATTTTAATGACATGGCACTTAAAGAGGCATTCTCCTTCTTAAGTGTGCCATGTGTCATCCATTGTGGCATTGAGATATTTTAGGAAAAAAATAATTTAAAAACAAAATTAGATTTTTCTCTCTTATGTTTCCTCCCATAATTTTTAAACGTTAATATCTTTTATATACGAGATTTTTTAAAGAAAAAAAATTACACTAAATTAACGAGCGTTTTATTATCTTTCCAACGAGTACCTTAGTGCTATATAAAAAACGGAGGAAAAAAACGCCTCTTTTTTGTTGGGTTTTGTTCAAACAGGAAAAAAAAACACAAAGTGTTCACATAAATCATTAATCATGTATAGGCAAGTCAAAAATTATGTTCAAATCAGTAAATATGAATTCTATTTTCAACATGCGTTAGCATTGGAGTTATACATTGTTTTAGGTTAGATATTAATATTAGAGTTATACATTGTTTAAGGTTAAGCATTAACATTGGAGATATATTTTTAATTGTTTTAGGTTAGCTGCTATCCGAAGTTTTCATGCATGTAACTGTAAAGCACATCATTCTATTTCATATGTAAAATTAATATGTCATATTAGATTTTTCAACCCCGGGACGTTCCCGGGGTATAATCTAATACTCAAATATAAGAAATTCATAAGCCATTAAGCCACACGGAATATAATCAGGAAGATTGTAGATTTATGTCTTTAATTAGGCGACTTTTCTGTTATCTTAAAAAAATGGATATATCATATATACCCTAATTTAAAAAAAGTAGAAAAATATTTATATTGGGTACCCAATGGGATAAACGGGTATACTTTATCAGGTAACTAGATTCGGTGAATGGGTATATCACCAAATCCCAAGCCCGTCTCAGAACCACGAAAACAACAAAAACTAATCCCAAATTAGCCCCCAAGCCCAATTACTCGACCACAAACCTGTTCCAAATGTGTCAGGTTTCAGGTTTACCTATCAAGTTCGGGTTCCATTTTCATCCTTAAGCAGTGGCGGATCTAGACAAAATTTTAGGGGTAACTTAAAAAAAATCTTACTTTTCATACAATGTAAACGAAAAAAAAACACCCACAATAAAAAATAAAGTCACCCGAGAAGGGTCGCACTACCGTAGGGTAGAGAAGGTGGAGATGCGAACGCCGAGCAGGGTCGCACTGTCGTAGGGCAGAGAATTAAGGTGGAGACGTGAGCGCCTAGCAGGGAGGTTGTGACTGGTGGTGGGCTAACAATGGTTGTAGCTACAGGGCAGAGTCATCTAATGCTTCTTGTCGACTGTTATATTCGATGTTGCTCCTTGTCGTTTGTTTTTTTTTCTAGCGGTGCAAACGACCCAAGCTACTCACGAGCTGCTCGAGCTAGCTCAAAATGAGTTAAGCTTGAATGGACTCGAGCCCAAGATTTGGTTATGGAGCTCCAGCCGGCTGGAGATTCTAAACGAGCACACTGTTTATATAGTTTTGAATTTATATATTAAATATATATTTAAATAATTTAAATGATATTTATATAACTATGGAAAAAACTAAATTTTATATAAAATAACAATTATAAGTAATGAATTTAATTAATAAATATAAATGATTAGGAATCCAAACTTGAAAAGGGTACCAATAAGCCGAACTCGAACTTTAGGAACAAAGCTCGAATGAAGTTAAGCTTGAGCTCAATTAAGCTTTCATAAGTTAAACGAGCTCGAGCCTGATTCATAGGTCAATGAGTTATGGACTTCTAGGTGAGAGTTAGGCTTGTGGCTTGGGTTGGATTATTGGGTTGGGGCTTTGGGCTTTGTTGTATATATGAATTTGGACTTAGAGAGTTAGAACTTAGTAAAATTTGGGTTGGACTTTTAGAGTTTAGTAAAGTTATTGAGGTTTGAGAGCAGAGCCGATCTTGATAATTCATTTTAGTACAACTTTATATCCATCAAAAGTGAATATTAACCACTGATTATATAATAAATTCATGATGAATCATGTTAATAGAATCAATGCTTACATATTGTTTAAAGAATATGTTACAAAATTGTTTTATCATACCCTCAAATATTAAGTTGTTATCAAATCGATCTATACTAAAAATCCATATATGTCTGTATGAACAAAGTCCAACCATAATAAAAATAATGATGTCCTAAATAAATAAGAAGCAAATGCTATATGAACAAAGTCCACCATAGTATTTAAACATTTACTTATTGATGTACTATAACTTGTTTTGTACATTTTCTAATGGAACACGTGCAATGCTTTATCAATTTTCAATATCAAAATATGATATTTATTAGGCTTCTCGGTGTGGAGTGGGTATAGGGTGGGCAGGCCCATGTCGGCCCGGCAAACATTGCCCCCCTTAGCCCCGGCACGGCATGAGCGGCAGAAGAATGACTTTGGTGCCGGGCCATTTCACTGGTCGATGGCTTTTTCTTTTTTTTTTCTTTTAAAGGAGGGATGCTCCTAACCACACCCTTGGACCATCATTCCATAATGCTCCTACCCCACGCTGACGTGGCAGCTAAGGTGGAGAACCATCATGGATGATGGGCCTCCTCCATACCCAAAGGCCTTATATGAAGATCAAGATATAGGAATCAACAAAATCATAGTAAATGAGTTTATGTTATTTCAATACTATAAATCAATATATATAATGCCCTAACATATGTGAGTATTTCAGAATAATTACTAAAGTAAAAAATATTAATAAGTTAATAAAGTAATATAAATGTTTTTAATTTCTAACTACTCTGTACATATAATAACTTTTAATAGACACAATTAAAATCAAACCATTTTTTGGTAAAACAAAAACATATTTATAATCGTGGTTGATATATAATAATTTATAAATTATAAATATATTTTGAGATAATGATGATGAACTACATATATGCTTTCATAATGTGAGTTGAAATCTTTAATGACTTGTTTTGTTAAACTTCTTACTCGATAGTAAAAGATGACTCTTTTTAACAAATAAGTATCTCATGCCGAATGTAATTACTATATTTAAATAATAAATATAAATCTCAATTTAACCAAGATTGTATGAATCACGATATGGTTTATGTTTGATAAAATCTGGACAAGAACAACGAATAATAAATCTCAATACAACCCAAGAGTGTGTATGAATTACATTATGGATTTAGTTTGAGAGAATAAGCAAAAACAAAGTAAATTGGATCATGTAGACTTACCTATACGATAATAATACTTGACTTCAAAAGCAACTCGTGCTGATAACGTTTATAACAACGGCCTACTTATAACAACTAACATACAAGACGTGTAGATATAAGAAAATGGATTAGAATGATTTGAGGATGGAGTAACTCATTCTTTCTTTTTCCATTTTTTTTTTTTGAAATTAACTCATTCTTATTGATGTGTATAGATGAGATACAAATGACACTATTTATAAGGTTTATACATTAATACTAAACTAATGGGGAGATGGAAGTTATGTATGTGGAGAGTCACAATAAAGATACATTTTTAACAAAAAAGGTTATTTTAACTAGCAAAGTTTAAGTATTTAAAAAAAAAAAAAAAAGCTTCATGTGTCAAGTTATTATCAACAAGTCTTTTTGGTGAATGTTTATATTTACAAAATGACCCCTAGCCCTTCTACTCAACCTAGTCATCTTCTCCAAAGGTTTGTTGCAACTTCAAAAATTTTCCGATGAACATGCTTTCCATTTTTTCTTCTTCTTATAGTTCAAATACTCTTTTTATTTCTAGGGGTAACATAAAATTTATTTGAAGAGTAACGTTTTACAACAAATTTTAAAAAAAAATCCTACTTCATCGTAAAAGTTGAGGGGCCGGTAACGGGTGCTACCCCTCCCATAGTGATAGATCCCACACTAATTAAAGTGGCTCCCTTTATTTACACATTACAATTGCCATAGTTGATCTTTCGGTGCCTGAGATACTCGAAAAGTGAAAAAATTTATACTAAAATGTCTTTCAAAATAAAATTTAGAAATGCATTTCTGATACAATAACAATGCGGCAGAAAGCCCTTATTTATAGGGGTGTTAATTGGGTTTAGTTTTCGGTTATCGGGTTACTCGGGTTTGGTGTGGTGCAAATATTACCCGATAACCAACCTAATCTAGTGCAATGGTTATCGGTTATGGGATTAATCGGGTTCGGGTTAAATGGTTTTTTGGTTCGAGTGTTTGAGTTACATACTTCCAGTCATTTGAGTAGCATATTTCCACACATTCGGGCAGCAATCAGATAAAGTAATAAAGCCAAGAATATTTATAAATTGAACTTATGTATACATCATGAAATAAGCAAATAACTTAAAATATAGATAAATATGTAAACGTTTACAAAGCAATTAGAAAAAGAAGTATTCAAGTACACGAGTATGTTGGAATAAATATATATAACGTTTGGATATTTATCGATAGCCATTATAATCATTTATATAACCATTGATCAATTGCTAATATACTCCAAGCCCAAAACTGATATGTCTTTGATGGGTGGACTTATCATTAGTTGGGCCTAACAAGAGTGTCCCTGGGTATGTATAAATACAAGGAGATTACTAGGGTTGAGGGATGGTGCACATAACATAACTAACACCACCAAAAGCTTACGGTTATCTCCTCCCCTATCCTTAATCGATTCTTCTCCAAGAATTAATCGATTCTTCTCCAAGAATCATTAGCCATTATAACTGCATACCCTAAAGGGAACTCAAACACAGTGACAATCATGTTGACCTCAACGCTTTCGGCATAGTAGCAGGTCTCACGAATCTTTCAAGTACACGTCTATGTTTTCCATTACATACTAACAAAATCGATCAACATATGATATCAGAGCTATGTTGCTCATAATCGATTTTGTTAGTTTTCCATTAGTTCTGGAATGTAAATCGGAAAATGGATTATTAAACCTGAATAATCAGAATGATAAGGCTTTCGGCTGGTAAATATTGACAGCCGTATCAGGCCGATGAAAAAAAATTGTTTCCGGATCGTTTTTTGGTCTCATAACATGACCGAGATCGATAATGGTCGTTTTTTATGAAATACATAAACTTGTGTTCAAAGATTATGATTCCAATTGATGGTTATTTTATTATGTTCTTGTGTTCTTAGAAATTTTTGGTTAATTCTTAGGAATACATAATTAAAACCGAAAATGTTAACTTGTTTTGCTTAGATTTTAGATTTGATTGTTATTAGCTATAATTTAGGATAAAATTAATTCCCTAAAATATGGGAACAACCTAACAAAATCCTAGTCAAACTTAAAAGATAGAATCGGTTCCACATAATCAGCTCATTCCAAAACTATAAGGGTTTTCGGACACATAAAGTTGTTTCCGACCTCATAATTAATTTCAGAAGCATAAGGGTTTTCCGACTCATAATGGAGTTTCCAAACATAAACTGTTTCAGAAGACACAAGGGTTTCCGGCTCAATAATGTTATTTCCGAACACAACGTATGTTTCCAAAACCATAAGGGTTTCCGACCTATAAGGGAGTTTCCGAATCTAAGGCTGTTTCCGGAGTCATAAGGGTTTCCGACCCATAAACTTGTTTCCAAACCAGGACTGTATTTCCGAGGCATTTACGCTATGTTCCCGAGTTTAACAAATGAAGGAAGAGAAGGGAAAGAGAATTAAGGAGGGAAAAGAAAGAGAGTGGAAAGAAAAGATTTAATTAATCAGTGTGTTCCCGAGTTTGAAGGAAATGGAGAGAAAAGTAAAGATTTTATGTTCAAAATAACATTTCCTTTCAAATCTCTCCAATTTGGAAGGATGAAAAATGAAGGAAATGAACCAAAATTTTCCTTCCATTTCCCTTCCTTTCTCGATTTAAAAAGACTCTGGAACATAATTTTTTCAAACATCCTTCCAAATCCTTTCTTTTCTTTCGTTAAATGAAACTCGGGAACACAGTGTTAGAGTTTTCGAACCCATTAGGTGTTTCGAAATCAAGAGGTTGTTTCTGAGCACTTAGTGTGTTTCCTACCCATGAGAGGGTTTACGTTGTCATAATAGTGTTTCCGACCATAAACTAGTATCTAGACCATGAGATTTTTTTCCGAACCACCATTACTGTTTCCGAACCTAAAAGATGTTTCCAAATTCAACTTTTCTCTGTTTTCCGAACTCAAGGTCGTTTCCGGGTCATTTGGTTTTACCGAATAAATCAGTTCTCGGCTTAGGTTCAAACTAGGTTCGCGAATCAAATAGTTCTCGGGTATCTTATGTATAACTATTCCGAGAACCATTATTTTTATTAGAACCTTCTAAAGTCTTTCGAGAACCTTACCATATTCGGAAAACCATTAATCTTCGAAACCCATTATTTTCTCACGGGAATCTTAAATAATTTAAAAGTTTTGACAAAACATAATGTATCAATTTTTCTCAAAACATTATTTCAAACGTTGCTTAACCCGCAATAACATTTTAAGTGTCACTTCTGCCCAAAAGTGATGTGTCACATTAGTTCGTTATCTAAGGTCTCGTTAAGCATTGTAGCTTGGTTCACATAATGTCCATAAAGTTTCACTTTTGCCCAAAGGTGATGTATAACAGATTATGTTAGTGAACTAGGTGTATTGCTATAAAACTTTGAAAGTCTCACTTCTACCCAAAGGTGATGTGTTACAATCATTGTTTGCAAACCTAATACTTAAATAAATAGTGTATAGCCAAAGCTAGAAGCATGTTATTTTAGTAGTCTTAATGTGGTGTTACAAGTTATCACAGCTTCATTAGAATAATGGTCTATTCAGTTCTGCCTGCCATGGATAATTACTTACCCCATAAATCACTATAAATTCTTCATTAACTTATTATCCTAATATTCTCATTTTATTCCACTCTCTGCTCCCAACTGCGGCATCACTCAACTAATTAGTGATAACTATACTGCCTGAAAAGAATCCCTCTTACTAACTTTGGCATTACTGGATTTCGATTATGCCTTGAGAGAGAATGCCCCTCCTCCACTTACTGCTTCTAGCACTGCTAATGATAAAATAGTGCATGAGAAGTGGGAGAGGTGCAATTGAATTTCTCTTTTGTTTATTAAGATATCTATCAGTTTGCCTATCAGGGGTTCCATTTCAAATTCTAATATCCCTAAAACTTATCTAGCTTCGGTGGAAGAACAATTCAACGGAACCTCAAAGGAAAACACTTCTACTCTCATTTTGAAACTCATGACAACTAAGTATGATGGAAAGAGCGGTATTCGTGAGCACGTTATGATGATGAACGACATGGCCAACAAACTTAAGGGATTAGACATGGAGATCAGTGACGGTTTCCTGGTGCATTTCATCATGACCTCGCTTCCTACGGCCTATAACGCTTTTAATATCAACTACTACACACAGAAGGATAAGTGGACTATACAGGAGTCGATCGCTATGTGCGTGCAAGAGGAGGAGCGGATGAAGCTAGAGAAACTGAAAGTTGCTTACCTGGTGACTGCTCCTTCGAAGAAAAGGAAGAGACAATCTAATAAGAATTAATCTTTTAAAACCCAGAGGAATGATGCAAGTATCTCATCTGGCCCTAAGAACTCCATTACTAAGAGCAAATTCTACTGCAAGTTCTGTAAGAATGAAGGACATAAGCAGAAGGACTGCTCTGCCTTTAAGGGGTGGCTAACTAAGAAAGGTAATCATCTGTTTATCATACTTGAGTCCTTTAACTTAAATGTTCTATCTAACTCTTGGTGGTTTGACTCTGGTTCTATGGTCCACGAGACCAATTCTGTTCAGGGATTCCGTACAATCCAGAAGCCTCATCCCATCCTAGATCCTTCTAACATCCTCAAACGGGTCAAAACACATAATATTCACATGACACATCATTCAATCATCAAAACCTGAGGTAAACATCCTAACAACTATCCTAGATCATTAACATAGCAAATACACAAGAATCCCCATGTTTAGATCATAAAAATCCATTTCAAGCTTGTATCTTTTGTTAAAAACCCATATAAATTCTTAGATCTTATTTAAAACTATTTTTCAAATGTTTTCAAAGGTAGAAACTCTTTAAATCCAGGTCTGGACCTTTAGGGTTCATAATAACAACTTAACAAGAGCTTAGGATGAATAACACACCTTAGATCTTGCTTGGAAATGATGATTTAAGCTTGGAAAGGGTAGATTTAGGGCAAAAACGGGTTTCAGAGGTTAAGGAAGGTGTGAGAGCACTTTGGGGTGAGTTAGGGTTGCACAAATGATGTTTAACAAGTCAATGGTGGTATTTATAGGTGTTTCCAATCGTGCCAGACATTCTGGGCGACTATATGCTGCATGAGGCGACTATGAACCATAGTCGCCCCCCCTGTAGGGCTGATTGGTTTTTTGACGCGTTATTCGCTAATTTAACACATTAATTTATATATCAACATAACGACAAGTTATATAATGATTGTAAAACACTTATTACTCGTTAACTAACATGTTTACGTTAATTCACCAACTTCCGGGACTCGAGACTCGCGTGTGTGTTTTACCGGTGATCCTTTGAATCACCAATCCCTAGACATATGTGTGTATCTGACTCCCGATAGTTCGCCGAATCATCAAATGGACTCCCGGTGGTTCCCGAATTGACTCAACTAGACTAGTTAAGTATGTTTTATGAATGTTTTGCTAAGGTAGACTTATAAGTTTGGTAAAGTTATTAACCTGAGTTTGCCGGGTGTCACACAATAACAAGATGTGTTTTAGATATGTTTTGGTACTTCAGACGACGATTATTTGTCAGATGCATTCTCAGGATAGGTTTCGCAAGATAATTTGTCCAACGAAATGTGTATTGTCTGAAAAATGTCATTTAATTTCATTTTCTATGCCGAAACCAGTGACGGGGCCATAATTTTTTTCCTATGATGTCATTTTTTTAGATACTTAGGTTTAAATAGCCCGGAGTCAAAATTTTCTTGGGTCGGGGCGTGTTACACAATAAAAAGAAATATTATTATAATAAAAGTAGAATGTCACTGAAAAAACACAAAATAAAAATAGAAAGTCATTTAGATATATATACATATATATAACACATTTTACAGTTTCTCTCTACGAGTTTGTATGTTCGGAAAATGATTCATAACGTCTTCAATTAAACTTTCGCAAAGAACTCTTTTCAATATAACAAATGCAAGCGTAACTCAAATAATCATAACCTTTCCGATTTCGCAAGTCCGTCTTCACATGTTTCATACGAGAAAACCATCTCTTAACACTTGCGATTCAAATTTAATGACCAAAGTTTAATATTTAAAAGTAATTAACTAATTGAGCTTAGTTTTTAACCTTTAAATTTGTTTGTTATGTAAAACGTTAAGAAAAATAACAAGCAATGGTGATGCTCGTAAAAATCAATGGTGTCATTCATGTTTTTACTATTAGACGATACATATAATACTTAAATTTGAATGGTGGCAGACAACAGTACCATAGTCAAGTATGCGGCTACGTCAATGAAAACGGCCCAGATTTATTGTAGTGTTGCATGGATGCAAATTAACAAAACAACTACTTATCAACTATTACATTTCTCTTTTTAATTTTGTTGTCATACTAATTATATTTTTTTTCCAAAACATGTAGATGTGGCTGATTTAACCAATGGATACTTGGATACAATTGTTGATTGCATACCAAGCATGAAAGGCATACGCTTAAAGGACATGCCATCATTCATACGAAGCACAAATCCAGACGAACTCATGGTAAATTTTTGTATCCGAGAAGCAGCAAGAGCCAAAAAAGCTAAGGCAATAATACTCAACACCTTCGAAGACCTAGAACGAGATGTTTTAAATGAGCTATCTTCCATTTATCCTTCAGTTTTCTCAATTGGACCACTACACACCATTGCAAACAGTGTGGTGGAAAAGGATCTAAAGTTATTGGGTTCAAGCTTGTGGAAGGAAGACATAGAATGCATGGAATGGCTTGGCACAAAAGAAGCAAATTCAGTTATTTACGTAAACTTTGGAAGCATAACAGTGATGACTTCCGAGCAACTAGTTGAGTTTTCTTGGGGGCTTGCAAACAGTAACCAAACCTTCTTATGGGTTATCCGACCAGACCTGGTGTCTGGAGACTCCGCGATGTTGCCACCCGAGTTCCTTGAAGCGACCAACGAGAGAGGTTTGTTGACAAGTTGGTGCCCTCAACAAAAAGTTGTAAATCACCCATCAATTGGAGGGTTTTTGACACATAGTGGGTGGAACTCGACACTAGAGAGTATATCAAGTGGGGTTCCGATGATTTGTTGGCCGTTCTTTGCGGAACAACAGACTAATTGTTGGTATTGTTGTAATCAATGGGGCATTGGAATGGAGATCGATAGTGATGTCCATAGAAAACAGGTTGAAAAGCTTGTGAGGAGCTTAATGGTGGAAGAGAAAGGCAAAGAGATGAGAAAGATGGCTATGATTTGGAAGAAAAGGGCAGAATCCTCATTATCTTTGTTGAACATAGACAACCTTATTAACCAAGTGCTACTTTAGTCTTAGGGATCAAGTCATTGGAGGAAAATGGGCGAATCATGTTAATCTAACTTGCATGTAACACTTTTTAATATAACTTGCATTTAGTTTTTAATATGATTTTAAGTTACTATGATCTCTTGGTCTAGTGGTTTGGTGTCCCTCCTTATAAATGTAAGGTTGTGGGTTTAAATTCTTACAAATGCAAGGTAAGGTGAAATTAAGGTGTGATAAAATTTGCAGTTAAAAAAAATATGATTTTAAGGCTGTGTGTAATGCATTATCTGTTTTAAATGCCACATTAAAATGTGAGTGTTACATCATTATGACGTAAGCATAAACTTTCACTCACTTTTTAACCTTTCAATGTAACTAGTGGTAATCGAGGCAGCGTGTTGCGCCTAAGTTAAACCAGTATCTAATTTTGTGTATGTAACGCACAATAGTGGAAGGACGATGCAATTTCTTTTAGTATTTCGACAGCCTTTCTTTTAATTTTCCAATGTCTGTTACTGGTGTATAAGTTGCAAGAATATTGGCTTTCGGATCTGATATAGCGAACCAATAATTAACGGAGTTGAATAGTAACTTCCCAGCCTTGAATAGTTACTTGACGGAGTTGGATAGTAGTTGACAGAGTTGAGTTGAGTAGTAACATGACATAATTGAGTAGTACCCTAACGGAGTTGAGTAAAGAAAATTAAAAAACAGAGTTAAATAGTAACTTAACGGACGAAAAAACGGAGTTGCGGGAAAAATAAATTAAAAGAACAGAGTAAATAGCAACTTGACGGAGTTCAATAGTAATGCCGTTAAGCTAACGGAGTTGAATAGTAGCCTAACGGAGTTGAGTAGTAACCTAACGGCATTGAGTGGAGTTGAATAGTAACTTGACGGCCTTGAATAGTAAATTGACGGAGTTGGATAGTAATTGACAGAGTTGAGTTGACTTGAGTTGTACCTTGACGGAATTGAGTAGTAGCCTAGCAGAGTTGAGTAAAGAAAATTAAAAAAAAACATAGCTAAATAGTAACTTAACAGAGAAAAAAACGGAGTTGCGGAAAAAAATTTTAAAAAACCAGAGTAAATAGTAACTTGCCGGAGTTAAATACTTAACGCAGTTGAATAGTAATTCCGTTAAGCTAATGGAGTTGAACAGTAGCCTAACGGAGTTGAGTAGTAACCTAACGGCGTTGAGTGGAGTTGAGTAGTAACTTGACGGCCTTGAATAGTAACTTTACGGAGTTGGATAGTAGTTGACGGAGTTGAGTTGAGTAGTAACATGACGGAATTGAGTGGTAGCCTAACAGAGTTGAGTGAAGAAAATTAAAAAAAATAGAGTTAAATAGTAACTTAACGGAGGAAAAAACCGGATTTAGGGAAAAAAAAATAAAAAAAACAGAGTAAATAGTAACTTGACGAAGTTCAATAGTAACCTAACGGAATTGAATAGTAACTCCGTTAATACTATTCATGAGAGTTTGAAAACTAATATAGAGGTAATGGTTTTACGGTATTTCACAAATTAAAATAATGTTTAAAAATATATTAAAAGATTAGAAGAGAAAAATGGTGGTGATTTGTTGGCTTCTTATTTGTTGAAACAAGAAAAGGAAGTGAGTTTGGTGCATCTCCCCCACCTCACCAGCGTGATGCAGTTCATGTCGGTCTTAAACTCTTAATCACTCCCCCTTTGGGGCGGTGTTTCACGCCCTAAGCCCTTGTCATCTTGGCATATGGCAGGGACGTTACCCATACACTTTGCCTGTGTTGATCAGTTCTGTAAGTATGTAATGGAAAACATGAACATGTACCTGATAGATGCATGAGACCTGTTACTGATGTAGCAAGAGACTTGAGGTCGACATACTTGTCAGTGGATTCGGGTTCCCTTTAGTGTGTACAGTAATGATGGCTAATGATCATAAGATGATCGTATGAGAGGGAGAGGTATGTGACGGCTTTAAGGTTATGGTGTTATGTCATTATGTCTCAAACCTTAACCTCTAATAATCCCTCTATTTATATACACACAGGGGACACCCTAATAAGGCCCATCTAATGATAGTCCGTCCATCAAAGACATATCTGCTATTGGGCTTAGGATAATAATTGATCATCATTATATATAAATGATTATAATGGCTATAGAGATAAATATACTAACATAATGTATATTTACTCCAACATTCTCCCACTTAGCCGAGTAATCATTTATTATGAGTATTACGTAAGTCTGCAGAGATTAATACTCATTTAGTTCTAAACCCAAAATGTAGCAGAGAAATACAGCCGTTAAGTCTTTATTCGACTTAGGACCCCCATTAATCATACTACACTCAAATTTAGAACTTAACATTAGGATCAATTAACGTTATGCCCTTAGTTGATTTGTTGTATTATTGTCTTTATGCCATTATGCTAGCTTAGCATACTAATAGACAAACAAATCATAATGATGAAAATTAATCATTAGTCATTAGTCATAAGTCATTCATAGTACGATATGCAGTTGTACATGGTCATTAGTAATACCCTTTTCTCTTAGCTGGCATGTTAGTGAGACTTATGGGTGATAGACCTTTAGTTATTGGATCCATAAGCATATCATGAATGCATTCGATACAAAATTCTGATTTCCTCTATTTGTTCTTAATCATAAGCGAACAATAATTTCGTATCGAACTCTAATGCAGCTCCTCTCAAACTGTTATTGTTCGAGAAATTAGGGCAGCTGACTTTATCACAGTAAGTCTTCAACTTAGTATTTAAGTGGAGTTAATAAGTTATGAGTCAACTGACAAATTTACCAACAACATTTAATGACCATTCTGTTGTGATCAGCAACACATTATGTCATGATAACTTAGGTTGTTGTTACAGTTCCTTATGACTCCTCCATAAGATAGTTATGTCTGCTGACATTATGATATACCCCAAAATTGGCGTTTTATATCATAAGGGTAGCCAATTGCTTTAAGTTCTCACTTCTTCTTTAGATTATAGTCTCTTGTTTCTTAAAGATATTGTAATGTTCCATTAGATGCTTTTCATCAATCTAGACAAGTCTAGCATCAAGCAATGCGAACAATATCATAAACAAGCATAGACTTAAATTTACATTAGTCTTCTAATTAATGAAGCGTAAGATAATAATCTCATTAATCCCATTATCCTCTAAAAGAGAGCAATGTTGTATGTTACATACTTAAGGACCCGCTTAGAGTAAAACTTATGGGATGAAACTAATATCCCGTAGGGTCTATCTCGGTATATTTTGATTCTTATCACGTAAGAAGAATCCTCAATATTCATCATGTCAAAATTATGCATGAACAATGCTTTGAATTAGGTAACATATACTTGTCAAGAGAAACGTCATCTATATAAGGACAAGTTTTCATTAGTTGCTCCTACTCATTTTGAGGTAGGTTCTTTAATCCACTTAGTTCTTATGAAGAGTAATTTCATTATGATTCCAACACATTTTATGCTTGCATCAACCCATACATGGATATGATTGACTTACAGACCAAGTGTTCTTAACCTTTAAAACTTTCAGGTTGCTTAATGAACATGTAGGTCATCGTTATGGAAAGTTATCTTAATGTCCATCTAATGTGGCTCTTAGTTTTTTATGAGCTACTAGGA
This sequence comes from Ambrosia artemisiifolia, assembly GCA_032199755.1. Taxonomy (NCBI): domain Eukaryota; kingdom Viridiplantae; phylum Streptophyta; class Magnoliopsida; order Asterales; family Asteraceae; genus Ambrosia; species Ambrosia artemisiifolia. The sequence continues at coordinate 13,952,016 of CM063521.1, forward strand.
CGGTAATGATCCTCAAAGAAATCTCTTGAAACATAAATAAGAAGATTCTTTGATAATCTAATCCCTTCTTGAGTATAATCTTTTACAATCAATCTTATCTTACAACGTTCCCATTCGGATCTGGTTTAATTATTAATACCTTTAGGTTATTCAACCAAATCCCAAACGTTATTCTAATGAAGATTGATTGATACTAATGATTTAATTAGAAGAGGTAGGATCAGTAAACTTTCCAAACATCCATTTTGTATTAGCCAGGCAGGTTACATAATCATCAAATTTAATGGGCTTTTAGACCCAGATGACCTCCTGAGTTGAACATTGGGTTTATTATGATACAAACTTAACTTTAGTTAGGTGTTTTTATTTTCAAGTATATAATGAGCAACATTAGTTTCTAAGTGTGTAAGAGTTGGTGCAGTAAGGTGTACAAGAGGAATAATCGAAGTTAAATTCGGAGTTAACTTAATGAGTCTCGAATTTTAATGAGTCTCTCCCCCGCATCTTGTACTTCCGAAAAAAAAGTCATAATAAGGACTTTTACTACTCCCACTTACCTTAGAGATCTTAATGAATTCAGCATGCGTAAGATCTAACATTTAGAAGATCCATAGATTTTAATAGAGAAGACAACCTAATGATGTTTATTGTCGTTTCTCTTGATGAGGATTACTTTAGTAAGAAATCTAAGTTCGCCCATATTTAAGCATCCACAAAACTTTGTTAGGAATACGTTAAGTGCTAAGGAGACAAGTTGTGATAGAGCGTTGTCCAGTTCCAGTGCAAGAGGTGTAATTTGTGGATAGATCAAATTGTCATTCCCCCCCACCTATGTAACTTTTGTAAGTCATAAGTAGGACATCTTATGCTCCCACTAATCTTTTAGGTCTCTTAGTACCTCCACATAATAAGTTTTAACGATGCGTGTGAACGAGAATATTTCATATATTTTGTACTTGATTTCCCTTATCGTCCAGATTTCATAAGAAATTTTAAGAAAATACTTAGAGGGAATCTTATTAAGTATATATATGAATTGATTTCTTTAATACTTTTGGTCTGTAGGAAACGGAATAGATACAATTAGATATTTATCTAAGCTCCACTGATGTCAATTAGTTATGACTTATGATGGAAGCCCATTTATTCCTTTCGCCATTTAATGTTAAGGGCGTTTAACACATGCTTTAAAGTCACTGAGAATGAGATTTGATAGCCAAGCATCCTTTAGTGACCTTGTCATGATTTCTCATGAAATTTTGGTCTTAGTGGATGAATTGCATGGGTCTCATTTTCCTTTGTTAAATACTCATTTTCATGATAACAAAGGTGTGAAAACGTTATTTGATCGTCTAGTTTTATTTTATAAGGTTTCTATTCAGATAATGACAACAAACAATATGAGAGTTTAACTTAATAGTGGCTTTGGGTTGGTCATTAAAACCTTGTAACTGTTAAAATTGTAGCTTTTAATATTGATACTAAATTCTGAGTAATCTCAAGAATATCGTAAGGTATCGTAAAGCTTCAATACTAAGATCAGTTATTAATGGTTAATAGACCCTTAATTTTGCCACTAACTCTCATCTTAAGTATTTGTTGAATTCTGGTAAGGAAACGTATAAAACTAGACTCAACTATCATGTGTTAATTGGAATTCATTAGCATTTGTGGAGTCAAATATCCTTAATTAGGCACTACATACCTTAGCCAGCTGTTCTCCTTACTTATAGATAATCTCATTTCTTATGCCTATTCTTAATGGCACAGTTTTGCTTAGTAAGACTTTCCCTTTGGAGAAACTTATAGCTAGAAGTAGTACTTGTATTTTGTTTCCAGACCTTAGAATTAACCTCTCTATGGTAATTATTCTTCCTCTTTTAGGTTTAATGGTAGTAAGGTGAATAACATCAACTTTTCTAGTTTAATGCGTTCCTTTTCCTGTACGTAATTAGCTATCAACACACTCATTTTACTTTGATATTCTGAGTGTTATAGTTGATTCATAATGCATCTAATCGTATTGATGGAAAAAGTCATAATGCACTAGAAACTTTATTTGATTTCCATGTACAACCCTTTAGCTTTATGGGTCAAGTTAATCAATGTTAAGATGCATTCACAGATGCCATTTAACCATAACGTTAGATTTATTTATTTCATGCTTCTTAGGAATTCGTTATATTCTTTCATTCCGTAGATAATGCATTAGTCTTAGGAATTTCAGAATCTTTAATAGCTCACCTTATAGGAATCAGTAAAAGGAGTTCTTAATTACCATAAGAGACATTTTATTCCACTTCTTATGCTCATATGTTATTCTGTAATACTTTATCAGACAGAGCGTAGGAATGTCATGTCTTAAGAGGTAACTTAATAAGAACAGAATTTAAGCAAACTCTTCTTAGTTTTTTTTTTTTTAATAATTAGAGTGGATTACTTAGTTGAGATAGTAATTTATAGAAGAATGTGAGATTAGTTTCGAGTTATGGGTATTGATGTAAGGCAGACTTAAAGTTATGATCATTATATTAATGAAGGATCATTAATTGTGAGGATCAATTTTGTAATGAAGACGTAATAACATTCATAACACTAACATAAGCTACTTAAATAACATGCTCTAGCTTTGGCTATACGCTGTTCACTTAAGTATTAAATTGCCGACAGTGAATGTAACCAATCACCTTTGGGCAGAAGTGAGACATTCAAAGTCCTAATGCAATACGCTCAGTTCACTAACATAATCTGTTACACATCACCTTTGGGCAGAAGTGAAACCTTATGGCATTTATGTGAACGAGCTACAATGCTTAACGAGATCTATATAACCACCTAATGTGACACATCACCTTTGGGCAGAAGTGACACCTCAAATGTTATTGCAAGTTAAGCAAGGTCTAAGTAATGATAAAACTGATACGTTAGGTTTCATCAAAAAATTTGGCCCCCCTTGATTTTATAGATGTTTCCGTATTAATGGGTTCGCATTTGCTGAAAAATAAGTGCGTTTTCGCTAATGGCATAATGGTTCGTAAATAACTTAATGCTCGAAAGCAGAAAACTTTGGTCAAACACTCTTTATGGTCGAACTTAGACTAATGAGGTCGAACTCAGGCTAATGAGGTCGAACTCAGGCTAATGAGGTCGAACTCAGGCTAATGAGGTCGAACTCAGGCTAATGAGGTCGAACTCAGGCTAATGAGGTCGAACTCAGCTAATGAGGTCGAACTCAGGCTAATGAGGTCGAACTCAGGCTAATGAGGTCGAACTCAGGCTAATGAGGTCGAACTCAGCTAATGAGGTCGAACTCAGCTAATGAGGTCGAACTCAGCTAATGAGGTCGAACTCAGCTAATGAGGTCGAACTCAGGCTAATGAGGTCGAACTCAGCTAATGAGGTCGAACTCAGCTAATGAGGTCGAACTCAGGCTAATGAGGTCGAACTCAGGCTAATGAGGTCGAACTCCCTTTATGAGGTCGAACTCTTTTAATGAGGTCGAACTCTCTTGATGAGGTCGAACTCTCGGTTCCTTTGTGAGCAAGTTTCTGTTGAGCTATTTGTGGAACCGATTACATCTCTAATTTTTTTATTAAGATTCTTTTAATCCGGAAACAAGTTATGGGTTAGGAAACCCTTATTTGTTTATTAATCCGGAAATCTTATCATTAAATTTTAAAATTTGATTAGTAAAATTATGGATTATCGTTAAAGTTGTTTCCTTATTTTAAGGGATAATCTTAAGGTTGTTACATCCCTTGATTTTAGGAAACAACAAATCAATCCTAAAACTAACCAAAACATAAGGAATTTTCGGTTTTCTTACTATGTTCTTGAAGAACATAAACCGAAAATAAGAACATAAAAGAAACATAAAAAAACATAACATAATCAAATGCCCGGAATCATAAATCTTCGGACAGAACATTAATACGATTCATGAATCAAGTCATGTTTAATCTCGATTTCATTATGAGATCAAAACATGATTTGAATTTTTTTTTTAATCAGCCGATCATGGCTGATGACATTAGCCGAAAAACCTTATTAATTTTGGGAGAAGACATGAAACCCGAAGCCATTATTTATTCAGGTATTAAGATTGTTTTCCGATTTAGATTCCTGGACTAATGGAAAACTGACAGAACTGATATGAGCAACATCGCTCTGATACCACATGTTGATCAGTTCTGTAAGTATGTAATGGAAAACATGAACATGTACCTGATAGATCCATGAGACCTGTTACTGATGTAGAAAGAGACTTGAGGTTGACATACTTGTCAGTGGATTCGGGTTCCCTTTAGTGTGTACAGTAATGATGGCTAATGATCATAAGATGATCGTATGAGAGGGAGAGGTATGTGACGGCTTTAAGGTTATGGTGTTGTGTCATTATGTCTCAAACCTTAACCTCTAATAATTCCTCTATTTATATACACACAGGGGACACCCTAATAAGGCCCATCTAATGACAGTCCGTCCATCAAAGACATATCTGCTATTGGGCTTAGGATAATAATTGATCATCATTATATATAAATGATTATAATGGCTATAGAGATAAATATACTAACATAATGTATATTTACTCCAACAGCCTGAACATTTTGTATGACCGTATGACCATGACTTTACAATCGAGTTTTTTTTCCTATTGTGGTGTTGGTGAAAAAATTATTTATTGAAATGGTGTTGTTGGAAAAATTATTTAGTTAATTGATTTTAAATAATGTAGCAGGTTGGTTAAACGTTAATGATATGCGCACAATCATAAATAATATTTGTATAAAAACGAACCCACATTTAAACGGTTTTCTTGAAATTTATTTGAAATAAACTGAATTTAGTTTATTTTGGTTTTCACGAAAAATCGGGCCCAAAACGAACAAACGAAGCGAATTTAATTGAAAAACAAAGATCTTGTTGATCCGAAGGCGAGAGAGACCCCATGTCTCGCTATGCCTCATCCACAAAATGGGAAAAATATTTTTTGAAGATATGAGATTCAGTGGGGCCCACAAAGTGGACCACAACCCATGCCTCAGGTACCATGCCTCGTGCCTGGAAATGTGTTCTAGGCACGGGCAATGCCTCGAGTCCAGCTTCTATAAATAGGCTCATCTAGCTTCTTTTCTCACCTTCTACAACACACTCTACTTCTACCACTTTTTTCAAGCCTTGTAATCTTTAAGATTTAATATTCATCGATCTTGTGATGATTTATATAGGTTTATTAAAATCCATCTTTAAATTTATGAGTGGCTAAAGTTTTTGTTGTGCTTGGGGATTCAACCCCTTTAATGAAGAATTAACTAATTAAAAAGGGGTATGTATGTGTTGAATAACTTCAAGTAAAAAAAAAATACCATATTGAAGACGTGTGTTTTTCAAATTCTTAAAATCTTATTTTGTTATATTTTTAACTAGATTTATACCCCGAGAGTATCCCGGATTTGAGAAATATAATATGACATATCAATTTTACATACGACATAGACCGATGCGCTTTACAGTTACATGTAGGAAAGCCTCGGGTAGCACCTAACCTAAAACAATTAATAATGTATCTCCAATGTTAACGTCTAACATTAAACAATGTATAAATCTAATATTAAAACCTAACATAAAACAATGTACAACTCCAATGCTAACACCTGTTGTAAATAGAATTCATATTTACTGGTTTGAACATAATTAATGACTTGCCTATACATGATTAATGAATAACCTGAACACTTTGTGTTTATTTTCCTCTATGAACAAAACCCGACAAAAAATAGTCGGTTTTTTTCTTTGTTATTTATATAACACTATGGTACTCGTTAGAAAAATAATAGAACGCTTGTTAATTTGGTCGTTTTTTTTCTCCGTTTTCTGTTTGGCACTATGGTACTCGTTGGAAAGATAATAAAATGCTCGTTAATGATTATCACGATTATGCTAAACCTCCAAAGTCTTCACGATTAGCATAATCGTGATAATCATTAATCAGCCAAACATCGCTGGCTGATTATTAAAATTGGGCTAGTCAACTTTACACACAATTGTTCATATATAATGCTTTCATCAGATTGCATTTCAAGATCCAACTGAACTGATCAAAATGATCAATACATATGTATATGCGCCATAGTCCTATCATCTATGTAATCTGAACGAAGCTCTCTTCCTCTCTCCACAGCTTTGTCACAATCTTTGATGCATTCAGCATACTGCAAATCCCCAGTTACAACCTATTATATCAGTGTATAATATAACTACAAAGCCAAACAAATGATAAAGTGAAGACATCAAGCCTGTAACCTTGAAGACAACTTTCAAAACTATTAGACCTTGAATGACCCGTTTCAAAAAAATTCAACCCTGAATGACCCGTTTCATGTTTTTTCAAACATACTCGACCCTGAACGACCCGTGTCAAGCATATACGACCCCGAATGACCCGTTCATATACGACCCCGAATGACCCGTTTCAAATATTTGCGACCGTGACTGACCCGTTCTCACATCAACTAAATGATCAAATTAGACAACAGGTACTAAGAAAAATGTGAATAATACCAATATATCGGCGAAGCACCACGACCATAGTAATGCGAAGTACACACGTTTTGACCAATGACCTGTTATGTAGAACAGACATGAGCAGTACACCTCTTGTGGTCCACCGCGACGAAGCTTGAGAAGCCATTGCATACACATAAAATGGAAATGGGTCTTTCTCGGCTCACAAATGTCAACTATAGGCGACAACTGCATTTCTTCCCAGCCGCCATTTGTGGCGACAATGTTGGCGAAGAACCATTCTACGAATAAAAACAAACCTGTTTCAGGCATAAACTTTTAAACATGCTAATCAAACTTGTAAGCATACATAGGTAATCCAGATCCACAATATAAAACTTGTCTTACTTACGATTGGTTAGCGCCTCTGAAACTTTATACACCACGCTAACAATGGACTAAAACATGATAATCTCTATATTCATGCTAAGGCAGCGGCTTCTCCAAACAAATAAAATGCATCTTGTTATACATTTTGTGTGAATTATGAATACGTCTTGAATCCAGCATAATCTGTGGATGAGTAAGTCTCAAAAAAATTCATCACATTATCCACCAACAAATGTACATAAACTCCATTGAAACGAATTGATCTAAAAGCGTTATTGTATAACATAGGTGATTTGCTATGCCCAACTGGCTTCCCGATAATACCAAATACTTTTATATCTAGCAAAAACACAACAAACAATCATAAACTTATTTTGGATTGTCAAAATGTATCTCAAAAGTTGGTGTTTCTATATCAACTTCTGTCTTCAAACTAATCAATTAAAGTTTTAGCAATTAACTAACTGAGTTAATACCAAAAATTAAACCGCTACCTCAATTTGCCAAGCAGGAATCATTCCTGCTTTGCGCACATAAGAGAAAATCCCACCGACTTCAATAACCGGTCCAGCATCCCCAATCGGCTTCAACTTATACTCCTTCCTAGTCGTATGATTAACCAAACGACTCTCCTCATAGCTGAGAGTAATTTATTTGCAGTGAAATCCTCAATTCTTGTTGAGATGCAATCAATTACATATCTTTAAGACACAACTTTCATCTTTTTTCCTATGTTTAAAACACGACATTAGGCATTTTCTATCAAACAAACCTAAAAACCAAGTTATTGGCCTAATGTTGGAAATTTCTAAGTTGTGAATGGAAATTAATACAATAAATTATTAATAAAACTCTTCAATGTATGGTGATTAACTCTTTAGTAGAGGTTTCTCATTTTCACTTAATTAGTTTTTATTAGAGTTTAAGTCTCTAATTAATTATATAATTAAGTGAGGCTCTTCATCACCCATTGGTTTTGTATATGTGGTAAGCTTTGTGCCTAGTTTGAGGGTAAGAAAAACATACAAGAAAATATATGATATAATTTTGAAGAGTTCTAAAAGAAGAAGTGATTACTTGAAGATCCAATAATCATTTTGAAAACCCATATGTTGGGTAACTACATAGAATGGAACACTCTTACACACACATACGCAGAGTACAAATACAGAAGTAAATCGAAGTCTGGTTATCTTTCAGGCAAGTGTGCAAGTCCGGCAGTGCACCACCACTGTTAAGAACCGGTGTACCCTGGGAACAGACCGCAAATCTGTTTAAGGGAATTGTGTCAAACACAAGCCCGGTTCACTTCTATGATTTTGTTTTCTTTTTATATTTTGCTGCAGCAAGTATAGAGATTCTGATGCATGTGAGCTTCATGTAAGAAAGACGTGCGGCGATTACTATGTAAGTTTTCTAACAAACTTAAACAGATTAGTAAACAAACTTTCGTGTCCTTCCTAAGTAATTTGGGTTCGCGAAAGTTTGTAAGTGTTTTCTTTTGGTACATCGAATAGGATTACATTCATGATGAGAATGCAATCTTTAATCCGAAAGATTGTTTGACAAACCGAATTTTTTATTTAATTTTCGGATTCATGGGTTTTGAGTTATGTTTAGATAAACCGGACTATGAAACATTTCTAATATGTGTTTAAACATTTTTTTTAATTTCTAATGATAGTATTAGAAAAGACATATTAGTTGAAAACCCATGTAAACTTGGTTGATCATGTTTTCTTTCTAGTAAGCGTATTAGAAAGATAATTTCAAAGTATTTGAAATGAAACATTTCTAATAAGAGTATTGGAAATTAAAAGGTTCCGAAATATATGGTTTTGAAACATGTATTTCTAACAAGCGTGTTAGAATCGACGACGTTGAAAGAATAACGTGTCATGAAACATTTCTAATAAGCGTATTAGAAATTATTATTTACAAAATCATAAGTTTAATTTGTAAACTTATATATTGATTTCTCTAACGGGCGTGTTAGAGCTTGATGATTTTCTAAAGACAAAATAAGGTGCTTATATTTTCTAACAAGTGTGTTAAAAAAGATTATTGTACAAAATACACAAACGTGTTGGAAATTTTTATTTTGGAAATTTTTGTGAAAATAAAAAAGTTATAAACTTATTTTGTTTTGTTGAAGGTTTTAGTAAGAATACTAATTAAAACTTCAAAGTTGAAACTTAAAAATAATAAGAATACCATTAAGTTGGGTCAAATATTCTTAAAGGTTTTAATGGGGTGTTTCAACTCATGGGTTTACGGAGAATTGGGCGTTTCAACCTTTTCCAACATTAAATCAGTTTGGTTAAATTTGACGGTTTCTAACGAGTGAGTTTGAAACGGGTATATTTTGGAAAATCCAAAGTTAATACCATTTATGTAAATGGTTTAATTTTCTAACGAGGGTGTTAGAAACGGTTTATTTTATATAAACCAACAAGGTCTAAAACGATTGTCATAATCGTGTATTTCTAACAAGTAGGTTAGAAACGGTTGAGAATATAAACCAATGACCTTTAAAATGATTTTGGTAATCGTTTATTTCTAACGGGTGTGTTAGAAAAAGGTTTATTTGATATAACCAAACTCTATATGATGAAGCGTGTAATCGTTTGCATTCTAACAAGTATGTTAAAAATGGTTAATTTTGAAACCGTATATGTTTATACGGTGTATAGTTTCTAATGAACGAATTAGAAACGGTTAATCATGAAAACCATATACTCTAACAAGTGAGTTAGGAATGGTTTAAATAATAAAACTATATTAGAGTTTATGGTTTTGATTTGTAATCAAAACATAAATATGTATAGTTTATGGAAAATACTTGTATGAGAAGTATGATGACTTTAACCATATAATAGTCTAGTGTAAAACAACTTGATGTTGTTTTGGACATATTTACTTGTTCGACTACTTGAAAGTAGTTAAGTATAAACAACTTTGTTGTTTTGAACAGTGTATTGAGGGAGTACCTCGAAACATGCCACGAGACGATATAATTGCTATTATTTCGTCAAACGATAAAGTGTTGAAGAGAATAACACTTTGAGATTTGATATTTATATATCCTTATATGAATCCGTTTAAATATATATGTAATATGTTATATATATTTTGGATTATATTGAAATTATAATTTGGTAAATTATAATTATTAATTGGAACCTTAATGTGGTGAATAAAGAGTAAACTCTTGGGTAGAGTTTCATGTTTTCTAATTAAAGTTTTTAAGTCACTTTATTAGAGCTTTTATGTCAATTTATTAGAGCCTTTATTTATAAAATTAAGTCTCTAATTAAGTGACTAATAAAAAAAAACTCTTCATCCATCCCAATTGAGATAATCATGATCAGCGTGGCAAGTGTATTGAAGTTAATGCATGAAAACGAGATATGTCATCTAATGTTGAGAGCATTTACATAGAAATGCACAAATGCAGTTTTGATGACTATAACATATGATAGAAATATATGTTATTATTCATAAGTCTTTGATAAATATTGCGAGATTTATTATAAAAGACTAAGAATAGTGATGGACGTGTAGAGTTTCTACAAACCATCAATGTTGGTTGAACTATATGGAGGATTCGTGATATATTTTGGGAGAGTCACCCAATAAATAGGTTCAGCAAAATATATACATATCACTTAGGGATATGTGGAAGTCATGTCGTTGAGTGTCAATCTAATTGACTTGTTGATGATGAATATCTTCATCAAAGTGACTTATGTTAAGACGTATGTTTAAGTCCTAAAGAGTCAATGGTGAAGCCTTGGAGATTAAAGGCAAACGAGTCTTGATCCTAATGGATGGAATTAATTATGGTTTTGAAGCATTCTTTAAACCAAGGTTTTGGAATGGTAAACAAAATCTCATTTTGTGTCTAAACTAAGACGTGAATGTTTGAAAGAGATAGTGAGTTATCTCTTAAGGCTGTGAGGAATTAGAATGAGGCATCTTCTGTTCACATGCTAAGTATTCGTAGTCTAAAGCATGCTAGACTAATACTTGTTAATTTAGATGCTCCACGGAGAATAAATTAACTTTGAACATTCAAACATATGTGACGACATAAGAATGAATTTTGTAAAAGCAAATATATAATTCATTAAAAAGGATGACTCGAAAGGACTGAATAAATAGTTCATTGGTTATGATACTATTTAGCTGAATATGAGGAGAACTCATATAGCTAAGAAAACGGTTCGTGTGGAAAATATGGGTTGAGTAATATAATGGATGACCTCAATAACACAAAGATATAGATAGTCGCTATCTTATCACGGGTGTCTAATGTCATCATGAGTGATATTACTCAAACTAAATCAAAGTGCAAGCAATGTAGGGGGAAGAGCCATTTAAGAAACAATCCGTAGGGATGTAAAAATGGTACTTGAGAAGTTTTCAAACTACATATGAAAGGAAAAACTTTCATCACTCCATTTGGTAGTTATCCAATAACACTTAAGTGTGGAGGTGACTTGCATTTGAAAATAGAAGGTTTGATATGAACGGATGTGATTTTGGGAAGTACAAATCACACGAACCTAGAACAGACTTGTTATAAGTCAGTCCTATTATGCGGACAAAATTCTTGAGAAGTTCAATGGAAATGACTCTAATGTGGCTAGAACTTTCATTGACACGAGTCAACGTCTAGCTAAGAATCGAGGTGAGACTGTTAACCAATTAGAGTACTCAAGAATTATTGGCAGCCTGATGTGTCTGATGAGTTGTATCAAACCAGACTTAGCAAGCAAGCTAAGTAGATACACGAGCAACCTAAGTTCAATTCATTGGAATTACGTGACACAGGTGCTTTGGTAATTAGGATACATACGAGACTACGGGCTGCAATATTAAAGATATCCAGCAGTTGTTGAAGGTTACTATGATGCGAATTGGATATCTGACACGAATGATTCCAAGGCAACGAGTGGGTATTTGTTCACACTTGGAGGTGTTGCGATAACATGGAAATCATCTAAGCAAATGGTTATTGCTAGATCCATGATGGAATCAAAATTCATCGCTTTAGAGGATGAATAGGCAAAATGGCTACGTCAATTTGTTAAGGATATACCTAGGTGGCCGAAGCCGGCATTGGCCTAATGCATACGCTGTGATAGTCAATTGGTAATTGGCAGAGCTCATATCACAATGTGTATCATTAAGAACAGGTATATAAGACGTAGGCATAATACGGTACGACAACTAATCTCTACAGGAGTTATCACTGTTGACTACGTGAAGTCAAAGGATAACATCGCGGATCCGCTAACAAAAGGCTTAAGCAGAGAGTTAGTTCAGAGGTCGTCAATGGGAATGGGACTAAAGCCCATGAAAGGCTAAGTTTATACGAAGGAAACCTAACTCAGCTGACTGGAGATCCCAAGATCTGAGTTCAATAGGACAACCTAATTGTATGAACTAGCGAAGGTCACTGTGGGGGAGAGTTGGTGGAAACCCCAAGTTTTGAAAAAGGGAGCTTACTATAAATTTAATAAGCTTCCTAGTCCATTCCTAAAAAGTGACAAGGTTAAGGTTAAACTTATGGCTTTTAATGATTTGACTGAGGTAACCAGTCCCAGTAGATCACCTATGTGAGAGAGAAGTGGGGTCGCTTCGAAGGGTATTGTTGGGGCACAAAACCTAAGAGCTCTCGCAGAACCAGGCACGTGTCCATGACCACAACGGACACAACTATGAGGACTTGACGTTGTCAGGGAGAGTCTTGTGTGAAGCGTATTGTCGTCTACACAAACGGCGGACGAGTTCAAAGACATCGCGTTCTACTCAGAGCCAGTGGGCTAAGTGCGTTTCATAAGCGAAGGTTCAAAGGGTCACACCTACCTATCGTATGCAAAACTCAACTGTTGAAATTTAATCAGAATGAGGTTGCTTCTGAGAATGACTCCCATTCATGTGGGAGTTTGTTGGAAATTGTGTGTGTTTTGATAAATCTCCATTCATGTGGGGGATTGTTGGAAATTTCTAAGTTGTGAATGGAAATTAATACAATAAATTATTAATAAAACTCTTCAATGTATGGTGATTAACTCTTTAGTAGAGGTTTCTCATTTTCACTTAATTAGTTTTTATTAGAGTTTAAGTCTCTAATTAATTATATAATTAAGTGAGGCTCTTCATCACCCATTGGTCTTGTATATGTGGTAAGCTTTGTGCCTAGTTTGAGGGTAAGAAAAACATACAAGAAAATATATGATATAATTTTGAAGAGTTCTAAAAGAAGAAGTGATTACTTGAAGATCCAATAATCATTTTGAAAACCCATATGTTGGGTAACTACATAGAATGGAACACTCTTACCCACACATACGCAGAGTACAAATACAGAAGTAAATCGAAGTCTGGTTATCTTTCAGGCAAGTGTGCAAGTCCGGCAGTGCACCACCACTGTTAAGAACCGGTGTACCCTGGGAACAGACCGCGAATCTGTTTAAGGGAATTGTGTCAAACACAAGCCCGGTTCACTTCTATGATTTTGTTTTCTTTTTATATTTTGCTGTAGCAAGTATAGAGATTCTGATGCATGTGAGCTTCATGTAAGAAAGACGTGCGGCGATTACTATGTAAGTTTTCTAACACCTAATTACACTAATTAGACCTGCTGATTATTGTAAACTAACTTCTTAATTCAGATTTGCAGTGACCATTGAAGCCAAAAATTAATGACAGAAAGAACAAATATATTGTAGTAGAAAAGTAGCCCTTTGCTTCATCATCCACAATCAAAACTTTATCTTTTGGCTACCCGTCAATAGATTAAAATATGAAATTATCAAATAATTAACAATCAAATATTAATGAACTAACTCAACAACGAACCATCAGATTGTTTGACAAAAGCATCAGCCTTATTCCATTCAAACTGTAAATCCACCCCTGCAACAATAAAATTATATATTCATAAAACACATGTTAAACAAAAAACTTAGGTTATTGCAATTTCACCTATTTGAGTTCTCTTTTTTAACAATAATTCAGTTGTCGCCTTTCCTAACACTTCAACAGGTGCTGGTAACTGGCAAACAAAAAACAACATAAAAAACCCAGTTGAATGACCTTACAATGGTGAACTCTAGGGCGTTTTTTTGGAGAATTCTTTTACTTCAAGAGTAAAGATATTGCAACAAATGTGAAAGACTCTAAGACAGTAAAACACACTATTATCTTCACTTCCTTCACAGCCACCACACATCGACCACAGTCGTCACCAACACCACCGATCAGTTTACCATTCGAAACCACCACCTTCACCACGAACCTGCACAAAAGCCTCGTTATCACCACCATTGTCACCCTTCTCAAATAATAACTGGATTTACTCTTCAAAAAGCCTTGGTTTTGGAATCGGCGGGGGCCGGACTCAAATTTTTTGATCGGTAGTGGAAAATCGGCAGGGCCGGACTCAACCCGGACGCAATTTACCTACGAAAATCGCAAATTTCCACTACTGCGCCAAAAAACAGGGGGGGCGGGGCCACCCCTGGCCCCAACAACCTTCGCCCCTGACCTTAGATATACCCTCCATAATCTTTCTCAATAAGTATGTTAGTCGTAAATGTAATAAGGAAAGAAATGTAATAAAGAAATAGTATAGGGGTTAAAGTTGTCAATTAGTAGAATGTTTGAAAGTTAGTTACAGGTAGTTAATTTGAGGGAGATTGTATAAATAGAGGGTATTAGAGATTGTAAACACTCAGCTATGAATTGAATAAAGATCTCTTCCTCTGTTTTCTCCCTTCTTTATACTTTTGTAGCTAACAAATTGGTATCAGAGCGTTGATTCTCTCGACCTCAATACCGTTATTCAACCGCTTAACCGTCACAACCACACTCAACCACCGTTCTTCCGCCATAACCACCACACTCTGTTGTCTTCTCCGATCAGTCTATTCTTCTTTCTTTTGTCATCTATTTCATTCCATCACTCTGAATTCTTTTCTAACACTCTGTTTTCAATTTTAGCCTGATTTAATCGATTACGATTAAATCATTCCATTGATTGAACAATTAGTGTTCAATCAATTCTGTGAATAGATCAATTTGTGATCTGTTTACTCTTCATTCATCAATTCAATCAGTTACTTCCTAAATTCTATCATTGTTTTCTTTAAAATGACAACAACAAGAAACCAAAACTTTGAGCAGAAGATTCAAGAACATGATGCTACCTTGAGTAGATTAGAGGCAGCTGCAGGTCAGAATTTGACAGAGATTGAAGGGTTGAAATCTTTTGCATTAAAGAATGCTGAGAACCTGCAAAAGAATGTGGAAAACTTAGCTGCAATCAAAACTCAAATGGAAAATCAAATGAATGAAATTCTCAAGACTATTCAGAGTCAATCTTTGGGTAATAACCGACTTAATAATAATAACAATAATGATAATAGTAATAATGTGAGGAATACTCACAATCACCCACACAATCATAATGATAATAATAATAATAATATGGTTCCTAACAGTCAATTGAACACTGGTATGAATCATAACAGTCACAACAGTCGGTTAACTAAGATTGAATTCCCTAAGTTTGATGGGGAAAATGTGGAGGGATGGCTTTGCAAAGCTGAACACTTCTTTGTAATTGACCAGACCCCTGAATCATTGAAAGTGAGGCATGCTATTGTACATATGTATGATATAGCATTACTTTGGCACAAATCCTTTGTACAATCTAGAGGAGGTAATATAGATGGTGTCACTTGGCCTGAGTATAAGAATGCTGTAATAGCAAGGTTTGGGCTATTGTTAAATCAGGATGCAATGGGTGCCCTGGCTTCAATCAGACAAACTGGTACACTAGACAAACTGAATCAAGAATTTGATTTAGCATTGACTCGTGTGACCATTTGTGATGAGTATGCTGTTAGCCTTTACCTAAGGGCTCTGAAGCCAGAAATTGGTTATCAGGTTAGGATGTTAAGGCCTAAGAAATTACCTGAAGCCTACTTACTAGCAAGAATGCAAGATGAGGCCATAACTGCTATTCAGTCCTCACAACCAAGAACCACCAAAACCACTTATAATAATCATAATAATAATAATAATAAGCCATTCACCATGGCCAACACCAACAAATTAGCCTTATTACCTAGTCCTAAACCTGTGAGCTCTAAGAAGTGGACTCTGTCACATAAAGAAATTAAGGAAAAAAGAGCATAGGGTGAATGTTTTGGGTGTAATGAAAGGTATACCCAAGGGCATGTTTGTAAGAATAAACAACTCTTCTCAATTGAGTTATGTGAAATTGGTGAAGAGAATGAAGAAATGGAATTAAATGAACTGTTGGAACAAGATTTACAAGATCAAGAACCCAAGATTTCACTGCATGCTATGATGGGGGTTCCTTCCTATTCCACCATGCAAGTGAGAGGGTCTATTGGCACCAAAACATTACACATACTGAATGATTCTGGTTCCACCCATAACTTTTTGAATGAAAGTTTAGCCAAAAAGATGAGATGTCCAATTAAAGAAATACCAGAAGTTAGTGTCACTGTTGCTGATGGAAATGAGTTGAAGTGTACACAGTTGTGTCAAGATTTCCAGTGGATGATGCAAGGCATCTGGTTCAAGACTGATATCATATTAGTTCCTTTGACTAATTATGACATGGTCTTAGGGGTTCAATGGTTGCAGACCCTTGATGATATAATGTGGAACTTCAAGAAGTTGACTATGAGGTTCAAGGTTAATGATAAGTGGGTGGAATTGAAAGGGATTGAATCCAGTAAGGTTAAACTTTGTTCAGCTGAAAAAATGGAAGAAATATTATCCCAAGAAGGGGTTGTTTCAGCCCAAATGTTTAGTTTACAATCATCTTCAAATGATTGTTTCCAACATGAGGCTAAAGTGGGAAAGGAAAATGAGAATGAAGCTCTGCAACAGTTACTGCAGAAGTATGATGATGTATTTGCAGTCCCTACTGGCCTTCCTCCTAAAAGAACTTGTGATCATAGAGTTATCTTGAAGGATGAAAATGTTACCATTAACCAGAGGGCTTACAGATACCCTGCTGGTCAGAAGGATGTTCTAGAGAATCTTACCAAAGAATTGATAGATTCTGGGGTGGTAAGAAATAGCCAAAGTGCTTTTGCTTCTCCAGTGGTTCTTGTAAAAAAGAAGGATGGAACCTGGAGGTTTTGTGTGGATTACAGGAAGCTTAATGAAGCCACTGTCAAAGACAGATTTCCCATTCCACTTATTAAAGAATTGTTGGATGAGTTGGGAGGGGCTTCTGTATTTTCTAAGCTAGACCTAAGGGCAGGGTACCATCAAATCAAAATGCATGAAGATGACATCCACAGGACTGCCTTTAGAACACATCAAGGCCTATTTGAGTTTGTAGTTATGCCCTTTGGGCTAACTAATTCACCAGCTACCTTTCAATCTTTGATGAACCAGACATTTCAGTCAACAATGAGGAATTCAACATTGGTCTTCTTTGATGATATCCTG
The DNA here is from genome assembly GCA_032199755.1 of Ambrosia artemisiifolia. Lineage (NCBI taxonomy): Eukaryota > Viridiplantae > Streptophyta > Magnoliopsida > Asterales > Asteraceae > Ambrosia > Ambrosia artemisiifolia. Next base: position 13,969,422 of record CM063521.1, read on the forward strand.
GTTTACAGCTCGACCATGGATCAACATCTTATTGACTTGGAACAGGTACTACTTCTTTTAAGAAAGAATTCTTTAGTAGCTAAGAGGTCTAAATGTTCATTTGGGGGGTCTACAGTGGAATATTTGGGGCATATTATTTCTGGTGCAGGGGTTCAAACTGACCCCAATAAAATTGTGGCTATAACTAATTGGCCTGTGCCTCAAGATCAGAAACAACTTAGGGGTTTTCTTGGGTTGACTGGTTACTATAGAAGGTTCATAAGAAACTTTGGGGTCATTGCTAGGCCTATGACAGAATTGTTAAAGAAAGATTCCTTTTTGTGGAATGAATCAGCACAAGAAGCTTTTAATAAAATCAAAGAAGCATTAACAACAGCTCCTGTTCTGGCCTTGCCAGACTTCAATAAAGTGTTTGTTTTGGAAACTGATGCCTCTTCTAAGGGCATGGGAGCAGTCCTTATGCAAGATGGACACCCTATTGCCTTTGTGAGTAAGGCTCTATCCATAAGACAACAAAACCTTTCTGTCTATGCGAAGGAGTTGTTGGCTATTCTTATGGCTGTTAAGCAGTGGCACCACTACTTAATAGTTAAGAAGTTTCTCATAAAGACTGATCATAAGAGTTTAAAGTATCTTTTAACCCAGAAGTTTCTCATAAAGACTGAGAATGTGGTAGCTGATGGCCTTTCAAGAGTTTCTAGTATGGCTCTTTTTGAGCTTAATCTTTTAACCTTAGACCCCATGTTACTAAACAGGATTAAAGCCTCTTGGGAGTCTGATCCTTATCTTAAAGAGTTAATTCAGAAGGTGAGTAATGGGGAGCAATTTAATCATGTTGTTTGGAATGGTCAGTTGTTGAAAAGGAAGAATAAGTTGTGGGTAGGAAATGACCCTGAATTAAGAAAAGACATTCTCACTTTGTTTCACAGTTCACCTATGGGGGGTCATTCAGGGTTCACACCTACACTTCAAAGAATTAAAGCTTGTTGTTATTGGAAAGGGTGCTACAGGGATGTCTTCAACTTTGTTAAGGAATGTCATACTTGTCAACAGTCAAAATATGAGCCTATTGCCAACCCAGGGCTGCTGCAGCCACTACCTATTCCTACTTATGTTTTTACAGACATATCTATGGATTTCATAACAGGGTTGCCAAAGAATCAAGGGAAGGAAGCTATACTAGTAGTGGTGGATAGGCTAACTAAGTTTGCACACTTTATGCCTCTATCCCACCCTTACACAGCCCCTCAAGTTGCTCAGGTATTCTTAGATTCTGTTTTTAAGCTGCATGGCATCCTGTTACCATAGTTTCAGATAGGGATCCTATCTTTTTAAGCCAATTCTGGAAAGAATTTATGAGACTACAAGGTATCAATTTGTCCTACTCATCTGCCTATCACCCTCAAAGTGATGGCCAAACAGAAGTCCTGAATAGATGCCTGGAATCTTACTTAAGAGCTATGTGTCTGCAATCACCTAATCAATGGTTGGAGTGGTTGAGTCTAGCAGAATGGTGGTATAATACTACCTATCATTCTGCAATCAAAACCACACCTTTTGAAGTTCTATATGGTTTTCCACCACCCTTACATATTCCCTATATTCCTAATGACACACAAGTGGCTGCTGTGGAGGAATTACACAGAGATAGGGAAGCTATGATCACCAGATTGAAAGACTCCCTAGAACAGTAAAGGAATAGAATGAAACAGTATGCTGATACTAAAAGAAGTGATCGATCCTTTGAACCAGGTGATTGGGTTTACCTAAAGTTACGGCCTTTTGTCCAAACAACAATGAGGGTTCAAAAACACAACAAATTAGGGCCAAAATATTTTGGTCCTTTCCTGGTTTTAGCTAAGGTGGGTACAGTAGCATACAAGCTGGACTTACCTGATAATGCTCAGATTCATGATGTTTTCCATGTTTCCCTCCTAAAGAAAGCTCATGGTCAGCATGCTCCTACTTTACCACTCCCAATTGGTCATCGCTTTGTCTTGCAACCCAGATCTGTAATTGATAAAAGGTTAGTGAAAAGGGGAAACAGATGGGCTCAACAATTACTGATTCATTGGCAGGAGTTACCACTTACTGAAGCTACTTGGGAATTTGCCGGTGATTTCGCTCTCAGATTTCCTGATTTTCAGTCTTGAGGACAAGACTGATTTTGGGGAGGGAAGCTATGTTAGTCGTAAATGTAATAAGGAAAGAAATGTAATAAAGAAATAGTATAGGGGTTAAAGTTGTCAATTAGTAGAATGTTTGAAAGTTAGTTACAGGTAGTTAATTGGAGGGAGATTGTATAATTAGAGGGTATTAGAGATTGTAAACACTCAGCTATGAATTGAATAAAGATCTCTTCCTCTGTTTTCTCTCTTCTTTATACTTTTGTAGCTAACAAAGTATTTCCTGCAAACAATTAGTAAACAAATCATGCTTTCAGAGATAATATTGCAATCTAGAGAGAGAGAGAAAGAAAGAAACAATAACGTAACTGTGAATCTTCGGAAGCAGAGAGGACGTTAGACGGACGGAGACTGGAACAGATCCAATCGAGAATAGGACGGGCATCGTCGTACTAGAACGACCATTTGAAGCTATCTGGATCGAGTGAATCATCACTGTTGAACCCTAATTCGGTCAATAAGGAACACAGTTTCACCCCACTCATGTGTTGGTTGGTTGGTTGGTTAGGTTACTGTGTTAGTGAATGTTGGTGAGGGTTTTGTGGTTCGGTGGTGGGACCGTGTGCAAGAGAGGGAAGATGAAGAGGACAGCTAAGACTATCTTTAATGCTAAGGAGGCCCTTAGGCGCCCTTACGTGCCTACTCAGTTGCCACATTATATTCTTACAAATCCTTAAAAATTCTTACAAATCCTTAAAAACCCCAATTTCACCTCCAACCATACAAACATCTTTACATATCTTTATCTTTTTCACATCATCACCTATTTTTTTCTTTAAATTTAAATAAATAGATAGCAAGAATTTGAATAAGAAAAATGCATAAATAAAAACATATTATTTATAAACTACTACAAACTTTTATTCTTGTTTTCGATCCATTCGGTGGTGAAAATTGACGTCGTGCAAAAAATTAATAATAATAAATAGAAGTAATAACATAAATAAAAATGTAAAATAAAACTTGGGTTGGGCACTAGTTTTCAAATAGAGAAATATATAATAATATAATATTTTTTGGTTTTCAAAAACCCAACAATCATCATCATCTTCTTCGTTGAGTTTTAAAGTTTCAGATCTTTATCTCCAGCTTGAAAATCTTCGACCATTGCATTTTCTGATTTTCACTCTTTTTTTCTTCTTCTTCTTTGAACTATTTGTATGTTCTGCTAGTGTTTTTTATGGTCAAATTCTAAAAGTCAGCTCAATAATCGAGGAAAGCCTCGCCCAAAGTTACGGACTTTTCATTTCGGTCGACGTTCGGACAAAAGCTTCCAACGCAAAGACAATTTCAGGCATGGCTGAGGTGGATTACGGGCTAGGTGGGATGGGCGCATTGTAGACAGTCTAAGGACAGGTGTGAGGGAAGAGTGCGTACACAAAGAGAGAGAATCCAGAGAGTGGGGTGAGGTTTTGAGGTGTTTACACATAGCGAGAAAAGACCAAAATGCCAATAAAAAAAGATGAAAATTACGATTATGCCACAGCATTTATTACAATTACTTTTATTACAATTACTGTTCAATTTGTTGATGCTTTAATATATAATATATAATAATAAATATATATATATATATATATAATACTAGATTACACCCCGGGAACGTCCCGGGGTTGAGAAATCTATTATGATTAGGGCTGCAAACGAACTGAACTTTCAGCGAACAGTTCGTGAACCGTTCGGCGGGAAGTTCGTTTGTGTTCGTTCGTTTAATAAATGAACGAACACGAACAAAATAATCCGTTCGTTTAGTTAAACGAATGAACATGAACAGAGGCCACGTTCGTTCGTTTATGTTCGTGAACGTTCGGTAACGTGTTCGTTTATGTTCGTTTGTTTTATGTTCGTTTGTTTATGTTTGTTTGTGCTCGATAGATTAATAAGGTTTTTAATTTTTATAATTTGTCTTGATCTTTTTTTACTTTTGTTTATTTTACCCAAAACAATTTATATGAGGTAAATATATGTATGTGAATTCGATTTTATAAGAAAGTTAATATATGTCCGTTTGTGTTTGTTCGTTCATGAACACTTTTTTGTGTTCGTTTATGTTCATTTGTGTTCATGAGCACTTGTTGTGTTCATGAATGTTCGTTTGTGTTCTTGTGCGTTCATGAACAAAATTAACAAACGAACACTAACATAAGTGTTTTCTTAACAAACGAACACGAACATAAAATCTCGTTCGGTAAGTGTTCATAAACTGTTCGTGAACACATATTTAACTTAACAAACGAACACGAACAAGGCCTTGTTCGTATTCGTTCGGTTCGTTTGCAGCCCTAATTATGATAGCTTTCATCCCGGGAGCATCCCGGGGTTGAAAATATAACAATTCTAATAATAATAATAATAATAATATTAATAGTAATAATTATTACTCTTGTAATTAAATAAATAAAAAAATAACACTGGTATAAGGTGACACCATGTGTTGCAGTGTTGCGCAATTCTTTCTCCTAGCTTCTCTTGATGAAATATACCTATGTATCTTTAGAAGAGTAAAATTCCAATGATAGCATGGAGATTGGGCTGAATTTCAACATCGTAAATAAGAACCTGGTTTAAAAGAAAAAACATGATTAATGAATAACCTGAGCACTTTGTGTTTTTTTTCCTGTATGAACGAAATCCCACAAAAAATAGTCATTTTTTTCTCTGTTTTTTTATATAGCACTATGGTACTCGTTGGAAAGATAATAAAACGCTCGTTAATTTGGTGTAATTTTTTTCTTTAAAAAATCTCGTATATAAAAGATATTAACGTTTAAAAATTATAGGAGGCAACATAAGATAGATGTTGGGTTAGATTGAGACCACAGTTACCAGGTTTGAGTATGTTTAGTTGTTTGTAATAGTTGGAGGGTATGTTATGTAATTATAGTATAGTTGTAGTTGAAAAACCCTAGCTGCGTACTTAATGGACGGGCTCTGCGCACTTAGCTTAAGTGCGCAGGCCCATCAGTCAGTCCTATAAATAGATCCTCATTTCAGCAGCTAGGGTTAGGGTTTTTGGTTATTTGTCTTTGATAGCACAAGATAGGTGCGTACTTAGATGTTATCCATGGTTTTGTAATGTTGAATCAGTAATGGAAATCTTGCATTATTCATCTTGTGTGTCGGTGTTTATTATCTTCATCTAGCTTCTTTGTTTGTATAGATTAATCACCTAAAACACCTAACAAATAGGTGTTTCTAGGTGATAACAATCTTGTGCACTTAAAGATCTAGTATTTTGGGACTACAATTTGGTATCAGAACCTCTGTGCTCTAGATTGTATCTATCTAAAGATATCAAAACCCTCTCTTGTTAGTTCTTGCTATCAAGATTTTTATAAATCTTAGTGTTTATCAAAACTTTGAGTATTTTCTTTAGTTTTGCTTCAAAATCTCGTGAACAAGGTGTTTCTAAGGTGTTTAAAAAGTGTTATTTTCGGTAGAAACATCATTCAAGAACTTCAGATTAATTGAAAACCTCCTGGATATGTTTCTGATATGATTTGAGTGTTTTTCAGCCGTCTCTGCGCACTTAATCTGCGCACTTGGATCATAAACTGAATACTTATTTCTTATTTCTGAGTACTTGTTTCATGAGTTGAGTACTTAGCTCATAAGTTGCATACTTGACATTTCAAGGTGTGCACTTATCTCAGGAACATCTGCGCACTTATCTCAAAGTTGTGCGCACTTGTGTCTGTGTTGAGCACTTAAATTTTCACAAGGCTTTACAGCTTTCTCTCTCCTGGTACCACAACTAGGGTTTCTGCGCACTTATCAGAAACTTCTAGTTGGGGTGCGCACTTGCTAAAAAGGTGCAGTTTTTGAGCACTTGGCTAGGGTTTCTGCGCACTAAAATCTTAAACGAGAGTTTAAGTGTCTGTGTACTTAGACTAGTACGCAGGCTGATCAGTCAAAGACTGAGCACTTGTGCTGCTCTGACTTGGCTGACCTACGCACTTAAGCCAGTGTGTGTGCTACAGGGACTGCGCACTTACAGGAGATCAATAACTTATCATTTCTGTTTAATTACTGTTTCAGGTTGCTGAGAGACTGCGTACTTGTTGCTGCGCACTTGACTGCGCAATTGTGGACTGATTACTATATTTCAAGGACTTTGGACTGTAACTTGTTGAACTAACTAATCAAAATTCTAAAATCAATCTAAAATCAATCTAAAACAATGGCTGGTAACAACTCATTCCAAGTTAACCCCATAACCCAAGCTGAACTGGAAACCGGCACAATAACCCGTATTCCCAAGTTGATGGGTGCTGAAGACTATGGTACCTGGAAAAACAGAATGAAAGCTTTCAACGATCACACTCAATGGAGCTCAGTGCAACTCGGACCTCACATTCCCACAAGGACCACTGATGCAGGAGAAGTGTTCAACACTGATCCCACTACATACACAGATCTCGACAAACAATTGATGCAACGAGATCACAAAGCCTATGGTGCTCTCACTATGGCTCTGTCAAACGATGTATACAATATGTTTGAAGAGTACGGATCGGCGCATGATCTGTGGTTTGCTTTGAGTGAATATTATGAAGGAAACGCTGAGATGAGACAGAACAAACAGGACATGATTCAAAAAGAATACGACATGTTTGGAAGCATCCGTGGTGAAAGTCTGTCGTCACACATTGACAGGTTCATGAATCTGTTGACTAAGATGAAGAAAGCTGGTATTCCTGTGAACAACCGCAATTCTATCAAGAAACTACTCGACTCTCTTCCAAAGGAGTGGAGTGTTCAATGTATGCTGATCAAGAAAGATTACTTGGATGCTCAGTCCACTCTGGCCGATCTTATAAACACGCTGAAATCGTTTGAAATGGATATCACAAAGAGAGAAATGAATCAGACTGTCCCGAAGGTGACTCCCAGCAGTGCTATGAAGAATCTGGCATTGATGACACCAATTGGTGAGATGAGTTCAAGTTCACTACATCCATATGTGGACTCAATGGGGGGTGGTAGTTCAAGTTCAGGCAAAGCTCCAATGTACTCTGAAAAGGCAGCGAAGACACTGACTCCACAGGTTGCCAAGCTGGCTGCCGAACATGTGGAACTCTTCAACACCTTTATGAGCAGTTTTGAGGCACTGAAGACAGGAGAGATTAAGAGTGAGATGATGTCCCCAGAGGATATGTACCAAGTTGACCCAGATGATATGGAAGAAATGGATCTCAAGTGGCAGATGGCAATGATCACTCTACGAGTTAAGCGTTTTCAAGACAGAACCGGTAGAAGAGTGGGAATGGGAAAGGCTGGGTTTGACAAGTCGAAGATCAGGTGTTACAACTGCAGGGTCCTCAGGCATTTCAAATATGAATGCCCCACTTTGAACCAAGCCGAAATCAAGCCTGCTAAGAGGTTGGTGGCCATAACTGACGGAAATGAAGGAAATGATAAGGAACCACAGAAGGCTTTGGTTGTTGAGGATTTCGATTGGGGAGAAGAGGCAGCTGCTGCAGAAGTTGAAGTCAACAAAGCCCTGATGGCCACAATTTGCACCAAATCCTCATATGGTGTGAATTCTCTTGAAGGGTCATCTGCTGAGGTACTGAAGGGAGAAATGCAGAAGAATGCTGGACTGAAGAGTGTGCTGATTGATGAAAAGGTGAATGATCAGACGAGGGAGGGGGCATTGATAGCTGAGAAGACTTCATCAGAGAAAGTTGCTGAAGAGGTGAAAAGTTCTTCCAAGAAAGCTGAGGAGAGAGACATGGTAAATATTCCTCTCGAAATAAAATCTAAGCTGTGCTCACCTAGGTGTGCTACAGCTGTTGCATACTGTTTGTCACACAACAGACGAGTTTTAAGAGAAATGGATGATATTCGTAAAATCAATTCTGAAATGAAAGAAAATGAGTGGGCATATCAGCGAAAGTTAAATGCAACTCTAGCTGAAATGCAAACTTTAAAAGAATTTGTACTTAAGAAAGATTTTCTGATAAATGATTTAACCTCAAAACTAGAGAAATCTAGAAATGAAACAACTCGTCTTCAAATTGTTGTTGACAAATGGAATGTGAGCAAACAGGCTCATACTGATATAGTCGATTGTGCAAGACAATCATTCGTAAAGGATGGAATAGGGTATAAGGATAAGAATGGAATCGAAAGATCGCTATTCTTACCTTTGAGCCGAAGTGAATACATACCCATTCCATCACCTCATCCTAAAAATGATCTTTTTGAAAATAAATGTGATGAGTCTGAGTCAAATGCTAACATAAGTAAAAGCGATGCAGATGTGACCCAACAGGCTCATGTGGAAGATGATGAAAGTTGTGGTGGGCAGACAGTGGGGTTAGGACATCCAGGTGCCAATTACTCAACAGTGAATTGGTTTATCTGGAACAATGAAAAGTCAAAAAACAATTCTATTTTGGATGACTGTAAAACTTTAACTAAATCGGATGACTGTAATAGTTTGCCTAGGGTGGATGATTGTAATAGTTTAACTAGGACGGATGACTGTATTTCTGAACTTGATTTAAAAGGGGCTGTGGCTCCCGATGATAGGAAGCCTCCTATCAAACGTTCTAATGTTTGTGTTGAAAATGTTATGCCTGTGTGTGTTGATCTTAATGTTGCATTCTCTGATGCAAATCATATGCTCAAACCATCTGTGTTTGTGCCAGAACTTAAGCGTAACAGGTTTGGGAAATTTCTCACTGAGGAAATCCCAGAATTTATCCCCTCATCCACAGATGTATCAGGTTCTGAAGAATCACAAAGTGAAACAGGTACCTCAAGTTCTGAAGAATCACTAAGTGATACAGAGAGCAACACCAGCTTACATAACCTTGACACCAATGAAGAATCAAGCAGCAACAAGGAAGAATCAAGCTCAAGCGAAAGCTCCAGATCAGACAAGCTCGAGAAAAGAACATCACAACCATCATCATCCAGATCTTCTCCTAAGATCAAGCCTAAGCATTCAAAATGCTTCAGATGTGGAAAAGAGGGTCACGTGGTCAAAAACTGTCATATAAAACCTAAACCACAGAAAGATGTCAAAACACAAAACTCTTTTACAGATCAAATAAAAAATCTTCAAGAAACCGTAAAAAGTTTTGTTAAAAATACACAAATCTGGAAGAAACAAGAATCAATTTTGGGAGAAAATCATGACAGATCAAAGATTAAACAGACTTGGATTCCCAAAGTCACTTAATTTTCAGGGAGAGTCGTCACTGTACATAGATTTTCTTTAGTTTATCTTTGTTTCTCTTTTGTTTTTGTTTTTGCAGAATAAATTACAGAAATGGCTGATAGCTCTTATGAGATATCTATGGCATGTCGACAGCGGCGCTTCAAGACACATGACTAGACTGAAAGAACTCCTCAAGAACTATCGGTTCATCGATGGAGAGTTTGTAGCGTTCGCTGGGAATGAAAAGGGTGGAAAGATCGTTGGCATAGGAGATGTAGTCTCTGACGCACTAACACTTGAGGACGTCAACTATGTTCCAGAGCTGTGTTACAATCTGTTGAGTGTATCACAAGTCTGTGACAAAGGAATCTCAGTGTTGTTCAACGACATGGAATGCATCTTCCTGAAGCCAGGATTTAAACCACCCACCGACATGATCATGTTGAAAGCCCCCAGACAGAATAACACATATGTGATAAACATGAGAGATGCCAAGTCTGAACAACCAATGACGTGTCTACTGTCAAAGGCATCTGAGTCAGAGTCACTGTTATGGCATAGGCGATTAGGTCATGTGAATTTTAAAAATATAAACAAACTTTCTAAACTAAATCTAGTCAGAGGTCTTCCTTCCAAGGAATTTCCTTTTTCTGAAAAATGTTTAGCATGTGCCAAAGGTAAACAACACAAGAAATCGCACAAGTCCAAAACAGTGAACTCAATTGACTCTCCACTTCAATTATTGCATATGGACATCTTTGGACCAATCAGTGTATAAAGCCTGGGTAAAAAGTCTTATTGTTTGGTGATTACAGATGATTTCTCTCGCTTCACGTGGGTGTACTTCTTGGAATTCAAGAGTGAGGCTGCTGAGACTTTGATGCTGTTCGTTCCCCTGATTGAGAACATAATCAAATTGAAAGTAAAGTCAATCAGAAGTGATCATGGAACAGAATTCAAGAACCAAAGCTTTGTGACGTTCTGCAGCGGGAAAGGAATTCATCTTCAATACAGTGCTACAAGGACTCCTCAGCAAAATGGAGTGGCTGAAAGGAAGAATCGTACACTCATTGAAGCTGCCAGAACCATGCTCATTGACTCTAAGTTACCGATCATCTTCTGGGCAGAAGCTGTGAATACCGCCTGTTATGTTCTTAACAGGGTCTTGATTGTCAAGCCTCGTGGGAAAACAGCTTATGAATTGCTTTTCAAAAGAAAACCTCTCATTGATTATTTCAGGCCGTTTGGATATTCCTGCACTCTTCTGAACAACTTTGAGAATATCATGAAGTTTGATGCTGTTGGAGACGAATGTTTCTTCGTTGGATACTCTTCTAGTCAAAAGGCTTATCGAGTATACAACAAACGTACCAAGATGGTTCTGGAATCCTTTTATGTTGACTTGCAAGAATCCAACTCTACTAATGTTGGAACCGGTCCTGACTGGTTCTTTGATGTGGATGTTGTGTTCAATCACTTTGTCATTCCTGAACAGCAAGTTCCTGCAGATCAAGCTCCTGAAAATCAAGCTACAAGTTCATCTCCCTTTGGGAATATTCTCTACTCTTCTGATGACGAAGTTGCACCATTTACCACCCGCTTTTCTCCTCTTGTCGCTGATCCAATTGTTCCCTCTCAACTCAGTAATGGAGATACAGCTGCTGAAACCTCTAACATTCCTGAAAGCACGTCAAATGCTGAAGGAACACAATCAAATCAGCAGTCTGTAAATGAACCATCCAGCTCTTCTGCACCTGGAGATCGTCTTTCGAACCTTCCTCCACAAGTGCAAGAAGAAGAGAATATGGGATTCAAATCTTCTAAGAATCATCCAATTGAAAATGTCATTGGACCAATCAGTGAGGGTGTTCTTACAAGAAATCAGACAGACAAGCTCAACACCGCTCTCTCAGCATTCTTATCTCAAACAGTACCTTTCAGCATTGAAGATGCAGTTAGAGATGCAAGCTGGGTAGAGGCCATGCAGGAAGAACTATTTCAGTTCAGAAAACTCAAAGTGTGGGAGCTCGTGGATCTGCCTGAAGGAAAATATCCTATTGGGATGAGATGGGTTTTTCGCAACAAAATGGATGAACGTGGAGTGGTAATCAAGATCAAAGCTCGACTGGTTGTTCAAGGGTTTCGTCAGCAGGAGGGGATTGATTATGAGGAAGTCTTCGCACCGGTCGCTCGCCTTGAAGCAATTCGCATTTTCTTGGCATATGCTTCATATCGAAATTTTAAAGTTTTTCAGATGGATGTGAAGAGTGCTTTCTTATATGGAAAGATCAAAGAAGAAGTCTATGTGTGTCAACCACCAGGATTCGAAGACCCTCATCATCCAAACAGATACTACAAGTTGGACAAGGCTCTCTACGGTCTCCATCAAGCTCCTAGAGCTTGGTATGAGACCTTGTCATCATATCTGTTACAAAATGGATACACAAGAGGGAAGATCGACATGACCCTGTTCACCAAAGAAGTCAACAAACATTCTATCCTTGTTCAAATATATGTTGATGATATTATCTTTGGTTCAACTGACGAAAATTTGTGCAGGGAATTTGAAAGCATTATGAAGTCTCAATTTGAAATGAGCATGATGGGAGAACTGTCATTTTTCTTAGGTCTCGAAGTCCAACAGAAAGAAGACGGCATTCTCATTCATCAAGCAAAATATACAAGAGACATTCTGGCAAAGTACAACCTGTCGGATTGCAAACCGTCCAACACTCCTTTTGCAGCTCAAACAACGCTTGTACCAGATCTTCAAGGCCCTTCTGTGAACCCGCACACTTACCGTTCTATGATTGGATCCTTGATGTATCTCACAGCCAGCAGACCGGACATCATGTGGGCAGTTGGATGCTGTGCTCGCTTTCAGTCAAACCCAAAGCAATCTCATGAAACTGCAGTAAAAAGAATCTTCCGCTACCTCAAAGGAACACCAAAACTAGGTTTATGGTATCCTAAGAGTGACAATTTTGACCTAATTGCGTACTCTGATAGTGATCATGCAGGTTGCAGAATTGACCGAAAGTCTGTCTCTGGTGGCTGTCAATTTCTGGGAAACAGGCTCGTGTCTTGGCAAAGCAAGAAGCAGACAACAGTGTCTATATCTACCGCTCAAGCTGAGTACACAGCCGCATCCAGTTGTTGCTGTCAAGTGTTGTGGATTCAAAATCAGCTGTTGGATTACGGTTTGAATATCATGAGAACCCCTATCTACATTGATAATGATGCTTGTCGTGACATCGTGAAGAATCCAATTGATCATTCTAAAACCAAACATATTGAAATTCGGATTCATTCAATTCGCGATGCGCACGACAAAGGGTACATACAGGTGTTGCCTATAGATAATGCTGATCAAAAGGCATATATCTTTACAAAAGCTTTCGACAAAACCCGTTTTCGTCAGCTGGTAACTTGGTTAGAAATGATCAACTTTGAATGATTAAAGTTTCTTTAAAAAAAAAAAAAAAAAAAAAAACCTTGTGTATAAATTATAGAAAAATTTTTTGTTTAAGATAAAATAAAGATTTTTGGGGGAGAAATAAACCGGTAGATCCCAATCTTGCAAATTTAAAAACTTTTTGGAACAATTAAGAAATGATAGGGACTAATCATATTTGTCAGCATGTGAATAGGACCCAGAGGACGTTGCGGCTTCAAGCAACGACATGTCGGTAGATTCAGCCTGGAATCGAGTAAACTGCTAAAGATGATAAACTGAAAAGATCTACACGGAAAGCTGGATTCCCACTGTGTTTTAGGTCTGCACAAGCTGAGTCCGGTCATACACAGGTTGAGAGATCAAAAGACACAGAAAATTTTGTGCATAAGCAATCAAAAGACACCTAAGAGTGCAAGCTACCAAAGCGGGGCTAGTAAATTAAATGAGCAACAAAAGACACGCAATGTTAGTGACGTGCAAACATATAGATAGCTCAAAAGAAATCAGATGATCATCTTCTCTGCTTATGGGAACATAGACCTGAAGCTCTCATCATCTGATTGACATAATGATCATCTTCTCTGCTTATGGAAACATAGACCTGAAGCTCTCATCATTATATCTCAATAAACCTTGAGGATTGGTAGGCTTACACCTGGCACAAGTGGGGTCCATTAACTCTTCGTCAATATTACCAAAACATGATAAAGCTCATCACATAAAGCATGTTGAAAGACGAGAGGCATGGATTTAAGTGGACAAATATACCGACAGTTTTTCTTGAGCTGCAGCTATCCAACGGAAAGTTGAAATGTGATCTGGCAGGTATAGATAGTGTGATCTTGATGCAAAAGGTGAGAAACGGTTGATCTCCAAACCCAGATCTTTGGTTAAGGCTTATTTTTTGAGTTCTGGGCCTGCGTACTTACTTGGGCCTTGGGCCTTGCGCACTTATGTTAAGTGCGCAGCCCAAACCTGTTTTACTATAAATACCACAGTAATTTTCAATTTTACTTTTTATCTCAAAAAACCCTAATTTTTATCAGCCGCCGTGTTCATCCTAAACCACCATCAAAGCCACCATTAAACCACCGTGACCCACCGCTAAACAACACCTGTTTGATCCATCCTATATCTTTTAATACCTGTTTGTGTGATTGTTTAAGGTATTCCAGAATCTAACATGTTTTCGTCATGATTCACAGGATTTAAAGTTGAAATCTGAGGATTAACCGTTGAAGATTTAGGGGTTTTTTATGAAAATGCGCACTTATTTCTTGAATAATTGCGCACTTGTATCATATGATGCGTACTTGCTTCATATGATACAGGCCTGAGAAACCCTTTGAATCACTGCGCACTTGGTTGCGCACTTAAAATCTTAAACGAAGGTTTAAGTGTCTGCGTACTTGACTAGTACGCAGACTTGACCATTCTTGCTAAGCCGTTACCATGCCCGAGTCAAAAGCTGCGCACTTGAATTCTCGTGTTCAGACTGATCAATTGACTGCGTACCAACACAAGTGCTCAGTCAAGGCTGAGTACTTAGGTGCGCACCTGACTGAGCACTTAGCTAAAAGTCAGACTCGGGCTGCGCACTTAAGAAATATGTGGACTTATCATTGAACCAAAACTATGACCATTGACTTGACCATTCATGACATTTGACCGGACTGCGTACTTTGACTCATTCATCCGTAAACCATGACTGGACTTAAATGATCATTAAAATGAAAAACAAAAATACCGTGTACACTGATAAATCTAATCCATAAAAGAATCACACACATGAAACCAAATAAAATAAACCCAGTCTACGTACGTTGTCCGTCAAAGTCAATGAAGAAGTCTGTCAGTCGTCAACTCAAAATCAAAAGTTCTAACTTACTTTTCGTGCATGTGACCCACACAGATGGCTCTTGACTGGGATCCAAGAGGAATGCACAACCAACCGATGAATCTGGAGACTGATGACACAAAGTTTCGAGATGTTGTTACTTGGATCAGAAGAAGCAGAATCGGATATGCTGTAGAGCAGAACGTACAAGTCTACAGCTCGCACATTGAAGATTTCTGGAGGTCTGCTAAAGTAGAGGTCGTGGCCCGTGTCAAGAGAATTAAAGCTACAGTGAGAAACAAGGCAGTGGTCATCACAGAAGATACTGTTCGAAATGTTCTGAGATTCCAAGATCGGCAAGCAACTGTTAGATCTCTACCAAAAGCTGAAATTCATCAAGAGTTCAAGAATTTTGGATACAGGGGAGATTTTGACAAGAGGGGTGATATTAAGAAGAGCCAGCTGACAAGAGATTGGAAGCTTATCAGTCACGTGTTTCTTATGTCTCTATGTCACAGGAAAGGTGGCTACAACGCACTCAGTCCTGACTGGGCGACCGCCATGATAAAGATCTGCAAGAATGAACCATTCAATCTGTCTGGAATGGTGTTTGACTATATGGTGAAGAATGCTGAAGCTGGAAAAGACAAATGGGCGATGTATCCCAGATTCGTTCAGATGATGATCAACGCACAACATGAGGATCTGCCCCTTGGTGATAAATACAATTTCGCCAAAGGTGCACGATTTTTCACTGAGTGCAACACACCAGACTGGGAACCCCTGCTTGAAAGCATGTATGCTGCTCAACGTTATCCCATCATCATGAAGCTATACAACCAAATCAAGAAAAGAAAACAAGCTGCTGCTGAAGCTCGACAACCACCCACAACCGCACCCGAATCTTCTGAACCTGCTCCTTCAGAACCTCAGCCAACTGCTGAAGAAGTTTCCAGAGAAAGAACAATAGGCAAGAGAGTAGCATCTGAACCTGTTCCTCAAAGGCCAACAAAAAGAAACAGGCCTACTGGTTTGTTGCAGCAAGGGAGAGAATCACTGCCTCCAGAGGAACTTGAGCTTGCTGAAGCTGCCAGACAAAGCGCTGAACTGGCAAGAGCAGAAAGAAAGAGAAGGAAAGAACAGTTACCACAGTCTGAAAGGCCACGTGTCATGACAGAAGAGGATCTGGAGAATGAAGAAATTTTGGAATCTATGTTTGGGGGGGAGGATCAACCAGGGCCTTCCACTGCTATGCCGGATCAACCAGGGCCTTCCACTGCCAGGCCTCCTATTCCCAAACCCTCGGTGAAGAAGCAGACTGTACCATCCTCATCTGTTCCTGCTGCACAGCGTCGAAAACCCGTGCATCAAGAACTGTATGAGACACTATCAAAGGAGGTGGGAAAGACTGCAGCGAAAGAAATTTGCACCTTAAAGAATCAGCTTTACAACAATCAGGAGTTAAGGAAAAAGTTGAAGAAGTTGAAGCACAAGAATAGAAATCTGGAAAAGGTAGTTAAGGATCAGCGTTATCTGATCAAATTTCAGACAGAGGTGCAGATGAAAATGTTTGATATGCTTCAAGAACTGAAGAAACAGGGAACAGGTGCTCCTAGTATGACTTTTGATGAAGCGTTCGATTTTGGGAAGTTTATGGAAGAAGAGAAAGAGAAAGAGAGAAAAGCTGAGGAAAGTGAAGTTGATGAGATAAGCGAGGACGAGATGCCAGAAACGTTTGTGGAGATGGGTGCGGGAGAAAACACTATTTATGAGATGGCTGATGGATACAGGATGGACCCTGAGAGATCTACCTGGTTTCTAAGAAGACCAATTACCATTCCAGCTTTGCACCAGAACATCCACCACACTCGAGAAGCTCACCAGGAAAGAATCATCTCTTGGGGATATGATGGGTTCAAGAGGTTGTTTGTTGTGAAAAGGAGAGGGGGAGTGATACAGTACTTCAAGGGTAGACCAGAGCTGAAAACTCTTCCTCGTTGGGATATCAGGGAAATGTGCAGAGCGCCATTCATCAACCACTCTTTGGACGCCCAAGCTGGCATGATCTCTGCTTTTATAGAAAGGGAGTGTGAGTCTGACTTCAAGAACTGGAAACCACAGAAGCCG
The DNA here is from genome assembly GCA_032199755.1 of Ambrosia artemisiifolia. NCBI lineage: Eukaryota > Viridiplantae > Streptophyta > Magnoliopsida > Asterales > Asteraceae > Ambrosia > Ambrosia artemisiifolia. The sequence goes on from CM063521.1 coordinate 13,986,200, forward strand.
AGAAGAAGAATTTCCAAGAAAAGAATCGATCCAGCTACCGGACGGGGAATGATCACCTATGTGATTGACCCACCCCAGGTCGTCACAAGGGTTCCCATTCGTCCCGAGCTTCCTGTGATGCTGACAGAGTTCAAGAAGTGGTTTTATGATAGCTTGACTGGTGAAGCTGTCATCAAGTTGAAAGACGATTCAGAGGCGTTGAGAATTCTTGACCCAGTGGATGTGTTTGCTCTCAACCCTTCTGATTTGACTATTCTCTTTGGAAACCAGATCAATGTGGGTGCTGGAAACGTGCTGTTTGAAGAAGCTATTCTGTCCAGAAGGGCGGTGGAACGGGCATTAAAGCGAAAGCAGGAATTGCTCGATTTAGTAGACAGGATCAATGCAGCCGACAAAGCTAGAGATGACAAAGAAAAGGCTGCCCAAGCTGCTGCTACTGCAAAAACATTGGAAGCTGAGGTTATCCCAGAGGTACAAACACAGGTTCCTGCAGCAACAACTGATCCAGAGATTGAGTCTACTCAAGCCCCACCAGCTTCTCCAAGTCCAGTCCCAGAAACTCAGCAAGATCCAGCAACTGAAGATCTCGCTGAGTTATTCATCCAAGAACCACAAGTTGAAGAACCAAATGTTGCAGATAGTATCGTTCAAGCACTCCCGGCGCACCAAGCAAGAGAAGAGGGGGAGTTGAGTGATGTGGAGATCGACTGAGATCGAAGAGCTGGTAGCTATGGTCTAGGGGGAGTATTGTTGGGTTAGATTGAGACCACAGTTACCAGGTTTGAGTATGTTTAGTTGTTTGTAATAGTTGGAGGGTATGTTATGTAATTATAGTATAGTTGTAGTGGAAAAACCCTAGCTGCGTACTTAATGGACGGGCTCTGCGCACTTAGCTTAAGTGCGCAGGCCCATCAGTCAGTCCTATAAATAGATCCTCATTTCAGCAGCTAGGGTTAGGGTTTTTGGTTATTTGTCTTTGATAGCACAAGATAGGTGCGTACTTAGATGTTATCCATGGTTTTGTAATGTTGAATCAGTAATGGAAATCTTGCATTATTCATCTTGTGTGTCGGTGTTTATTATCTTCATCTAGCTTCTTTGTTTGTATAGATTAATCACCTAAAACACCTAACAAATAGGTGTTTCTAGGTGATAACAATCTTGTGCACTTAAAGATCTAGTATTTTGGGACTACAATAGAAAAATTTAAATTTGTTTTTAAATTCTTTTTTCCTAAAATAACTCAATTTAATTTTAGTAGATTAGATTTTATATTATTATTTTTTTTTTAATTTGCCACATGGCATGACACATGACACATTCAAAGGAGAGAATGCCTCCTAGAATGTCATGTCATTAAAATTGCTTTCTTTTATTATATATATAGATAATTTTGTTTTTAAATTATTTTTTTCCTAAAATATCTCAATGCCACATGGCATCCTACTGTTGCATCAATTTTGTTAGTATGTAATGGAAAACACATAAACATATACCTGAGAGAATCGTGAGACGTGCTACTGATGCTGAGAGCGATGAGGTCGACATAACTGTCAGTGTGTTCGAGTTCCCTTTAGGGTATGCAGTTATGATGGCTAGTGATCCCTAGCAGGAATCGGTTATGGGAGAGAGGGAGAGGGTTACGAATTATGTTGGTGTTATGTTGATAATAATGTGTTACCCTAATCCCTAGTAATCTCTCCTTATTTATGCATACCTAGGGGACACTCTAGTTAGGCTTAACTAATGATAAGTCCGTCCATCAAAGACTAATTAGTTATGGGCTTAGAGTATTTAGTAATTGATCAAACATAACATAAATGATTATAATGGCTACCGATAAATATACAAGACATAACGTATATTTATTCCAACATTCTCCCACTTAGCCGAGTAATCATTATTATGAGTATTCCATAAGTCTCCGGAGATCAATACTCATTTTAGTTCTAAACTCAAACTGTAGCAGAGAAATACAGCCGTTAAGTCTTTATTCGACTTAGGATCCCCATTAATCATACGACAATCCAAATCTAAAACTTAACATTAGGATCAATTATCGTTATGCCCTTAGTTGATTTGTTGTATTATTGTCTTTATGTCATTATGCTAGCTTAACATACTAATAGACAAACAAATCATAATGAGAAATTTCATTAAATATAAGTCATTATTCATAAATCATAAGTCATAAGTAAACATAAGTGGTCGAATAAGTACATATGCTTTTAAGTAAGGTCATTATTAAGTCCCATCTTCGAAACGTGATCTTCGAATACCTTAGGTGGGAGACCTTTAGTAATCGGATCCACAAGCATATCATTAGTACTTATATGTTCGATACAAAGATTGTTTTCCTCGACTCGTTCACGTATGAACAAATACTTCATATCTAAGAAATGACCAGCGCCAGTCGAACTGTTACTGTTCGAGAAACTAACGGCGGCTGAGTTATCACAGTAAAGCTTCAATGGTCTAGAGATGGAATTGACAATTTTGGGTCCAGTAATGAGATTCCTAATCAACATTCCATGACAGGTAGCGTTATATGTAACCTTTTGTATTTTTATTTTATATTTAATTTACTTTTGTAACTTAATAAATTTTCCGATCGTTCGTTTTAACAGTTTCATTCGTCAAATATTTTTTTATGTTATTAAAATATATTAGTTATATGTTTAAAAAAAATGATATTATCAAAATCATAAAAAATCGGGTCCTAAAAAAAATGCTTCTAACAGGATTCGAACCCTGGTCACTGACTGGGTTGAACTTTAACACAACCACTACACCACCTTGGTGTTTTGTGATTATTTCAGAATCGAATAATACAAAAGCCTTCTTCAAAATCTGTTGGTTAACATCTAGAGTGTCTATGTTATAACATTCAATTTACAATTCAATCATAAGTGTCTATGTGTTACTCTATGTTGCATTATGTCTTAAACATGACTAGGGTAAGCACAATATTCTAGCATAATCATTAACCTTGATCAGCCGACGGTATACAATGATAGATCTATTGGACTGACAATCCCACCCGGATACGTGTACCTCCTACATAGGTAGCGTGGGTGATTATTATCGAATTCATAACATAATCGAGTGAACCATGAGCGTATGGGATGGACCACAATATTCTAGTCACAAGGTTTGATTATGCACTCGATTTACCTGATAGTATGTTTTCACATATGGACTAGACTTGCCATGACACTTGAATTGTACAAGTTTTATTCAATTATCAAAACCTATGTAATTCTCACCAACTTTTGTTGACCCAAAAATATTTTCAAAATTAACATGTTTCAGGTAACAATGAAGCTGAGGCTTAGAGTACGCGTGATGGATTCTATGAAGTTATTTGAAGTTATTTGTTTTATTTGATGTTATGTATTTTGGGATTTTTAGACATCTTTTCATTTGGATATTTATGTTATCAATAAATTATTTAAAATTTCAATATATACCATGTGCTACTGAAACAATCATCAATACGTGACATCCCGATGTTTCCGCCATCGGTTGGGTTGTTACAGATTGGTATCAGAGCCATGGTTATAGGGAATTAGGTTATTAGAAAAATAATCTAGTCTATAACCATAGGATTATAACCAGTATTTGCTCCTTTTACTTGCTATTCTCTATCTCCCTCCTACTTCTTATCCCTACCTTAGCCTCTACACAAGAAGATTATTCTCCATCACTGGATCTACTCTTAGACTAATAAGACAAGATTCTCAAGTCTTAACCTGAATTGCCTTGAAGATCCCGTCGAAGTTCTATATTTTAATAACGAACACGTGCAATCTGGAAGGGTGAACGCCTGTATTCTGAGTTTTCTGTCTAGGACTGGCATTGCGCATAAATCCCAATCAGACGAGGGACCCGGATGCCTACCTTAGAATTCTCGGGATGAGTGTTCACTTATAGGCTAAAGCATGTCTTCACTATGTTATTTGAATCTAGAAGTTTTGATAAGTCAACGTTTTCGTTTATTCGTTTTAATTAATGAATAAATACACTCACTTTCCTTAAACTAAGCTCTAAAATCTCAAAATTTTACAGCTTAAATCAATCTCATTTCATAACCATCTATGGATCACACTCCACCTTACCATCTTAGCCATTTTTTTAAATATTCAACACCCTACCCAAACCATATTATTTCCTTTCTCCACATGTTACTTATTTTTTTAAAAAAAAAACTATAACTAACCTTAGCACAAAGTAAAGATTTCTAAATCTTGTTGTATTTTCATTACCTAGAAACTTTACAAAGTACATATTTTTGTCAAAAGATGTCCTAGAACTTAAATTCAATTGTTTATTTATTGACGTAACAAACGATTTTCTATATAATGCTTTAAACTATTAAAAATCACTTAATAGAACCTTGATCTTCAAAAACCTAATGTCATGTTTGAAATCTCCAACTAACGGGAATATTTTAATCAAAGCCCACTTAGCATGTACTATTTAACAACTTTTGCTTTATGTACAAAACCAATTTTGAAAATAAATTTTTTTTATCCATAGGAATAATATCTAGTCTCTAAATTCTCCATCGACACTCACTCATTTTCAAATTTTTTTACAATATTTGGCATATACCACAATCATGTTTTCTTATACACTTGATTATAACCTTTGATCCAAACCCCAAAATTTACACTGCTACATAATCTCCTTACTATAAAATAAACTCTTTATCAACTATCTTCACATTCACTATCTCTCACAACCTTGATTCTGCTTCAAGATTTTTCATCGTCCTCTAAAGAACTAAATTCATATCCTTCACCTTCTCACACATGAGCTAGTTACCCATGATAACCAAACTATTGAAACTTGATTGTGTGATTGCATCAAACATAATCCTTAGTTATACATGAGGATTCGACTATCTACCATATTTGAACATTTGAAACTAGAATTTAAGGAATATAAACTATTTGCTATAGACACACCTAGAGCCATTAACCTTGTCTAGGGCAACTCTATTACAACTCGTATGCTATACTTGATACTTGATTTCTTACATGTACATATTATCAATTTGCAATTTATGTGTGTAATAATTGGTACACTTAATCAAACAACTGATAGAGGATGAAGTACTTGCTCAACAGTTAGTAGAGTACCAAATAACCTACTCAACGATTGGTAGAGGTCATCCTGCCTGCTCAACAGTCGGTAGAGGCCCTACAACCTGCTCAACGACTGGTAGAGGCTATCGCACCTGCTCAACAATCGGTAGAGGTTCTTACTCACTAACTGGTAGAAGTTTTTTCCTTGCTTAATAGTTGGACTCATTTTTGGATACATTGTATATGATTTAATCACAACGTTATTTTACATTACTTACATGTGTGTTTAGAGTCATAGAAGGACACAAAACCCTAATGTAAGGTAAATTGGTGATTGCGGTCCGGAACGTAATCATGAATTTACAGGTACGTTAAGGTAGTGTGAAATTCTATTAGAGTTATGGTAAGGTACCCAGTACGTTTTCAAAGTATCAAAGGTGTGGTGGGTTAGCTGCGGTACACCCTATATATAAACACTAATGATACATCAAAAAGTGAGATTGGGGTCGGACCAGTAACAAACCCTAGTTATTTGATAGTCCTTAGGTTTGGTGTTAAACGCTTATCCTTTCTGGCTATTTTAGACTAACGTAACCCAACCCTCATGACATTTTGCTATACTTTAAAATAAACAATAGACGGCCAAAACATTTACCTAATCCTATGTTTTCTTTAATAACTTCGGGACGAAGTTCCCAAAAGTAGGGGAGAATGTAACCTTTTGTATTTTAATTTTATATTTAATTTACTTTTGTAACTTAATAAATTTTCCGATCGTTCGTTTTAACAGTTTCATTCGTCAAATATTTTTTTTATGTTATTAAAATATATTAGTTATATGTTTAAAAAAAATGATATTATCAAAATCATAAAAAATCGGGTCCTAAAAAAAATGCTTCTAACAGGATTCGAACCCTGGTCACTGACTGGGTTGAACTTTAACACGAACAACACAACCACTACACACCTTTGTGTTTTGTGATTATTTCAGAATCGAATAATACAAAAGCCTTCTTCAAAATCTGTTGGTTAATATCTAGAGTCAAAACCCACTTCTAACCAACATAGAACTTGGAAATTACGCGCCCATGATCTGTATTTGGAAATAATTTTGATTGATTCTTGGCCGATACGTTCGTCCTCATCGATTACAGCTTGCATTTCGTGTAATCATTCCTAAATTAACCCAATTAGACGCGTCCATCTTTAATTCTTTGGTCAAATTTCCAATTCGACAAACCGATCTGTTATACTTTAAATTGATGCACCCTTTATACCCTACAGGTGCCGAAAAACACACACCCACTCTCAAATCTTTCTGTTGTTTGCTGAAATTCGCATATTCAAAGTCGTTTGACTTTTCTGTTGACCCTCCTAATTGAGTTCTAAACCTTCTGTAAGTTTCAATTGTTTGCATGTTATTATTCCCTGTTATGAGATGAGTAATATCCCTATAATTTATGGGGTTATTGGTTGTTAATTGGTTTGATTTAGAAACTAGGGTTCTTAGTTTACATTTGGGGAAGATGATACCTGCGTGTGTCAATTTAAATGATTAGAGAAACGAAATCAAAACAAACATCTGATCTAGATCAGATGGTTGCGTTGTGTGTTGTTGAAACAGCTGGTCCTGGGTTCGATACTTAGGTCAGCGTTTTGTTTTTCTTATTTATATGCAATGATATTATCATTCAAGCACACCATATAAACATTTGAATATGAATAAAACATGTTCTCAGGGTCCAGACCAACTGGTCTGGACTTGTGATTAAGACTCCGAAACTGGCCAGACTCGGGTTCGAGTCCTGGCATGGACAACTATTTTTTTGAGCTTTTCTTTTATAAACTCTTTATTTTAATTTTTTTAAAAAAGATAGATTCAAAATACTAAACATGCTTTATAAATCCTACAAAAATTATTCTAAGTCATTCTGACGATAAGGTTTATTATCCAACTTTTAGTTTTTCAAAAATCATTTATTTATTATATATTATAAATATTACAAGTTTATTCCTTAATAATTTTAAAATTCTATAAAAATATCAAAACGACTTTATAAAATTCCACAAAAATTATTCTAAACTTATAAAGCAATAAGCATTTCAGAAATAAATTTTGTTTCAGAAAAATCATTTATTTAATATTTTTAATCGATTTTTGTTATTTTAATCATAAATAAATCATAATAAATTCATTTTTCATTATTTTTACATCAAAATTTCACATAAATTATTATTAATCATTTAGATCAGAAATATAATTTTTTTGATTCGAAATTTATAAATTTTAATATTTTTTAATATTAAGTCTATGTTTTGTCAAATAAATATTAATATTCATTAATTAAGAAAATAATTTTATAAAAATTATTTTCACATTTATTACATTATAATTCAATTACTTTTAGTTAATATTGGTCAGAAATATTTTTATTAATTATTTCTTTATTTATTAAAGTTATTAACATTTAATCATAAATCAATTATTAATCCCCAAATTAGGAACCCTAACACATTTTAGACTAGAAAACTTAGACTTATTAAGTTTTCCACAACACTTATTTATTACCTTGGAATAGGGTGATATTTGGATACACACGAGCCACATTTACTTATATAACAAGGCTCATCATTCTAACACTAAGGTGAGTTTACATAGCCCTTTTTTCCATTCACTATTTTGGGGTGAAACATGTTATAACATTCAATTTACAATTCAATCATAAGTGTCTATGTGTTACTCTATGTTGCATTATGTCTTAAACATGACTAGGGTAAGCACAATATTCTAGCATAATCATTAACATTGATCAGCCGACGGTATACAATGATAGATCTATTGGACTGACAATCCCACCCGGATACGTGTACCTCCTACATAGGTAGCGTGGGTGATTGTTATCGAATTCATAACATAATCGAGTGAACCATGAGCGTATGGGATGGACCACAATATTCTAGTCACAAGGTTTGATTATGCACTCGATTTACCTGATAGTATGTTTTCACATATGGACTAGACTTGCCATGACACTTGAATTGTACAAGTTTTATTCAATTATCAAAACCTATGTAATTCTCACCAACTTTTGTTGACCCAAAAATATTTTCAAAATTAACATGTTTCAGGTAACAATGAAGCTGAGGCTTAGAGTACGCGTGATGGATTCTATGAAGTTATTTGAAGTTATTTGTTTTATTTGATGTTATGTATTTTGGGATTTTTAGACATCTTTTCATTTGGATATTTATGTTATCAATAAATTATTTAAAATTTCAATATATACCATGTGCTACTGAAACAATCATCAATACGTGACATCCCGATGTTTCCGCCATCGATTGGGTTGTTACATTATACGCAGCTATGTATTCTGCCATCATTGTGGATGTTGCCGTAAGTCTCTGTTTATGACTCTTCCATGAAATGGGTCCACCTGCTAACATAAAGATATACCCCAAAGTGGATTTGTTATCATCTTTGCATTTAGCAAAGTCAGAGTATCCTACCACTTCTAAATTATCATTTCTTCTGTAAGTCAGTTTATAGTGTTTAGTCCCTTGCAGATATCTTAACACGTTCTTAGCTGCTTTCCAATTATGATGGCCAGGATTATTCAAGTAACGGCCTAGCCTTCCAGTGACATAAGCGATATCTGGACGCGTACAGACTTGAGCATAAGCAAGACTACCGACTACTGAGGCATAAGGTATCATTCCCATTTGTTGTTTCTCCACATCTGTTTTCAGACATTGGATGAAACCGAAGACATCTCCCTTTGCTACCGGAGCTGGAGTAGATTTACAATGTTGCATGTTATAACGCGCGAGAACACGATCAATGTAGGCCCTTTGGGACAAACCTAAAATCCCATTAAGTCTGTCTCGGTGTATTTCGATGCCAATGACATAAGAGGCTTCTCCGAGATCCTTCATGTCGAAATTAGACGAAAGTAATCGCTTCGACTCATGCAACATATCTAAGCTATTACTTGCCAGTAAGATATCATCAACATAAAGGACAAGAATAGTAAAATTACCCCCACTCATCTTAAGGTAGGTGCATTGATCAACTGGATTCTTCATGAAACCATTACTCTTAACGACTTCATCAAACTTTAAGTACCATTGACGTGAGGCTTGTTTTAAACCGTATATGGATTTCTTCAACTTGCAGACTGATGTTCTTGACCTTCAGGTTTACAACCTTCAGGTTGCTTCATGAACACTTCTTCGTCCAAGTCACCATTAAGGAAAGCAGTCTTAACGTCCATCTGATGTAACTCTAAATCAAAATGAACTACGAGGACCATAACGATCCTTAAAGAATCTTTTCAAGAGACAGGTGAAAGCGTCTCCTGATAATCAATTCCCTCTTTCTGAGTGTAGCCTTTCGCAACCAATCTTGCTTTATATCGTTCAACATTTCCATTCGGATCTAGTTTTGTTTTGAACACCCATTTACATCCTACGGATTTTGCACATCTAGGTAATTCAACCAAATCCAAAACGTCGTTTTTCTTCATAGATTCAAGCTCGTCAGTCATGGCTTTAGTCCATTCAGAAGACTGATCACTGCTAATGGCTTCTTTATAAGAGTTAGGATCGGTAAGCTTTCCAGTATCCACATCTACTTCAGTAATGAAGGTTACATAATCATCAAAATTAGTAGGCCGTCTAGACCTTGAAGACCTTCAAAGCGAGTTTTCAGGTTCAACATTGTCATGGTGATGATTGTCTGATGGGTCTTCATTAGCTGGTTTGTGAAGATCTGGCTGAGGAGGTGTTGATGCGGTGACGTTAGGGGTAGAATTGGCATTGGGTACAAGAGGAATCATCGGAGTTGCAGTAAACGACAAATCTGTCTCCCCCGCATCTTGTATTTCTTGCAATTCTTCATAAGGATTTACATTACTCCCATTGACCTTGAAATCCTCTAGAAATGCTGCACGCTTGGTTTCCACAATACGAGTGACATGGGAAGGACAATAGAATCTCTAACCCTTAGAGTTCTCGGGATACCCGATAAAGAAACAACTGACAGTCTTCATGTCAAGTTTACGTAACAAAGGGTTATATAACTTAGCTAGGGCAAGACAGCCCCATACTTTCATATATCTAACACTCGGTTTCCTACCTGTCCAAAGTTCGTAAGGAGTTTTGGGGACAGACTTCATAGGAACTTTATTGAGTATATGAACGGCAGCTTTTAAGGCCTCAGTCCAGAGAAACAAAGGTAAACCTGAGTTGGATAACATACTACGCACCATGTCCATAAGGATCCGTTTCTTCGCTCAGTTACAACATTCTGCTAAGGAGTACCAGGCATGGTGTATTGGTTCACAATCCCCTGGCTCTTACAAAACTCATAAAATGGGCCAGGGGCTTGACCCACATCAGTATGTCTGCCATAATATTCGCCTCCTCTGTCTGATCTAACAACTTTTATCTGATGATTTAATTGCTTTTCAACTTCAGCCTTATAATCTTTAAAAGTTGTTAGTGACTCAGACTTTTCCATAATGAGATACAAGTGCATATAACGAGAATAATCATCAATAAAAGTGATAAATGAAGTTTGTCTAATTATGCCAGCAACGTTATAAGGGCCACTAATGTCAGTATGAATGAGTTCTAATAAATTAGAGCTCCTAGTGGCACCTTTCTTATTTGCCGACATCATCTTGCCCTTAAGGCATTTAACACATGTTCCAAAATAATCAAAATCAAGAGAGGGTAATACCCCATCCTTCACGAGTCTGGTTAACCATTCTCGTGATATGTGGCCTAAACATTGATGCCATAACATAGATGAAGTTTCTAAGTCTCTCTTGTGTTTCTTCTTTGTTAGTAATTCATTAACATTATATGATAACAAAGACTTGGAAAAATCATCATCTAGTTCTAACTTATAGAGACCACCATCCAAAAAACCATGACCATACACTTGGGAATCATAAGTAATCGTAAGTTTGCCATAACCGTGAGAAACGTCAAAACCATCCATGTCTAACTTAGGTCCAGATACAAGATTTCGAGTAATCTCAGGAATATATAAGGTATCATAAAGAACAATACATAAACCAGTTTTGAATTTTAATTCTAATGTTCCCACGGCTTCGACAATAAGTGACTTTCCATTCCCAACGTTAAGTGTTCTTTGGTTTCTTGCCAGCTTCTGGATCGTACGGAATCCCTGAAGAGAATTGGTCACATGGACCATAGAACCAGAGTCAAACCACCAAGTATTAGATGGAACATTTAAGTTAAAGGACTCAAGTATCATAAGTAGATGATTACCTTTCTTAGTTAGCCACTCCTTAAAGTCATGGCAGTCTCTCTGCTTATGTCCTTCTTTCTTACAGAACTTGCAGAGGAACTTACCTTTGGAATTCTTATGGCTAGATGAGGCACTTGCTTCATTCTTATGGGTTTTAACATTATGATTCTTGTTAGATTGTCTCTTCCTCTTCTTTGGATTAGCGGTCGTAAGGTAAGCCACTTCAGGTTTCTCCAGCTGCATCCGCTCCTCCTCTTACACACACATAGCGATCAACTCCTGCATTGTCCACTTTTCTTTCTGTGTTTTGTAGTTGATCTTGAAGGCATCATAAGCAGAGGTTAGGGAAATCATGATGAAATGCACCAAGAAACCGTCACTAATCTCCATTTCTAAACCATTAAGCTTATGGGCCATATCGTTCATGGACATAATGTGCTCACGAATACCGATTCTCCCGTCATACTTAGTTGTCACATTTTTCAGAATAAGAGTAGGAGCATGCGCTTTTGAGGTTCCCTTGAGCTGATCCTCCACAAATGCGAGATATTCTTTAGCAACCTTAGAATCTGGAATAGATCCTCTAATAGGCATGCTGATGGAATTCTTAATGAACATGAGACACATACGGTTGCATCTCTCCCATTTCTCATACACCATTTTATCAGCAACGGTGCTTTTGTTAGTGAGTTCGGGAGGAGCATCCTCTCTCGGTGCGTAATCGAAATCCAGTAATTCCAAAGTCAACATAAGCGAATCTTTCCATGCATCTGTGCAAATATACTTTGATAGATCTATACAAGTGTTAATACATAAGAAATGTTAAAAGAAACTGATCCAACAATTGGTATCAGAGCTTCTGGTGTATTCCAGATCAAATATCAATCTAACAAATTGAGAATCAGACACAGGCTCTTATTGATATTCAATAAAGGATAAAAGTTCACTTTTTCAAAACATCCATCACTTTAAGAAAATCTTGAGAAATCATATTTCTTAAAAAAAATGGATCCTCATAATACTGGATCTGCCAATAAGCCTCCTATGTTAGTCAGAAGTGAATATAATATCTGGCAAAGGAGGATGGCACATACCCTTTCACAACAAAACACTGGGTGTTGGAGGTCTGTCATGTATGGACCCCATATACCAGTAAATGTAAATCTTGAATCTAAAGTAGAAATACCAAAAGAACCAAAAGACTACACTGATGAAGATTTCCTAAAACTTGAGCTAGATGGTAAGGCATTCTCAATGTTGGCAAATGGCTCTCCCAAATGAAATATGTGCTGGACTTTTACAATGTGAAAGTGCCAAAGAGTTGTGGGATAGCCTCAAATAACAGTTTGGAGGAACTGATGAGGTGATTGCCAACACCAGAGAAATTCTTGCTCAATAATATGAAACATTTACTCATGTTAGTGGAGAGACTTTAACACAACAATTTGAAAGATTCTCTTCATTAATTTTTGAGTTAAAGTTAAATGGTCAGACCTACACAAATTCTTCTATGCTTCATAGATTTTTAAGGTCTTTACCAGAAAAATGGGAAACTTATTCTATAGTTCTCAGGTCAGGACCAGATTTTGACTCCCTAACACTCACAAAATTACATGGGAGATTATTAAATTTTGAAAGAGAAATTAATCAAAAGAAAAAGTTACAAAACTCTGGTAAAATTGCTGATGACTATGTTCCAGGTATTACAGCTCTTTTAGGACAAGACTCACCAACTTGCTCAAATAATTTTGGATCTTTTGACCACATTGACATAACTGCTGGGATCTCATCAGAAAGGTCATATCCAGCTTATGATAATGAAGAAAATAGTCAAACTACTGATAACATATGTTTTATAATGGATGATTTAAAAATTTTCAGTAGTAATGACTTAGAAGAAATAGACATACTACACCAACTGACCATGTTAAGTATTAAAACTAACAAATTTTATAAGAGGTCAGGAAGGAAATTTCCAGGACTGAACAACTCAACAAAAGTTGGTTTTGACAAATCTAAACTTAGATGTCACAAGTGTCAGAAGTTGGGACACTTCGCTAGAGAGTGTAGAAGCTCTGGCTTTAACCAACTATAGTTTGGAAATCAATCAAACTCCAGTTACAACAGGAATTTTGGAACACAGGGAAGTGGACATTTTGTACAGGCACAAGCTCCACAAATCCAATATGTGCCTCAGATACAGTATGTTCAAATGCCTGCCCAACAACAACAGGGCCAACAACAAATGCCTTCCAATCCAGCTGCTCAACCTCCACAACATCAACAACCATCTCAACAAAGCTTATTCACTTCAGGGTATGTTGACTGGGGCAGTCTTCCTTTTGACACATCTGAATGCAGTCACCAAAGTAAACATAAATGAAGGGGCATACCCCACCCCAGGCCCCGGTTCCCAAGGTTAGGGAATTCCCTATTATGTTATGAACCTAGAAAGGCCTAATTCTTTTTCATCTCCTAGGGCAAGGAGTAGATCCTTTTGTTGTTTGGGAGTTTTAAAGTAAATGAGTTAGGAAACCGAGTGCCATCCGAGAGTCTGATTAGTCTTCGTAGTGAAATTCTAACGCAATAAAAAATCATCCAAACCAATAGGTCATGATTCTCAAGCTTAACTTCGATGTAAAGTTGTGGGTGGACATGCGGCATTCCTAATCCAAATATTGATAGGGGTTACAGGAAAGGGGATCATCTTCAAAAATCACACTCAACTACACATGTCTAACAATGAACAAACTCTAAAATTAAACAAAAGCATAAATAATTTAGAGAAACTGAACAAAAGATATGTACTCTGAAACTTCTAATGTGAGTAGAATGTTTTTGTCATTTACAAGATGAATTATCCAAACAAACCAAGATAATAAGTGGCCATTGAAATCACTGTTTCCACATACATACACAACACAATATATAACCACACAACACAATCAACACATATACGCTTAACCCACCGGTAAAGAAAACGAATCGAAACCCCATCCCTCGGTCGCCGCAAATATAAACAAACGTCAAATCGAAATTCCAAACAAGAAGTTAGAGTATAACATTACCTCGGATAATTGAAACTCCAAATCGTGAGGAAGACGCAGGCGGTGGTCGACGGCTGTGCTGGTTGAAACCGATGGTGACGCGTCGTGGTTCTTCACGGTGTTAAGTCGCAAAATTCAAGCAGATGTTTTAAAATTATCGTAGAATAAAAAATAGTAAAATCTAAACTGTAATTAAACCACTTTAAAAAGGGAGAAAACTTCAATGAATTATCCATCTATGCTTCATTGACTTGTACTATTTGTACATTATCACACACTTATGTTAAACTTTGATGGTTAGCCTTCCAACATCAAACATATGTAGAACCAAATCTAAATCATACAAAAGTTGAACTTTTGACTAATTAGTGAACCGGTAGAATGCTAGTTTATGGTCTATAAATATATATTGTAGATCGATCCTAAAATTTAGAAATGAAGTTGAATTTATTATACAAACATGTGGTCTGAAAGTGTATAAGATCAATTTGGGCAGTTTCTTTATTGAATTTAGATGATTATTTGCAATCAAACTACCTAAAACATGCAAACAATGCATACAAACAACACGGCTAAACAATTTGAATTTTGAGGAAACATCTATAGTGGAATAGGGAAGGTACACAGATAAAATAGAATTGACTCGTTATGATATTGGTACATTATTGGAACTTGGTATAGCAATTGAAAATAGGACCCAGAAAATAAGTTTGGTTCATAATGTTTTATTGTATTTTTTATGAAAGAAAAGTCTCTCGTCACCATACTCGATCAACCACAAAAGCAATTTCTTGGCACATGCTTCACCAACATCTGCCCATAAGGCTTCCTACCTAAACCAACTGGATTGAGTGTATTATGTAATGCCCAATTCCTTAGTCGGCCAACCATTTGGTCTTTGGCCACCTACAGTAAAGCACGTACCTAGATGATATCAAAGGACCCTAGTAATAGCAGCTGAGTTATGCATTTGGTCCTTAATGTTACCGTATATGGACTTTCTACTGCATCTTCATATTCAGGCGTCTCATCAGGAGACTGTACATTACAGAGAGAAAATAAGTAAACTTTCAACATGAGAAATTATCAAACAAAAAACTGCATCTTTCCTCACATTCAATGGTCAATATTTACTGCAGAAAAGTGTACAAAGGTTCTAAGAGACTAAATGGGTCAATAGTGGCATTTTAACTGTAGTCACGCAAATTGCGCATGAAATGGGTGTATCTTGTTACAAAGTGTGATTTACATCATGCTTCTATGTACCAAAACTTGTTTAACATTCAAGAAGAATTATTGACTTTCAAAATGTACAACTTGAATAAGAGTATGAAAAAGATTGATGATACTTTCATACAAAACGAACCGCAGACACTCACTACATTGCTGAAAAACTATAAATCACAAAATATGACAACTCAACCATGAAAACAATATATATGAATCACAGAAAGTCAAAAACTACAACTAAATAAAATCAGTTTAAAAAACCTCGGTACAGATATGATAAAACCCTAAGACTAAACGTAACCCTAGAGCTACAGAAACAAAATAATAAATTAGACATGGTGGTGGGTATGGTATGAAAGTCATTAGATAATGATAATAATATGCAATTGATGAGTATGTTATCTGATTAAGAGGGAAAAGAATGTGGAAAATAATATAGGGTTTAGAAGGATATGAGAGAGCACCTGCTGATAATGGATAAAATGAATGAAATGTTAGACTTTTACATAATTATGGCCTAATTGATCATTTATTATTTAAATTAACCAATATGATATTAATATCCCTATATTAATTATAAGTCATTATTATATTAATTATAAGTCATTATTTGATGGGAATAATGACATAAGTTAGAATATGTAGGGTTGCCCTTTTGGTGTTCATAATAAGTGTTATGAGAGACTTATAAAACACCTTATCAAAGAACACTCTCTTACACTCTAAATAATCCATCTAAAAGAAACACCATAAAGTGGAACCAAGAACATCATAACGAAATCATGGTTGCACCACCATCCGCTAAGTTTACCATTCCCACATGTAAGTATTTCTCATTTGACATTTATGTTTATGTTATTGATTGAATAAACATGATTAGGTTCTAAGTCTTGACCCATGTTTAAAGATATAATCAACATGTGGAATCAGAGCAGATATTGATTATATCAATTCAATAGTCAAAACTGATATACATAACTATGGGATTTCATGATACTGATGTTTCAATGTATTTGACACTCAAAATTGATTTATTACTTAAAATCATTTTGAAAACTTAATCAAAAATAAAGTTTGGTTTGTAGAAATTACAAACGCAATTTATTTAATGATAATGCTCATAATCTCCACTGACATATTAGTTTGGAATTTTCTTTTCATCAAATTTGAAATTGATTTATAATCAAGAAATAGTTTCAAAGTTTGATTGGTTCAACAAAATTTAGTGAATTAATCCATAAATCACTTGCTCAGTGGCATATAAATGGGTTTTGTATATCAAAAGGTTTTCTTTTCATAAGTTTCTACAAATAAATTGTATTTACGAACTCATTAATGCTGGTGACTTCATTTGAGTTGATATGTGTTAAAATAAAATTTGACATAGAATTATATAATGATAAATTTCAATGAGATATTAGATGATTAACTCAATGGTACATCTTTTGTTTAACGTTGAAATTTTAAACGGTACCATTTTATGTAATGATGCCATTGGTTTGATGATACACATTGTGATTTATGAGCATAATTTACATAGATATTTCATATCTTGCCCAAAGTGGTTATGTCATATTTATGTGCTTTACTTTATTAGCTACGTATGTTCATAATATCTAAATTTTGGTCAAAGCCAAAACGAAGCCAAAATTTAGGTAGAACAATAAGCCATTTCATAATTTATGTATGTTCATAATGTCAAAATTTTGCTCAAAGCCAAAGCGAGGCCAAAGTTAATGTAGAACATCAAGACAATATGTTATTTTGTATGCGTTCATAATGCCTAAATTTTGGTCAGAGCCAAAGCAAAGCCAAAATTTTAGGTAGAACATTAAGTTAGTCTATTTTTTGGTGTTATAATATACTTTATCTTTAATGTACTTATTTCGTCTACTTTACTTGATTACCCCTAATAAGCTTACTTCAACTGTTCTATTTCTATTGATCTAGCATCCACTTTTAATCCTACTCTTGGAATTGAACTACAGAATGGGACAAACTTTGCCACATGGAGGGATACGGTTAGACTTACTCTTGGGATGGTGGATCTTGATTATGCCCTGAGACATGACGGCTCTTACTGCTGAAAGCACTGCATATCAAAAACTAGCGCATGAAAAGTGGGAGAGGTCAAACAGAATGTCTCTCATGGTTATCAAGAATTCCATCTCAAGTGCCATTAGGGGAGCTATACCTTTTAACACATGGTGGGTTGATACTGGTTCAATGGTTCATATAAGCAATTCCATACAGGGATTCCTTACAATTCGGAGGCTGGAAAGAAACCAAAGAACACTTAGAACAGGAGGAGTGGAAGAACTTGAAGTTGAGGCCGTAGGAACCATGCAACTTATTATGAAAATTGGTCATTGTATTAAACTTTATGATACATTATATGTACCGAAAATTACTCGGAATTTAGTATCAGTACCAAAGTTAGACAATGATGGTTATGAAGTTTTACACGGGCATGGAAAGGTCACTATTAGTTTAAATTCCCAAGTTCTTGGTTGTGGTCATCTGGATGGAAGTCTCTATAAGTTCGAACTAGATGATAGCTTTTCAAAATCATTGTTGTCATAATAACTTAAATGAAAACATCAATAAACAAAATCGAAAACGAAAGCATGATTTGGAAACATCATCCAAGTTGTGGCATGAACATTTAGGCCACATTTCACGAGATAGAATGTTAAGGCTCGAGAAGGATGGTGAACTACCAAATCTTGATTTTAGTGATTTTGGAACATGTGTTAAATGTATTAAAGGCAAAAAGACAGACAAGAATAAAAAGGGTGCCACAAAAAGTTCTGGATTATTAGAACTCATACACACTGATATTTGTGGACCTTTTTCACCTGGCATAACTGGTCATACGTCTTATATTACTTTCATAGATGATTATTCACGGTACATGTACCTGTATTTGATTAAATAAAAATCTGAATCACTCGATATGTTTAAAATCTTAAAGGTTCAAGTTGAAAACCAACTTAACCGTAAGATAAAAGTCGTGATATCAAATAGAGGAGGCGAGTATTATCGTCGACATACAGACATTGGTCAAGCTCCTAGTCCTTTCGTTAATTTTTGTAAGGAACATGGGAT
Organism: Ambrosia artemisiifolia; assembly: GCA_032199755.1. NCBI lineage: Eukaryota > Viridiplantae > Streptophyta > Magnoliopsida > Asterales > Asteraceae > Ambrosia > Ambrosia artemisiifolia. Next base: position 14,004,955 of record CM063521.1, read on the forward strand.
AGTGAACCAATTTACCATGTCGGGTACTCCTCAGCAGAATGGTGTCGCTGAGAGAAGACATAGGACCCTTCAGGATATGGTAAGAAGTATGTTGGCAAACTCGAATTTGCCACACTTTTTATGGACTGAGGCCTTAAAGACAGCCTTCATATACTAAATCCAGTTCCTTTAAAATCTGTCCCTAAGGGGCTATTTGTTTTTTGCCCAAAAGCAATTATGGCCTCTTTTGTCTGCGCCGTGCAGACACGTGCAGTCCTTTAGGGTCTGCAGATTATTTGTTTTTTGAAAGACCTTTCACTCAAAAAGGTCTTCTGTAAGACCCTACCTATAATACGATTAGTTAAATGATAATATACTTGGTTTAGACATGGAAAACTAAAGCATTTTGATACTTTGCTTTAACACATTAACATCCAGAAACTACATTGACTAGTACAAACATCCTAGATTATAGTTACGGCCTAACATATTACAAAATAACCAAGTATTTTTAAAGGTTTATCAAAACATTGCGGAAACGGACGAGTTAAGCATGTTCGGTTCTTCAAGTACGTCTTGATCATCATCCGATCCGTGTAGCTAAGTACCTAAGGGTTTAACATGATTAAACAACCCATAATTATGTTAGAATAATCGAATTTGAGTGCGAAATATAAAAAAATTGAGTTTTGGACGTCAGACTCGTCCCTACTGGTCGCGGGGCCATGAGCCTTTTCGCCCGCGTACCGCGGAGGGTCTTCTATTCCTCCCGCGGCACCAGGCTTACGTTGCCAGGTCTGGCTTACGGCCAAATTACAGCAGAATTGTTGGTTTCTTGCACCTGCACATTTGTACTTAGAAAAATTTGCAGCCAAGTTACCTCACCAAGCTGCACCTTTCGGGTCCTTTTAAAATTACTCCTGGGGCTTCCCGGGTGGTTTTTAAAGCTTCATGGTTCCAAGTTCTAGTCAGGATTTTTTTTTATCACTTGTCAAGCCTCAACTTGACTAGAGAACTTTCCGTCCAAGTCATTTATGCCGTATTTTGCGGTGCCTCGTGTCCATGGCCACATGTGCCATTTCTCTCGGTCTTGTTCGCTCGGCCTCTATGACTTGCGACATAGTTTTCATTCAATATTTTCTATCCCTTGGAAACCACCAAAGACATCTTTTACTAATGACACGACTATAATTGCCCTTCTTGATTAATCATACATGTATTTATTTTTATCAAGTCATAGATATGACTTACCTTAGTCGACTCCTTTTAGCTTCAAGTCCTTACCCGAGTGGCTTCCCGTGGACTCAAGCTTAGCACCTAGATGAGCATTGCACATATACATTTAGGTACTTACTCATAGGCTCATTTGTACATACTCATACAAGTTTTTATCACAATAATGTAGCCTCTAATGAAATCTAGTTTCTTTGAGGCGTTTCATCAAACAACTTGTATGCGTCTTTTAACAAGGTTATTTTCTATGACTAAAGAACCTCATTAATCCCTTTTTAACACAATTTCAATAACATAGCATAAGCTTAAACACTTAAATCATGAGTTTCATTCAAAATTCATAACATAAATGATTCTTTTCTACTTCTGAAGCATCTCCTACCATTTTATCAAAACCCATGACTTTCAACCAAAAAGGATTCTTATGAATCCTTCATCATAAAAGTATTCCATCAATCACACACCATTTAGCTTATATTGAGTCACACTTATACTAGAGCAACCTCTAAAAACTCCTAATTTCACGTTTTTGTTATAACCCACAAATATCACATAGCCATGTATGGCATAAATCAACAATTAAAGCTAAATAGATGTTACCTAGATGCTTATCAAGCTTAGATGATCTGATTTAGGCCAACTACAAGCAATAACCCTTTGATTTAGCCTTGGATTGGACTTGATCTTGAGCTCCAGGTTTAAGTGTGTGTTTGTGTGTGTGTTTTAGGATGGATCGATTCTTCTGGATATGAGAAGATCATCCACCATTTTCCATTTTATTGAAAATATTATTCACTTTGAGGAGTTGTCAAGATTGGCCCTTTGTGTTTAACAAATATGTTTTAGTACCACAACACTAATCAATTAGTATTGTGTGAGTATTTAGGCCAAGATGGGGATTTACTAATATTCACTCGTCATACTCGGTTAGTAATTTCCTCTTATTTGCTTAAACGACATCAATGATAAACAATAGATTTTGGGGCGTTACAACTCCACCCCCCTTAAGAGGGTTTCGTCTGCGAAACTAGAAACATACCGAATAGGTGTGGATAGAACCGTTTCATCTCTTCCTCGGACTCCCAAGTGGTGTCCGCCCCTTTTCAATGATCCCATTTGACCTTTACTTGGTCAATGCTTCGATTTCTGAGATGCTTCACCTTTCGGTCTAGAATTTCTATGGGTTGAGCCACATAGTTGAGTTTCTCATCAATTTCAATTTCAGCCAGTGGTATGTATGCTGCTTGATCCGCTAAGCATTTTCGGAGATGTGAAACATGGAATGTATTATGAATACGGTTTAATTCTTCCGGTAATTCTTATCGGTAGGCGACTTGTCCCACTCACTCCATGATCTTAAATGGTCCAATAAACCTTGGACCCAACTTTCCTCTTTTTCTAAATCGGATTACACCCTTCCACGAGGAGACGTTTAACATCACAAAGTCTCCCGGTTGAAATTCAATTGACCTGCGTCTTTTATCCGCGTAAGATTTCTCACGATCCTGGGCGGCTTTCAAGTGTGTTCGAATAATATCTATCTTTTCATTTGTGGCCTTGACCACATCCTTATGAGCGAGTTCACGAGGACCCACCTTCCCCAACATACGGGAGTTTGGCATTTCGACCGTAGAGTGCCTCAAACAGTGGCATGCCTATGCTGGCATGGTAGTTGTCATACGAAAATTCTACCAATGGCAGATTACCTCCGAAATCGATGATGCATGCTCAAAGCATGTCTTCAAGAGTTTGGATCGTCCTTTCGCTTTGACCATCGGTTTGCGGATGGAATGATGCATACCCGAAGCAATACTTTGGCACCCAATTGTGTTTGAAAGTCGCGCCAATAACGCGAAGTAAACCATGGGTATCGATCAGAAATGGTTGTCATGCGTACCCCATGTCGAACTATTATCTCATTTAGAAATATATCCGCCATCTTCTCGGATGTATAAGTTTCGCGTATTGAAATAAAATGTGCGGTCTTTGTTAACCGATCCACTACCACCCATATTGCATCAAATCCCCGAGGCGTTTTGGGTAGTTTGGTTAACAAATCCATCGTGACGTTTTCCCATTTCCACACGGGTATTTCCAAAGGTTGAAGTTTCCTGTATGGTTTTTGATGTTCCGCCTTGACTTGCATACAAGTCAAACATTTCTCAACGTATTTTGCAACATCCCGTTTCATCCCGGGCCACCAATAGTTAGGCTTTAGATCTTTGTACATTTTAGTGGCCCCGGGTGAATTGAATAGCGTGACTTATGGGCTTCTTCAAGCAATAGGGTTTTAACCCCCCCCCCCCCCCATGTGTTTGGAACCCATATTTTGTCGAATCAGGTCTTTAGCCCTTCATCATTATCCACCAACTCATTAACTTGCCCTTGAATTCTCTCTTTCTTCCAGTTTTCTTGCTTTAAGTCTTCTGCTTGGGCTTCCCGGATCCGATCAAGAAGACCCGAAGTTACTACGAGTTGCATAGATCGCACTCATATAGGTGTGTAGCTCTCCTTGCGACTTAGGGCGTCAACCACTACATTGGCCTTATCCGGATGATAATGGATCTCACAATCGTAATCCTTTATCGTTTCCAACCATTGTCTTTGTCTCATGTTTAGATCTTTCTGGTCAAAGAAATACTTTAGGCTTTTGTGGTCTGTGAAGATTGTGACTTTTACTCCATATAAGTAATGCCTCCATATTTTTAAGGCAAAGACCACAGCTTCCAATTCAAGATCATGAGTGGGATATTTAGTTTCATGGGCTTTTAATTGCCGAGAGGCATAAGCTATGACCCTGTTTCTCTGCATTAATACGTATCCCAGCCCGAGACTAGATGCGTCTGAGTAAACCACCATGTCCTCCGTGCCATCGGGTAGGGTGTGTACCGGAGCATGGGGTCAGTTTGTTCTTGAGCGTATTAAACGCCTGATCTTGCTCCTCCTTCCACAAGAATTTCTCATTCTTGCGAGTTAATTTGGTTAGTGGGGCGGCTATCTTGGAGAAATCTTGAATGAACCTTCGATAGTACCCTGCGAGCCCCAAAAAGCTTTGGATTTCAGATGGGTTCTTGGGTGGACTCCATTTGAACACAGCTTGTATTATCGCGGGGTCCACCAATAAACCCTTATCACTGATTACGTGTCCAAGGAATTGGATTTCTCGAAGCCAGAACGCACATTTCAAAAATTTAGCATAGAGTTTCTCTCTCCTCAAAGTGGAGAGTATCTCGCGCAAATGACGAGCATGATCAGCTGCATTCTTCGAATAAATAAGAATGTCGTCAATGAAAACTATCACCGACTTCTCTAGCATTGGTTTGCAAACCTGGTTCATTAGGTCCATGAATGCCGCGGGGGCATTTGTTAACGCGAATGACATTACTAAAAAGTCGTAATGTCCATACCGCGTCTGAAACGCAGTTTTGGGTATATCAACCTCTTTTACCTTCAGTTGATGGTATCCCGATCTTAAAACAATTTTTGAAAACCAACTCGCGCCCCGGAGTTGGTCGAATAAGTCATCAATTCGTGGAAGTGGATACTTGTTCTTTACCGTGAGTTTATTCAACTCTCGATAATCAATGCACATTCGAAGACTCTCATCCTACTTTTTCACAAATAGAACCGGTGCTCCCCACGGGGACACACTCGGTCGAATAAAACCCATATCGAGGAGATCTTGCAATTGGGCCATTAGTTCTTGTAGTTCGGACGGCGCGAGTCTGTACGATGCTTTTGCAATTGGTTTGGCCCTTGGAATAAGTTCTATTCCGAATTCTACCTCTCTGTCAGGAGGTATGCCCGGAAGTTCTTCCGGAAAGACATGTTCGAATTCTTGCACCACTGGCACGTTTTGAATATCCATAACCTTTTCTCGTGTATCTATCACATGCGTGAGGTACGCCTTGCACCCATGCTGGATAAGCATTTTGGCTTCTATTATAGAACATACTACGGGGTTACAGTGCGCTTCCCCGTGTATTGAGATTTGTCTCCCATTTGGAGAAGTGAGTGTTATTGTCTTGTGATAACAGTTTACGTGGGCATGGAATTGAGATAACCAATCCATTCCCACTATGACCCCGAATTCTCCCATTCTCATAGGCACAAGATCTATGGGGAACTCCTCCCCGTTTAAGGTAATCTTACAGCCTCGGCATACATCAAAGACAACAAAGTGTTTATCATTACCTACTTCTACTTCAAGTGGAACAGGTAATTTTATAAGTATAAATGATAGATGTCGAATAAGTTCGTGCGAGACGAATGACTTATTTGCACCCGTATCAAATAAAACTTTAACGGGTATTGAGTTCACAAGAAAAGTACCCGTGACCACATTCGGGTCCGACTTGGCTTCCTCGGCAGTGATATTGAAAGATCTTGCCTTCGGCTTGGAAGCCTCTGGGGTGCTTTTAGTGTTGGCACTGGTTTTGGCCAACTCTGGGCATTCAAACTTCCTGTGTCCCGGTTGGTAGCATCTATAGCAAACATCAGCTTTGTTGGGACAGTTGGCCACAATATGACCAGTTTTCTTGCAATTGGGGCACGCTTTATTTTTGTAGTAGCATTCCCCACGATGGGGTTTGCCATAGATTTTACATACACTAGGCGACCCGCCCTTTGTGCCCCCTTTCTTTTAGGATTCCCCGACCTTCTGCTTTTTGGTCGGACTAGGATTGGTGTCTGCTACCCTTCTCTCACCCCGATCAACTTGGTTTTTCAATTCTACTTCCCTTTCTCGGGCTGCATTGATTAGCTCTATTAAGGTTTCATATTTTGAGGGAGTCATGAATTCTCTATACTCCGCCCCGAGCATATTATGATAATAGTAAATTTTTTGTTCTTCGGTTTGAGCTAAATCGCCACAGAATTTGAGTTTACTCAGGAAGATTCCCGTGATTTTATCAATTGGTTCCCCTTTATATCTGAATTGGGTGAACTCCTCTTTGATTTGATTTACAGCCGCCTATGGGCTATGATGTTGGAGAAATGGAACTTTAAATTCCTCTCAGGTCATGGCTCTTAGGGCCTCCGAGCTTAACCCACTCCTTTTCACATCCTACCAATTTTTTGCTAAGTCACGTAACTGCCAGTGGCATATGTCACTTTGTCCTGCTCTTCACAGCCAGTTCGGTCAAAGATGTCTTCCATATCTGTTAGCCATCGTTGGCATAGTACAGGGTTAACTTCCCCTTCATACAGACTTGGCTTACATGCCATAAACTTGTTATATGGGCAAGCCTTTCGAATTTCGTTTTGGTTGATTTCCTGGAGAACATTCTCCTTGATTTCATTACACTTCTCATCCATTACGGCGAGGAGTGTTGTTTGTATTTGACTTAAGAAACCAGGAATCGCATTTTCAATTGCCCTTCCGATTCCCACAGAAATGATATTATTGACTTCTTCCCTCGTAAGAGGAGTTTGTTGATTATCTTGATCATCAGCCATCTCGTAGCTGAAAAGAATTTCATCAATGTTTAGTAGCATTTCAAAATATTTGAATTTGTTATGCTACTTTATTCGTATTCGATTGCAACTGATGCGGTTACGTGTTTTTAGGTACCCATGATGCCTTTTTCATTGTATCACCCTAGTAATACAATTATAATTTCCCAACTTTCGGCTAACCTTTACCGTGTAGTTGGAATTTCGTGTTTCTTGGGCGTTAGAGTTCAGTACACTATTCCCTTGGTTCGTTTCTGATTGACACATGTTCAATCATGATATAATTCATTTTCGACTAAATTATCGTATTTTGGAAAAGAAACCCTTACCGGATTGATGATTAAGCTTGAACCGAATGCTTAACTTGTTTAACCTTGGGCTCTGATACCACTTGTAAGACCCTACCTATAATACGGTTAATTAAACGAAAATATACTTGGTTTGGACTTGGAAAACTAAAGCATTTCATACTTTGCTTTAACACATTTACATCCAGAAACTACATTGACTAGTACAAACAAACATCCTGGATTATAGTTACGACCTAGCATATTACAAAATAACCAAGTATTTTTAAAGGTTTATCAAAACATTGCGGAAACGGACGAGTTAAGTATGTTCGGTTCTTCAAGTACGTCTTGATCATCATCCGATTCGTGTAGCTGAGTACCTAAGGGTTTAACACGATTACACAACCCATAATTATGTTAGAATAATCGAAATTGAGTGCGAAATATAAAAAAAATTGAGTTTTGGACGTCAGACTCGTCCCTGCGGGTCGCTGGGCCATGAGCCTTTTCGCCCGCGTATCGCGGCCGTGCCCACCACCACCACCACAACGGTCCACCACCACCACCGTCCACCGTCCAATACCAAACTGCTGTAAAAAAGTCAGTTTATTTAAATTTCAGTTTATTTCAGCAGTTTGCAGACGTTAACAAACAAACGGTCTTCTTCTTGAAGACTGCAGACCTTTGGTCCACCTCTTCTCCTGCAGATGTCTGCAGATGTGGTCCGTAGACTGCAGACCTTTTCCTGCAGAAAAAACAAACAGCACCTAAAACTCTTTTTGAGATTTGGACAGGATGGAAACCAAACTTAGAGTATATGAAAGTATGGGGTTGTCCTGCCGAGGCTAAACTTTATGATCTTGTGAAAAAGAAACTTGACATAAGGACCACCAGTTGCTACTTTATAGGATATCCCGAACGATCAAAGGGGTATAGGTTTTACTGCCCTTCACATGTTTCTTGCATAGTAGAAGCTCGAACGCTGATTTTCTAGAGGACTCTATGGTCAGTGGGAGCAGTGAAAATGAAGTATTTGATTTCCAAGAAGTACAAGAGGAGGGGGGATGGGTTTTTCAGAGTTATCTCCTATTACACCTCTTGTACATAGCACTGCATAACCTTATGTTTTCTCAGAATATAATGCTCTTGACATTCCTAATAATGAAGGCACATCAAACTCACAAGAGCATAACCAAATCCCTGAACCAGTTAATGAACCTGTTGAACTCGAAAATCAGCTTAGGAGGTCATCAAGGCCAAGAAGGCCCACTAATTTTGATGATTATGTAACATACCTTAATGAAGCTGATTTGGATTTAGGAAAGTATAATGATCCAACCTCTTATAATGAAGCCATTAATAGTGACAAATCTTCTGAATGGAATATAGCTATGATTGATGAGCTTGAGTCCATGAAAAAGAATGGTGTTGGGAATTGGTTGAATTACCCAAGGGTGTGAAACCCGTAGGATGTAAATGGGTTTTCAAAACCAAATTAGACCCAAATGGAAACATTGAACGTTATAAGGCATGATTGGTTGCTAAAGGCTATACTCAAAAAGAGGGAATTGTTTATCAAGAAACCTTTCACCTGTCTCACGGAAGGATTCTCTAAGGATCGTTATGGCATTAGTAGCTCATTTTGATTTGGAGTTACATCAGATGGATGTTAAAACCGCTTTCCTTAATGGTAACTTACATGAGGATGTGTTCATGACTCAACCTGAAGGCTTTAAACCTGAAGGTCAAGAACACTTAGTCTATAAGTTAAGGAAATCCATATATGAGTTAAAACAGGCATCACGACAGTGGTACTTAAAATTTGATGAAATTATGAAGAAACAAGGTTTTATCAAGAATCAAGTGGATCAATGCACCTACCTCAAAATGAGTGGGAGAATTTTTGCTATACTTATCCTTTATGTGGATGATATCCTTTTGTCGAGTGATAGTTAGATTTGGTGCATGAGTCAAAGAGATTACTTTCGCAAACATTTGACATGAAGGATCTTGGGGAAGCCTCTTACATGATAGGCATCGAAATACACCGAGATCGTACCAATGGGATATTAGGTTTATCCCAGAAGGCTTACATCGATCGTGTTCTTGCGCGATATAACATGCAACATTTCTCTCCATCAATAGCTCTAGTAGTTAAAGGAGATGTTTTTGGGTCTTTTCAATGTCCAAAAACAGAGGTAGAAAAGGAGCAAATGAGATTGATACCTTATGCTTATGTAGTTGGAAGCATAATGTATGCTCAAGTCTGCACTCGTCCAGATATTGCATATATTGCTGGAATGCTAGGCCGCTATCAATCTAATCCCGGCCTAGATCATTGGAAAGCAGCAAAGAAAGTGTTGCGATATCTACAAGGAACGAAAGACTATAAATTGACATACAGAAGAACTGATAACTTGGAAGAAGTTGGCTATTCTGATTCTGACTTTGCTAAATGCAAAGATGATAAGAAATCAACTTCGGGGGTACATCTTTATGCTTGCAGGCGGACCAATTTCATGGAGGAGTCATAAGCAACAGTTAACAACCACCTCAACAATGATGGCAGAATATGTTGTAGTGTACAATGCAACGTGCCATGGGATGTTTTTAAGAAATCTCATCACTGGACTCAAAGTTGTTAACTCCATATCACGACCTTTGAAGATTTACTGTGATAACTCAGTTACTGTTAGTTTCTCGAACAGTAACAGTTCGAGTTGAGCTGGTTATACCTTGATGCAAAGTTTTTGTTCATACGAGAACGGGTAGAGGAAAATAATCTTTGTATCAGGTACATAAGCACAAAAGATATGCTAGCGGATCTAATGACTAAAGGTCTACCACCCAAGACTTTTCAAGAATTTACAATGAGAATGGGCTTTAATAAAGACCTAATGTAATAGCATATAGTGTGTATGAACGATTATAATTTTCTCGAATGCTTTGTTTTGTATATGCTAATGTTTGTGCGCGCCTTATCATTTATGGACAAAACTTATGCAAGGGTTTTATTTTAGTCATTTTGGTTTCAAGATTAAGTGTTTTATACTGAGACTTTAGCATGACTGTTGGGGGTCTCGAATTGTCTTCAATTCGAATGACTGTAACTATCTGCTATAGTTCCAACATGAAACTTGATGAGTATTCTAGACATGGCCAAACTTACTTAAACATTTATCATAAAATGATCAATCGGCCAAATGGGAGAATGTTAGACTTTTACATAATTATGGCCTAATTGATCATTTATTATTTAAATTAACCAATATGATATTACTATCCCTATATTAATTATAAGTCATTATTATATTAATTATAAGTCATTATTTGATGGGAATAATGGCATAAGTTAGAATATGTAGGGTTGCCCTTTTGGTGTCCATAATAAGTGTTATAAGAGACTTATAAAACACCTTATCAAAGAACACTCTCTTACACTCTAAATATCCATCTAAAAGAGACACCATAAAGTGGAACCAAGAACATCGTAACAAAATCATGGCTGCACCACCATCCGCTAAGTTTACCATTCCCACATGTAAGTATTTCTCATTTGACATTTATGTTTATGTTATTGATTGACTAAACATGATCAGATTCTAAGTCTTGATCCATGTTTAAAGATATAATCAACATGAAAAGGTTTGATGGCAGTAAGAGACGGCGACGTGCGACGGTCAGTGTCACGGTAGTCGGAGATGGAACAAACCTGATACACAGAAAGATTGCGGTGTGTCTGATCTCCATTATGAAGTAATGTTAATGCCATTGAAGATGAGAATTAAACATTAAACAATGGAATTGAAGGCCATTAAACGTGAGCTAGGGCAACAAAAAGATGAAACGGTATTGAGGGCAAGAAGGTTAAAATACGGATATACCCTTTTACAAATGCATCAAATGTTTGTACTTTAAGCAATTAAATTTATACTTACTTAACTTTTGCAGGAATCCTTTCCTCATGCTTTATATATAGTATAGATATAGATGACAGTTTTGATTTGGGTCCAACAAGTTTTAACAACAACAGATTCGAATCAAGATTGGTCGTCTCATAAAACTAGTAACATTTTAATATCACTGAATAATTTGATGGAGTACATTTGTTATTCTATGATATTGTTAAAAATATAATTATATATTATTGTTCTTTCAATTCCATATTCCAAAAATAGTTTATTCATGTTATTGTTTCTTTTTATTTCATATTGAACCGGGCTGAAATGATAGGCTAAAAAGCTTGGCATGGATCCGGGTGAATCGCTTGTAGCAGGATACTTGTTTTGGACTTAGTTGGACTTGGACTCATTACGACTGGGCTTATTTTGTTTAGCCCAATCTCATCATCTTACTTTGGAGATATATAAAGAGGGGATCGGATATTTTTTATTTATTCCATTATTTTGTTTCTCTCTCAAGAGTCTGGACACTTCCATTCTCTCCCTTTTAGAGTTTCGTTGGTATCTCTCTAGTTTCGTCCAGATCCTCTCTGATCTTGATAATCTCTTGCTTGATTTATAGGTTCTTTTTAGTTTAGAGCCTATAATCGTTTAGCGTTTAGGAGGTTTGTATCAAATCATATTGTGAGGTGGGAATTGTTTCTTAGATTGTCTTCATTACTTTGAAATGATTGTGCAAGCATAAAGGGTGGGTTGAACTAAATTGTCATAGTGAAGCAATTGTTATCATTACATATAGGTGGGGAACATGAATGTGAGGCGAGTCGTGGCAAAGGGTCAAAATGGGTTCGGGTTGAAACATATCAATCTTTAATACGGATTAAAATGATCCAAATTAACCTGTAAACCCTTTTTTTCATTTTTATGTATAAGTTCACAAGTTGCTTAGTATAACAAAAAAAATATATACTACAGTACCAACATACTTTTTTAGAAATAATATTAACGGGTGGTATACGTCCTTTCAACTTTTGGAAAACTATGTAAAATGTCATTTTGACTGCCCTCGAGTTTTACATGCTTATTTTTATGCACAAAAAGCCGCAACTTCGAGTTAATTTAATTTAGGTTTTCGGTCGGTCTGGGTTGCGAGATAAATTAGCGTTTCCATTAGATGATATAAATGCAAGCTACTTTACGTTTCGACGATGGTAAAACACGCGGTAACATTGGTATTAATTTTAGTTATAAAAATGGCTAGAAGTTAATATATATATATATATATATATAGATTTTATTAATTATCATTATTATTATTATCATTATCATTATCAATTGTAGTAGCAGTAGTAGCAGCCAGCAGCAACAGCAGCCAGCAACAACAGCCAGCAGCAGCAGAAGCGGCAGCAGCAAGTAGAAGCAGCAGCAGTAGCAGTAGTAGTAGCAGTAGTAGTAATTTTTTTAATCGCGTGAGTTAAATGACCTGTCAAGAGATGCAAGTATGAAAAAGGGAGAGTTTAACACTCTTTTAAGAATCTTGAATCAAGAAACACTCTGTCAGTAATGAATCAAGATTCCAATAAGCATTCTCTCAATAACGAAACATCTGATACTACATTACAAGATGGAGAACTCTTTGAATTCGAATGGTAGAGGGAATATGCAACTACAAAAATCGCCGGAAGAAGACGACCAACAACACAAAAGTAAAAAAAAAATAAAAAGTATGTGTTGACCGTCAATCATTCGATTAAATTTGATTATTATTTTTATGAATGGATTTTCATTATTTTGGCAAAAATTTTGTGTTTTTGTTATTTAACAGATCACCCCGTAGATGTTTTTGAAAGCTTAGCACCACCACTACCCTCACAACTGCAACCGAAAAACTAAAAATGTGGGTACCAATACCGATTCGGAACACCCTTGGTTTGGTATCGGTTCGGGACGGGATCAGAATCGGTATTCAGGACAATATGCTCATCCCTAACCACCACCACAGATACCACCATCACTTCCTCCACGTATGCCACCACTTCCTCCACAAATACCACCACCACTTCCTCCAGAAATACCACTAGCACTTCCTCCTCCTCCTCGTCCTCATATAAGGAGATGTACTTAGGTGGTGACAGTACCTGACAACCGGGTACCCTCCTAAATAGAGTTTCTTTTTACTGATTTTGAATCTTGGTATGGTGGATCGGATTGCCTACTGGTTGAAACGATGGTTCCTGTATTGGTTGGATGCAGAATTTGGGTGAATATTGTTCTAATATTTATGGTTTAATATGTTATTTATCAGTTGAAGCTTAGCACCCCTAAATACTCCTCCTCGATAACCCCATAAATCACCTAACTCCAGCCCCAGCCACAACTATGAAGAGTGCAACAGCCAAACGTAGTCCCTTCTTTAGCGATTGTCCATTCTTTCGTTTTTTCTATATTCATTCATATTGATTTGATTGATTTCTATTGAAAATGCTTAAAAAAATTGAGTTTCATGGACTGGTAGGGTATGTAACCGCATAACTTTTTCAATAAAAAAATACTCAAGTTTCTTGCATTGTTCTGGTTCGGTTCATTACAGTTATAGCTGGCAAATGGGCCAGGTCGGGTTGAGATGGGATGCGGGTCAAAACGTGTCAATTCAAAAAAAGGGTTGTATCGTTTTGGGTCGAAACGGGTCCATGTCAAAACGGGTTTCGGGTTGGGTCCGGGTCAAAACGGGTTTTGGGTCGGGTCGGGCTAGGTTGGGTTAAAAAATGCTTCTTTTTTAGTATTTACATGTAAAAGAGGAAAAATACTCAAATTTATACTTTGTTTAAACGAGTCAAAACAGGTTATTTGAGTTTGATTCAAAAAACTTAAAATCTCCTAATAAATGATAAATCTCCTAAATTTTTGAATTGATTGTGAATACATGACAATGCACTACAAACATTCAAATTGATTAACATACAAGTTCAAGAAGTTATAATTAGCATACAAGTTCAATAAAAAATACCGTAGTTTTGTACCGCATTACTATAGACGATTATCTAGAACTTTCTTCTTTCATTTAAATATGCATTCTAATAAGTTAATCAAATATAGTTAAATATTTTATGCAATAAAACAAGTAAATATAAAATTAGAAGACTTAGATTTTGGAGAGTTACATACGGATTTTAAGGTTGAAAACCCCGACCACTCAAACTGATTTGGGTCTCGTTCAAAATCGGTTTGGATAAAAAAAACCAAACAAACAAATGGTTTATGGCATGTTCTTTAAATAAGGTTGGGTTAAAAACCCGTTTCAAAAAATAAGACTTCAAACCAAGTGACGGGTTGTTTGAGCCAAACCTGGTTTTTTTTTGGGTGAAGTGGGTAAGGTTCTAAACTTATTTGGCAGGGCTGACCTATTTTGTTGTTTTTTATTTTTAACAAATCTGTCAATAGTTGCATTTGGTGAAACATTGTCTCACCAATTGTAATAATATAGTTATAACTTACAATCGAATCGACCTTCTTACAAATTACAAATTAATATGGTTACCACCAGGGCCGTCCCTTAGAATTCAGATACCTGGGACAAGCCACGAAAAATGTGTCTCTCACCCTCAAGTCTTGACGAAATAAATAACGTAAACTATTTTCTTTGAACGACGATTAAAGTATTACAATGAATTAATGACATACCGTATTAAACGAATATGTAACCGAGGCTGAATGAAGCTTCTTTAACATTCTTTTTAGCCCAAGGCTTTTGAATTAGGTTAGGGAAAAATTTTTGTTTGCTTCTGTGTGTTGCAAGTTTCTTCTATTCTTTTTGCTTCTTTTTTTATTTAGTTAAATTAAATGAGTAATGGGCTTTTAAACTTGTTATGGTATGGGTTACTGCTTACTAGTATTTGGGTTATTTTATAATTTAAAAGATGTGTTTAATAGGTCCAAGTTTAAATGTTTAAAGATGTGTTTAAAAAAACATATACATATACATACATATATATATATATATATATATATATATATATAATATAGGATTTTTTTTAAATGTACCCCGATATTTTCAGGCCCTGGTCGGTTGGCCTCCCCGACCCACCCAAAGGCCAGCCATGGTTACCACTAATGTTGCAGCCCACTAAATAGCCGAATGGATCATATAATGAGTATTAAATGCATAAATAGTAATCCTTATTTAGTAACTAGTGGGTTTACCCGCGCGTTGCCGCGGGATTTAAATAATACCCAACAATAAAATAAATTAAAGCAAAAATTACCAATTTAAGGTGATTGAAAAAATGGAACCCAACTAATTAAGACATATCTAGCTCGGGCCACATCACTCGAGGAAAACATGTACAATTATAACCCAAATATCAGAGCCACAATTATAACCCAAATATCAGAGCCTATCGAACCGCCACCACAATCACAACCGGAGCCTCTAAAAATAGAACAAAGCAAAACCGGCAACGCCGTGTCTATCAAACCCAATCTATCGTAAACAAAATGTCTCCTCCTATGCAACATAGATGGATTAAATTATATGAGAGACGGACAAAATCATTGATGAAAAAAACAAAAAAAAATGGAAATTAAGATTTACACACCTTCATATGTTCATCTTCCTTATCATTGCTTCTTTTCATACCTAAACCTCCTTTTATTTCAGGGAAAACAAAGAGACGGTTAACATTTCATTCAATTGCATTCAACTCTATTTAATTTCATTCAAAACTCATCAGTTGATTTCCTTTATAATTACCCCCTCAAAAATGCATTTTCCTAGCACCACTTATTGTTAAGCCTCCTTTTCCACCTAAATATT
Organism: Ambrosia artemisiifolia; assembly: GCA_032199755.1. Taxonomy (NCBI): domain Eukaryota; kingdom Viridiplantae; phylum Streptophyta; class Magnoliopsida; order Asterales; family Asteraceae; genus Ambrosia; species Ambrosia artemisiifolia. The sequence goes on from CM063521.1 coordinate 14,020,626, forward strand.
CTAAAAGACATAACTTAAGTATAAACAATTAAGCAATTCCAAAATTCAGCCTTTGACCCGTTAACAAAAAAGATTCAATGGTTCTTATGTTTTCAAGGGTTTAAGCACCACTATGACATATATACAAATACAATTGGTTTCTTTACTTACATACATATACAGTTACAAGTATTAGTTGTTAATCATGTTATTATTCTGAATTAGTTATTAAATTATATATCTGCTAATATATATAAATAATTTAACAATCAAAAGACCTTGAAAATGTATTGTAAACTTGTACCGTAAAAGTTTAACTACAAAAGAGGATGGTTTGTGGCCGTTGGAGTTAAGATTCAATCCGGCAACCTAAATCAGCGTCGCTATATAACCGTTTCTCCTCCGGTAGTCTCTATTCCCGTCAGCGCACCCAATCTATCTTATAAAAAAAATAGTTACAATAATGCGATTCTAAAAAAGAGTTCAATCTTTTTACCTTTAACGAACAATTGTTAATCATAGATGTAGCTTTCAAACTTGGTTCAAACAATCAACGACAGCTGCTGTGATTGCGATAGGAGACGGTTGTCGGCTTGTCGCACTTATCTGCTGGAGCCGAAGGTTTACCTTTGCTGGCTGGGTTGGAATTCAGGATAAGATTTTTGTCGATTAAGACCTTCAGAAGTTGTTGCACGTTGGTTCACCAAATGTCAGCTAGAAACAAAAGTGCAAAGACTTATTTTCAAAAACTACTAATACCGAAAAAAAACAGAGCCTAAGTCACAAACACCCAAGAAGTAACACTCAATCATGGTGTTAGATCAAGATCTTATTTGGACATTATGCGATCACACATGAATTAGAATATACACACACAAAAGATGCAAATAATGGACATAATACATACAATATCATAGATCAGTCACACATAGCAGAAGACACAAGAACCAAAAAAATGCAAACAATCAAATGCACACAAATACAAGATGTGGCTCTCCCTCTCCGTGGTTATCAACAATATATCCCAATGCCACGTCTAAATAGCTTCAATAGTATTTTAATGCATTCATAATGAATGGTTTTTAGAGTTACAAAAAAATTGTCATCAATGACTTGCATTAGGGACTTGTAAAATTGTCATAAAAAGTTGTACACAAGGGCATAAAAGGAAGAAAAAGGGTAAAAAATAAAGGATTATACTTGTGCCTCTTCACATGCCATCTTAACTTTGTCAAGTTGGACATCTTTGCCCATTGCTCCCTCTTTATAATGTAATATAGATTATACTATACTACTATATAATGAGTTTTAAATGGGCAAGATAGTAATTTTCATTTAATTTTAAGAGACATAAAAACATTATTTTTGCAATTGGTACAAGTGTTAATGCATAAATAATTTTTCATTTACAATATTGTCCCTCTACATTTTAGCATTTAATAATGTAGTGTAATAAATAACAAACAATAATGTAGTGTTATTACATCTAGCATTTATATTTATAATGCAATACTATTTTATAAAAGCTTTAAAAACTTATTAACTTATACTAAAAATAATACTTAAAAATTTGACTAACATCCCCGAAGTCGATGACTATTCATCGCGATAAACTGAATATTATGTGGAAGCAATTAGATCAAATATTACAGTTACCTGCTTGTAAATAAAATAAATAGGCATCGTCCCATTCGTGACTGACTAGGTCATTAGGAAACCAAAATATTTGTCAAACAAGAATACATGATGACTTTTAGTTTAAAAGTACAACAATTAAATAACTTATTAAGTTATACTAAAAATAATACATAAAAATTTGCCTAATATATTCAAACTCAAATAAAAGAGATAGGCATCATCCCATTCGTGATTGACTCGGTCATTAGCAAAACCAAAATAATTGTCAACCAAGAATACATGATGACTTTTAGTTTATATTGTATATGTAACAAAAGTTTACGGTTAAAAAATACACTCAGACAAATGTTGTGTTAATCAAAAGCAACGACATGGTTATTTTGTTAATCAAGAGCAACGTCATGGTTTCTATGATCCGTGCATACAACACAAACTTCTCCTTCACATCTATAGGTGTCTCATTAGATGAAACAATCGCCAACATGAGAAATGGCGTATATACGTTCGGAGCATATTAGGGAATATACCATAAAATCAACCAGTTAGTTCCACGGGATGGCAAACCCATACCACACGCCATTCTTTATTTTTTATAGCTTCACTTATAGTATTTAACTACTTTTTTTTACCATATACTGAAATCTTGTCTTTTGCTTTAAGTTTTCAGTATTCTCCTGCATCACTTTATATTTTCATACGTGCTTTCAATATCAAAGGACTTCCACCTAAATAATTGTCAAACAAGAATACATGATGACTTTTAGTTTAAAAGTTATTGTATATGTAATAAAAGTTTATGGTTAAAAATTACAATTAATAAAAAGCAATGTCATGGTTATTGTGTTAATCAAGAGCAACCTCATGGTTTCTTTGATCAAATGTCATGGTTTCTTTGATCCGCGCATACAACCCAAACTTCTCCTTCACATCTATAGGTGTATCATTAGACGAAACAATCGTCAACATGAGAAATGGTGTATATACATTTGGAGCATATTCGTGAATATACCACAAAATCGACTAGTTAGTACCACGGGATGACAAACCCATACCACACGCCATTCTTTATTTTTTATGGCTTCATTTAAAGTATGTAGCTATTTTTTTTTACCAGATACTGAAATCTTGTCTTCTGCTTCAAGTTTTCAGTATTCTCTTGCTTCACTTCATATTTTCATACGTGCTTTCAATATCAAAGGACTTCCACCCAAATAATTGTCAAACAAGAATACATGATGACTTTTAGCTTAAAAGTTATTGTATATGTAATAAAAGTTTACGGTTAAAAATTACAATCAGACAAATGTTGTGTTAATCAAAAGCAACGTCATGGCTATTGTGTTAATCAAGAGCAACCTCATGGTTTCTTTGATCAAATGTCATGGTTTCTTTGATCCGCTCATACAACACAAACTTCTCCTTCACACCTATGGGTATCTCATTAGATGAAACATTCGTCAACATGAGAAATGACATATATACGTTCGGAACATATTAGGGAATATACCACAAAATCGACCAGTTAGTACCATGGGATAGCAAACTCATCCCATACGCCACTCTTTATTTTTTTTATTGCTTCATTTAGAGTATTTAACTACTTTTTTCCAGATACTAAAATCTTGTCTTCTGATTCAAGTTTTAAGTCTTCTCCCGCATCAATTTCTTTTTTTATTCGTGCTTTCAATATCAAAGGACTTCCACCAAAATAATTGTCACACAATAATACATGATGACTTTTAGTTTAAAATATTATATATGTAATAAAAGTTTATGGTTAAAAATTACAATTAGACAAATGTTGTGTTAATCAAAAGCAACGTCATGGTTATCGTATTAATCAAAAGCAATATCATGGTTTCTTTGATCAAATGTGGTGGTTTCTTTGATCCGCACATACAACACAAACTTCTCCTTCACATCTATGGGTGTCTCATTAGACGAAACAATCGCCAACATGAGAAATGATGTATATACGTTCGGACCATATTAGGGAATATACCATAAAATCGACCAGTTAGTACCACGGGATAGCAAACCCATCCCACACGCCATTCTTTATTTTTATGGCTTCATTATAGTATTTAGCTACTTCTTTTTACCATAGACTGAAATCTTGTTTTCTTCTTCTTCAAGTTTTCAGTATTCTTCTACATCACTTTATATTTTCATACGTGCTTTCAATATCAAAGGACCTCTCTTACATATATTGTGTTCAGGAGTATTGCTTTTAATTATTATTTTTCACTTATGTTTTTTGTATTTAGAAAACTCTATGGTGTCATCTATTGTTATAAACTGTGGGTTAATTTTACACCGCATGATATTTATTACAAACTTAACGTGTTATTCTATTACAACATCTACACCTACTTTCTACTAAAATTATACGCCCTCTGATCATATATTACACATTATCAGTATCTTTGTATAATGTACAACACCAACAACCTGATTGACCAAAAGCAACAGCCAAACACAATGCAACCCCGCAGCAAAGCATGGGTTCCTGCTAGTTTCACAAAATACCTCTACACTTCGCTACCTACCCCCAATAATAATAACCAACTTTCAAATAAGAGAGAACTACACGGATAGTCCCTATAATTTATAAAAAATAACATCTTAAGGTACTAACTTTATTTTTTAACATGTTAAAGGTTTATGGTTTCAGTTTTCTAACATGTTGGGGTACTAAGGCAAACTCAGTTAGTTTTTTCTAGTTAAGTTTTGATAAAATGACTAAAATGACATATTATAACTAGATATTCTTGAAATTAACTATATTTGATCACAATGATATTTTTTGCAATTTATTGAAACTAGGATTATCTATTAATATTATTAAAACATAAATATTCGTAGTTATAAAAATATACTAAATTAAATAATGATTCTTTTTGTGTTAAGTATGTATCTTTTATAAAACAATAATTTTCTCCATATAAACCAACATCTATATGTGTAGCTCGTATCTGTCATCAAGCACCACGTCACCTCAAATCTCCACTGCCATTACTGCCATGCGTTATTTATATTTAAAACGGAGAGCGTTGATGTGTTGCTTGATGTAGAATTAGCTATTGATATTATTAAAGCACATAGAGTATAATTATTTAATTTAATATATTTATATAATTTAAAGTTTTAGAATAATACTAATCGATAATTTTATGTATTAAAAATATAGACAACCTTGTCAAATATAGATAACGCATGGCAGCAACGGCAGTGGAGATGAGAGTATACATGGTGCTTAATGACAAATACGAATTAAGCTTATTGGTGATGGTTTACATGGATAGAAATATTGTTTTTATATAAAATATATACTAAAACGTATATATTATAATTATTTAATTTTGTATATTTTTACAATTTAAATTTTCTAAGTTTTAATAATATTCTATATATTAAAATATAGACGATTTTGTCAAATATAGATTACGCATGGCGGCAATGGTGGTGGAGATGAGAGTTGACTAATGCTTGATGGTAGATACAGTTAGGCTTATCGACGGTGGTTTATATGGATAAAAGTATAGTTTTATAATAAATATATTAAAATGTGTAGAATATAATTATTTAATTTAGTATATTATTAAAATTTAAATTTTAATAATTTTAATAGATAATTCTAATTTCAATAAATTGCAAAAGCTATCCTTGTAAATCAAGTAAAGTTAATTACAAGAATTACCTATCTAGTTATTCTTGGGCATTTTAGTCATTTGATCAAAACTTAACTTGAAAGACTAATGGAGTTAGCCTTAGTACCCGAACATGTTACAAAACTGAAACCATAATCCCTTGACATGTTAAAAAATAAAGTTAGTACTCTAAGTTGTTATTTTCTATAAACCATAAGGACTATGTGTGTAGTTATCTCTTCAAATAATAACCAACATTGCCTCATGTCCTTATAACCCCCTCACATCTCTCACTCCTTCATGTCCGTATCCTAACAACCCAAATTATGGCTCTTCAAATTCAATCTCTTTCACCACCTCTCAAATCCTTCCTCCCCATCTTCGTCGTCCATTCCCCTGACCCAACATCCTCAATAGCACCATCTTCCGCCACGTCCGCAACCGTCTCAACCGCCACCCCAAACTCACATCTAACTCAAAATGGGTTGTGGATAGTTGGAAAGCCAAAAAGGCTCTCCAGCTTCCGGAGTATCCGGATCAAAATGACCTTGAGTCGGTCCTCCATACCCTTGAAGTGTTCCCCCCTATTGTATTCGCGGGGGAAGCTAGGAACCTAGAGGACCGACTTGGTGAGGTCGCCCTGGGGAAGGCATTCCTGTTACAGGACGACGATTGTGCTTAGAGTTTTAAGGAGTTTAATGCAAATTATATTCGCGATACGTTTAGAGTTATTCTTCAAACGGGTGTCGTCTTGATGTTTGGTGGCCAAATGCCCGTTATCAATGTTTGTTATCGTTCTTTCCTTTTGTACATTTTTTGGACGAATACTCGTGGATGATGACCTGACACATCAACAAACACGTGTAACACGACCTTTTAGGTCACCCTTACCTGATTTTACGATTGAACCCATTGATTTTATTATATAAAAAATAACTTTAACCCGATTGGTTGAATAAAAAATGTATAAAACTTAAGTAAATAAAAAATATTATTTATTATATTAGTAGCTTATTTTTAATTGAATTAAGTAGAAAAAATGTTATTTTTTACTGACAATGACAAGGTACTTAGTTTGCACTAAGTGACCCACCCCGACATGAAAATTCTGACGTCGGGTTGTTAGAAATCCAAGTACGGAAAAAATACTAGCATTTCACGATGAATAACTGTAGAGGGAAGAGGCAGTCATCCGCAGATAACACCCAACAACAATCTGAAACTAAGAAAGGTATGGATTGATCAATATACATTCATTTGAATTTGATGGTTCATAATGAATGGGCTATAATATTGCTTGCATTTTTGGTTATTGAACAGTGCACCTCGTAGATGTTCCGGGAAGCCCAAGCATTCAACCACCACCTTCTAAACAAGAAACACAACCACCGTCTTCATCATCATCCTCCAACAACAGCAACACCACCACAACCACCGATACAACTTCCTCTACAGACTCTACCACAACTGATACTACTTCGTCCACAGAAGCTACTTTCTCCACTACCACCACCACTTCCTCCTCCTTTGAGGAGGAGATATACCTAGATTCCAATTACTACCCCGTAAATCACCCAACCCCTAAATATTCATCCTCAATAACCCCATAAATCACCCAGCCCCAACTATGAAGAGTCCAACGGCCAAGAGTAGTCCCTTCTTTAGCGATTGTCCCTTCTTTCGTTTTTTCTATATTCATTCATATTGATTTGATTGGTTTCTATTGAAAAATGGTTAAAAAATAGAGTTTCATGGATTGGTAGGGTATGTAACCGCATAACTTTTTCTATAGAAAATACCCAAGTTTCTTGGATTGTTCTGGTTCGGTTCATTACAGTTATAGCTGGCAAACGGGCCAGGTCAGGTCGAGATTGGTTGAGGGTAAAAACGGGTCAATTCAAAAAAAGGGTTGTATCGGTTTGGGTCGGAACAGGTCCAGGTCAAAACGGGTTTCGGGTTAGGTTTGGGTCAAAACGGGTTTCAGGTCGGGTTTGGGTCAAAACGGGTTTCGGGTAGGATCGGGCTAGGTTGGATTTAAAAAAAGCTTATTTTTTTAGTATTTACATGTATAAGAGAAAAAAACTCAAATTTATACTTTGTTTAAATGGTCAAAACGGGTTAGTCGGGTTGGGTTCAAAAAAGTTAAAATCTCCTAAATGATAAACCTCCTAAACTTTTGGAATTGATTGTGAATACATGACAATGCACTGCAAACATTGAAATTGATTAACATAAGTTCAACTAGTTATAATTAACATACAAGTTCAATAAAAAAATACCCAAGTTTTGTACCGCATTATAGACGTTTATCTAGAACTTTCTTCTTTCATTTAAATATGCATTCTAATAAGTTAATCAAACATAGTTAAATATTTCATGCAATAAAACAAGTAAATATAATAATTGGAAGACTTAGATTTTGGAGCGTTACATACGGATTTTAGGGTTGAAAGCCCCGACCACTCAAACCGATTTGGGTCTCGTTCAAAATCGGTTCGGATAAAAAAAAATAAACGGTTTATGGCATGTTCTTTAAATAAGGTTGGGTTCAAACCCCGTCTCAAAAAATAAGACTTCAAACCAAGTGACGGGTTGTTTGAGCCAAACCTGGTTTTTCTGGATGAAGTGGGTAAGGTTCTAAACTTGTTTGGCGGGCCTGACCTATTTTGTTGGTTTTTTTTTAAACAAATCTGTCAATAGTTGCATTTGGTGCAACATTGTCCCACCAATTGTAATAATATGGTTACAATCGACCTTCTTACAAATTATTATATATAACAATTAACATCCTTAGCAATAGTAACATCGCTAAACGCGAAAGAAAAGACGTTCAGTTTTGAATTAATTACGAAAGTGCCATCGTAGTAATTTTATTATTAAAACCAAAATAAAAAACCTTTAACTTCGACGTAATTACGAAAATGCCATCGCTTTACTTTTATTAGTAAATCATTTTTTTCAAGCGGTTTAGATGCTTTGCTCGGTGCAACGCGGACCGGCGTAACGACGGAACAATACGACTCTCTACGTTGGGTTATTCGATTAGCAGACCCTCGCAATATCATTGTTGTAACTTCGCTTTTCATCGGAAAAATCTGTAGCTTTTCACGAATCGGCGCCGGTTATGTTTCTATGCCGCGCTTAGCGCGGCGCGTAATTTACTAGTTACAATTAAAAATGGTTACCACTAATGTTGCAGCCCACTAAATAGCCCAATGGATCATATAATAAAAGTGGTAGCCCATGAATTCGTAACCCTCTACCCATTCCCTTCCCACTTTACTTAGACTAGGGGGAGTGGGGCGGGAAAGGAGGGGCGGGAGAAGAATCCCGGGCGGGAACACCGTCTCCTAGGGGCGGGAAAGGTGGGGCGGGGAGGGTGGGCGGTGGGGGTTTGCCGGGCGGGGGGGGGGAGAGTTGGGGTGATGTGACATGTTTTGATTGGACCATTTCTATTATTACCGTTTGAATAAAAAAAATTTAAAACTTTTAAATATTACCGTTGAATGTAACGGTCAAAAAAATATATATATTAACCCCATTTTATTAAAAAATACCCACTACACTTCACCACAACCTCCAATCTTCTCAAATTTTATACCTTTTTTCACCAAATTTTATACATTTCTTCTCAAATTTTATACCCTTCTTCCCAAAATTTTAAAAATATGAACCCATACTACAAAGGCTATGACCCGAACAACCCATTCAACTACGTCTCGAACCCGAATACGCCACCGGTTCGTCCCGTGCCAAACCGTCCACCCTATCCAAGTATCCATCACTTTGTCCCGACTACGCGGGTTATATTAGTGGACAGATTTTTCCACAATTTCCCTTTAACGATTCCCCCGTTCCTAATACTTCTTCACCACAACTCGAACACACAACGCCACCGGATAGCATACCCGAAACACAACTAGAAAATGTTGGGGGTTCATCGTCCGGTAAAAGAACTCACAAAAAGAAGACGTCGTCGGAGAAGGCGTTGAACGCCGCCAACCGCCAACATCAACAGTGGACACCCCCCGAAGAGGTTGCCCTTACGCGAGCGTGGATAAGTGAGTCGGAAAACGCGGTTGAAGGTATTTGTAACATTTTTTTAAGACATTATTTTTTTTAGACATTATATTTTTTTAGACATTATATTTTTTTTTTAAATTACATATGATTAACGGTGTATGTATTTTCTTATTGTGTAGGAAATAATCGCCACAGAGAAAACTTTTGGGACGACATAAACAACGCGTTCCATAACTTGATGGGTCGAGAGACGTATCGATTTAACGAGAGTCTCTCGTCTAAGTGGACGGAGATAAACAAGGCGATGAACGCCTTCAAGGGTTTTTATTATCACGCTAGAAATTATCCAAGAAGCGGTGAAACGGGCGGCGACTACCTAACTAATGCCCTAAAAGCTTATCGTGATGACAAGGGCTTGGATTTCAAGTTTTTGCACTGTTGGGAGATCGCGAAGAACCATTCAAAATGGGCGGACGTTCCCTCTGCTTCAGAATCGTCCAAAAGGACAAAAACAAATTCATCTCATAACCGATCGGGTGCACGTGATGTCGACGACGCAGTGAACTTGGATGATGATGACGAATTCGACGAGGAGTTGAGTCGTCCACCCGGTCGAGACAAGTCTAAAAAGAGGGCGCATAAGTCCTCTGCTTCGGGTTCGGCATCGGGATCGGGCAAAGGTACTTACAGCGATGACTTGTCCGACATACATGACACACTCGTCCAATTCAACACGATTCAACTACAGAAGCTCGAGGAGAAAAAAACCATTCGCCAAGCATTTGAAAAAAGGTTGACTATGAAAGAACAGCGCGAAAAGCGCGAAGATTTGAAATTTCTCGCGATGAACATTGATAATATGGACGGTCCAGAGTTAGAGGCAACGCTACAAATGAAGCGCGAGATCATGGAAAAATATAATATTAAGTGATTTGTTATTTTCTAGGTTTTTATTTTTTTTTTTGTGTGTTTATTTTTTATGTTTTTTTAATTTTCTAGGTTTTAATCTTAATTATTATGAATTTTAATTTAGTTTTTAATTATAAAAGTTATTTTTATTACTTTAAAAAAAACAATAAAAGAAATAAAGAAAATGCCACATGTCACTCCCCCCCCCCCCTTCCACTCCCCACAATTTCCCCCTCCCCCCACATAGACCCCACAAGTGCCACATGGTGCTCCCCCCTCCACTCCCTCTAGTCTTAGTTAAATCCAATTATTAGAGCCCAGGTCAAGGGTTATAAAATTTTTTTACAATATTAGCATACCATTTATTAAGAAAATATATATAATTTTTTTTTTTTTTTTTTTTTGAAAATCAACTTTCATTCAACCGAAAAACGACTAGCTATTACCAAAACGGAAATAGCAAGCCAAAACCCAATACACACAAAGTTACATTACATCAAAATTACACCATCTATCCCAATCCACCGTGCCTTACTTACACCTATGTTTATACTATAAAAAACCCAAAGCCTTTACATCCGCAACCATATCGACTACCGTGACTAGTTATATTCACATGTAATCAATACAAAATATAAAGGCTAATGATCTGGGTATGGTCCTAATGTCTAATTATAACCAAATCACAAACATCTCGAATATCACAAAACTAATAACCGAACCATCGATTTCTTGTTATTACGAATTTTTGAGTTATTATACTTTGCTTATTTGGTTTCTATGCTCAGTTCCTCACCTTTACATCTCTACACACATTCCTTTTCTATTTATGAATAATGCCAAATAATTTTGTTATTATATATGATACTATTATTTCGTAAGATATTTAAACATTTTAATTCATTTAATCCTTATTTAGTAATTTACCAAAATACTCCTACACTTCCCTACCTACCCCCAATAATAACAACTAACTTTCAAATAATAACCATCATTGCCTCCTGTCCTTATAATCCCCCTTACATCTCTCACTCCTTCATGTCCATATCCTAACCACCCAAACTATGGCTCTTCAAATTCAATCTCTTTCACCACCACTCAAATCCTTCCGCCTCATCTCAGCCGTCCATTCCCCTGATCCAACATCCTCAAGACCACCATCTTCCGCCACGTCCGCAACCGTCTCAACCGCCACCCCCAAACTCACATCTACCACAAAATGGGCTGTGGATAGCTGGAAAGCCAAAAAGGCTCTCCAGCTTCCGGAGTACCCGGATCAAGATGACCTTGAGTCGGTCCTCCAGACCCTTGAAGCGTTCCCCCCTATTGTTTTTGCGGGGGAAGCTAGGAGCCTAGAGGACCGACTTGGAGAGGCCGCCCTGGGGAAGGCATTCCTGTTACAGGGCGGCGATTGTGCTGAGAGTTTTAAGGAGTTTAATGCGAATTATATTCGCGATACGTTTAGAGTTATTCTTCAAATGGGTGCCGTCTTGATGTTTGGTGGCCAAATGCCCGTTATTAAGGTTTGTTATATCTCCTTTTTTCCTTTTGTACAATTTTCGGACGAATACGCGTAGGTGATGACTTGGCGGGTCAACCGACACGTGTAACACGACCTTTTTTGGTCGACCCTTATCTTATTTTACTTTACGATTGAACCTATTGATTTTATTATATAAAAAAATAATTTTAACCCGATTGGTTGTATAAAAAAATGTATAAAACTTAAGTCAGTATAAAAAATATTATTTATTATATTAGTAGCTTATTTTTAAGTGTAGTAGAAAAAAAAATGTTATTTTTTTACTGACAATGACAATGTACTTAGTGTGTATTATGTGACCCACCCCGACCTGAAAATTCTAACGTTGGGTTGTTAGAAATCCAAGTACGGAAAACCGAAAAAATTATGGGTATTTGGTTTAAACAGGTGGGAAGAATGGCGGGTCAGTTCGCGAAGCCACGATCAGACCCGTTTGAAGAGAAGGATGGTGTGAAGCTGCCGAGTTACAGAGGGGATAATGTGAATGGCGATGCATTCGATTTGAAGTCGAGGACACCCGACCCGCAAAGATTGATTAGAGCATACAGTCAATCTGCTGCAACTCTTAATCTTTTGAGGGCTTTTGCCACTGGTGGGTATGCTGCTATGCAAAGAGTGAATCAGTGGAATCTTGATTTCACAGAGAACAGTGAACAAGGTGATAGGTATGTTAATTTACCTTATGATCCTTACGGTATCTTATATATGGGTTTGGGTCAGTTTCATGTCGAACCTGCGAATATTTTTAGTTAAACGTATTTAGTTTGTAAATGTATAATTTCAGAGTCTCGCTATGCATAAATGTAAAATAAAAAGGTTTTAGGATTAAATGGGTTGTGTTTGCGTCAACACACGTATCGCGTGTCTTGTCAGATTTTTGAGTTTCAGCCGGATTCTACCTGTCATAAGATAATAGACATCATCTTTGTGGTATGTTAGGTACCGCGAGCTAGCTAACCAAGTCGATGAGGCACTAGGCTTCATGGCAGCCGCCGGGCTCACCATTGATCATCCAATCATGACCACCACTGATTTCTGGACATCACATGAGTGCTTGCACTTGCCTTATGAACAGTCTCTTACGCGGTTAGATTCAACTTCTGGTCTATACTACGATTGTTCGGCTCATTTCCTTTGGGTAGGCGAACGTACACGCCAACTAGATGGTGCCCATGTGGAGTTCCTAAGAGGAATTGCAAACCCTCTTGGAATTAAGGTATTCCCAGTTGTTTAATTCGTGTTTTAATTGTTTATAGTTATTGTATAAAGCCAATAAGTCTTCAAGGGGGTGGCGTAGTGATAAGTGTTTGAACCCCTGTTGAAGGCGAGTTGTGTTTTACCTAATCCCATAAATCTGGTGGGGTCCTGTGAAATTTCTATGTAACAGATTCTCACGTTTACCAAAAATTAATAAATTAATTTAATAGGTGAGTGACAAAATGGACCCGAGCGAGTTAAACAAGATCATTGACATCTTGAACCCGGAGAATAAACCCGGAAGGATTACAATCATAACAAGAATGGGAGCCGAGAACATGAGAGTGAAGCTTCCTCATCTTATAAGAGCGGTTCGGAGAGCTGGTCAAATCGTCACTTGGGTCACCGATCCTATGCATGGCAATACTATTAAGGCCCCAGGTGGTTTGAAAACGCGCCCATTCGATGCTATCAGGGTAACTCACTCATCTCCAACCATCCATAAGTGTTAACTTTTTGTATCATCTTTGGTCATATATTTCATGAATAATGGGCACAAGTAGTTGTGTCATTGTGAAAAAGACTAGAAATAATGTAGACCGAAACTGAATTTTGGACTTTAGGAGTCGGTAGTTTGATATAAAAGTTTAATATTGGGGGTGGGGGGGGGGGGGTGTTTGGGTTTTGCATTGCCCCCATCGTCTTTTGGCTCATTTTGTAAATTTTCCTGTTTTTATCTAAAAATTTTGTATTTTTTTAGTCTGGCCTCACTGATTTGAAAAAAAAATTGGTCTCGTGACTTTCAACCAACCATCCTAAAATTCAAGCTTCGTCATTAACTCCAACAGACTAATCTAACCTAGCCAGTTTGGTTTGTCGTTTCCGGTGGTTAGAACTTAGAAACCATTTTAAGGTGTCGGTGATATGTAGGATCACTTTTCTTTTCAATACGTATAGTGTGTGGTAATTCCTAAAGCCACGAGCCATTGGTTTTCTATGGTTGGTCATGTGTGAGTGTGATTATTGGAGCGGGACCGAGGTTGGTGGTCCACGGCCTTTTTTATTTTGGACTATACTGATAATTGAGTTTGAAGTTTAGTTGTTTGGTAACGAGTCAAGTTTGAGCCAAAATAATTATATGAAGAATTGACATGTCAATAAATTTTGGCCCATTTTTTTTTACTTTTCTAAATTAATATTTTGGTGATTAAATTTTAAAACTTTTTATTATCGCTAAAAATGTGTTACTTTTATTGCTAATTTAATCTTGTTAACTCGTTAGTGATAAAATACAACCCAAATTGATCAGTTTTATATTATGTCGTGATAACGTAGTAACAAGTTTTTATTCTGATAACAGGCGGAGGTAAGAGCTTTCTTTGATGTGCACGAGCAAGAAGGAAGCCACCCGGGAGGAGTTCATCTTGAAATGACTGGACAAAACGTGACCGAGTGCATTGGTGGTTCAAGAACCGTGACCTTTGATGATCTTGGGTCACGTTACCATACCCATTGTGACCCACGGCTCAATGCCTCTCAGTCCCTAGAGTTAGCCTTTATCATCGCTGAGCGCCTGCGGAAGCGAAGAATCGCCGCAACTATCCGTTAACTAAGCTTTAAGTTAATTTTTGTTCGTTGTGTCTTGTTATAAGTAAATCTATTAGCTATATTATGAATATTTGGCATGTTTATTTTTTATTCAGTTATGCTTGTGTAGCATTTGTATATTTAATGTTGTGGTTTTGAAATAAAATTATGTGGACATAAAACAATTACATGGATTTGAAAAAAAAAATATGTAGTGTTTTAGATCATTTTGTGTTAATCACATTAAAGTGATTGTCAAACTCTAAAACAACAATGTTAAAGCACTCAAACTTATAATCATTCTTATTAATGAGATTGTACATTTGTCTGTTAGGTCACTTGTTCTCGTGTCACTATTTAAATATCATGTTGATTAGGGAACCTACAACTTCAACGGTTACAGATTTGCTATTTTAGATTCGAATTTTTCAATGACAGACTGGATTTCAATTTTGCAACCTCCGATTGGGTATGTCGAATTTGGACATTGTGATTTCAAGGGTGGGTTTTGATTTTGGAACTACGAATTCAATCCCGGAGTAGTGGATGTAGAGGCGCACAAAAACATTGGTGACCTAACCCGGTTTTGAACCCGAACCCGACTCAATTTTAAACGGGTTTGTTGAAAGTGGTTTGCACCTGACCCACGATGTAGAGTTGAAAGCAAGTTGTAACCTTATACTTTAACGCCACTTTGAACCCGACCCAAACTGACTAAAAAGCAAGTTTCAACCCTGTCAAAACCTGAGCCCCTAAAAAAACTAGTTCCAAGCTGGCTCATTTGGCAACAACATGGTTTTGACTGCTGACCAATCCCAAACCTATTTCATCTCGAACCAGTTTGGAAGAAAACCCAATTTGTGCACCTATTGCTAGGGGTGTTAAATTTTCAGATACCTATCTTCACTATCTAAATCCGTACCCAAAATTTAGGAGATCGGATAGTGAATCGGATATCCGAATATCCAAAACTTTTTGGATATATTTTATTTTATATTTTTTTTATATTTCAAAATATAAATTTTCGGATATTCTTCAGATATTTTGAATATTTCAGATATTTTCGGATTTTTCGAATATCCGATAAAAATAAATTTATTGATTTTCGGATATCCGAAATATCCGAAAATTTTGAAAATCACTATCCGAGTCCGAAAATTCGGATATCCAAATTTTCGGATAGTTTCGGATTTGGATACCGGATAGTTTGGACCGGAGTTTCAGCAGGTATTATAGCCCTCTTAGGTGGATGGATCAGGAAGACCGAACTATAAAAGGATTAAAATTGGGCTTTCTAAGAGACTTCTTAATAAAATAGAAAGTTTATATTAATAAATGTAAGGCCCGATATTCTCTTTCGTTTATGTTTCTTAAACTAGTGGGCTATTTTGAGTGCTCCACCTAAGATGGTAGAGGTTCTTCGTGAAAGTTAAGCAGAGTTCAGTGGTTCACTTTCATTGCACCTCATCCAATGACAAAAAGAAAAAGGAACTTGGACCATTATTATGAATATTGAATAAAATCTCCTACATAAAATATAAATCAAATGTATTTAATCATGTTATTTATCTCATCTAGCCAAATACGTTTAATGTTTCATTGCAAACTTTAAGTACTATTCAACTCTAAATGAGCTTGTTGTTTAACTATAAGAATCCATATTAACTTAAAATAAATATACGAGTGATTTAATTGCTGTAATAGTACAAGCCAACTTCAGATGGTCATGTCTTTGAAATCTAACGAACATTTATCAAGCAATATTACAAATTTGATTTATATCAAAACGAAAATATATAACTTGATTTATAAATCATAGAAATATTAATTAGTTTTTGCACGTTAAACATGTAATCGCCATGTTTTAAATTGCTAACTTAGATATCCATAGTCTGTCTGTTATCATCAAGACGAAAATATATAACATTTGGTCTCTTGTATCATAAATATCATCCATTTTGCCCACTAAGATCTCACAGATGTGTTTAGATTGTCCGGATGAAACCTTCCTAAGATGTCACATATCCTAGTACCACACCTACTCGAGCACCCTGAACTATATAGTTCTCATCTCATAGTCTCATCCACAGTCATTACGCCTAAAACGTATTGGTGATATTTTAGGCCAAGAAACCTTTTATGGCTAGCCATCTATGTTAGGAATAAAATTAAACAAAATGATGTGGTATTTTACTAAACTATCACAAAATAAACTTATTTCAATGATTAATAATAAGAATCATAACTATATATGAAAAAAAAGGGTCCAAATATATATGTAATTAATTCATTTATGCTAAGTGTGTGGTTCATATCTAAAGTCCCTCAATTGAACCCATCATAACCGTTAAAGTACAACCCATCCAACACAAAGTACAACCCATCATTGCACAACACCTCAAACCCAATAACCAACTGTCAACATAACAACCACTTTTCCCTCCACTTTTCTCTCCCCTCCACACCTTCCCCCTCAATAACCTCACCCCCAAACCCTTAACTCACCTCCAAACACACCCAAATCTCTCCGATCATCACCCAAACCCGAACAAAATGTCGCTATCGGACCGCGAACAGAACGTCTACATGGCCAAGCTCGCCGAGCAGGCCGAACGCTACGACGAAATGGTCGAATTCATGGAAAAAGTGTCCCAAACCGAAGAACTAACGGTGGAGGAGCGAAACCTGCTATCCGTGGCGTATAAGAACGTGATTGGGGCTCGTCGGGCGTCGTGGAGGATCATATCATCAATAGAGCAAAAGGAGGAGTCAAGAGGGAATGAGGAGCATGTGAAGGTGATAAAGGAGTATAGAGGGAAGATCGAATCGGAGCTAACGAAGGTATGTGATGGGATATTGAAGCTGTTGGATAGTAGATTGATTCCGAAGGCGAGTTCGGGTGATTCGAAGGTGTTTTATTTGAAGATGAAAGGGGATTATCATCGGTATCTTGCTGAGTTTAAGACTGCTGGTGAAAGGAAAGATGCTGCTGAGAGTACTCTTACTGCTTATAAGTCTGCTCAGGTTTTGTTTTATTATGTTTTGAGTTTGTGTTTATGGGAATTGTTGTTTGTTTTGTACATTTGTGTTTGGATTTGGTCATTATTATGGTCATTTTTTTTTTTCGTACCATTAGATGATTTTTTTTGCCAAAATAGTGCTACAGGACGAGATTTTTGTGCATTTGGGCGTGTCAGAGATTTGAACAAAGGGTGAAACCGCAACTTGAAGTTGCGGTTTATGCTTATGTGTCGTTGAGTAGGAGGGAGGTTGTCTAAGGATGATGACATTAGGAGGGAGGTTGTCTAAGGGACGATGACATGGAAAGGAAACCGCAAGTTGAGCTTGCGGTTTCTTTCTCTTCCTGACAACAGCCTCTCTCCTACTCACCAAAAGTGCATGATCATCTCTCCTAGTCAACGACACATAGGCATAAACCGCAACTTGAAGTTGTGGTTTCACCATTTGTTCAAATCCATCTTTGACACCCCCCCAAATGCACAAAAAACTCGTCTTGTAGCACTATTTTGCAAAAAAAAAAACTCACCATTAGATCTTGGAAAGTTTCGTAATAGGCATGCTTAAAAAATACCAAAAAAGTTATAAATATAACTGGTGGTCCGGTTTACACGATCAGTTTCAAACCGTAAACCGAACCGTAAATCCTAGTTTTTCTAACATTTGAGATTCGTACGGGTGAAATTTTTTTATTAAAATAAAAGATTTTAATTTATTCGTTTTGTATAAATATCTCGGGTGGTTCGGTTTATCTGGTCGGTTCCAAACCGTAAACCGGACCTTGAGATCCGTTTTTTCAAACCCTAAACCGAACCGAATTATTCAAACTGGGCCGAACCGGTCAGATTAACTCGGTTTTGTTGGTCTAAGCGGTTTTTGAACATCCCTGGTATACACATTGACTGGCGATCTGTATGCATTTAGAAACCTTTTTATTAAATGTTGTTCATTATTTGTAGGATATAGCAAACACTGAGCTTGCACCAACCCACCCAATTCGCCTTGGACTGGCTCTCAATTTCTCTGTGTTTTACTATGAGATTTTGAACTCTCCAGACCGCGCTTGCAGCCTTGCCAAACAGGTATCATCCTTAAAACTTCGTATCGAATTATGTTTTACGTAGGGGTGCTAAACGGGTCATGTTTATGTTTTTGGATTGACACGAGTCAAAACTAACACGTACCCAAGAATTTGACTTGAACACCACAACCGGTAGACACATGAACCCATAGATTGACGTGAACATAACCCGTTGAATCTTTTTTTTATGTTTTTACATTAATAATTAAAAAAAATGCAACTGTATGTAAAAATATAGCGTTTAAATTATAAAGTTGATGTCACCTTCGATTTTAATTTGCAATGTTGGCATGAATTGTTATAACAGCAACATTTACAAAAATAAATAAATAAATGGGTTAAATAGGTTAACACGAACCCAACACGTTTAGCTAAGCGTGTTTGTAGATTCGACCTGAAACAAACCCAAACCCGTGATTTATGGATCCTTTCAACTTCTTTTTAACTTAAAGTGACATGACTGTGTCTTTATTTTCCTTTGTTCAGGCTTTTGATGAAGCAATTGCGGAGTTGGATACCTTGGGTGAGGAGTCCTACAAAGATAGCACCTTGATCATGCAACTCCTTCGTGACAACCTCACTCTGTGGACCTCTGATATGCAGGTACGAGTGTCGTTTTATAGATTTGCCAATATGGACCTATTTAGTTACTAGTGAGTCGATTCAGGTTATGTTTATTCTAAAGGTCATATCAAAATATTAGCTTAAAAACATGTCAAAAGTCAACCCAATATGCCTTTATAAATGTCCCTAAAAGGCCAGGTCAAGCAAGACCTTCGGTAACCAGTTGGAGGTTTCCAAATTCTTAGGGTTTTGGTTTTACTCTTAAAATAACCGTTAAAAAAATGTCATTAGTCTAGCTTTGGCCATTTGGTCTTAATTAGTTATGCATGAGCCGATTTGGGCTAGGTTTTATAACTAATGGGTCAAATCTATATACATAATTAAAAAAGAACCTTGTCAAAAGTCATCCAGCTATGCATGTATAAATGTCGTCTTCTAGATTTGGCAATATGGACCTATTTAGTTATGAACGAGTCGATTTGTGTTATGTTGATCTCTAACGCGTAAAAATCTCCTTAATCAAAAAGTTTATCCTTTTTGACACTAACTTATCCAATCCGCCTAACTGATCCATTTTGCCACCTCTACGTTTCTGTTTTCCACCAATTCACCATTCCACAAGAAATATTGATGAACATGTGGAAGAACCAATTAAACGCAGCATCGCTAACCATATTATTGGTTAAACCAAGACCCACTTCTCTCAAGAACCACATTGTCTCAGACTCCCTGGGTCGTCTATTGAAGCCCTGTGCGCCTGGTCCTTGACTCGAGGGGAACACACTGGGGCTCAATAGACGACCGGTGACAAATGGCTAATGGGTCTAGTCATTTGATGTATCTCTACATGTTTTGATGCCGAATTCGGTTTTCTTTGAATGCAGGAGGATGGAGGTGATGAAATTAAGGAAGCTGCTAGTGGAAAACAAAGTGAGGAGCAACCACAACAGTGAGGCCTGGCCTCATGCTAATATTCTTAATCTTTGTTTTAATATTTATTAGATAAACTTTACAAAATGGTTTTCATATTTTTGGTTAATAATCAAATGTTTTAATACATTTTGGAGGACGGACTGATAGTTTACATCTTTGCATGTGTGTAATACATTTTATCCCTGTGAAAACATCATTGTTATAGAAATGGTGTTGGACATGATTTACATGTGTATTTATTATTTCTATCAAAGAAAACAAAGATCTGTTCTGAAACTATGTATTCTGTCAAACATATACAGTGTTAAACGAGTTGAAAGGTTCAGTTCAACTCGGGCTTGAGTTAAAAAAAAAATTATGGGATAAGCTAACTCGACTTGTAATTAATCCAAGCCCACTAGTATTCAACTTGAGTCAACTAATGGTTGGGTGTACACAAGTTTGAGCCACTGATCTGCCTGAAATCAACTTGTTAAACTTCCGAATTGATCTGAGCTTGAGCTCGAGTCTAAATTAGAGGTCTTTAATAAACGATGAAATAATTGGTATTCATTGCCTCTTAATCAAGAATGTGATACAAACTACCAAAAGATTACAATAAACTACAAACTAATCCATAGGCATATATTATGTAACAAACGAGCTTGACAGTTGGGCTCTAGTACAACGACCCGTTTAAGAATTCAATGACCTCCCCCCCCCTACCCAGTGGTAGAGTAATCCCTTTCTAATGTGTAAGCCCTCGGTTCAAACCCGACAAAGGGCTTTGATTGTTTTTTTTCTGTCGTAGTATTCATATTCATATGATGAATAGCGATATTCTTTATAGGAATAAAAAAGTAACCGATTGTTAAATGAAGTAGTTAATGGTGGGATACTGGGATACCATTATCCTTTTTGTAGTGACGAATTTTGTATGTGTTCCTAAAAAAAGGAATTTGTCAATTTTTCGGGGTCTCAAAGGAGCGTGGAAACACATAAGAACTCTTGAATGGAAAGGAGATGAAACTCCAATTACTTTGGAAATGGAAAGATCTTTGGCGACAAAAAGATATGTTGATCATCTAAATGTGCCAATGTCCTACCAGCAGTAGGGTCGGTCAAATCATCCGCAGGTACATAAACAACTTGTATAGAAGTTATGGACCCTTCTTTGGTCAAAGTATTCTTTCTTGTAAATAACCAATTTCAGTACTAAGGGTAGGTTGATAACCCACACCGGAAGGCATTCTACCCAACAGAGCGGTTACTTCAAATTTTGGTTGCACAAAACGGAAGATATTGTCAACAAATAATAGAACATCTTGTTCGTTAACATCTCAAAAATATTCCGCCATAGTTAGGGCAGTTAAACAAATTCTAATACGAGCTCCGGACGGTTCATTCATTTAGCCGTAAACTAGAGCAAAACTAAATAATAAACACATAATAAATAACACATATATGTATATGATTACTGCAAAAAAAACTAGATAATATATATTATGTTATAAATAAATATACATATGTATATCAATGAAAATTTAAATAGTTAAACATTAAAAAATAATGAACTAGTCAAGGTTTAGACATAGGGCTCTCGCCTCTTGGTACTACTTTAATATCTTATTTATAGTTTTTTGAAAAATAACAAGCTAAAGTATTATGTATAAAAACCATAGTCACGTGAATCGTGGTAGGTTCTGGTACACGGAATGAAAATTGGTACACGATTCATGCATTTCTAAAATTCGGTACAAAGGGTTAGGTTCATTCAGAACACCATTCGATACCTGGTACGGTGTAACATATAGTTTGCTAACCGCTTTTTTTTCCTTTTTGCATTTTGTAATTGCTTGATAAATTGTGTTATGTGTATGCTAGGAGGCTATGTAATCAGGTATTCAGAATAGCGGTAATAGTGTTTACTGCGGCTATGATAAAAACAATATCAAATTATATAAGCCTCAAATAACACAATACCAACTTAGCAACTACAATGCACCACAAGAAAAATAAAGGATGAAAATGTATTTGAACTATAGATTAGCTCAAAAGTTTAAATAACCAACTGGTTCGAGCCAAATCAGCTCGAGCTAAATTAACGAGTGATACATCTATGAACTATGAACCATGTTTCAGAATCAAGAACAAACATAAACACATGTTTTTTCAGGACAAAACTATATTCCTTAAACTGAACGAATGGCATGAGTTGAATTCATGTTCCTGCTAGATTCAATAATTCCAAACAGAATTAAAAATATACAAATTAATTCAGTTTTACAAAACTCACTCTGCACTATTTAGATAATAAACCTGACTCTTTGGATATATATGCTGCAACTGAATAATGTTTTCTAAGCACACAACAATTTTGCATCCGGACTCGATTGTATTCTCGACTCAACTTGTTTTGTTTGTTTTATTATCATAAATTGTGGTATCAACATTTTCACAGCTTGAGTTTTGAGAAGTCAATTTTAGGGACAGCATACGAGTATGCCTCATAGTTGATGTTTTGACCCAAACAACTCATTTTCGTTAGAGTTGTTATCAAATCAACCTGTAAAACAAGATAAAGAAATCCATCACATGTCATGATATAAGATGTTATCAAATGAATTTTATAAAATTTAACAGAAAAAAAAAAGAACATTACATTTTATGAAAATAGGCGAACAAGAATGCTTTAAGTTTGCAAAATCTGAATCTTTTGTTTAGAAACATCACATGTTATATGCCATTTCATGGAATTGTTGGTTAGTTTGCACTGAAACGTTATTGTGGTGCTTACCTCATAATCGGTTTGGGAGACCGTTTCTCTGCTCCGTTGGTATTTTTCGACCCATTTAGCAACATCTGGATCCGTTGCTAATTTGGCTTCAGTAGCCAATTGATCTGGACCCAAGAATGCAGACATTACAGCTAGCTGCAAAATTTAATGAAGACAGAATTATTGGATTTGTAGAGGTGGTAATTTTCACCAATTTACTATATAAATCGGTTGATTTGGGTTACATTTTATGTCCAACGGGTCAAACATGTAAGCTTTAAAAGTAGTTTTAAACTGAAACAGGGCGAATGGTTGGAATGGGAGGGTTGAAATTGACCGGAAGTGTATTTAAATGCTTTTCGCCCTTTTAAATTTCTTAAAAAGAACAACAAATTAATATTATGATAATTATAATCTTCTAAGCATATTTCATTCGTTAAAAGTTCATAATATTCAAGAGAAATGAAAATGAAAACAAAAACATGTGGGCAGGTCAAGTCAGCCTGACCAAACCCGTTTTCACATCTACTAAAAAATCATTTTGCCACCACTGGTTTTGTTGTTGAGCGCAGGCTAAAATAATTTAGGATAGTTGGCTCTCAGGTGGTCAAATGATGGTGAAAAGTCAACCTCGATTATGGCTCTCTTGTGGAGAGCAAAACAAGAAGTTTACCTGACGAGGACCGAATCCAAGGGCTGTATACTTGTCTTTCATTTCTTGAACAGTTGCTTTTGACCAGTCAGGTACTTTTCCCTCAGGATCAGGCTCTTGAGTATCGAATCGTCCAAATTGCCTATCGAACAATCCCCACTATACAACAAAAAATATTTAAAAACAGCTGATGAAAGTGTGCAAAATCTAAGGCGCAAGGCATGAGGTGAGAGCTTCACGTATGCAAAGCGTTGCTCTATCAACAACAAAAGGTTGCATACTTGCATCTCTTTTGTTGTTATTATTACATATCACCTTCCTACATACCACATGAGATGCCGCCTAAGGCCCTAAGGCGTTTTCCTAATTTTGCCTCAGGCGCGCTTTTTATAACTAAGGTCCAAAGTATAACTTACACGGCATGTGATACAAAGTAGTACAACAAGACAAGCGAAAAACAGGAAGCATGAAATTTATTCAGACAAACTAACCTGGCCACTTGAACCATACGCCGAGTATAACAGATTTCCTTTTTCTTCATTGCCACCACATTTTCGAATAGCCGAAGCCAAAAATGTAGCTTTAAGAGCACTTTGCGCTACACCAAGGGGACAAATTAGTCAATATTTGACTCCGGAAGTCAAAACAATATATCAAACATGATGAATGTGGAAAGTAGTAAGTTTGACATAAATGAAGAAGTGTGATGCCAACCTGCTAATTGGATGAGATCAGAATATGAGATCGGTCCACCTTTCGAGTAAGAATCGATCTCTTTTTTTGCTTCCTCAACCAGTGATAAAGCAGCAGAGAGTCCACTGTTTTCTGGTCTGCTGATCTCCGCGCTTCAGGTAAAAAAAAAATATTCAAACATTTGAGCTAAAACCCGTATAAAAGCATCTACCTGAAGAATCTAAAAACATCTACCTAAACACGGCCCATTTAATTAGAAGGATTTAACAAATCAACACAAACACGACCTGTTTATAAACTAGTAAGAAAATGACAACATTTCGATTATTTTTGTTTCGTGTTAGAATTAGCCATCCCTGCATACACCTAAAGGCTAAAACGCTCCTCGATTATGTTAAAAATGAGAACTTGTGTACGAAAAACGATATAACTGATATTTTGCAGTAGTTGCTAATGTACAAATAAATAACAAGCTTACCTGAACCGTATGGATCCATTTGGGCCTCCAGATTTTGTAGGCTACAAGATTAACAATAAACAAAGTAATTTTACTAAATAAACAGCTTTAACAAAACTATAGAGTAATAGGCTTTAGAATCGACCTTATCGTATGTCGCAGCATCATTAAGTGCTAATGTTAGTACAGGTGAAATGAGCTCTGGATTTGCCTGAAACATATACAAGAAGTGAGATTTCTCTTAACGGGAAAGCAACCGTATCATGAATAAAAGATATTTATTTCAAGATTCACCTTGAGAGCCGTATAGAGAGTTGTCTTGATACTTGCTGTCAAATTAGAGAGAAAAATCAGAAAAAAAAAAAAAAAAATAGACAAGCCAGTTTATGTTTTAACTCGTATACTTATGAACAAGTCGGTTTGGGTTATGTTTTATCTCTAACAGTAAAATAAGCAAGACGAACTTTACTAATAGAGTCAAACTATATGACCCATTTTAATAAACTAACTGAGAAATGAGAAGCTTACATTGAAAATCCGAGCGCTGTCTTCGTTGTATCAGATCAGCAGCGTTTGCTACCTCCACAAATGGGCTAAGGATCGGGCTTGAGCTTGCCACTAGTTCCTATGAGAGAGAACAACTGGCAGAAACTCATGATCACATCACTCTAATTCATGTAAGAACTATGCATTACTTGTATGCATTTAGACATACACAGTTTCAATTCACATAGTTCACAAAATAACAAAATGGGTGTAGCTGTAGCCGTAGCCTCTCAGGCCCGGCCCATTGGGCCTGATCCAGTCTACGGCCCCCATCTTTCTCTGCCCAATCTTCACTCTCTAACTCCCACTTTTGGGTCTAATGGGTCAAACGGGTCCTTAACAGGTAGCAGGTTTAGGGGCGTTCATAAACCGCCCAAACAGAAGAAAGTTAGCATACGGTCGTGTTCATGGTTTGGTACTAACGTTGTGATGGTTTATGGTTTGGAACTTGAAATCAACAGTGTAAACCAAAACGGCCGTTTAATATTTACTTTTTTCATTTTTTTTTATTTTAGGAATAAAAGTTATCAGTTTTGCAAAATTAAACACAAAATTATGCTTTTGAAGGAGCCTTTTTTCCACACACACACACAATATAAATACTTGATTACATAGGCTTCTAGCATATACACAATTCATCTAGCAATTACAAACTACAAAAAAATAAAAATAAAATATTAGTTAGCAGACTATATTGTACACCGTACCACATACCAAACTATATGGTCCACCGTACCACGTACCTAAACTATATGGTACACCTAACAACATACCGAACTATATGGTACACCGTACCACGTAACAATAAATAAACCTACCCCTGGTACCGAATTTTAGAAATGCACGAACCATGTACCAGTTTCATTCCAACCCGACAACAAGACCCGTCACATTAGCACATAAACTCAAAAATTATCACAGTAAATATACAACATTTTGATTAATATCTTCAAAAAGCAAAGATCAACCATTAACAATGCTAACAAAAACTAAAACATGATCAAATAAAAACACAATTACCAGGCTAATAGCAGCTCCAATGCATTTAAGAACATCCCTCCTTCCAACACCATCTTCAAGTTTACAACTAATCACACCCTATTCAATAACCAACACATAAATAATAAAGTCATGCACTTAATACATAACCATTTAATAATATTATTATTATAACTGAATGAACAGCTTACATGACCAACTGGGCATCTTGGGGAGGGTGATGGAGTGTTTGGAAGCAGAGTTGGAAGTGTTGAGAGGAAAGAAACCAAACCCATTGTTGAATGTTGATGGTTTGTTTAGTTCTTGTTAACTGATTATGTGTTTGAAACTGGTGTTATTATTATTTTTATTATTATTGTTCATTACTTATTATTATTATTATCATGTGAAATCCATGTGGATATGTTGTGTGTGGATTTTATCTTATCCTTGTTTTGTCTTGAGAGTTTCTAGTCCTATGTGGCTGTCTGACATGTCCTGGATATTTATTATTGGTTTGACCCGACCCAATCAAAACATACAACAATTTGTGATGGTACTTGTAAAATATTGATATTATGTTATATACATTAGTTATTATCTTTTGTTATACTTTCGTACTTTGTTAATTTTTAACTTTTTTTTTCTTTTTAACTTTTATAAATTTGTCACAAAACATCTTTTTTTTATTTTTAACCCTTAATACTTTTCTGCATTTTTAACCCTTAACACTTTTCTGCTTCCAACTTTAATCGGTTGTAATTTTCATCTTTTACAACTTTTGGTTTGCTATATTGGTTTAAATTTTACGAGTTAACACGCAGTAACGCACGTGTGCGGTTCAATTATTTTACGTCTATTTTTCCTCATTTAACGGCACAGTCATAATGCGCGGTTCCTAAGTTGACTTAGTTGTTTCCTTCTTTGAACAGGTGTGATGAAAACCGTGTCAATATAATTAACGCATGACAACAATGGTTGTAGAGGAGTGAATTGACACGATGCTTGATGACAAACACAAATGAAGCATATAAAACTATACATTAAAATTTAGAGTATAATTATTTATTTTTAGTACATTTTAATAATTGAAAATTTTTAAGTATTAATAATGTTAATAGATAATTCTCTTCAATAAACTGTAAATTATCCTTGCATACTTTTTTATGGTTCTCCATTATTGAACCTCACACACCAAACTCAAGGGGCCAAGAGTAACAAAAGCATCAAACTTTCATTAGTTTAATTCTAATGAAAAAAAAAATTCTAATAATCCTATTCAATTGCTTCGTTGTGTATAAAATGAAAATAAGTAACATCTGTAAACAAAAAGGTGTAAATTGACTGCACAAAATACTCACTAATTCTATGAAGTATGCCACCCTAAATCACCTCCAAATCACACTTTTTCATGTCTACTTTCCTCTAGGATATACGCCTGCGATACGCGAAAAGGCAAGCAGCCACATCATACTGCTTCAGATTACGTGTACAAAATAAGATGCTTTAGGCTTATTCTATCTTGGTTAGAACGCGTTTTGACTAGAACCCAGTTTGATCATAACTGGTTTTGACCTGTCACCAACCCGCCTCACCCATTTTGCCAGGCTTACTAACACGGTTGATGACAATGGTGGTGCTATTTTCAGTTCCTGTTGATTCTTTTTGGCATAAGCAGTCGGGCAAAGGGTTAACGTAAAATGCTTCTTCTGAACGGAACCTGAATGTTCCTTTTGTCCCGGAGATGGGACCTTTTCTCTTCCTTGGTGAGCCTTGCCTGCAAACAGCAACAATCAACATCTATATTACATGTCTTTTGACAAGTTTCAATTAAAGCATTCTGTAAACCAAACGCCCCCTAAGATTCTTGATATTGACTAATGACTAAAAAAGCAATTTTTTTCCTAGTTACTTACGAATAAGTGAACTGGCGCGTTATACTTTATATTTTATATCTGACGGCTAAAAAAGAAAAGGGTCAAAAGTCGCCAAAAGTGTATTGTTGATGCATCCAACTTAGAGGGTGTCTAGAATTGAGTTCGGAAATGGCTTACTGACTTATTGGCTTTTTGTAAAAGGAATAACATCAATAAGTCATTTCCAAAAGCCACAAAAACGTGTAATCATATATTAACAGACAAATCATTTGAAAGGGTCTGTCCATGAATAACATCATAAAATATCTTGTTTAATGACATGGGCAAGACGAAAAACATACCGTCTTTTATGAATCTCAATAATCCGATCTGAAAGTTTCTTGCTTTCTATCATTGTGCCAGTAGCAATTTTGTCGAAGATACGAACTAGGAGTTTTCTGATGAACAAAAGCGTAAGAAAATATTATATTAGTAAAACAACACCATATTAATAAATAATGAACAAAGACTGTTAAAAATGTCAAGATTTAGAGATGGTTATGATATTTTCCAATAAATAAAATGTTTAAAAGAAAATCAGTTGCCTGTCGGGAGAAATAGTTTTCCTGTGTCCCAAAAAGCGTCGATGGCCCTCAACAGCCCTCGCCATATTCCCAGAATACGAAGGAATAAAAATGTCGCTCTCCACAGATACAATGTAGTCTAAAGCAGCCATTTGAGATGCATGGTTGATGAATGGATCAAGCTCCTCAACTGTTGCCAATTTTTCCTTCAAAGATATAAACAGATTTAAAATGCATACAAATATGTTTAGTTAACTTCAAAAACAATAACAAGAGAAGGAAATAAGTCAAAGTCAAAGTCAAATGGCCTTCAAACCTTTTTCATCAAAAAGGGGAAGTGAGAAGTGAGATCAGCCATACGGTTTTCGCCTCCAAATATTTCTCCAGCAGCAATATATATAGGAGTAGTAGGCGGGAAGCCAAGGGCCGCAAGTAATATTCCAACTTCCTTTGGAGTCAAAGGACAATACCCTTTTGCTCTTTGTTCATTCGAGTCAATATCTTTCACTTTCCAATAAGATGTATTTTCTCTACAGAAAAACAAAAAAATATATATAAATTTATAATAAAATGCACGATAATCGTTATATTTAAAGGTAAAAAATAACCAACTGTCTAACTGTAACAGTATAATTTACCTAATAGCTGTAAGCTCATTAGCTTCTTCAATGGATAAATCATGTGTGCATCCACTAAAGGCGAGCATATCCTTTTCATACCGCAAATGCAAGGCAATGTAAGGACCATAAGCCCTCATCCGGTCCACCAACAACTGCAAAGAAACCATTTAATCATGTGTAATAAAGCAAGCCTATAGTTAAAGTCAGATCAAATACTAATTCATTGTTTTACTTTTCCCATTGCTTCTATGTGCGGCGAGAAGCGGAGGGCTTGGTAACATGCACGACAACGCAGTTTCTGGATATCGGGCGGAAGGTTATTATTAGCTAACCTTGAATCGGATTTTGCTGCACGAATAACCTAAAATGGGATTAAAAAAAAATCAGTTATTCATTTTTATAACATTAAAGAGCACAATAAAACATATACACGCGTACCTGATAATCATCCCACAAGCTTGCAATCTCTTGCTCATAGTAATCGATCCCCGACCAGCTTCTAAAGTGCTTAACAGCTCTGGTGGTGTTCCTCAATTCTTTAGGAAGTTTCTTGATTATTTTTACGTCATTAGCCAATGAAGTAATGAAATAATCTTCGTCAAATACATCAGAGAATTTGCTGCATTTTTGCATAAATATCAACCTTTAAGTATCCAAATACCAAAAACTAAAAATACATCATTTCAAAGTTGAGAAAAACAGAACCTAGAGTCTTGCCAAAATGATCGTTTATCGAGCTCGGGCACTACAAGAGTAGCATTTATAATGCGCGCAACAGCTACCATGTCACATATCTACAAAAACCCGAGTTTTATTTTTATAAAAAATGAAATTATTCTTCCTTATATCACACAAAACATATCTGGAGTTAGGACAAACTATACATACCCCAGCGCGCATTTGATTGAGCCCACCATTTGTATGAACAAGAAGGTAACCTCGAGTATCTCGTGGAGCTAAGATGATAAATGAACCCGAGTCAAATATGAAAAGATAAAGAAAATGTTTTTTTTTTTCATTTTTATATTTTGTAGACCAAATTATGGAGTTCCTAACCTGAATAGGATGAACTTGGCTCAACACAAGGGGTGAAGTCACGGTTCGGTGGATGTTTCCACAGCTTGTTGAGATCCAGTGACCCATTAGCACCAGCCAACTGTCAAGTCTAAAGGAGTGAAAACATGAAAGATGCATGACTACTTTTGTAACAATACAAGCACTAAAAACCAATAAACTTGGTCAACCTTAACAAGAATTTTGGTCAACGTTACCGAAAACAGTCTACTTTGAAAGGTATAGTATTGATGTTTGAAGTCCAGTAACCAAATTAGAAATGAAGTGAAAGTATGCATTATTTATTGCAACTTTTCTCATTCAGAACCATTCTTTCTTGCAAATAATAGCGTTTTAACGACATTTTTGCATAAGTAGGGTCAGTTTCAAACATACTAACCAAGTTCAGTGGCTCAAAAAAGTCATTAACCATCTTTAGATCAATTATTAAATAACAAATTAATCGTATTAGAAAGGTAGAAAACAGAAATTAGAATTGATATGGAAATATAGGTTATATAAAGGTTGAGTGAATCACATTAACCTTGAGAGCAGGGACAGTAACTCTTGGCAAATGGGGTTGAATCCAGCTTTGCTCTGTGCTCAACTTCTGGTATCGAATTTCATGCTGATACACGTTGATATAACCAAGGTTACGACAAACCAAATCAGAGTAACATTCGCAGAAAATCAAGATTTAACAAATGATTATATGATAAAATCATCTAAAAACCTATAAATCTTTGTCTGCAGCTATTATTTTAGCGTATTTACATAGACGATTATAAGATAAAATCGAGTTTTGAACAATAAATATCCTGCTATCAAATGAGTCATTCAATCTTTG
Organism: Ambrosia artemisiifolia; assembly: GCA_032199755.1. Lineage (NCBI taxonomy): Eukaryota > Viridiplantae > Streptophyta > Magnoliopsida > Asterales > Asteraceae > Ambrosia > Ambrosia artemisiifolia. The sequence goes on from CM063521.1 coordinate 14,051,789, forward strand.
TCCATAAAAGAAACAAATATTAGACAAAGAACATAAACTTTTAGGCTTTTGCAATGAAACTTTATATCTTGGTTAAGATAATAAAACAAACAATCACGCCTCAAGAACAAAACATTTAGATAATTTAACAAATAAATTCAAGAAAACTAAAACCAATAAGATTTTTTTAGTGATCAAAGTTTTAAACATCAAATCTTTGCAAGCAATGACACAATCAGTCTTAATCTAGAAAAGAAACAAATATCACACAACAAACACTCAAAATAATAATAATCATAATAACAACAACAATAATGATGATGATGATGATAATAATAATTATAATAATAATAATAATAATAAATAAAATAAAATAAAATAAAATAAAACTTTTATTAGTTTGAAACATTAAATCTTGGTTCAAATAACAGACAAACAAAATCACATTTCAATAACAGTAAGCAAATTCATAAAAACCCTTCAAGAATCAATTCAAAAATATATATAAAAGAATGCAAAAATATATAAAAATTACATATCACAAGTTAAAGAAGAATGACCATAGGGAGTGTGTAGGGATCAGGAAGCATGGAAACATGAGAAGGAGGGAAGAACATATGCAAATGGGCAAAAAACAGAGCCACCAATGAGATTAAAACCATGGCGCACGTTAGCATTCTCCTCATCAGACCAAACTTCCTCCATCTTTTTCTCTGCATATTTATGCAAAATCTTTTATCTTTTTGGTTGCTGAAATCAATGTAGACAGACCCAAGAACACACACACACTCCGTTATTGGCGATCAAGATCCTTAAAGCAATGATTTTTATATACTTTTCTTGATTTCTAGTGTTTCTTTGATGTTTTTGAGTAAAGGGTTTTTTTTATTATTATTATTATTATGCATTTAAGAGGGAAACGGAAAATTCGGTGGAATTTTTGGATTCTTTTTGTAGGATTTAGTAATTTTCTTTTAGCATTTAGGGAAAATATTAATGTGTGTTTATGACACAATTAATTTTATGCTTGAAAATAATGAAATAAAGTAGTGGGTCAGTTAAAAAACTATAGACTAATTACAATTTTTATCCTTTATGATGGCCAAATTTATGGATCGGATCCTTTAAAATTTTTAGTTTCAGTCTTTGTCATTTATATGAAAAGTTGTCACGCTTTTTGTCCTTTACACTTAACCTCAATAAAAAAACACAGTTAAGTCATCTCATGTGCATTGCATGTGAGCGTATTAATGTAATTTCATCCCTTTTATCCTATTTAAAGCCCCAACTTTTTACCCTCACCTGCAAATCAGTTTCCCCATTTTCTTTCCCCATTTTCTTTTAGGATTTGTATGTGGTGGAACACCATTTTGAAAACATGTACAGTGACTAGATTAGTCACCACCACGTGTCATTTGATTGGCAAATCCAACTTCACATAAAAACTCACCAAAGTTTACAAATGAAAGAACAGTCATCACCAAAATTCTCTCAATCTACAAATGTTTGGGTATGTGTTTTAGAGGTAAAATAGAGGGAAAAAAGGGATCTAAGTTAGAGACTGACCGAATAATCAACCAAAGGAGATGGCGGTTACGACAGGATAGTGGTGATCGTTGTCCGATTGGTCTCGATTTCGAATCGGTGGTGGTGGGTTCAAACCAATACCGACGACGGTATTGGGGTAATAATTGTCGGTGATAGGTAGGTTTCTAAGGTGGAATAGAAGGGTGGAGAGGACACTGCTACCAGGGCAGTTGGTCGGAGACCGATTCGAACCTACACGACGATTCAATGGATGATCATCGGCAGACGGTCTCGATTCTAAGTCAAGATTTCATCAACACCTGTAAGCGATCTATGTGACGGTGACCCAGATAACGCCGGCGAGTGTGAACCCCGACCTGGTGTAGCAGTAGATACTAACTTCTTCTTCTTATTGTTGTTATTATTATTATTATTATTATTATTATTATTATTATTGGGAATGGGGTGAGGGGTTTTCCAGTGGAGGTAGGCAAGCAACGATGAAGATCTCGAAGATCTCATAGGGGTAAAAGAAAATGGGGAAGATGATTTGCAGGTTGGGGTAAAAAATCAGGGCTTTAAATGGGATAAAAGAGATGAAATTACGTTAATACCCTCACATGCAATGCACATGAGATGACTTAACTGTGTTTTTTAACGAGGTTAAGTGTAAAGGACAAAAGTCGTGGCAACTTTTCATATAAAGGATAAAGACTGAAACTAAAAGTTTAAAGGACCTGATCCATAATTTTGACCTTTATAAAGGACAAAAATTGTAATTTTGTCAAAACTATAACATGTATGAAGTTTTAAGACCATAAATACATGTTCTTTTTTAGTATAGGAGTTTATGTAACGTTTTTAAAACAAAACGGTTCAAACCGGCTAGTATTATTGGTTAAACCGGCTTCCAGATGTATTGTTAGTACGATATTGCCTGGTCTAATTAGTATATTGGTTTAGTTTTCGATATCCAACGTTTTTACAAAAATAAACTATAAAACCTTAACATGTTACTTGAAAGTTGAGACCCTTAGTACATGTGTTTTTTGAAAAACTAGCGGGATTAACCGTGTGATTAGCTCATATATGAAATCTCTCATAATTATGTCGAGAGGTGCGGAATAAAGCCTCTAGAGGCTTTATTGTGCCACATAGGTTTTGGGGCCACTATGGCTTCACCCTGTAACATCAATGGGTGGTGTTTATGATCCCTTTTAAAGGATTTTTTTTTTATTGGTTGAGGAAAAGTGGCCCCCCATCAAATCAGGTTTTAACGCCCGTGTGGGTTGGTGAAGGGGGCCTTTAGTGCCCCTTTTGACGTAGGTGTAATGTTGCTGGGTGCGCCACCCAACTGAGATGGCTAAAGGCGTTATCTCACACCAAGTCTTAGAAAAGATTTAAAGAAAACTTTTATTTATGAAAGTTACAATATATTTTTATTGATTTTCTCAACAATAAAAATGGAAAGACCAAAAATATAAGAATAATAATACGTGTTATAAGAGTTAAATTGTTTTATTACAAAGTTTGTCCTGTTTCTATAAAATATGATTTCATTATTCATGGCAATCTATAATCTATAATCTATAATCTATAACTTATAATAAATTGAACTTTGATGATGTGTCATTCAATGGAGGCCTCAACCTCTCTTTGAATGTGTCACATGACATCATTTAAGATTTTTTAATTTTTGAGTTTTTAATAAATCTATATATATTATTATAAATATTTTAGGAAAAGATAAGAATTTTAAAAAAAAATTAAATTTTCTCTCTAATGTTTCCTCCCATAACTTTTAAACGTTAATATCTTTTATATACGGGATTTTTAAAGAAAAAAATTACACCAAATTAACGAACGTTTTATTATCTTTCCAACGAGTACCATAGCGCTATATAAAAAACGGAGAAAAAAAAACAACTATTTTTGTGGGGTTTTGTTTTCAGATATATTTTACTCTACTAATAAATCACAAACGATAAACATAACTCCATAGGCAGAGATTCTTCTTTTTATATTTGAATATGATAACTTATGACAGAAATTTGTTTAAAATAAATATTATTATTATTATTCATTAATCATGTATTGAAAAAACATTAATTATGTTGTCATATTAGATATCTATATATATATATAAAAGAAAAGACCTTTGCTGACGTGGCGTGCAATGGAGGCCTCAACCTTATGCCACGTGGCATCATAATGGAGAGTTTTTGGTGTTTTTAAATTGTTTCCTTTTTTTAATTAAATTGAGTTATTTTAGGAAAAAAGAATTTAAAAATAAATTTAAAATTTTCTCTCTCATATTTCCTCCCATAACTTTTAAACGTTTATATCTTTTATATACGGGATTTTTTAAAGAAAAAAATTATACCAAATTAACGAGCGTTTTATTATCTTTCCAACGAGTACCATAGTGCTATATAAAAAACGGAGAAAAAATCGACTATTTTTTGTGGGGTTTCGTTCATACAGGAAAAAAACACACAAAGTGTTCATGTTATCACGTAAAATTAGATTTTGTGGGGAATATGAGTTATTACTGATTAGAATACTATAAACATGCAATGATTGGAAGATTTTGTGGTTAGTTAACTTGAGCCATTTGTAATAGGTTATCATGTAAAATTAGATTTATCAACCCCGGGACCTCCCGGGGTAATCAGCTAGTTTTATTATGTTATATTAGATATTTCAACTCCGGGACACTCCCGGGATAAAAGGTAGTTTGTTTATATAAACAAGAAAACCTTGTTAGATTTCGAGACAACCAAAATCTAAAGCCATTTTTTAAATAAAATTATATTTATAAAGATTGCTTAATAAGACGTCAAGGAAGTCAACTTTTCATAATAAAAAAGTCAAAACGAATCAGTTTTACGAAGTCAAACATCACAATTTGGTAAATGGTCCAACTTGGTTACACTTAAATCCAAAAAAAAAATGAATCAATTAGTTAAACATTTAAAATATATAAAAAATCACGTAAAACCCTAATATTACAAACAATTTTTTCTCCCTGAAGTTTTAACCAGAACGTGTGATTTATATTAGATAAAAATCTTATAAACTACAGTGATATAAAAAAAAATAGATGATAATTTTGTTTAAACAGTGATTAATGTATAAGAAAGTGCAGATCTCAAGGTGGTTCTGCATTGATGAACGTAATTGGGTTTCCATGTGCAAATAACTTGTTGATTGGATCACTCGCTAATGTCATAAAAATTCATGTTACTTGCGCATATTTGGGTAACCTATATAAGACACGATAAGACCTGTTAACTGAAAAATATACTATGTGATTTCTTATTTTTTTTAAATAATTATAAATAAGAGGCAAAGATCATTTCTTTCTCTTTTTTGATACATAAACCACAAAACTGTGTTATAAACATGAGATATAAAGTAATTAAATGAGTCGTGTTCATGTTTAGAACTTGATTTGTTCGCGTCGTAATAGACCTGTTAAACCTGTCAAGACACGATTTGTCAGCCCTTAGTCATACCATTGGAATTTGTCAATAAAACACCAATTTTTAAATAATAAAAATACTAGTTTATCTTCCAAAAGGTTTCCAACATAGATAAATCTAATGTGGAGTGATAAAATATGTGTACCGTAAAAAGAATAGGTAGCTTTTTCAAAAAAAAATTGTAAAGGATCAACACTCGATAAGTCATAGACATACTTCTAATTCTACATGTGCACATCTTGCTCTAGTGAAGTCTCTGTACAACCTTTTCACTTCCTCAAGACATTCTAAAGTGATGATGTGAACCTGGAAAAAACAACCAAATTGTTATCAAATCACATGTCATGATGATGATGATATACAATTCTGATGTGTGATGTTCAATCTTTATTATGGATATACAATCGATCACCTGGGTGACACCGAATAAAACAATCAATATGAAAGCAGTGAAGATCTATTTTGAAGATAAATAAAAGGGAAATTGGATTTTAACACCCTAAACTATTGACAATTGGCCGCTGACGCACTGAACTACAAAATTGAACAACACCGCACTGTACTTTCAACTTATTGGTCTGTATCAACCTCAGACTAACCATGATTAATTTTTGCTGACGTGGCATGGTGACGTGTCCATTTTTGCTGACGTGGCAGGTGATGTGTCCATGCCACGTCAGCTTAAGTGCGTGTTTTACCGGCAAGTTGTACACCCAACTCCCAACACCTCTATTTAGATACAATTCCGCTAGGGGTGTAAATGACACCTAGCGGCTCGAGATCGGTTCGGGATCGGCTCGGTAAAAAGCTCGAACGAGCCGAGCCTTAACGAGCCCGAGCCCGAGCCCGAGCCTGAAATATGGCTCGTTTAGTTATCGAGCCCGAGCTCGAGCCCTAGATACAAAGCTCGATTGGGCTCGCGAGCCTAATCGAGCCTTAACGAGCTAGAGCCCGAACCCGAGCCCGAGCCTAAGTTACAGCCGAGCCTAAGTTATAGCCTTAACGATTGGGCTCGCGAGCCTAAGTTATAGCCGAGCTTTTGCGAGCTCGAGCCGAGCTTTTGAGCTCGTTTGAGATTCTCAAATCACCTCGAGCCGAGCCGAGCCGAGCTCGAGCTTTGGATTTTGCTAGCGAGCCGAGCTCGAGCTCAAGATTGTAGGCTCGAACCGAGCCGAGCTCGAGCTCGAGCTTCACAAAACCTTAACGAGCCCGAGCCGAGCCCAGTCAGGCTCGGGCTCGGCTCGACTCGTTTACACCCCTAAATTCCGCGTTTAATTAAAACACATGTCCTAGGTACGTTGGTGATGGATTACCCCGTTATAACTTTCACATAACTTATATTTTAATAACCTTTCAACATTAATTTCAAAGTTAGTTAGGTTCGTCGCAGCGAACTCTGATCATTGCCCGATTTCATCACGTCATGATCTTATTATTCAATATATATTTACAATATATGTTTACTAACTTGTATAACATTATCTTCAACTCGACTCATTTTACCGTATAATTATTTTCCAATTAAATAATTATACTAGGATCTTGTCGATCGGGATTTCATTTTCAACATTCGACTCGACTCACTTTACCATATATTTATTTTCCCATTAAATAAATATACTAAGATCTTATCGATTTGAGGTTTCATTTCACACATTAAGTTTTCATACTTAATTTTCATTTAAACGTATAATCTTTAAAGATTATTTTACATTAATTCTCTCACGAATAATTTCCCACACTTAGGAAAGTGTTGTATACATTTTTCACCCATAATTATTCTTATATATATTTGTCTATAAATATATATTTCACATTCACATTCACCCTTAGAATAATTACTCGTATTCGACACAATAACATATATACGTATCTTGTAGGAAGTTATAAGATACATATATACTCATTCGTCTGATTTACATTTTGTTGTCCGATAACTCGTCGTAATGCAATACGTTCATATCCGATTAGTCAACTTATATATTTTTCGCATCGCATTTAATATAAGTTGTACATATATGTTTTTGTAGGAATAATTACTTCACGTCGTAATATCATTTTTCCTACTTTACAACACATATAGTTTGTAATATCATTTTTCCTACTTTACAACACATATAGTTTGTTATTTTTCTCAAATTCACAACAATACGTCTTAGCATGAAATTAATCCATTTGAATTTCTACATATTTTCCTTTGGGAATTTATAAAATAATTTTGATATTTCAAGACTTAAAATATCAAGACTTGGTTATGTCCAACATTAAAATGCCCCAACATTTTTAAATTCCCATAGATATAAAAATGTTCATTTTTATACAACTTTTACCAAGTCCTTAAATTACCAATTTTTCTAATAAAAACCTTAGTTTTTATTTTGCTCAACATCTTTGGTAAATTTATATTTTTATAAAAATCCTATATTGTAAAAATGACATTTTATACAAATATACCATTTCGTATGTCTTGCAATAATTTTTCATAACAAACCTTTGGAAAGTACATCCTTCCACTTTTAATACCAAACTTTTCAAAGTCATACTTTTAGACATAGGTCTTCCAAAATGACATATCACACCCTTTAACTTTCAAAAGCGACAAGTTTCCACTAAACTAGTAACTTTAGTTTTGTCAACTTTTCCATTATAGGTGTATTAGCGTGTATTAAGTCTAATATGTCCAACCTTTTGTTTCAAAGTTCATAATCTTTGAAGATGTAACTTTTTATCTTTCATTTTCCAACATATCCAATGTGATATTTAGTTTTAGATGATCATTTTATGATGATCAAGACCATCTTTAAGTTTATCCAAGTCACTTTTATAAACCATGTTTTAGATCATCATTTTACTAGTGTACGTGAACTTTCGTAACTTACAAAGACAATAACAACATCACCAACAAAACCTACGGCCCATATATCATTATTAGATCATCCATTTTTGTTTATAAAACACACATTTCTTATAGTTAAAGCCATATTTAATCCCTATATACAACTTGCTTTTAAAACAAAAAATAAAAACTTTCAAGAACAAAAGCAAGATCAAGAAACTTACTACTAGCACAAGGCTATGGAAGATTCACAAACACACATGATTTTGGATAGGGTTTAGAGTGTGTTCTTCCTAATGGGTTAAGCTCCAAGATTGAAACACACTTAAACTTAGCTAAAATAGGGTTTGATTTAGGATGAACTTCTGGTTTAGAGTTTGAAAATGAAAATGTTTGTGGGTGTGTAAAACCTGTGGCTCGAAGGGGAAAAGGATGTGGAAGTTTGTGTTCTTTTATTTTGATAATGACATGGAGCTTTGCATTTTATAAAAAAAATCTCATGTACCATCCAAATAAAATACTCCTTAGGCCATTCCCATAATCCCCTAACTTAAGGAAAATGAGATTTGGGTAAGGGGGTGGGTAGGGGCCGATTATGGGGTAGGATATTGTGGGACCCATTTGTTTTTTTTTTAAATTACTTATGTATCTAAAACTCGGTTTTGATCGGTTTCATTTGCGAGATACTGCGGACACTTAGTTATACCCCAATTATATATAACTACAATTACCAACTTAACGGAATGTTAACTTTACTTAACACCGTTACAATACGAGTTGCAGTTATTTTGTTAACCTTTTTCCCCATTTTTAAATCTTTGTTACATTCCCCCAATTCTAACCACCGCTTCATTCTTCCTCATCTCCCATCCTATATTCTTCCAAATCACATTCTCTTTGTTTCATTTGTTGATCAATCACAATCAAAGGCACCATATTTGTTCTGTCGCTCAAAGGTATCAACATTTAACCCTACTCATTCAATTGAATCATTTTTTCTTTGTTATTTTTCTTTCATGTTTATTCAGTAGGTACATTTAATATAATTTCAACAGTAAGGTTTTCCTCTACATATCTTTCATTCTTTCAAATTTTATTATTATTATTATTATTATTATTATTATTATTATTCTGTTTCTTGAGACCGTTGTTCTGATGAATTAGGGCTTACGCTTAAACAATAATACAAATCAAACATTTAAATTACTATAAATTTTAGGATTTCAAGTAAATTTGCTATTTGGGTATTTTCTTTCTTTTTTTTATATGAATAAGAAGTATAAGGATTTGAAAGTTTTAGAGTTATAAATTTATCTTTGTTCTGTTTTTCAAAAACTTTCCATTGTTTATAATTTCATTAGTTACTGTTAATCAAAGAACTTTGCGTTCTGTTATGTATTGGGTTTCTGTTTTGTATTTAATCGCTTTGTTAAACTTCAAACAGTAACTTATTGTGAATTTAATATATTATATTTTTGTAATTGTAATATTGATTTTGGGATTGAAAACAAATAGTACTTTTTTTCCATATATTTAGTAAGGTTGGTTTTATATGATCACCATGATGTGTTGGTTATGTTTTTACGGTATGTAATTTTTCAAACGAAGTTTAGTATACAAATTTCCATGCATTTTTTACCGACAAAAGTGCAGATGTGTAACCCCTATGAGTGCATCATTGTATATACATACAAAAAGTAACTTAGGGTATGAATGGAAAGATGACCCTTCAAACCGGGTGCCATGTTATGTGGTGAGGTGACGTTCTGTTAAATTACTTTATAACATACCCATTAGGCTGGTGGGTACACAGACGAGAGGAAGGGAGACGGGGGGAGACGGGGGGTGGGGGCCGGTGTTTGGGACGGGGACGGGGGCAGAGGCGGTGGTGGTGGCGGAAGGTGATTGGCGCTGGTCTGTGATTGGTCCGTCCGTTATGTTCACTGAGAGACGGGGGAGACGAGGGAGGTGAGGGACGGGGGTGCGGGGCGGTGGTGGGGATGAGCGGGACGGTGGGACGGGGCTGAAAATGGAGGACGGGGGGTTGGGGCGTCTGTGTACCCACCAGCCTTAAATCAACCCCTCCGCTTGAATTTTGTATTTGTCCATATCATCATTTTTTCACCGGTCACAATTCCACTATCCCTTACGGTTAAATCCACAACGATACCCATGAATAAACCCGCAAAACTAGATCTTATGGATTTTTGTGAGCGATGTAAACCAACAACGACATGTTCGACGATTTCGCGTCAATATATGAGTGAACCTCTATCTCTCCATTCACCGGAAAATAACGATTCCGAATCACTTTACTTCGTTTGCGCTTCATGAGGCTGAAATTCAATTGGTTCTATCTGAAAAAGGGCATATAACAAACGGATACTTTATGTGTATTATTAAATTCTCGATGTGGATTTGTAGACAAAATCATGCTGTTAGTTGGGAATTTTTGGGTTGATAGAAATTGTTCTAAACAGAGTAAGAAATAATTAAAAAAAACTAAGCTCCTATCTGAATGTTGTTTGCAGGATTGTTATGTTGTTGTTTGTTTATAATCGGTATTCCTATTCTTATTCAATGACTTTGATCTCAATTATGATAGATTATTGATTCTTTTATATCCCCGTTGGTGCGCGCGGTTAATTATTAGTTTATGACAACATGGGCGCGGTTTTCATTGTGGGAACATGGGCGGTGCGTCGGATAAAACACGGTGGTGCGTGCGCGAGAATGGCAGCCGCGATACGTTGAGGGTGCCCTATGTGTTCATGTAAATTCTGTTGTGTGGTTCTGTTGGGTATTTTTTATTTTGTTTTTGTTTTCGGTTGACAAGAAAATAACAAGGGGTCCTATGGACGCATTAAGTTTTCAATCGATTTGTGTATGTGCAGTTATACATTTTTATATTGATTTAGGGAATTTCAATTCTTTTGTAGGTCTTTGCTGTGCAACATGAGTGTTACTGTTATGAAGTTTTTAATTTGGCCTACTGAATCATATGCTCGGTTAAGGATCACCAACATGATCGGTTGAGGATCAACTTTAAATATATGAAACACAAATCCGAATATAACATTTCGCTTTCTTCAACTTTTTATGTTTCCAATCTATATTTTGTTCCCCAGTATAATCTTGAACATTTAGGTATTATCTTTTGGTTACTATAGCAAATTTCATTACCATAACGAACCAAGTCAACACTAACTAAGATCCCACACCCGTAATGCAAGGTAATCCTATTATATCTGCTTTTCGAGTCATGCTGTCGCCATTTTCATAATATTAGTTTTAAATTCGGTCGAATTGGTCATATTAAATTTTGATTGTTGATATTTATAGATCGTTCTTTTGTTGATAAGTCCTCTTTACCACTAGGCCAAAGCCTAAGTAGCTAATGGGGTCCTGTAAATTTTCGGTTTGAACAAAAAATAATTTTCTGAATATACAAATTGATATATTTACTTATTTATTTTTGTGAAGACACTGAAATTTGGGATTTTTGTTGTTAAATTAGGTTATTTAACAGCAAAAAATATGTTTTGCGCACACAAGATCAAGATTTTTTGTTAATTTCGCATCTCATGCAGTGATACCAAAATCAACATCCCGCTACAACGCACGGGTTGACGTAAACTCGTTATCCATAAACATTTCCTAGTTTAAGTGTTAGTTAGTTGGTTAGGCTTTCGTTGGGTGTTTTTATATGTTTATACATGTACCGGGTGTGGTATGCGCACTTTATTAGTTACCGGGAGATTTGTATTCGGAGTTTTTATTTATGGTTTTGGAGTTCCAAAACACATTGCATTTCCTGAAAAATACCTTTTATTTTATATCCAGTGTGTCCGGGATCGTTTTTAGTCATTTAATTTTTCCCGGGTAGTCACCAACGTCCGTATTGGACAAGTTTATTTGTACGCGATTGCGTCCTGCCTTTAATTAAACAAATGCAACCCTATGCATCCTATGGGGAATTTCCTATTCTCTAAGGGCTAAATTAATTCAATTAATTTAATTGTGCACTTAAAATCGTTATTTGCATATACTAATTATGTACGGAAACACATCGATTTTTGCTGGATGTCACAACTAGGGTCGTAAAAACCCTAGCGAGGAGATTCCATAGCTGTTACCCCCAGTCAAAGGGTAACCTCTTTAAGTGAAACCCTAACTTGGGTCCTATTGGTGAGATCTTTCTGATTTTTGTTCTGTTCGTTTTCTTTTTGTAAGATGTCTAGGTCTTTTGGTGTCTGGCTAGTCAAACCGGTGGGCGATTGTGTCTTGTGTTTGTGGTTGTGGTTCTGTCTGTTGTCACCTAGGTCTAGGAGGCTCCCAAGTTAAGTCTTGCACATGCACCCTTGAGTGGCGAACCTGTGATCTGGTCGTTGGCTTGACTTCGTCGGTTTGAGTTGTGTTATCTGATTGTGTTCTGTTTGTTTCTTGTTATTCTTGTTTGTTGCTTGGTTATTGTTGCATTGTTTGACTTTGTGTGGTTCTCTTTACCTGTGTGTTAATATTTGTGAGGTACTGTTTGTTGTTTGTGCTTCAATGCTTTATATGGGTGATAATAATGACCATGGGCCTACTCTTGGGGGTGGTCCTGTAGTTAATCCCGGTGGTGACCCTGTGGCTGCACCTAGGGGTGGTCGTGTAGTTAATCATGCTAATGTAACTTTAGTCAGAAAGTTAGATGCTAGTGATCCATTGTACTTGCATGTTTCCGATTCTAGTACTCTCACTATTGTATCTGTTAAACACAAAGGTTATGAGAATTATACAGTTTGGGCTAAGGCCATGACTCTTGCTTTACAAGTTAAACACAAATGGAATTGAATAATTTTAATAAAAAATGAAGAACACACTCAATAACTCAACAAGATCTTCATTGATAAACCCCGATGATATTCGATAACTTCCTAGAATTCAATTACAAATTCAAAGAAAAACACACTTTTAAGGTAAAATCGTCCACAAGCCTAACCCACTAAATAAAAACTTGAATTATATATAGGAAAACGTGAATGTCGCATGTGTTCATGCGACACTGAGAGTGACGTATGAGCCCATCCGGCGCTCATTAGGGGTGCAAACGAGCCGAGCCGAGCTCGAGCCTTGCATTATCGAGCTAGGCTCGTTACAATTTTCAGAAGCTCGAGCTCGAGCTCGATTCGAGCCTTGTATTTTGGGCTCGAGCTCGGCTCGATAGTATAGTTAAAAACTCGAGCTCGGCTCGAAAGCTCGATAAAAATTTATGTGGCAAGAGTTTAAACGAGCCTAAGCTCGGCTCGAGCTCGTTTGGACCATAAAAGAGCTCGTTTTGACTATTAAGGACTCGTTTTGAACCATTAATGAACTCGTGTTGGACAATTAAGAAGCTCAAGGCCCAAAGTAATTTAGTTAATGCGTAGGTTGCAATACAATTGGGCTATATAATATTAATTGACATAAATAAGCAAAGCTCGATAAGGCTCGACGAGCCCAATCGAGCTTTACATTCGAGGCTCGAGCTCAAGCTCGATAACCAAATGAGCTTTATTTCAGGCTCGAGCTCGGGCTCGAGCTCGATAAGACTCGGCTCGTTCGAGCTTTTTACCGAGCCGATCTCGAGTAGCTCGCGAGCCGCTCGGCTCGTTTGCACCCCTAGCGCTCATGATCTGTACGACACATGAGTGTCACATCAAACAAAACCTTCGAAGTTCTTATATCTTTGATTTTCTCAGTGTGTGCGCGACACTACATGTGTCACACCCTCAAATTCCACTGCGGAGTTTATACCGCGAGGAGTGTGACATACCAGGATCCCCATAGCCATAAGTCATATGAATGACTCTAAATGCCCAAACCATATAGCTCATTTTCAAAAATATAGTTTTAACATTTAAGCAAAAAGTTTAGATAAGTTGCGGAAGCGTAAATCAAACATAATCGTTTAGGTTCATGCGCAAAACAACGCGCCCAAAATAAAACCATTGAATGTAAAGCAAAGTATAAGTTAAATAATGTTCACAACCCATGACACAATGATACATGTCCTATCATGCTCCGAAACTAGAGACCTGCAAAAGCATGCTATCGTGTGTCAACATAAAGTCGGTGAGTTCACAAAGTAAGGTAAGTAAAAGTGTAGGTTTCCCAAACCAAGAACAACAGCTAGGTTTCCCAAACCCGAAAGTATTAATCAATAACCAAAACCAAGAACCACTAGTTCAGCGTATGCCAAGGGTAGCTAACCCATTCATGATAACTAAACAATGATATACTAAATTGCTATTTAAACGAAGCACTCGCCCCGCGAGCTGGTTTTTGCCTCCCATCATTGCCTATCAACAATGATAAAATCTAAGGTCGTAGTTCACGCCCGGCTCCCAGCACGGTGTGAGGTTTGTCAAACCTAATAGCGCTATCAACTAGTAACCCGCTTGCCATACCCGGCAACTCATTCGGTAAATAATGATGGACTTCCGTGATAGAATGCAGTTTAGTTCATCAAGGACACAGAGTGTGAAACTAGCAAAACCCGATTCCTCCAAGGAATCAACCCATCCCAAAACCCGGGATAAAACAGTAGTCCAAAACCTGGACTAGAAAAGTTAAGTAAGTTGTCTCCCCGAGACGCATGCTTTTGAGAAAAAGTAGTGAAACTCACATTTGGTTGCAAGCAAATTATCCAAACTCCAAAACAATAGGGTGCTACCGACTCCCTATTACAAGTGTCACTAAGTGAGTATATGTGCATAACCAATACACCATATAACCCGTTTGTCCATGACGTTTAAATGTTCAAAACCGTGTATGTGACACCTAGTGATTCTACATGCACAAGTAAACCCTACAAACCCGTTGGTGAACATATTGATTATCATCTGTTTTATACTTCGTATACATCCCACATAAGTGTCCATACAAGTTCATGTCAAATACATACCATGTACGACTCCAAATAGTCACGTAAACATACCCTACGCAATCTGCGTTTTCATGGCAGATTGTGTGTTGTGGAAAACAATTTATTTAAAATACATAAAAAACGAATTAAACTCCCAAATTTTTACTAAATCATCTTTGGGGTTTACTTGACAATCAGAATTTTTGTTTTGTCTCGAAACCAAACACACAAATTATGAAAATTCGTACAACACAGCTATGTCCAGAAAGTTTTCACAACAGGTCAGTTTAGTAGAAATATTCCCAAAATTGTGTACTCACCCAAACAGGGTGAATCCACTTGGAGAAGCCAAGTTATTCCAATGTTGACCTACTGTCCAAATTTCATAACCTAAATCTTTATAGAACTCACGTTATGATCGTTTAAAGTTGACTCAGTTTACAAGTCCGAAAATCTGATTTGACCCTTATTCAAATAAAATTCCAAAAACTATTCAAAGGACGTCCAAATCAGACGATTTTGCCCATTATGAAAAGCTAAGACCATGTATAATACAACCATGCAAAGTAATCATCAAGCTTTACATTTTTAAGTCACATAATAGACCCTACAATTTGACTCAAGCATTCTGTCCAGATTTTAAACATGCGATAACCCTAATTATAATCAACCTTGCAAGCATATAATCGATCAACAACGTCCAATAATCATTTTACAACATCAAAAAAACCTAACCTGATAAAAAACTAGCAAGATTCATGCATATATTATCATTCATAAACCCTAGAATTCTAAAATATCAAGAACATGTAAAACACATAATATCCATCACATAACAACATGATTAACCCTTTTAATCTTTATAAACATCAAGTTTTAACTTTTATAAAAGTGTTTCAGACCTGGAAAAACATGGTTTTGATGTTTTAAAAACATATTAAAGAAGATTAAAACATAAGAGATTGAACATTATACCGAAAGCACTTCAAAACCACCAACCGATTGCTATCCAAGCTTCCCGATCGATGTTCTTGAGCTTTAGCAGGTGTTTGGGGTTGATATTTTCGTAATAGGGCAGTAGGGAGCGATTAGGGTTAAGTTTTGGGGATACATGAGGCTTAAGATTGTTTAAATAGGGATTTAAGTCGGTTATGTTGCGTCAGGTTCCCGCGAGCGGCCGCGCGGAGAGAGTGCGCGGCCGCTCACTCCTCCCCGGCTCGCTCCGGGCGGCCTGTTCCGTTATACTGCATGTTTTCTTCGATGTTTTTGCTATTTTGGACCATAAAAAGTGTAACCCCATGTGTTAAGACCCCAACCATCCTAATGGTCCACCCATTACGATTGTTATTAACGCTTTCGGTTTAAGTTCACGTAATCACATACAGTTTGCACATAGTTTCATAGAAGCACGTAATTGCAATCAATCTCAAACAATTAATTTACAAGTATCTAATTTCACAATTCACCAATGTCTGAGGTTCACTACTCATGTATATAGTTTAGTAATCCCTGAATTACCACTTCATGCAGTTATTAACCTATAACTGTGCAACGTATGACTTATCTAGTTAACCCTAGTTAACTAGAATGCAAAGAATGTAACTAGAGTTTAGTTAAAGTGAGGACCTGAAATTGCGGGGTATCACAACATGTGAGTATGTGACACTTCATGCGACACTAGGGAGTGTCGCATGCAAAATTCAATACATCCCGACACTTGAACATCGGTATACAACGGGCTTAAGACCCAACAGTTCTCATATGTGAAAATCTTTCATCTAACTGGCACGTCAGTTTTCACACCCAACACATTACAGAAGAAATGTTTTTAACATATCACCTAATTTCACATAAGGGTGAGCAGAAAATAGAAAAAACCGATTTAATTGAAAAAAAAACGAACCACACAAAAAATAACGAACTAAAATTTGTGGTTCATTTTTGGTTTTGCATTTTATGAAAACCGAAAAAACTGAACCGAATTGAATAACCTAAAAATCATTTTGTTATGTTTGCTATATATTAACGGGTTATAGAATTTTATTACTCCCAATTATTGGGTATTAATTGTTATTTCACATTTTTTTTCGAACGGCTCCCGACAACTTGCTTGACATGCATATTTTCATCGGGATAATGTGAACACATCACGAGGAACAATGGGTCATCATTGACCAGGGGTTTTTTTTTCTTTCAAATTTGAAGTTAAAAATATGACAGTTTTGATTTGGGTCCAACAAGTTTTAACAAAAACATGTTTGGATCAAGATTTGTCGTCTCATAAAACTAGTAACATTTTAATCACTGAACAATTTGATGGAGTACATTTGTTATTCTAGGATATTTTTAAAAATTTAATTATATATTATTTTTCTTTCAATTCCATATTCAAAAAATAGTTTATTCATGTTATTATTTCTTTTTATTTCATATTGAACCAGGCTGAATTGATAGGCTAAAAAGATGGGCTTGGATCCGGGTGGATCACTTGTAGTTGGACACTTATCTTGACTTGGGCTCATTACCACTGGGCTTAGTTTGTTTAGCGCAGTCTCAACATCTTACTTTAGGCATATATATAAAGAGGGGATCAAATATTTTGTATTCATTCCATTATTTTGTTTCTCTCTCAAGAGTCTGGACACTTCCATTCTCTCTCTTTTAGGGTTTCCTTTGTATCTCTCAAGTTTTGTCCAGATCCTCTCTGATCTTGATAATCTCTTGCTTAATTTATAGGTTCTTTTTGGTTTAGAGCATATAATCGTTTAGCGTTTAGGAGGTTTGTATCAGATCATATTGTGAGGTGGAAATTGTTTCTTAGATTGTCTTCATTACTTTGAAAAGATTGTGCAAGCATAAAGGGTGGGTTGAACTAAATTGTCACAATGAAGCAATCGTTATCATTACATATAGGTGGGGAAAAATGAATGTGAGGCGAGTTGTGGCAAAGGGTCAAAATGGGTTCGGGTTGTAACATATCAATCTTTGATACGGATTAAAATGGTCCAAATTAGCCTACAAAACCTTATTTGTTCATTTTTTATAATAAATTCACAAGTTAATTAGAATAACAAAAACATACATACTAAGGTGCCAACATGCTTTTTTTGAAATAACAATTTTAACGGGTGGTGTACATCCTTTCAACTTTTAAAAACCATGTAAAATGTCATTTTGACCGCCCTCGAGTTTTACGTGCTTATTTTTATGCACAAATCGGCGCAACTTCGAGTTGGTTTATGTTAGGTTTTCAGTTGGTCTGAGTTGCGACATAAATTAACGTTTCCATTAGATGATATAAATTCAAGTTACTTTACGTTTTGATGACGGTAAATACACGGTAACATTGGTATTGATTTTAATTAAAATAATGGTTAGAAGCTAATATATATGGATTTTATTATTATTATTATTATTATTATTAGCAACGGTAATTGTAGTAGGTTTTTTAATCACGTGACTTAAACGACCTGTCAAGTGGTGCAAGTATGAAAAGGGGGGGGGGGGGAGAGTTTAACACTCTTTCAAGAATCTTGAATCAAGAAACACTGTGTCAATAACGATTCAAGACTGAACATTCTCGTAGATGTTCCGGGAAGCCTAAGCGTATGGATTGATTGATATACATTCATTTCAATTTGATGGTTCATAATGAATGGGCAATAATATTGCTTGCGTTTTGGTTATTGAGTAGTGCGCCTCGTAGATGTTACCAGAAGCCCGAGCGTTCAACCACCACCTTCTAAACAAGAAACACAACCACCGTCTTCATCATCATCCTCCAACAACAGCAACACCACCACAACCACCAATACCACTTCCTCTATAGACTCTACCACCACTTCCACCGCCACCACAACTGATACTACTTCGTCCACATATACTACTTCCTCCGGTACCACCACTTCCTCATCCTCCTTTGAGGAGATATACCTAGATGACACTTATTACCCGATAAATCACCCAACCCCTAAATACTCCTCCTCGATAACCCCATAAATCACCCAGCACAGCCCCAACTAAGAAGAGTGCAACAACCAAGAGTAGTCCCTTCTATAGCGATTGTTCATTTTTTTGTTTTTTATGTTGAAAAATGGTTAAAAAAAATAATACAGTTTCATGGATTGGTAGGGTATGTAACCGCATAACTGTTTCAATAAAAAATACCCAAGTTTCTTGGATTGTCCTAGTTCAGTTCATTACAGTTATAGCTGGCAAACGGACCAGGTCAGGTCGAGATGGGTTGCGGGTCAAAACGAGTTCGGATCAAAACGGGTCAATTCAAAAAAAGGGTTATATCGGTTTGGGTCGGAACGGGTCTAGGTCAAAACGGGTTCGAGTCAAAACGGGTTTCGGGTCGGGCCAGGTTGGGTTTAAAAAAGGCTTCTTTTTTAGTATTTACATGTAAAAAAGAAAAAAAAACTCAAATTTATACTTTGTTTAAACGGGTTAGTCGCTTTGAGTTCAAAAAAGTTAAAATCTCCTAAACGATAAATCTCCAAAACTTTTGAAATTGATTGTGAATACATGACAACGCACTGCAAACATTGAAATTGGTTAAGATACAAGTTCAACTAGTTATAATTAAGGCCTTAAGGGGCAAGCAATTATATATATCCTTCTATAAACTTTATAAATTACATATATACCTGGTCAAAAATTTAAATTGCATATATCCCTTTCCCGAAAGTTAAAAATATCAAATATACCCATTTTATTAAAAATAGATTCGAGAATGACTATTTTACCCTTTATTAGTAAATAAAAAATTAAAAATTACTCATTTTAAATAGTAACTTTATGTTTTTTCAATTCATTTCGTTATTTTTTCCTTTTATCATCAGGATGATGGTTACTATAGTGCCCGGTGTAGAGAATAGCTATAGTCCACAATCAAGCACCTACAAGTGTTCTACTCATATAAGACACTAGGTCTTAAGTGCGTGTTTTACCGGCAAGTTGTACACCCAACTCCCAACACCTCTATTTAGATACAATTCCCCGTTTAATTAAAACACATGTCCTAGGTACGTTGGTGATGAATTACCCCGTTATAAGTTTCACATAAATTATATTTTAATAACCTTTCAACATTAATTTCAAAGTTAGTTAGGTTCGTCGCAGCGAACTCTGATCATTGCCCGATTTCATCACGTCGTGATCTTATTATTCAATATATATTTACAATATATGTTTACTAACTTGTATAACATTATCTTCGACTCGACTCACTTTACCGAATAATTATTTTCCAATTAAATAATTATACTAGGATCTTGTCGATCGAGATTTCATTTTCAACATTCGACTCGACTTACTTTACCATATATTTATTTTCCTATTAAATAAATATACTAGGATCTTATCGATTTGAGGTTTCATTTCACACATTAAGTTTTCATACTTAATTTTCATTTAAACGTATAATCTTTAAAGCTTATTTTACATTAATTCTCCCACGAATAATTTCCCACACTTAGGAAAATGTTGTATACATTTTTTACCCATAATTATTCTTATATATATTTGTCTATAAAGATATATATTTCACTTTCACATTCACCCTTAGAATAATTACTCGTATTCGACACAATAACATATATACGTATCTTGTAGGAAGTTATAAGATACATATATACTTATTCGTCTGATTTACATTTTGTTGTCCGATAACTCGTCGTAATGCAATACGTTCATATCCGATTAGTCAACTTATATATTTTTCGCATCACATTTAATATAAGTTGTACATATATGTTTTTGTAGGAATAATTACTTCACGTCGTAATATCATTTTTTCTACTTTACAACACATATAGTTTGTTATTTTTCTTAATTCACAACAATACGTCTTAGCATGAAATTAATCCATTTGAATTTCTACATATTTTCCTTTGGGAATTTATAAAATAATCTTGATATTTCAAGACTTAAAATATCAAGACTTGGTAATGTCCAACATTAAAATGCTCCAACATTTTTAAATTCCCATAGATATAAAAATGTTCATTTTTATACAACTTTTACCAAGTCCTTAAATTACCAATTTTTGTAATAAAAACCTTAGTTTTTATTTTGCTCAACATCTTTGGTAAATTTATATTTTTTATAAAAATCCTATTATAAAAATAACATTTTATACAAATATACCATTTCGTATGTCTTGCAATAATTTTTCATAACAAACCTTTGGAAAGTACATCCTTCCACTTTTAATACCAAACTTTTCAAAGTCATACTTTTAGACATAGTACTTCCAAAATGACATATCACACCCTTTAACTTTCAAAAGCGACAAGTTTCCACTAAACTACTAACTTTAGTTTTGTCAACTTTTCCATTATAGGTGTATTAGTGTGTATTAAGTCTAATATGTCCAACCTTTTGTTTCAAAGTTCACAATCTTTGAAGATGTAACTTTTTATCTTTCATTTTCCAACATATCCAAGGTGATATTTAGTTTTAGATGATCGTTTTATGATGATCAAGACCATCTTTAAGTGTATCCAAGTCACTTTTATAAACCATGTTTTAGATCATCATTTTACTAGTGTACGTGAACTTTCGTAACTTACAAAGACAATAACAACATCACCAACAAAACCTACGGCCCATATATCATTATTAGATCATCCATTTTTGTTTATAAAACACGCATTTCTTATGGTTAAAGCCATATTTAATCTCCATATACAACTTGCTTTTAAAACACAAAAATAGAAATTTTCAAGAACAAAAGCAAGATCAAGAAACTTACTACTAACACAAGGCTATGGAAGATTCACAAAAACACATGATTTTGGATGGGGTTTAGAGTGTGTTCTTCCTAATGGGTTAAGCTCCAAGATTGAAACACACTTAAACTTAGCTAAAATAGGGTTTGATTTAGGATGAACTTGTGGTTTAGAGTTTGAAAATGAAAATGTGTGTGGGTGTGTAAAACCTATGGCTCAAAGAGAAAAGGATGTGGAAGTTTGTGTTCGTTTATCTTGATAATGACATGGAGCTTTGCATTTTATAAAAAACTCTCATGTACCATCCAAATAAAATACTCCATAGGCCATTCCCATAATCCCCTAACTTAGAGCATTGACAGTAGAACCCCAAAAAAAATTGGTTGACAAAACCCTATAATTTTTTTGGGGGTTGGAAGTGATTGTGAGTGAAAAAATTGGGGAATCTACAGTGTGTCGGTAAATATTGGGTTCTTTGGGAATCTTTTTGGGAAAACTGGAAAACTGTATTTATTTTTTAATATTTGTTGAAAGTGGTTGTGAGTGGAGGAGAGAGAAAAATTTAATGGGGTTTAGTGTAATATGTAGTTGTGATTGGTTGTGAATGGATGGGGGATGGGAATTCTATTGTGAATGCTCTTAAGGAAAATGAGATTTGGGTAAGGGGGTGGGTAGGGGCCGATTATGGGGTAGGATATTGTGGGACCCATTTGTTTTTTTTAAATTACTTATGTATCTAAAACTCGGCTTTGATCGGTTTCATTTGCGAGATACTGCGGACACTTAATTATACCCCAACTATCCTTAAACATTTCATAGTTTAAGTGTTAGTTAGTTGGTTAGGCTTTCGTTGGGTGTTTTTATATGTTTATACATGTACCGGGTGTGGTATGCGCACTTTATTAGTTACCGGGAGATTTGTATTCGTAGTTTTTATTTATGGTTTTGGAGTTCCAAAACACATAACATTTCATGAAAAATACCTTTTATTTTATATCCAGTGTGTCCGGGATCGTTTTTAGTCATTTAATTTTTCCCGGGTAGTCACCAACGTCCGTATTGGACAAGTTTATTTGTACGCGATTGCATCGTGCCTTTAATTAAACAAATGCAACCCTATGCATCCTATGGGGAATTTCCTATTCTCTAAGGGCTAAATTAATTCAATTAATTTAATTGTGCACTTAAAATCATTATTTGCATATACTAATTATGTACGGAAACACATCGATTTTTGCTGGATGTCACAACTAGGGTCGTAAAAACCCAAGCGAGGAGATTCCATAGCTGTTACCCCCAGTAAAAGGGTAACCTCTTTAGGTGAAACCCTAACTTGGGTCCTATTGGTGAGATCTTTCTGATTTTTGTTCTGTTCGTTTTCTTTTTGTAAGATGTCTAGGTCTTTTGGTGTCTGGCTAGTGATCAGACCGATGGGCGATTGTGTCTTGTGTTTGTGGTTGTGGTTGTGTCTGTTGTCACCTAGGTCTAGGAGGGTCCCAAGTTAAGTCTTGCACATGCACCTTTGAGTGGCGAACCTGTGATCTGGTCCTTGGCTTGACTTCGTCAGTTTGAGTTGTGTTATCTGATTGTGTTCTGTTTGTTTCTTGTTATTCTTGTTTGTTGCTTGGTTATTGTTGCATTGTTTGACTTTGTGTGGTTCTCTTTACCTGTGTGTTAATATTTGTGAGGTACTGTTTGTTGTTTGTGCTTCACTGCTTTATATGGGTGATAATAATGACCCTTGGCCTGCTCTTAGGGGTGGTCCTGTAGTTAATCCCGGTGGTGAACCTGTGGCTGCACCTGGGGGTGGTCGTGTAGTTAATCATGCTAATGTAACTTTAGTCAGTAAGTTAGATGCTAGTGATCCATTGTACTTGCATGTTTCTGATTCTAGTACTCTCACTATTGTATTTGTTAAACACAAAGGTTCTGAGAATTATACAGTTTGGACTAATGCCATGACTCTTGCTTTACAAGTTAAACACAAATGGAATTGAATAATTTTAATAAAAAATGAAGAACACACTCAATAACTCAACAAGATCTTCATTGATAAACCCCAATGATATTCGATAACTTCCTAGAATTCAATTACAAGTTCAAAGAAAAAACACACTGTTAAGGTAAAATCGTCCACAAGCCTAACCCACTAAATAAAAACTTGAATTATATATATAGGAAAACGTGAGTGTCGCATGTGTTCATGCGACACTGAGAGTGACGTATGAACCCATCCGGCGCTCATGATCTGTACGACACATGAGTGTCACATCAAACAAAACCTTCCAAGTTCTTATGTCTTTGATCTTCTCAGTGTGTGCGCGAAACTACATGTGTCACACCCTCAAATTTCACTACGGAGTTTATACCGCGAGGAGTGTGACATACCAGGATCCCCATAGCCATAAGTCATATGAATGACTCTAAATGCCCAAACCATTTAGCTCGTTTTAAAAAATATAGTTTTAACATTTAACCAAAAAGTTTAGATAAGTTGCGGAAGCGTAAATCAAACATAATCGTTTAGGTTCATGCGCAAAACAACGTGCCCAAAATAAAACCATTGAATGTAAAGCAAAGTATAAGTTAAATAATGTTCACAACCCATGACACAATGATGCATGTCCTATCATGCTCTGAACCTAGAGACCTGCAAAAGCATGCTATCGTGTGTCAACATAAAGTCGGTGAGTTCACAAAGTAAGGTAAGTAAAAGTGTAGGTTTCCCAAACCAAGAACAACAGTTAGGTTTCCCAAACCCGAAAGTAGTAATCAATAACCAAAACCAAGAACCACTAGTTCAGCGTATGCCAAGGGTAGCTAACCCATTCATAATAACTAAACAATGATATACCGAATTGCTATTTAAACGATGCACTCGCCCTGCGAGCTGGTTTTTGCCTCCCATCGTTGCCTATCAACAATGATAAAATCTAAGGTCGTAGTTCAGGCCTGGCTCCCAGCACGGTGTGAGGTTTGTCAAACCTAATAGCGCTATCAACTAGTAACCCGCTTGCCATACCCGGCAACTCATTCGGTAAATAATGAAGGACTTCCGTGATAGAATGCAGTTTAGTTCATCAAGGACACAGTGTGTGAAACTGGCAAAACCCGATTCCTCCCAGGAATCCACCCATCCTAAAACCCGGGATAAAACAGTAGTCCCAAACCTGGACTAGAAAAGTTAAGTAAGTTGTCTCCCCGAGACGCATGCTTTTGAGAAAAAGTAGTGAAACTCACATTTGGTTGCAAGCAAATTATCCAAACTCCAAAACAATAGGGTGCTACCGACTCCCTATTACAAGTGTCACTAAGTGAGTATATGTGCATAACCAATACACCATATAACCCGTTTGTCCATGACGTTTAAATGTTCAAAACCGTGTATGTGACACCTAGTGATTCTACATGCACAAGTAAACCCTACGAACCCGTTGGTGAACATATTGATTATCATATGTTTTATACTTCGTATAAATCCCACATAAGTGTCCATACAAGTTCATGTCAAATACATACCACATACGCAATCTGCGTTTTCATCGCAGATTGTGTGTTGTGGAAAACAATTTATTTAAAATACTTAAGAAACGAATTAAACTCCCAAATTTTTACTAAATATTCTTTGGGTTTTACTTGAAAACACATATCTTTTTTTGTCTCGAAACCAAACACAAAAATTATGAAAATTCGTACAACACAGCTATGTCCAGAAAGTTTTCACAACAGGTCAGTTTAGTAGAAATATTTCCAAAAATTGTGTATTCACCCAAACGGGGTGAATCCACTTAGAGAAGCCAAGTTATTCCAATGTTGACCTACTGTCCAAATTTCATAACCTAACTCTTTATAGAACTCAAGTTATGATCGTTTTAAGTTGACTCAGTTTACAAGTCCGAAAATCTGATTTGACCCTTATTCAAATAAAATTCCAAAAACTATCCAAGGACGTCCAAATCAGACGATTTTGCCCATTATGAAAAGCTAAGACCATGTATAATACAACCATGCAAATTAATCATCAAGATTTACACTTTTAAGTCACATAACAGACCTTACAATTTGACTCAAGCATTCTGTCCAGATTTTAAACATGCGATAACCCTAATTATAATCAACCTTGCAAGCATATAATCGATCAACAACGTCCAATAATCATTTTACAACATCAAAAAAACCTAACCTGATCAAAACCTAGCAAGATTCATGCATATATTATCATTCATAAACCCTAGAATTCTAAAATATCAAGAACATGCAAAACACATAATATCCATCACATAACAACATGATTAACCCTTTTAATCTTTATAAACATCAAGTTTTAACTTTTATAAAAGTGTTTCAGACCTGGACAAACATGGTTTTGATGTTTTAAAAACATATTAAAGAAGATTAAAACATAAGAGATTGAACATTATACCGAAAGCAATTCAAAACCACCAACCGATTGCTATCAAAGCTTCCCGATCGATGTTCTTGCGCCTTAGCAGGTGTTTGGGGTTGATATTTTCGTAATAGGGCAGTAGGGAGCGATTAGGGTTGAGTTTTGGGGATACATGAGGCTTAAGATTGTTTAAATAGGGATTTAAGTCGGTTATGTTGCGTCAGGTTCCCGCGAGCGGCCGCGCGGAGAGAGTGAGCGGTCGCTCACTCCTCCCCGGCTCCCTCCGGGTGGCCTGTTCCGTTGTACTGCATGTTTTCTTTGATGTTTTCGCTATTTTGGACCATAACAAGTGTAACCCCATGTGTTTAGACCCCAACCATCCTAATGGTCCATCCATTACGATTGTTATTAACGCTTTCGGTTTAAGTTCACGTAATCACATACAGTTTGCACATAGTTTCACAGAGTTTCATAGAAGCACGTAATTGCAATCAATCTCAAACAATTAATTTATAATTATCTAATTTCACAATTAACCAACGTCCGAGGTTCACTACTCATGTATATAGTTTAGTGATGGTGCGTGAAGTATATATATATTTTTTGAAGATATTCGTTCACACAATTTCTAGTTTTAAAATAGTTTTTACCCTAAATTAAACTACACACACGAAAGGCAAGTGTACCTATCGAAAAGTAATATAATTTAAATGGTAAGAACCGGATATCAATCCGTGGACGCGGTTTCTCAATACTAAACTTTTGCTACTGTAAAGCCTTTTCAAAGAGTTGATTTTTTGACTTTTCTAAGTTAAATTGTAAAATATTAATAACTAATCTAACTAACACAAATGCAATCAATCAAGGAGGAATATCACTTTAATCTCGAATCCATTTAGTTAACGAATGACAATAATCATGGACACATGGAAAGATCACAAAACACATAAATGACTAAAATCTTGCTAAAGAAATCTAGCCTTATGATTTGTTGGAAAGTTAGGATGAAAAACACAAACTAACCACCTAAAATCATACAAGTAAAAACAAGTGATACAATCATGTTAATGTTTGAAAATGTAGATTAATTTCCCGTCAAGGATGACTAATCCAACAACCATTTGGAAAGATCATATGAAAAACACATAATCCACCTAAGGTTGATTAATCTAAGTAATATTCATGTATTTCTTCAACTAATGATTTTCATGTCAAGATTACATAAACTAGCAATTCATGTCAACAAATCCTAGATGAACATAAGACGTAACATGACAATATCATTACAAACACTTTGTCTTTCCAAACATAAGCATAAGGATGCACACTCAAGAGTTATCATGAAAAATCAAGACTTCATTCACCATTCCTAGTTAAAAGACATGAACTAGCATAAACCTATACAAATCCATGAATGAAAGTTTAAATTATGAGTTTTCCAACATTACATAATTAATCAATCATAAGTCTTGAACATCAATTAGAACCTTCAAATACACAATACCATTGAAGAATAACCAAGAAATTACTATAACATTAACATAATCATTCCCAATAATCCATAATTTCATCAAATGTTAACTAAACTTTATCTAAATTAAAGTGATACAAAGAGTTTAGCTCATCGTGAGCTAAAAAACAACATACAAGCTTGAAATAGTTACAAGTTTCATGGTGAAATTAACAAGAATCAAACCAAGAATCCAAGCTTAGATGATGTAGATGATGTGTGATGATCCTCTTGATGTTATAATCCCTCCTAGATGCTTGCAAGTGGGTTGAATTTAGTGAATTTTGGAGTTGGAAACCTTGGGGTAGAACTCTCTCCTCCTAAAATGAACATACTGATGTTTGTTTTATAGAGAAGAAATGGAGCACAATTGTGCTCATGGGCGAGCATGGTTGTGCTCGTGTGTTGGCCAGATCTACACGCCCATTGGTTCTTCAATGCCCAAGAAACACTTTTACTAGACTAGAATAGGCTTTGATCTCGAGATAGATGAGCATGCTCATGCTTAGTTGTGGCCATGATCGTGATTCCAAAGAGGGAGACCTAGGTTTGGCGTGTCTGAAGAAAAGCAAGCATGATCATGCTTATCCACAAGCATGGTTGTGCTTGGGATTGAGCATGGTTGTGCTTGGTTGTAGCCAGTGTTGCAAAACTCGGTTTGGCCTTGTACTCGGCGACCTAACCTGGAGCGAGTACTCGGACTAATCGGGGGAGTACTCAGGGGTTAAATCGGCCTATGCGGGGAGTACTCGGAGTAATCGGCCAACTCGGCTATACTCGGCGACCTACCTTGGAGCGAGTACTAGGGGAGTAATATGTCAACTCGGCCTTGTTTTGCAACAGAGGTTGTAGCATGGTTGTGCTTGTGCAACATCAGAACATCAACTTTCAACCTTCATTTACTTCCATTTTATCTTGATTTCTCTTAAATCCTCATAAATCACCACCAAACCTAAGAATCAACAAATATCACTTGATTAGTGTTTAACCTCTTGAAATTTCCAATGAACATACACAAAATATGGGTAAATTTGTGTGATAAATATGTGTAATTTTTAAGCACATCAAACATCCCCACACTTAAACCTTGCTTGTCCTCAAGCAAGAAATTAACAAAAACTCCAAATGGCAACAATAACTAACAACATGAACATAAACTCATAACAAAGGTCTAAGATATACACTAGGAGGCAACCATCAAAAGAAAGAAAACCATGAGATAAAAACGAAAAAATTCTAAGAGCAATGATTTATCTATGAAATCCCCAACATGACAACTTTGCATCCTCACAATGTTCACTCACACTCGGCTAATTTATATGATCATACATAATGTGGAGCATGAATAAAACACTCAATGCCAAGACAATAACTATGCAACAATATAAACTTGTAGAATGATCAAATCTCTACCAACATAGCTAGAAACATCACATAAATCATGAGGACTTTGTTCGGGTTGTAACTTGGCTAAGGTTAAGGTAGGGAAGTTTTGGAAAAAGTGGCTAAAGTGCTAAAAATCCGGAAACTAGGCTAGCTCGAAACAAAGAAACAACAATACTATACAACTACTATCATACTACAAATCGAGAGCTTTTAAGATTTTTGCTCTTTTTGCTCCAAAATTGCTCTAAATCGAACCCAATTGTGCGGATTTTTCTTTCTTTCTTTCTTTTTTCGCTGTTTTCTTTTCTTTTTTTTTCTAACTATATATATAACCATGTAGCTCGGAGGGAACTAAGCACGTCTACTTAGACAAAAACTCCAACATGAGAATACATAAAAAAAACGAAAAAGAAGTGAGACTAACACTAGCCAAACCGGATTTTTAGCAAAATGGTGAAAATACAAAAGGCTAATTTGGCTAAAGTGGTTGTAAACAAATATGGGTGAAAGCGAAAAACATGGGAAAAGGCTCAACAAGGCTCACTAAAGGAATATGTCGGGTGTAGGTATGTAAAAGAAAAGAAAATGGCTAAAACAAAGAGGGTTTCCTAATGCCTCAATCATATTTATGCTACGAATCCACTCGAGGCCGAAAGATGTATACCTACCACAAGTTTTATATTGCAAAAGTTATCCGGCACGCTCAACTTTTGCCCGCAAAAACATGAGCAAAAATAATACTAAAGCTAATAAGGCTCAAAAATAACTCACGGAAACGGGCATAGGGGCATAAATGCAAAGTAGAACATGCGGGTCATCCTTTCGATTTACCATACTCAAAGAAAGAAAAATGATTTTGTTTCTCTATAGTTTCTTTTTAATCAAGTGCCCCACGTAGTGCTCTCAAACCTTGTTATTTGTCAAAAATTAAAGATGTTCCATGTATGTTATTATGTCTTTTTGATGCCACAAAAATTATTTTAGGAGTATTTTGCAAAAAAAAAAAAATCATTTGTTTCTCTATTTTTAGGACAAGCAAAATCCGAACAAATTCCCTCCCCACACTTAAATTACACATTGTCCCCAATGTGTAACAAAAAAAATGCAAAGAAAAGAAAATTCAATGCAATGGAGTGTGAAAAGAGAATGAAACTTCCCTTCCGAAGATCTTGATCAAAATGTATCCAACGCACGTGCAAAGTGTTATCCCGCAGTGTGCTGCCAACCATCCAAGCAACTAGCAAGCTTACAACATCAAAATCAGATCAATATCATCACAAAAAAATAATAATACTAAAAACATAACATAAACTAAAGTAAATAAAACAAAGCGTCTAAGCGCAATAACCGAGTTTGTACAAACAAGTCTAGTACAACTCGACCAAAAAATTATCCCTCAACAGCAGGGATCATCTCTGAGATTGGCCATTACCATGCCTCAATGAAAATACAGTGAGCCCAAACTGACAAACACAACTGTGCTTATTGAGGAGCACAATCGTGCTTTTCTAGAATCATAGTGAAGCTCAGACCAATGCACCATTTTAGACAAACTAAATACAAGAACACACTATTGTAAACGAGATTTCAAAATGCATTAGCAGACTACAACCTAACCCATTATAATTTGATTTTTTTAACGATTAGACAAAAAAAATGTAAATTAAATAAATAAAAAGATGAAACCCCTATCAAAACAAAACACACTCTCACAGATCGAGTTTTCAAAATTTAAATTATCTTTTGTTTTTGTTTTGTTTTTTTTTATGAAGCCCTAGGTTCTACGAACATAACATCCAAACCAAATTAAACTAAATAACACCAAGGAAAAGAGAAAGAGTCAGAATCACATACCTGGAGTGTAGAGAATTAGAAGGAACTTGAGATTATGATGGAATTGTAAAGGAGGTGCTCAAGGTATTTGTGTGTATGTGTGGAATAAGTCTCAAAGGTTTTGACATAGTCAAACCTATTTTAAACAAGACCACGACAAAAGAAAGCTAGCACATCATTTTATTATTATTATTTTTTTAGGCATGATCATGCTAAACTACAAGCACAATCATGCTTGACCCATTAACACAAAACCACAACAGCATAGAAACAAACAGAACCCATTTTCCTTTCGCTACCATCAAACTTGATGGCGATTCTTCGAGTTATAACCTCCAGGGACATACCTGATCCGCTCCTGCTCATTCTCCTAGCCTCAAACTCAAAAACTCATTGCAAAAAAAGTAAAAAAAATAAAAACTAAACTATAAAATCACATAAACAAAAGTACAAATAAAATATAAAACAACTACAACAAACAATCCGATGCGCCCCCAATCATGCTACGTTTTTTTTCCGAGTCCTTAGCTAGACTCATCTCCTTGAATTCATTCGTTCTTGGGGTAGAGGACAACGACCTCCAATGCGGTGTCAACCGGCCCTTCAATGTAATTCTTTAGACGATGACCATTGACCTTGAAAATTCTACCATCTTCATGGCCAATCTCCACAGTTCCATATGGAAATACTTGCATCACCGTGTATGGACCCGTCCACCGAGACTTCAACTTCCCGGGAAATAAACGCAACCTAGAATTGTAGAGCAACACACGACTTCCCACTTGGAATTCTTTGTGGTCCTTCAAGCGTTTGTCATGTAACAACTTTGTGCGTTCTTTGTAAATAGTGGAATTAGCATAGGCTTCATTTCGTAATTCCTCCAACTCATTAATTTGCATAAACCGGGTCTCACCCGCATTAATCAAATCAAGATTCACAGCCTTCAACGCCCAATACGCCTTATGCTCCAATTCCACCGGAAGATGACACGCTTTCCCATAGACTAATTTAAACGGTGTGGTACCTATGGGAGTTTTGT
The DNA here is from genome assembly GCA_032199755.1 of Ambrosia artemisiifolia. Classification (NCBI taxonomy): domain Eukaryota; kingdom Viridiplantae; phylum Streptophyta; class Magnoliopsida; order Asterales; family Asteraceae; genus Ambrosia; species Ambrosia artemisiifolia. The sequence continues at coordinate 14,083,394 of CM063521.1, forward strand.
AGGCTGTCCGAAAAGCCCACAATGCATCATCCAATTTCTCAGACCAATCTTTACGGTTAGCACTAACCGTTTTCTCCAAAATCCTCTTAATACCCCGATTAGTGACCTCCACCTATCCACTGGTCTGTGGATGGTATGGCGTTGAAAATCTATGGTTCACTCCATAGCGTGACAACGCCTTGTCCAATTGCGCATTACAAAAATGCGTCCCTCGGTCACTAATCAAGGCTTTGGGAGCACCAAAGCGGGAGAACAACTTCTTCAAGAACTTAAAGACCACCCTAGCATCATTTGTGGGTAAGGCTTGGGCCTCCACCCACTTTGAAACATAATCAACGACGACAAGGATGTATCGATTTCCATAAGAAGTTGGGAAAGGTCCCATAAAATCAATCCCCCAGACATCAAAAATCTCACAAACCTGAATAGGTTTCTGGGGCATCTCATCTCGAGATGAAATATTACTTGCCCTCTGACAAGCATCACACGCACGCACCATATCATGAGCATCCCGGAAGATGGTGGGCCAGAAGAAACCGGCGTCAAAAACCTTCTTCGCGGTCAAAGTTGCTCCATGGTGTCCACCTGTCGGGCCCTCGTGGCAGTGTCTCAAAATCTTGCGTGCCTCATCACCATACACGCACCTACGAACGATCTGATCGGCCCCGACTCGAAACAAATAAGGATCCTCCCACAAATAATACTTCACATCAGCGAAAAACTTTCGCTTCTGTTGGTGGGACATTCCTTTCAACACAATCCCACTCGCGAGATAATTCGCGAAATCAGCAAACCACGGATAATCATCATCTTTCGTCTGGATGTGCATAAGGAATTCATGAGGGAAGTTGTCATTTATATTGACCCCTACTGAAATTGATGAAGCTGAGCACTCAAGACGAGAAAGGTGATCTGCTGCTAGATTCTCGGCCCCTTTCTTATCACGGATCTCGATATCAAACTCCTGCAGCAAAAGAATCCAACGTATCAATCTCGGCTTGGCATCTTGTTTACTAAATAGATACCGAAGGGCTGCATGATCCGTGTACACAATGGTCTTGGAAAGGACAAGATAAGACCGAAACTTATCGAAAGCAAAGACCACAGCAAGGAGCTCTTTTTCAGTAGTGGTGTAGTGCTCCTGTGCGTCATTCAGGGTCTTGCTCGCGTAGTAAATCGGGTGAAAGTGCTTATCTTTCCTTTGACCCAAGACTGCCCCCACTGCGAAGTCACTCGCATCGCACATAAGCTCAAATGGTAGTGTCCAATCAGGAGCTACCATGATCGGGGCATTCACCAACTTCTCATTCAACAACTCGAATGCCTTAAGGCATTCACTGGAGAAAACAAACTGGGCATCCTTCTCAAGGAGCTGAGTCATGGGACGGGCGATTTTGGAAAAGTACTTTATGAATCGCCGGTAAAAACCTGCATGACCAAGAAAACTCCTAATAGATTTCACAGATGTGGGCGGCGGGAGTTTGGATATGGTTTCAACTTTGGCTCGGTCAACCTCGAGCCCCGCCTGTGAAATCTTGTGCCCAAGCACAATGCCCTCCTTCACCATGAAGTGACACTTTTCCCAGTTCAATACAAGGTTGGCTTCTTCACACCTAGCCAACATCCTCTTCAGATTCCCAAGACAATGATCAAATGAACTCCTAAAAACAGAAAAGTCATCCATAAAAACCTCCATGGAGTCCTCGATCATATCATGAAAAATGGCCACCATACACCGCTGAAATGTGGCCGGAGCATTACACAGTCCAAAGGGCATCCGTTGGTAGGCGAATGTGCCATAGGGACATCTGAATGTCGTCTTCTCCTGATCCTCAGGAGCAATGGGAATCTGAAAGTAACCCGAAAAACCATCAAGGAAGCAGTAAAACATCCTTCCCGACAACCTTTCTAACATCTGATCAATGAAAGGAAGTGGAAAGTGATCCTTCCTCGTGGCATCATTGAGTTTGCGGTAATCGATGCAAACTCTCCATCCGGTGACAGTACGAGTGGGAATCAACTCATTCTTTTCATTCACCACTACTGTCATACCTCCCTTCTTCGGGACTACCTGCACAGGGCTAACCCATGGTGAATCAGAGATCGGGTAAATCAAGCCTTCATCAAGTAGCTTAATAACCTCTTTCTTCACGACCTCCTGCATATTCGGGTTTAAACGCCTCTGATGCTGAACCACAGGTTTAAAGTCCTCCTCCATCAAGATCTTATGGGTACAAAAGGATGGATTTATCCCTTTTATATCCATGATCTTCCATGCAATCGCTCTCTTATGCCGTTTCAGAACCTCAAGTAACTTGCGTTTCTCGTCTCCAGATAAGGAAGATGAAATGATAACTGGTAGACTGGACTCACCCTCCAAGAAAGCATACTCCAAATGGGACGGGAGCTCCTTGAGCTCAACGGGTGGTGGGACCTCAATAGAAGGGCGTGCCTTAGGCTCGGCATCGCGATCAACAACCTCAAAGACCTCCGGGCACGGGGTAGGCTCATGACTTAATAGACAGGCCATCTCCTCAGCTGGCTGGCTCACGGAAATCGAACCAAACACCTCCCCACTAAGTAACTGTGTGTCCCGTGTCTCCTCCTCAAATGTGTCCAGAAGATGATCACTCACGCATGAATCAATGGTGTCAATGAAGTAAAGTGCATCATCCTGACTCTGTGGGTGCTGCATGGACCTCCCAATATCAAAGGTCACCTCCTCATCATCAACTCTAAGTGTAAGTCTACCGGTGCAGACATCAATCAGGGCCCTAGCAGTGGCTAGGAACGGGCGACTAAGGATAAGTGGTACATTTTTATCCTCGTCCATGTCTAGAATCACAAAGTCAACTGGGAACACAAACTTGTCAATCTTGACAAGCATATTCTCCACAATACCCCGCGGGTATTTCACAGATCTGTCAGCAAGCTGAATGCTCATACGTGTTGGCTTAGGCTCGCCAAGGTCTAGTTTAGCAAAAACCGCATAAGGCATGAGGTTAATGCTAGCACCAAGGTCAGCCAATGCATTGCTGGCAGATAAACTACCAATCAAGCATGGTATAGTGAAACTCCCAGGATCATTCATCTTCTTAGGTAGTTTATTTTGGAGAATGGCAGAACACTCCTCATTCAAAGTCACATGCGAAAGCTCCTCAAGTTTCTTTTTGTTAGTGAGGATGTCTTTCAGAAACTTCGCATACTTAGGCATCTGTGAAAGTGCCTCAATGAATGGTAAATTTATATGAAGCTGCTTAAAAAGCTCAAGAAATTTACCATAGTGTTCCTCCATTTATAGTTTTTTCAACCTCCCTGGATATGGAACGGGAGGGACATACTCTCTCACTGGCTCCTTGGATCGTGCTGTACTTGCTGGGCCTCGCCTCAGATGCACCTCATTCGGAGTCTCAGTGTGCACCTCCTCAACAGTCGGCTTAGATGTGGAAGCCGGAGGGGTAGTCTCAGTGGTCTTGCCACTCCTCAAAGTGATAGCCTTCACGTGAGCATTCGGGTTTGTTTTAGTATTGCTCGGGAGGCTACCATGCTGTCTCTCAGATAGGAGCTTCGCGATCTGCCCTACCTGGTTCTCGATGGTCTGCATCGAGGCTTTCTGACTCCTCAACTCGCTCTCGTGCCTCGCGAACTGATCATCATAATCCTTGAACCGCTTTGCACTGTCCCGGCTCTGAGCATTCTGGTTCGCTAAGATTTGTCCAAGCATATCCTCCATGCTGGGCTTCACTTCAGATTGGGACTGCTGAGAGCGAGGAGGGTAAAACTGACCATGAGGCTGCTGTGGTCGAGGAGCAAATCCGGGTGGCTGCTGGCTAGAGGAGCCAGCTTTCCAACTGAAATTCGGGTGATTCTTCCACCCCGGGTTATAGGTATTGCTGTAGGGATTGTTCTGGGGGCGAACTTGGTTTCCCATGAAGTCAACCTGCTCGTGAATCATCTCTCCCAGCTGACAATCACTACTCGACTGTGCTCCTCCACCCGTCACACAACCAGATTGAGACTGAATCTGGTTTGACATCAACATGTCAAACTTCGTGGACAACGCGTCCATCCGTGCAGCCATGGCCGTAAAATCGTCTACATGGTGGACTCCCTGCCTCGTAGACTTCCCTCTCAGGGGCTGGTGTGTGCGATTCTTCTCGGCAACTCTCTCCATGATCTCAAATGCTTCACGAGCGTTCTTCGTGCCAATGTCGCCACCTGCAAAAGTATCCACCAACTGCCGTCCTGTACTATCCAGACCATGATAGAAGATCTGACACTGCTGCCACTTAGGCAACCCATGATGTGGAACCTTTCTCATAAGATTTTTGAATCGGTCCCACGCCTCATAGAGAAGCTCATCATCCTCTTGTCGAAAATTGAGAATCCGAGTTCTCAATCTAACAGTTTTCTCAGGAGGGAAAAATTTCTGGAGAAACTTCTCAGCGAGTTGGTTCCATGTAGTGATGGACCCAGCTGGAAGTGAAAGAAGCCACTCCTTGGCTTGATCACGTAAGGAAAACGGGAAAAGCCTAAGGCGAATGGCATCATCGGTCGCGCCTTGGATCCTAAAAGTGGCGCAAACCTCCAGAAAACTAGCAATGTGAGCACTAGGATCCTCGTGATCCTTGCCATAGTACTGCACCGCATTCTGCAACATGGTAATGGTGCTGGATTTGATTTCAAAGTTGTCACTATTGATCGTTGGCTAGGTAATGCTCGTCTCCAGACCACCAAGCGTCGGGGTGTCGATATCATTCAGCGGCCTCGTCTCCAAGTCCTGGTCCGCCATGTCTACGTGCACCTCGTGGAACTCCTCGTCTCCCTCAATAGCTACGGCTACTGCGCGGGCTCGCTCCCGCAACCGTCTATGAAAATACCGTTCAGGTTCAGAAGAAGGCTCGACGATTGCTGACGCGGGGGTTGAGGACATGCACTACCTGCAAAACAAGAAAAATACACAATACAACCAGACTAATGGAAAATAAGCACACGAAAATAAAAATAAAAATAAAAATAAAACTAAACTAAACTAAACTAAACAACAAGACACTGAAAAAAAAAATATTTTTCTACAAAAAAAATATTAACAAGTGGCTAAATCAGTAACTTGAATCGTTCTTGAAATATGCCGCGTCCCCGGCAACGGCGCCAAAAACTTGATGGTGCGTGAAGTATATATATATTTTTTGAAGATATTCGTTCACACAATTTCAAGTTTTAAAATAGTTTTTACCCTAAATTAAACTACACACACGAAAGGCAAGTGTACTTATCGAAAAGTAATATAATTTAAATGGTAAGAAGCGGATATCAATCCGTGGACGCGGTTTCTCAATACTAAACTTTTGCTACTGTAAAGCCTTTTCAAAGAGTTGATTTTTTTGACTTTTCTAAGTTAAATTGTAAAATATTAACAACTAATCTAACTAACACAAATGCAATCAATCAAGGAGGAATATCACTTTAATCTCGAATCCATTTAGTTAACGAATGACAATAATCATGGACACATGGAAAGATCACAAAACACATAAATGACTAAAATCTTGCTAAAGAAATCTAGCCTTATGATTTGTTGGAAAGTTAGGATGAAAAACACAAACTAACCACCTAAAATCATACAAGTAAAAACAAGTGATACAATCATGTTAATGTTTGAAAATGTAGATTAATTTCCCGTCAAGGATGACTAATCCAACAACCATTTGGAAAGATCATATGAAAAACACATAATCCACCTAAGGTTGATTAATCTAAGTAATATTCATGTATTTCTTCAACTAATGATTTTCAAGTCAAGATTACATAAACTAGCAATTCATGTCAACAAATCCTAGATGAACATAAGACGTAACATGACAATATCATTACAAACACTTTGTCTTTCCAAACATAAGCATAATGATGCACACTCAAGAGTTATTATGAATAATCAAGACTTCATTCACCATTCCTAGTTAAAAGACATGAACTAGCATAAACCTATACAAATCCATGAATGAAAGTTTAAATCATGAGTTTTCCAACATTACATAATTAATCAATCATAAGTCTTGAACATCAATTAGAACCTTCAAATACACAATACCATTGAAGAATAACCAAGAAATTACTATAACATTAACATAATCATTCCCAATAATCCATAATTTCATCAAATGTTAACTAAACTTCATCTAAATTAAAGTGATACAAAGAGTTTAGCTCATCGTGAGCTAAAAAACAACATACAAGATTGAAATAGTTACAAGTTTCATGGTGAAATTAACAAGAATCAAACCAAGAATCCAAGCTTAGATGATGTAGATGATGTGTGATGATCCTCTTGATGTTATAATCCCTCCTAGATGCTTGCAAGTGGGTTGAATTTAGTGAATTTTGGAGTTGGAAACCTTGGGGTAGAACTCTCTCCTCCTAAAATGAACATACCGATGTTTGTTTTATAGAGAAGAAATGGAGCACAATTGTGCTCATGGGCGAGCATGGTTGTGCTCGTGTGTTGACCAGATCTACACGCCCATTGGTTCTTCAATGCCCAAGAAACACTTTTACTAGACTAGAATAGGCTTTGATCTCGAGATAGATGAGCATGGTCATGCTTAGTTGTGGCCATGATCGTGATTCCAAAGAGGGAGACCTAGGTTTGGCGTGTCTGAAGAAAAGCAAGCATGATCATGCTTATCAACAAGCATGGTTGTGCTTGGGATTGAGCATGGTTGTGCTTGGTTGTAGCATGGTTGTGCTTGTGCTTGTGCAACATCAGAACATCAACTTTCAACCTTCATTTACTTCCATTTTATCTTGATTTCTCTTAAATCCTCATAAATCACCACCAAACCTAAGAATCAACAAATATCACTTGATTAGTGTTTAACCTCTTGAAATTTCCAATGAACATACACAAAATATGGGTAAATTTGTGTGATAAATATGTGTAATTTTTAAGCACATCATTTAGTAATTCCCCGAATTACCACTTCATGCAGTTATTAACCTATAACTGCGCAACGTGTGACTTATCTAGCTAACCCTAGTTAACTTGAATGCAAAGTATGTAACTAGAGTTTAGTTAAAGTAAGGACCTGAAATTGCGGGGTATCACAACATGTGAGTATGTGACACTTCATGCGACACTTGGGAGTGTCGCATGAAAAATTCAATACATCCCGACACTTGAACATCGGTATACAACAGGCTTAAGACCCAACAGTTCTCATATGTGAAAATCTTTCATCTAAGTGGCACGTCAGTTTTCACACCCAGCACATTATAGAAAAATGTTTTTAACATATCACCTAATTTCACATAAGGGTGAGCAGAAAATAGAAAAAACCGATTTTATTGAAAAAAAAAAACGAACCACACAAAAAAACGAACTAAAATTTGTGGTTCATTTTTGGTTTTGCATTTTATGAAAACCGAAAAAAATGAACCGAATTGAATAACCTAAAAATCATTTTGTTATGTTTGCTATATATTAACGGGTTATAGAATTTTATTACTCCCAATTATTGGGTATTGGTCATTGCCACTCCCAACTAAGACCTTGATCACCACCACTCTCTACTTAACACTTGGGTTGTTCTCGCAATCCCAAACTAACCAGGTACTACTCTGGTTAGTTTTTTTTATTTGACGTGGAATTTGATTCTAATATGGTTGTGGTGATTATTAGAGGTGGTCAGGGTTAGGTAGTGATTAGGGAAGGATGATGGTGACTATAGTGCCCGGTGTAGACAAAGCTGGCTGCATGTGGTGGTTGATGTGGCAGCTGGGTAAGGTTGGGCGGTGTCACCAGAGATGGGCTGTAGTGAATTGGGGAAGACAAAACAGAATGTACAAAGAGAGGGGAGGGGTTAGGGTTTTATATAGTTTTTTTTTATTTTTTATTTTTTGAAATATAAATTAAAAAACAAATGTATTTACACATCACCATGACACAAAGGATAAAACGTCACGTCATTTTGCCACATCAGAAAGAAATACCATGTCAGATAAAAAAAACTAACCAGGTTAGTTTGGGAGTGATAGAAGAACCCAACTGTTAAGTAGGGAGTGGTGGTGGTCAAGGTTAGGGGTGAGCATATTTAGGGTCGGACCGAAAAAAACCGAAAACTGGACCAATATGCAGGTCTTAGGTTACTGGTCGGTTCTGTAAATATGGGGTTGTTTGGGTTCGGGTCGGTTCCGATCCAAGAACACAGTAAACCCAATAATATAATGATGGACCGAATTTTATCAAAAACCAAATGGGCCTAGAAGCCTCTGTTTAGATATTGTAGCATGAATATATAAGTTAGATGAATGATTATTATATTACACAAATTACAGAAACCAAATAACAATCAACCTACTATGAATCTTTGATCCAATACTTCATCAGCTGCCTGCGACTCATGCGAGGTAAGAATTTGTGAATATGTTAACAAAGCAATTTATACAGCAACTAATGATAAGCTTTAATTTATGAAATAGCCAAATATCACCAAGAGGATAAAGATGTTTGATCCAGAAAGTGGAGGATCTTGCCATGGATCTAAGCAACAAAATCTGAAATTCATCTAAACAGGACAGGTACGGGTCGGAGATGTTGGAACCGTAGGAACCGCGTGTCTATGACCGAAGACCGATCCGTCTTATAGGTCCATCGTCTCGGTTCCAGTTTTATACAAATCTCGGTTGTTGGGTCGGGTCGGTTCTGCTCCTCTGCTCACCCCTAGTCAAGGTCTTACTTGGGAGTGGCAATGACGAATACCCAATAGTTGAGAGTAATAAAATCTAATAACCCTATATTAATTTTATTCTTTAATGTTAAGTATTTATAACAAGAACATTAATGCTATTGATCTTTGAAATTATTTATCCATTACTTACAAGAAATAACAAAATTTAACATAAGATATAAATGTTTTTAAAGTATTATAAAAAATGTCTATATAAAACATTGGAGAAACATAAAAATAGTTTAGAAAGTTAGGTTTATGTAAACAATATTATTTCAAAAGCTTAAATATATTAAAATAAGAAGTAATGGAAATAAATAACCCCAACTATTGACTATTGGCCAATAAAAGTAAAAAAGGGATAGGGAGCCTAATCCAAGCGGAGGAGGCGCCCCTATCCACATAAGACAGAATCCTCGCGCCAGACGGCGGCGCGAGGATCCATCAGCGCGCTGCTTGCAAGGTGTGCAAGGAAGCGCGCAAAGATAACAATTGATAAGCAAGAGCCACACCTGATAAGCGCATACAACCACGCGCGGAATCTTCCCCCATCACCTTTTGTACGAGGTGCAGAAGACAACAAAAGGAAGATTCACAAGGATCTCTGGCAGTGTACGCGCCAATGCCAAGCGACAGGTGGCAGAAGTGGTCCAACAACTACTGACAGGGACGGCAGCATGGCTGTAGCCATGCTTCCACCATACCGTCGTCTACAGTGACAGCAGACATCCCCTGCTGATGTCAGAAGCATGGTCAACGACTGTAGCAAGGACAGGGCCGCCGTCCGCCAATCACAGCCTGCCACGTGTCCGCCTCGAGCAGCAGCCATGCTGCAATGTGACGTCATCCACAGTAACATTATTTTCCCGCCATTTCTGAAGAAGAGCTTGGACTTGGGCCTTGACCAGGCCCAACGAAGGATTATTCCTCATGGGCTCCACAGCTAAGCCCATGAGTTCTCCTATAAATAGAGGAAGACTTCTCCTTGCCAAAGGATCCGAAAATTCTCATTGTAACTTAGCATATTCTCTCTTGTAACTCTTCACACTCAAATACTAATAATACTCCGGCTAGTTACAGTGGATGTAGGTCGTTCTTAGACCGAACCACTTATATCTCGTGTCTTTATTTACGTCGTATCACACACACTCACACTCACAATTCTCACCGGGGTTTAACCAAACGGCTTGGGTAAAGGATTAATCTTGACGAACATAAGTATTAACCCCACGTAGATTAGTCTTAATCTCCGTGATACTTATTGTTTCTTCATTGGCGCCATCCAACGGTTAGAACTGCTCTTTTACTCATCTTTTAAACCCACCCATGGCTGAACCCAACCCTAGTACTGCTGTCATAAACCGCTCCGGAGAGGGTGACACCCAACTCCCGGAGAACCAGACAACACCACACACTGTCGTCAAACAACCCACCTCAAGGCTCGAAAAGCCAGCTGTTGAGGTTCGGGATGTAGACTCTGACGACGATAGCAGTGCCAGCTCCGAGGAGGACCTCGACCAGTGGCTCCTCCGTCAGAATACCAAAAATGCTGCAATTTACCAACGTAAACTCTTGCAGCAAGCCAAGAAAAAGGGCAAGGCCCTCACTTATGATACCCCACCAAAAAAGGGGTACAAAAATAAGGACTCAACGGTCCAGGGCGCTGGTCGTAGCAGGGAACTCGGCGGGGACGCCAAAGTTTGGGGCTACGCGAAGTCCCGGGACGAGCCTGACGGTTATGAGTCATCCAGTAGCGATTCTGGCTACAAGGGAAAGAAACACGATCATCGCTCGCGCCACAACGACGAGGATGATGACCTGGTTAGACCATTCAGACCAAAAGCCTTCGCTGAAAAATCAAAGTTCGTCGCTCGCATAGCGACAGCTAAAATACCAAGGAAAGCTAAGCTTCCAAGCAGCATCGGTAGATACGATGGCCTGCGTGATCCTGACGACCACGTGCACGACTTCGAATGCGCGGGCATGTCAGTCGACTGGCCTGTCCAGGTTTGGTGCCATTTATTTGCCCAAACTTTGATAGGCGCAGCAAGAGTCTGGTTTGATAACCTCCCCGCGGGGAGCGTTAAGGATTTCGATGACCTTACCGACAAGTTCGGTAGTCAATTCTCGCACTTGCGCAAGCATAAAAAAGACAAGGCGCACATCCTGTTGTGCCGCCGCAACGATCATGAGTCCATCGAGGACTTCATTGTTCGATTCAACAAGGAAGCCTTGCAAATAGGCTGCGGGGAGGAGCTCACACGGGCAGCGTTCATACATAACGTGCGCAGCCCGGAGCTAATGAAGTGCCTCACAGGCAAAGATGGCATTCCGGAGTCTTGGGACGAGCTCGTCCACTCCGCCAAAATATATGCCTCCTCAGAGAAATCTTTCGGTCACCTCACAGACAACTGTTACACCTTGAAGATGGAGATTGAAGCCGCGCTGAAGTCAGGTCAGCTCGGTCATTTGGTAAAACATGTTCACCGCACCGGTAAAGGTCAGGCGGGTGAAGAGAATCAAGCGGAAGGGTCACGAAAGAAAATTCGTGATCTCAACACTCATGCCGCCACATTGATTCCCCGTCACCATTGCAACATGACAAAGAAGGGCAAAAGCGCACACCATGGAAAACGCGCCCGGGCACAACCACTTAACGATTCATGGAAAGAGGCCGATGTCCTCATGCCCAAAGTCAGAGGTGGCGCTTCCTACACCGCTCCCCTTGTCATTACCGCTGTCTTCGGACATTAACGCACGCGGTATATGTTTTTAGACGGTGGTAGCAGCACAGATATCATGTATGAGCAATGTTTTCAGCAGCTAGACGCGAAAGACAAAGCAAAGCTCGTACCAGTCAATGAGCCAATTTCCGGCTTCATTCATGAAACCATCATGCCGCGGGGCATGCTCTCCCTGCCAGTAACTTGGTCCGATGGCACCCATGAGCGCACAGAGATATGCGACTTCATGGTCTTGCCAGCCACATCCAATCATGACATACTCTTGGGATGGGAAGGCATCGCGTGCTTCAACGCCAATGCTTCAACGGCGCACGCGATGGTCGGGTTCCCAACCAAAACAGGAATCGCCTTCATCAGAGGCAACAAAGATTGTCACACCACAGAAACCGCCAAACCCCCAAAAATGGTCAAGACCAACACCCGCACTGAGCCGGAAAAATGGGTTCTTAACCCCAAATTTCCGGAGCAAACGGTGGTCATTGGCCATGAAATCTCCGAGACCATACGGAATCACCTGAAGCAGCTTCTAATCAGCAACATCGATGTATTCGCGTGGCAACCAGCTGACATGGTTGGCGTCCCACGCGAAATAGCGGAACACAGACTCAACCTCTATCGCTCGGTGGAACCAATAGTGCAAAAGAAGCGCAGCATGGGCCCGGAGAAAACAAAGGCCATGAACGAACAAGTCACCGAGCTGCTCAATGCGGGTATCCTTCGCCCCATCAGATACCAAACATGGGTGGCTAACCCTGTCATGGTAGCCAAAGCCAACGGAGGGTGGCGCATGTGTGTTGACTACAAAGATATCAACAAGGCGTGTCCAAAGGACTACTATCCTTTACCAGAAATCGATCTAAAGGTGGACTCTCTAGCCCCTTACCGATTCAAGTGTTTCTTGGATGTGTACAAGGGGTACCACCAAACTCAAATGGCAAAGGAGGATGAAGATAAAACAGCGTTCCACACAGACGCCGGCATTTTCTGTTACACCAAAATGTCGTTCGGATTGAAAAACGCGGGCGCTACATACCAACGCCTTATGGACACGGCCTTCATCAACGAAATCGGCGTACGACTTGAAGTGTACGTCGATGATCTCGTAATTAAAAGCAAAGAAGAAGGCGACATGCTCCGAGATATCCAACAAACATTCAACCAGCTGCGCAAGGTGCGTATGAAACTCAACCCGAGCAAATGTTCCTTCGGGATGGAGGAGGGCAAGTTCCTGGGAGTTATCGTAACGCGGGATGGGTTCCGCGCCAACCCAGAAAAAGTACAAGCCATCGAGAGGATGCCATCGCCCGCTTCCATCAAAGAAGTCCAAACACTTATGGGCCGCCTAGTCGCTCTAAACCGATTCTTATCCAACTATGCTTCAAAGTCGTTCCCGTTTGTGGACACTTTAAAGAATTGTTTGAAAAAGAGCAACTTCCGCTGGACACCAGAAGCGGAATCAGCGTTCAAAGAAATGAAACAATGCCTGATGAACCTTCCGACACTAACAGCGCCTCTTCCCAAAGAAGCTCTAACGCTGTACCTATCTGTCACGGACCGGGCAATAGGTGCAGTCCTCATGGTAGAGCGCAAAGGCGTGCAAACACCGATATACTACATCAGCCGCACGCTGTTAGATGCGGAAACAAGGTACACAATCATGGTAAAGCTGGTTCTCGCTCTTGTCCATGCATCTCGAAGACTCCGCAGATACTTCCAAGGCCATCCGATAAATGTCCTCACAGATTACCGGATAAACAACATAATCGCTAAACCCGAGTTGTCAGGGCGCTGGCCAAATGGGCCATCGAGCTGGGGGAACACACGATCAACTATAAACCCCGCCCCGCCATCAAAGGCCAAGTTCTCGCGGACTTCGCCACCGAGATCCCAGCAGACAAAGTCGAAGAGTGTCAAGCGGAAGAAACCCCTGCACCAGCGCAAGACCCGTCACAAAAATGGTCCTTATTCACGGATGGGGCCTCAAACGAGGATGGCGCCGGTGCAGGTTTACGCCTCATCAGCCCAGATAACCAAGAGTTCACATACGCCATCCGCCTCGACTTCAAAAGCACGAACAACGAGGCGGAATACGAAGCGTTGCTGGCAGGCCTCCGCATTGCGGAAAAATGGGGGCCAGGCACGTGGAGGCACACGTGGACTCTCTGCTTGTCGCGCGACAGATCAATGGGTCCTACGATGCAAAGGATGAAATCATGGCACTATACCTGGAACAAGCCAAACAGCTCATGCGCCGATTCGACTCATGCACGGTCGAGCATATCCGGCGTAGCGAAAACAAGCCCGCCGATGCGCTGAGCAAAATGGCATCAACGGTTTTCGAGCACATGGCCAAAGAAGTCCAAATCGAGGTCCTAGACAAACCATCTGTCCCGCCGTGACAAGTAAATGTCATCCAAACAGGCAACGCGTCCTGGATCCCAATCAAGGCCTATTTATCTTCCGGCACCCTGCCTGACGACAAGTCAGAGGCCCGGAAGATCAGAAACAAGGCCCTACAATACCAACTTATAGACGGTACTCTGTATCGCCGCTCCTACCTAGGGCCGCTGCTGCGCTGCGTAGACTCCGCGGATGCTTCCTCCTAAGAGACATACACGAAGGAACATGCGGGTTGCACGCAGGCCCAAGAATGGTGGTAGCGAAGTTAATGAACTCAGGGTATTATTGGCCGGGCATGCACGTGGACGCGGTCAACGAGTTGCGTAAATGCGACAGTTGCCAGCGCCACGCTCCGAACACCTTGCGCCCAAAGAACAACCTGGTGTCGGTCACAGCGGCTTGGCCGTTCCAAAAGTGGGCTATCGATCTGGTAGGTCCATTCCCAACGGCTCCAGGAAATGTGAAATTCTTAATTGTCGCCATCGACTACTTCACTAAGTGGGTCGAGGCGAAGCCCCTAGCCAAGATCGACGGCGCACACGTCAAGAAATTCACCTGGGAGTTCATCATTTGCCGATTTGGCCTGCCGTTGCAGCTGGTAAGCGACAATGGCACACAATTTGAAGACCAATCCTTACAAGAATGGTTGGCTCAAATGGGTATCCAACAGATTTTCACATCTGTCGCGCACCCACAAGGCAACGGTCAAGTGGAAAGAGCCAATCGCACAATAGTGGAAGGTATCAAGGAACGGCTCGGAACCAAAAGAACCGGATGGGTGGAGGATGTTCCCCATGTTCTATAGGCCTACCGCACCCTCACAAAAACCAGCAATGGCGAAACGCCATTTAGCCTAACATATGGTACCGAGGCGGTCATTCCCGCCGAAATCGGCTGCCCTTCCGCAAGGGTATTCATGGCTAGCACAAGAGACAACGACAAAGAACTCCGCTTGAACCTTGATCTACTAGATGAACGCCGCGAACTTGCTGCAATCAAAGAGGCAAAGTATAAAACGCAGCTAGAGCGCTACTACAACAAGCACGTCAAAACATCCGCATTCAAGATCGGCGACTACGTTTTCCGGAACAACGAGGTTTCCAACACCGAAAAGCCCGGAAAACTAGCTCCTACCTGGGAAGGTCCATACATAATACAAGAACTACTTGGCAAGGGCGCATACGCGCTAGAAAAACTCGATGGAACACCTATCCCGCGATCTTGGAACGGCGCGAGCTACGCCGCTGCTATTTGTAAAATATTTGTAAAACGGCTACACATGCCGCACTTATCAATGAAAATGGTTTCCTGTATCTGTTCTTCTACTTGTTTTTTCCGCGCCAGGGTCTTCAAGACTTAAGTAAAACTACTGTCGGACCAAGACTGCGCACTGTTGACACGATAAAAGTCTTCAAGACGCGCCCCGCGCACGCCGGACTTATAAAAATCGCGCAACAACACCGCACACTATGGTCTTCAAGACAAGTTTACTTGCCGGACTCAACGACGCGCGACACTCGTATAGTTGAAAACCTTGTCTTCTAAACTTGTCAAAAACAAGTTGGATAAAGGGCAAACACTGCACGAGCCCGCAGTCAAGGGTCTTCTAGGCAAGGCACTCACGCGCTTAACTCGGACCTTATGGCACAGGTCGCGCCCCGCTATAGTCTTCAAGGCCCTAACTTCTACTTATAAATCGGGTGACGACTTGGTTGAATAAGCTAAGGAGTTAGAGCGAGAAACACAAGATACAAAGAAACCAAGAAATTTTCATTAATAAAAAAAGGACTTAAAAACCCTTGATATTTACAAATATTTACAATGCAAAGCAAAACAAAAAAAGAAGCGCCTAAACGGTCTATACATTAGAGGTGCCCTCGCCAGCAGCCTTCTGGCGCTCTTCCTCTAAGCGCTTCCGCTCAGCCTCCCGAGCCAGCTCATCAGATTTGTCCATAAAATACTTAAGGGCGGCAAGAGGATCAGTATTCTTGTTGCAATCAGCAATCACTCGAAGGATAGGGAAGTCCACTTTTTCAAACTTGACTAGCTCCGCCTCATACTCCTCCTTCAGTGGCTTCCCATAATGCTCCGCATCCTCAATCCGCCCACCATTCTGAGCGGCCAAAAACCCATCCTCTTAACCTTCACTATACCCATAAGCATGGGCGGTGGCGGCTATGGCGGCGACCTGGTCGCCCAATTTAGTCTCTTGCCAGAACCTCTTGAAGACCTACAAAAGCACTAACAGTTAGTGATCTAAAGAACTTACAAAAGAAACGCAAAAAACAAAAGGATTATGGAGAACTTACCCCAGTGATCCCATCAATCATCAGCCACTTGATGGAATCCTGCATCTGGGTCTGGCCGACCATCGCTTCCTCCAGCAGGCACTGGGCTGTCTCGCATTCCTTCACAGCCGCAGCACGAGCCTCCTCAGCAGAGCCAAGGTCTTGCTCCAGATCCTCCTTGGAATTGAGGATCTGGATCCTCTCTTGCTCCAGGAAGGAGACGCGCTCAGTAGCCTTAATTAAATCGGCATCCTTGGACTCAAGCTCTAAGCGCTTCTCAACAACCTGAGCAGTCCGCTCCGAGAGGGCCTTGCTCTTCTCCTCTAGTTGTCGGGTCAACACCCGGCCCTCCTCCTGCGCCTCGGCCAGAGTTTGCTTCAACCTCATAGTCTCAGCATTAGTCTTCTTGCAAGACTCTGTCCACCTGCGCTTATCCGCCGCCGCGTCCCCTTCAAGTTTGGTGACTTTAGCTTCAGCCTCATGGGCGCAACGGCGGTACTTGGTCACTTCGGCTTTGAAGGCGGCCTCTTTTTCAGCGAGGCCCGCCTTCTCGGCCTCCAAACGCTGGATATCCCGCCACACCGCCGCATCCCGGCGGCGTAGCGAGTCTATCATAGACACCTGAGTCGCCTGATTTACACACAAAGCAGAAATAAGGTCAGCACGACTTAGCATGTCTTGGTGAGTGCGCTCATAAGGAGGCACCACCTCGCTTACGAACTCCTCGGCGGCCAAGGAGTTAGAAAACAAAGTATTCTCCCTGACCGCCTAGCGAGGGCGCCATATGGCGTCACCACCAGACCACTTGGAGCCATCATATGTCCTGGATGGCTCCCCTTCATCAACACCGAAGGACTCGCGCCGTACCTGACGCGAGCCTTCCCCATCGCCACCAACACCAGCCTGCAACAAGGCCCGTTCAAAACCATCCATCTCCATGGACCCTTCAGCGCTGACGTTGGTGCGCTCCAGAGCTTCCTGCTCCTTCAACCGGCGAGCCCTCTCCTCCAGGAATTGTTGTTCCTGGAGACGAAGGCGTTCCGCCTCAGCACGTTGAGCCGCCTCAGCCTTTTGCTTAGCTTCATTGGTGGCAGCTATCTTCTCGGCCTCAGCCCTTCGAAGGGCTTCATCGGCCTCAGCCTTCTTCTTCTTCTCAGCCTCCGCCCTCCGAAGGGCTTCATTGGCTTCAGCCTTCTGGCGGGCTTCCTCCAGCTGCGCATCCTCTTGCTCTTGCCAGAGCCTATCTTCCTCCATCCTGGCCGCCTCCGCAGATGGAGACGTAGGAGGATGAGTTGGAACAATCTTGGGCGCAACTGAAACAAAGAAGGAAAACATACTGAAAAGAAGAACCAAAATAAAAGACTAAGTACAAACTGAAGAAAGCCAAACTTACCAGGGGCCTTCTTCTTGATCAGCTTCTGGAAAAGAGGCTGGCGCGTGGGCGCAGCACCAATACCCACGCTAAAGACAGGCGCTGCAACCCCTTCACCACTTGAAGAAGTGGCCTTCTCCAGAACGACCTCCCGAATCGGCGACAAGGGAGGAGCAACAGATTCTGGAATCTGGGTGTCACCTTCACCCCCTTCCCCGCCGGTTGAAGCAACAGGCACCTCCTTGGTGGCAGCAACGCTGCTGGAGGTAGCACCGGTTGTGCGCCTCCTCTTCCTCTTCTCCAACTTGGAGGCCTCTTCCTCCTCGTCTTCAGAAGCGGGCCCGTCCTTCCGGCGACGGCGCCCCTTCACGGCCTCTCCTACTGAAACGGAAGAATCCGAGTCAGAATCTGTTAAGGGTCTCACAGCATACTTATGCTTCCGCGGAGCGTGTTTCCAACGGCCACGCCCCGCAGGCACCTTCTGAGGCTCAACAATCTCTACTGAAGAGTCAGAGGCATCATCGCCGAAAAGACTAGAGAACAAAAGTTCACAGGACTCACCAGTGGTATAATAGGGCTTCGGCGCAACGGACATATCCGGGTAATAAAACCGGTCCGCAAGCGCCTCCAGACAGGACACTTGCCCCTATGCCACAGGCCTCCACTTGATGCCCTTCTCTTGACGAGCGGCATAAAATTGGAACTTGCTCACACCTGCGCAAGAAAACAGTTAGAATAAAATTACACATACAAACTAAATACAAAGGGAAAAAGTACTTACCCTCCGGATCAATGTAAGGCTCCTTGCCGGCGCGAATGCCCAGGCGGCTCATCCCCAGAAGGAAAAAGATACCTTCTGTCAACTCTTTGAATTCCAACTTAGTGGCGTTGGCGGTAAGAGTTGTGAACCAGGCCTGCTTCTTGTAATCTTTGGGCACTGGCATATCCGCCACCCGCTGCCCATCCGCTATAACCTTCCAAGGCAAGCTGATGGGGATAACTCCCCTCTTGACAAAGAAAATTTTTTCCTTTGCCCAATGCAAGGACTTGGGAGTATGGGTGGCCATGGGCGGCACCCTCGGGCGCGGCTTAAACGAGAACCACATCTCGTCGCGCGCCAAGAAGTAAAACACGTTGAACCTTTCAACGGTAGGTTCAACGTCTAAGGCGCGACACGACGCCTCAAAGTGGACTAATCTCAAAAACCCGAAGGCGGTTAGTTGAGTGGGGCCAACGCCATATGCTACCAGAGTGTCAATCTGGAAGCGGGTACAAGGCAGACGAAACCCACACTTGGTAAAGTGGGCTTCATACAGAGCAAGCTGCCCTGGGCCAGCAGCAAGAACAGTCTCCGTCGGAGACGGCAAAGTGGGCTCCCACTCCGACAGGATACCATAGACCCTGCAAAATTGGTCGAAGGCATCCTGACCCCAAACACAAAAAGTGTTGGTCATCAATTTCCTTTCTTTTATTTTACCCTGCTCCACCGTCACCTCCTCCTCCACATCATCCACCACCGGTTTTTTCCAAGAACATCACCGGAGGGAGACCCAGCAACTGAAGTATCAGACATTTCGAAGTAAATGAAAGGAAAGAAAAATACAAGAATATGGAAAAGACGGTCGGAAAACTTGAATACACGCCGGAAAACTTAAAGAAGTCACCGGAAAACTTGAAGATCGGTCGGAATCTTCAAGAACAAAGAGAAAGTATCACCAAGATTCACAGAAAGCAAGGAAAGTTTGAAGATCAGAAAGAAGTTTCAACAACAAATCTTTAAGATTGATTACAATCTTTGAAGATTTAACGAAAACTTCAACTGATCTGAAGACTTTTTGAAGAACAAGAGAGAAGATTGGAAGAAAAGGGAAGGCAAATGAACGAGTAACCGTTCAAGAAACCTTCCCACTCTTATATATACCCACTGCATTTATGGCAGTGGGACCCACAAGGAAAAATCAACCATCGTCACTTTTTCAAAATGGAGAGCTACGATGCAAACACGTGTCACCATGCGCCAACGAACGGCCAAGATCAAGCTTGGATAATTGATCCAGCCGTTACTCGCTGGATGCTTGACACGTGTCAGCAGATCTCACCATTTTAAAAGCTGGCAGGCGCGTGAACGCTCACGCGTCTGACAAATCACACGTGCAACTCGACACATGGCACAATCACAACCACTCAAGCACCAAGTGGAGCGCGTGACAACACACGCGCCTGACACAGACGAAAGGTTGGTAACTGCACCATAATGATGTGACAGCCAACAGTCAGCACAGCAGACGAGGACTGACTCGTCAGCAACCATCAGGCTTCCACCAGAAGGAACTGATCATTCGAATTCCAGGCGCCTTAACTGCCATTTATGAGAGACAAATTAAATGCCAATGATTCAAAATTTATTACAACTGCTGAAGTGCTTTCACCATCAACAAGCGGGCAACCACATGGCGCAAATTTGACGTAAAATCAAAAAGACGTTCCCCGCCCAACGCCTTAACAGGTCATGGCGACAAACGTCTTCCAAGGCGCAAATTTGACGTAAAACGAAAAAAGACGTTCCCCGCCCAGCGCCTTAACAGGTCATGGCGACAAACGTCTTCCAAGGCGCAGATTTGACGAAAAACCAAAAAAGACGTTCCCCGCCCAACGCCTTAACAGGTCATGGCGACAAACGTCTTCCAAAGCGCAAATTTGACGTAAAACCAAATAAGACGTTCTCCGCCCAACTTTACAACAACAAATAGGAGAGCAAATCCCAAGACACAGCAGCAGATGAGCTTTCATCCGCGACTCCATACTTTGAGTCTAGCGCTCCACCTACTCTTCACAAAGAACAGGAGAAGCCCTAGACTAGGGGGACTTGAAGGGATAGGGAGCCTAATCCAAGCGGAGGAGGCGTCCCTATCCCCATAAGACAGAATCCTCGCACCAGACGGCGGCGCGAGGATCCATCAGCGCGCTGCTTGCAAGGTGTGCAAGGAAGCGCGCAAAGATAACAATTGATAAGCAAGAGCAACACCTGATAAGCGCATACAACCACGCGCGGAATCTTCCCCCATCACCTTTTGTACGAGGTGCAGAAGACAACAAAAGGAAGATTCACAAGGATCTCTGGCAGTGTACGCGCCAATGACCAAGCGACAGGTGGCAGAAGTGGTCCAACAACTACTGACAGGGACGGCAGCATGGCTGTAGCCATGCTTCCACCATACCGTCGTCTACAGTGACAGCAGACATCCCCTGCTGATGTCAGAAGCATGGTCAACGACTGTAGCAAGGACAGGGCCGCCGTCCGCCAATCACAGCCTGCCACGTGTCCGCCTCGAGCAGCAGCCATGCTGCAATGTGACGTCATCCACAGTAACATTATTTTCCCGCCATTTCTGAAGAAGAGCTTGGACTTGGGCCTTGACCAGGCCCAACGAAGGATTATTCCTCCTGGGCTCCACAGCTAAGCCCATGAGTTCTCCTATAAATAGAGGAAGACTTCTCCTTGCCAAAGGATCCGAAAATTCTCATTGTAACTTAGCATATTCTCTCTTGTAACTCTTCACACTCAAATACTAATAATACTCCGGCTAGTTACAGTGGATGTAGGTCATTCTTAGACCGAACCACTTATATCTCGTGTCTTTATTTACGTCGTATCACACACACTCACACTCACAATTCTCACCGGGGTTTAACCAAACGGCTTGGGTAAAGGATTAATCTTGACGAACATAAGTATTAACCCCACGTAGATTAGTCTTAATCTCCGTGATTCTTATTGTTTCTTCAAGTCCCAACTACCAAAATAACCACTAGCGGTCGCAACTTTCGACATATTGGCCACCAATGGTCCCAAACTAACTGAGGCTAACTTCGTTAGTGTGATGCTGATGTGGCATGCTTAGGTGGCAAAATGATCCTACGTGGCATCCTAGGTGGCAAAAACTGATCCTACGTGGCATGCCACGTCAGCATCACACCAACGGAGTTAGTGATCAGACTAACTGTGACCATTGATGGCTAATATGTCAAAAGTTGGGACCGCTAGCGATTATTTTCATAGTTGGGACTGTTATTGGCCAATAGTCAATAGTTGGGATTATTTATTTCCATTAGAGCATTCACAGTAAATCCTCCATCTCCATCTCTATAATTACACTAAAAATCACTATCTTTCTCTCTCCTTTTCTATAAAATAATACTTATTCTATACTTTTATCATTACCTTTTCTCTCTCCTTTACTCACAACCACTTTTAAAAATATTATAAAATTATGAAGGGTGAACAGTGTCTCCTCCAAATTTACTGATGAACAGTGTCTCATCTATATTTCATCTATATATTTTCTCTCTCCTCTACTCACAATCACTTATACCCACTCTATGTAATATAGAGGCCCCCCTAATACTATTATGAAACATTTATTGTGAATGCTCTTACTCCTTAAAATAAATGTAAACATCTAAGAAATATTCTTAAATATTGGATTATACTTTTTATTTTTGAATCTTACGTAATTTTGTAACAAAAAGAGAAAAAACCGAAAACCAAACAACACGATTTTGGTTTCACAAGAAAATGAAACGAACCGAACCATGCACACCCCTATTTCACATTCCACTTTAGTTTTATTTGTAAATAAAAAAAATTGTTTGAACAATTAAAAGTATACTTAAAATATGAAGGTAACTCCTAAAAATAACATTTTTTTAGTAGGAATTATTAATTTATTAGTCTTATTATTGAATTTTTCAAACATATTACATGAGGATGACAGATAAACGGGCAAAAGCTAGGACGCTACCTCCTTCTGAATTATAAACTACAACGTCCTAACCCGTTTAAAATGACGTAAACGCATAATACAAAAAACTACCATACAAGTACGTGTAAAAGTCTTATACAAGAAAGGAAGTGCTTTATTTTGAAACCAACTCGGGTTTTAATAAATTTAGACCAGAATGTTTATATAAAAAACTAGTAACACTATGTAATTAGATTTTGTTTAAAAAAGTTAATGAGTTAAGAGCATCCTCATTAGAACCCTCAAAAAACTGGGTGACAAAACCCTATAATTTTTTTGGCATTTGGGGGTGATTGTGAATGAAGAAAATGGGGAATCTACAGTGTGTTGGTAAATATTGGGTTCTTTGGGGATCTTTTAGGGAAAACTGGAAAACTGTAGTTATTTTTTAATATTTGTTGAAAGTGGTTGTGAGTGGAGGAGAGAGAAAATTTAACGTGGTTTAGTGTAATATGTGGTTGTGATTGGTTGTGAGTGGATGGGGGATGGGGATTCTTTTGTGAATGCTCTAATACCAAATAATCAATTTAGGTGCTTCATAGTTGAGGAATAAAATGATACAAATTTGGTTGTGGTGGTGAAGTCTGCATGGGCCACGCCTTGAGCAGGATAGTCTATACGTCTCGATAAGTGTGGATGGGGTGGTGATAAATTTATCACACCCAATCATCTTGTGACACCTCATTTCATTACATTCTATCACATTTCATCACTAAACCCATGTGACGGTGTTCACAATTTTCACTAAAACCATCACACCCAATCACCTTATGACACCTCATTCCATCACACCCACCACTATTTTTTATAAATAAAAGACTGATTTACAAGTTTTGTCCTTTAGCTTTATACCAGATTGCAAAGAATGTCCTTTAAGTTTAAAATTGACGAGTCATGTACTTTACGTTTCAGAATCTTGCACGGTTTGTCCATTGGCCCTAACTCTGTTAGATTTTAACATTAATATGAGGGTAAATTCGTCTTTTTACTCTTCCAAGGACTATTTGGGTAAGTGTATTGAAGTTTTGGACAAAAAGTAAAATTGAAAATTAATATAACTCCCCCCCCCTCTCTCTCTTAATACCTGCCAACACCATCACCTACCACCACCACCAACTGTCGCCGACCACCACCGCCTGCCTGACCACCACCACCACCTGCTGCCGACCACCACCACCCTGTTCCTCTTCTGTTACAGCCAACACCATCACCTCGTTCCTCTTCTGTTACACCCCTACCTGCCTGACTACCACCACCACCAACAACCGCCCACCACCACCACAAAGATAAAGGGACCAGAAGTACACACAACCAGATGAAGACGATAGACACCCACCACAAACACCAATACCATAAAACCACCCTCTTCCTCTCAACCTAATCCCCAATTTCAATCCCTAATCTTCAATTTCAATCCCTAATCCCCAATTTAAACCTTCGTCAAACCAACCCTTCACCAGCGAATCGTCCCTCTCTCTCTCTCATACGTTTAGATCTGCGGCCATAGTTGTAAATATGTGTGTTTGATTTTTTAGAAAAGAGAGTGAGGTGGTCGGCTCGTGAATAGATGGAGAATGAGGTGGTAGTGGTTGGTTAATGGTCGGCTGGTGGTGGTTGTTGTCATTAGCTAATGGTGGCGATGGTGGTTGGCTGGTGGTGGTGTTGTCGTTGGCTAATGGAGGTCGGCAGTTGTTGCTAGAGAATGGGTGGGTTTGGGCTTCCGGTAATAAACAGATGAGAGAGAAGGATTTTGAAGGGTGGGGTGGAGAGGCGAGGTGATGTGGTGGCTGCAGGTAGTTTTTTGGCTAGATTTTGAAGGGTGGTGGGCGGTGGTTGGTGTGGGTTGGGTGGTGGCGGTGGAGGTGGGTGGTGGTGACAGATAGTATGGATGGAGGTGGGTGGTGCTGTTTTTCTAAATAAATAGGTAAAAAGTCAATTTTACCTTCCACTTAACGTAAAAATTTAACTGGGTTAGCACCAAAGGACAAAACATGCAAGATTTTGAAACATAAAGTACAAATCTCATCAATTTTAAAGACAAAGGACATGCGTTGAAATTTGGTATAAAGCTAAAGGACAAAACTTGTAATTCAATCCAAATAAAAATCAAAAGAGAGGGTGTGTTGGTGGGTGGTCCCCGCCTACTTTTTCTAATAAAAACAATATTCGTTGTTGCAATGGCCGTGATATATATCACGATTTCCTTGTCTTTGCGACCGTGATTCGGAAGGGGGGGGGGGCGGTATTTCACGCCATCGCAGCCATCACGGGGCGGCCATCACGGACCGCTCCGTCCGCCGTAACTAATATGAACAAAAAGCGTGAAAATCATCAAAATAATTGATGGTTAAAAGAGTGTTTAATACTGGTTCCATTATATCCTCTATCCTGTCTTTCATATCTTGAACCTGAAATTACAAGGACAAAGAAAGCATTTCATAAATTTATTCTAACTATTGCATCTATCCTGAAACGATATAAATGTTACTTTTAATTAAACAAAAAGTAATCTTCTACTTTAAACTCTGTTGGATTAAACACATCAACATAAAGTTAGCAGGACGACAGTCAAAACAACTAGTAAATAGAGAAGACAAACAACACGATGATTTACATGGTTTGGCTCCTAAGCATAATGAACAAACAAATCCATTAACATAGTTAAATAAACTACAATAGAACACATTCAAACTCTTAGCACTTTTTATAATTCTCTTGCAATAAGTACAATTTCCTGAAGGCTTGTAAAAACTCTTTTAATGTTTTTGAATCAAACACCAACTAAAATTAATAAACAAACAACACTGCACCCACAACAACCTAAATTTGAATGTCAGTTTATCAATTTGGAGTATTGAATTTAAGAGAAATTGGATTTTAACACCCTGAACTATTGGTAATTGGCCGCTGACGCACTAAACTACAAAATTGACCAACACCGCACTGTACTTTTAACTTATTGGTTTGTATCATCCTCAGACTAACCATGGTTACTTTTTCCTGACGTGACATGATAATGTGTCCATTTTTGCTAGGGTGTTAAAATCTAATTTCCCTGAATTTAATTAATTTCAACTATCAACTGCAATTAGCCGTCATCAGTCCCAACTAATAAGATGTGTGATGGTGGTTACGTCTTTTAACATATTTGCCACCACGGACTATGATTAAAAAAATTCCATTTATATATTCCGTTAGTAATCTGTTAGTCATAGTATGATGGTGACTAATATATTAAAAAGTGGGACCGCCAACGCACATTTCATTAGTTGCGACTGGTGATGCCCAATCGTTGATAGTTTAAATAAGTATCCAATACTCCTATCAATTTTGAAAACTTTAAAAGGTAACGAGTAAGTGTAGATTTTTTTTTTCACAGTTACATGCATTTAATACAAGTGTAGGGATTTTAATATAACACAACTAGATTTTATCCCGGGAGCGTCCCGGGATTGAAAAATATAACAATTATAATAATACGAATACTAATACTAATACTTCTCTTGATTAAGTATACCTATGCATCTTTAGAAGAGTAAAATTCCAATGATAGCATGGCGAATGGGCTAAATTTCAACATCGTAAATAAGAACCTGGTTTAAAAGAAAAAACATGATTAATGAATAACCTCAACACTTTGTGTTTTTTTTCCCGTATGAACGAATCTGTCACACCCTCAAATAACCACCTGCGGAGTTCTACCGCGAGGCGTGTGACATACCAGGATCCAAGTCAACGGTCACAATAAACGACGTCTAAATGTAAAACATACGTAATAAGAACCATGCATAAGATTTAAAATTCAACATTTAGTAGTGCGGAAGCATTAAAAGTTACAAAAGTCATGCCGAAAATAAAACATAAGTTCCAAAGTTTAACATTTCCAAAACATGCCATGAGACCCTAGACGCAAGACGACCCAGTGCGACTCCGTGCGCCTATCTGACAGCTGCTACCTTAGCGACCTGAGAAAACATGCTAAAAGAGTCAACATATAATGCTGGTGAGTTCACAGGTTTTGTTTAAACTTTTAAATAATCTTTTGCAAACCGTTTCCGTTTTGTTTCCATTTCGTTTCTGTTTCGTTTCCGTTTCGTGTTATTACTATGCTTGCGAGAACGCTAGCTAGGCGCAGAATAAGATACTCATACGGGTGAAACCATTGCTGACTAAGCCGTGTAATGACCCTTAGTTCCTATGGGCTACCGTCATCGCCGGTAGACCTTGTTTTATAGAGACAATATGCACCCGCACGGTCCTACCGTCGAGTGGGGTTTGTCAGTCCCCAATAGCGCTATCCATATTTCCCCGCCATATACCCATGTTAGTGGTTTCTAAGGGACTTTTTGATGAACCGCATAGTATGTTAAATAAGCCATAGTAAAACGTGATAAAGAGCCATGAGCCATAAGAGTAAATAAGTCATAAGTCATAAGAGTGTTTTAAGCATGTTTCTCCCCCGAAAACATAAACCGTAAAATGTGGGGCCGTGAACTCACCTTGGGTTGCGTATACCGTTTATGAGCGAACCGTTTGTGTGATATGAGTAAACCGTCTGTAAGATATGATAGCCCCAACTAGTGGCGACCTATCATAAGATATGTGCTAAGTTAGACTAACAACCCACAGGGTTCATTAGTCCCTAAGTCCAGTCCATGACCATGGTGTGTTTGAAAAACGTGTTTGACCGACAACCAGACTACGTAAGACAAGACTCGACTTCCCATTGGTGACCCGACATTCCACATGTTCACCTCATACACAAACATACACAAAACATACACAAGACATGCAACTCAGCACTTAACATGCGTTAAAGTTCAATGATTCTAACACATAGGTCAATTAACGTACGAACAAGTCCGAACACGTGTTACTATGTTACTAAGCATGTCACAGGGTTCCTAACATGTTCCTAGGTGTCAAATCGGGTTTCGGGATGTTAGAATACACTTACAACAGCATTACGCGCGATTAGGAACTTAGCATGCAATTAGGAAAGTCAACACGTAATTAGGGATGGTCAACAGGCAATTAGCAGGGCTAATCGCCACCTATGTTAGGTGATTAGGGCTAATCACATGCATATCAGGCGATTATGGTCATGTGGTATGCAGTTCAGGGCTTAACTAGTGATTAGGGTCACAATTGCATGACTTGCTAGCAATTAGGATCACAATTGCATGACTTGCTAGCAATTAGGATCACAATTGCATGACTTGCTAGCAATTAGGATCACAATTGCATGACTTGCTAGCAATTAGGATCACAATTGCATGACTTGCTAGCAATTAGGATCACAATTGCATGACTTGCTAGCAATTAGGGGCTAATCGCCACCTACAACACACGAGTAGCCCATACATCAGGCGATTATGCCCCTAATCGCCTGATACATAGGCGATTAGGATTGCTAATCGCCTGCAGTGCAGCAATTGTGGTTTTTCGCGCGTTTAACCCTCCAAATCAGATCCGAAACGTGCGCAAACACCCAATAATCATTCTAACATATTAACAAACATATTTCAAGCAAAACCCCTAAGTTTTCATCATTCTAACAGTCCCGAATGCGAGCGTTTTCCCAAAATAGCAATTTAACATGAAAACACCACATCAACATGCAATAACTTGCCCTAAATAGCAAATATTCAGATCCAATCACATAATCACGTTGTCCGAAAGCATCCTACTGTTCTAACATCATCCTAGAGCAAACCCTAACATCAAGCAATCAACAACACACCTCATATCATCCTAAATCATCCAAAATCATTCAAACGGGTCAAAACATCAAGTATCCATAATACACGACCAAAACCATCCAAACTCCTAGGACATCATCATACTAACTTGTAACAGCTATAAACATCAAAATAACACAAAAACAATCATGAATAAATCCCAAAAACTCAATCTTTAATCACATATAACACATATAACACATGTAAAGGTGTGGGTTTGTTTAGAAATGGTTTTAAATGGATTTTCAAAGACAAAAACCTTTAAAAGTCAGGTCTGGACATTTAGGGAGTAAAACATAATCATTTAAGGGTTTGGGTTTGAAGAACACACCTTGTATTTAAGAGTAGATGATGGAATAAGCTTGGAAATGGTTGTTTGTGTGTAAAAATGGGTTCCAGAGGATGTTTGTGGGTTAAGATATGTTATGGGACGGCTAGGGTTGTGTAAATAATGTTTTGGAGGTCAAGGGTGGTATTTATAGGTGTTTTTAGTCGTCAAACATGTTGCAGGCGATTATGAAGTTGTATCAGGCGATTAGGGTGCTAATCGCCTGATGAAAGGTGCTAATCGCATGCAAAAACAGGCTAATCGCCTGGAATTACAAGCTAATCGCTACCTAGTACAAGCTAATCGCCTGATAGCTTCAAGCTAATCACCTGACTGATCAGGCTAATCGCCTATCAGTCCAGGTGTTGTGTATTTGGCGCGTTAAACTCCGTTTTAACATATGTTAACACATTTTCACATACCGATAAGTCACATAATGATTATAAACACATAATACATGAAAGTAAACACGTTCACACTCGTTCACCAATCCCCGGGACTCGAGACTTACGTATGTTAAAACCCAAATGACGTGCGACTCGACTCGACCGACCTTGTTTTGTGTAACGTATGCGTGACTCGCTAAGGTAGACTTACTAAGTTTTCAAAAGTTAGT
Organism: Ambrosia artemisiifolia; assembly: GCA_032199755.1. NCBI lineage: Eukaryota > Viridiplantae > Streptophyta > Magnoliopsida > Asterales > Asteraceae > Ambrosia > Ambrosia artemisiifolia. Next base: position 14,112,411 of record CM063521.1, read on the forward strand.
TACCGGAAGTTGCCGGGTGTCACATCATCCCCCTGTTAAAAGAATTTTCGTCCCGAAAATTTCCCGAAATCGAAAAGAGAAGACAAACAAGAAGAAAAATTTTCCGGGTCGTCACATCATCCCCCTGTTAAAAGGAATCTCGCCCCGAGATTCTTTTAGCCCCAACAGTGATGAGCGTCGATCTCCGTGTATGCCCAAGTAACGTTTCCCCAAGGAACAGCGAGTGAATATGAGACAAAAGACCCCCGATCGAAGGCCTACTGGGGACTACTGTGATCGGTGTAACAACCCACTGGTACCGTCCAAGTAGCATCCCCAAAGGACCCTCATCGACCCCAAAGAATGAGAAGTAAAGACCAAACCCCAAAAAAAAAATACCCAAAGACACGAACACACAACAATGCGAAAGAGTAGAACTAAGGCGTAACGAAAGATGAGAAAGAATACGTACGGGTAACAGTGTCTGTGCCCACCTGGTCCTCCTTAGCACTAATGACATCAGCACGAGCAGCTCGTCCGCCATCTTCAATGTTCCCACCACCACCTACAGCCCTGGCTTCAGCTTGATTCAACTCTGGGCAGTCCTTCTTAAGATGTCCCGATTGACCACAACGAAAGCACCTAACACCCCGCTCTGGTTTAGGGCAGGTACGCTTGAAATGCCCCAACTCGCCACAATTAAAGCAACCCTGATTTCCCCGAGGAACAGGAGTAGGGACGATTTCTTGTCCCGGAGCCGTCTGAAGATTGACCCTGCAGTTCTTGGCAACATGGCCCATCCGCTTACAATGTTTGCAACGAAACTTCTCGCATTTGCCGAAGTGATGGTACCCGCAATGGTTGCACTTCCGGTGCTTCCCAATATAGCCCCTTTGCTTCTGGCTAGACGATGACCCTGAAGCTTCAAGTTTCACTTTCTGCGGCCGCACCCCGGCTGTGGCTACATCCTTCTCGGCATCCTCCCGTTCCCTTTTGTTGCTCTCAGTCCCTCCAAAGATGTGGGGTTCGCACTCCATGAACACCTTAAAAGTACACACCTGCTGGCCCAGAGGAGGTGGCGGTGGAGGATAAACGAGATTTCCACCGTCGCCTTGCTGAGCAGTCTGATAAGCAGCAAGAGCAGCAGTCACCTGTTGCTGGATTAAGTCCTTCAGCGCTTCTGGGGTTATGTTGATGCTACCGCGACTCTCGTCACCACTGTGTCCACCACGATTTCCAGACATCTTCTGCCGAAACAAGAACCAAAACTCTCAGACCCAACACCAAAGTTAAACCAAGAGAATATGAAAAGTTTAAGATCGGGTCCCAATGTGACCATAAATCCCAACACGAGATCCACCAAGTCTTCCATGCATTTCAACTTATGATTTCGTGTGCACCCGAAATGATAAATTGCTCTACATGGTCCTCAAGGCGTGCCCCGAGCTCGAACCTCAAGTCACTCGATACCCACATCTTAAGAAGACATAACCAACACAAAAGACCAACACACAAGTTTCCTCGAGCGCAAACCCGAAGAAGAAGATAAAGTGGAGCTAGGAATAACCAAGGATAAGGTAGGTAACGTGACACTGTGTGGTAAGGATACCGACACCCCGACAAAGTTAGTATGTTTACCAAAGGACACGACTCAAATGTATGTGACCGTCTAGTGTGTGAGACTCGGCTATAGTCTAGACTCTACATGCAGTCCTAGTTCACTATAACCTGGCTCTGATACCAATCTGTCACACCCTCAAATAACCACCTGCGGAGTTCTACCGCGAGGCGTGTGACATACCAGGATCCAAGTCAACGGTCACAATAAACGACGTCTAAATGTAAAACATACGTAATAAGAACCATGCATAAGATTTAAAATTCAACATTTAGTAGTGCGGAAGCATTAAAAGTTACAAAAGTCATGCCGAAAATAAAACATAAGTTCCAAAGTTTAACATTTCCAAAACATGCCATGAGACCCTAGACGCAAGACGACCCAGTGCGACTCCGTGCGCCTATCTGACAGCTGCTACCTTAGCGACCTGAGAAAACATGCTAAAAGAGTCAACATATAATGCTGGTGAGTTCACAGGTTTTGTTTAAACTTTTAAATAATCTTTTGCAAACCGTTTCCGTTTTGTTTCCATTTCGTTTCTGTTTCGTTTCCGTTTCGTGTTATTACTATGCTTGCGAGAACGCTAGCTAGGCGCAGAATAAGATACTCATACGGGTGAAACCATTGCTGACTAAGCCGTGTAATGACCCTTAGTTCCTATGGGCTACCGTCATCGCCGGTAGACCTTGTTTTATAGAGACAATATGCACCCGCACGGTCCTACCGTCGAGTGGGGTTTGTCAGTCCCCAATAGCGCTATCCATATTTCCCCGCCATATACCCATGTTAGTGGTTTCTAAGGGACTTTTTGATGAACCGCATAGTATGTTAAATAAGCCATAGTAAAACGTGATAAAGAGCCATGAGCCATAAGAGTAAATAAGTCATAAGTCATAAGAGTGTTTTAAGCATGTTTCTCCCCCGAAAACATAAACCGTAAAATGTGGGGCCGTGAACTCACCTTGGGTTGCGTATACCGTTTATGAGCGAACCGTTTGTGTGATATGAGTAAACCGTCTGTAAGATATGATAGCCCCAACTAGTGGCGACCTATCATAAGATATGTGCTAAGTTAGACTAACAACCCACAGGGTTCATTAGTCCCTAAGTCCAGTCCATGACCATGGTGTGTTTGAAAAACGTGTTTGACCGACAACCAGACTACGTAAGACAAGACTCGACTTCCCATTGGTGACCCGACATTCCACATGTTCACCTCATACACAAACATACACAAAACATACACAAGACATGCAACTCAGCACTTAACATGCGTTAAAGTTCAATGATTCTAACACATAGGTCAATTAACGTACGAACAAGTCCGAACACGTGTTACTATGTTACTAAGCATGTCACAGGGTTCCTAACATGTTCCTAGGTGTCAAATCGGGTTTCGGGATGTTAGAATACACTTACAACAGCATTACGCGCGATTAGGAACTTAGCATGCAATTAGGAAAGTCAACACGTGATTAGGGATGGTCAACAGGCAATTAGCAGGGCTAATCGCCACCTATGTTAGGTGATTAGGGCTAATCACATGCATATCAGGCGATTATGGTCATGTGGTATGCAGTTCAGGGCTTAACTAGTGATTAGGGTCACAATTGCATGACTTGCTAGCAATTAGGATCACAATTGCATGACTTGCTAGCAATTAGGATCACAATTGCATGACTTGCTAGCAATTAGGATCACAATTGCATGACTTGCTAGCAATTAGGATCACAATTGCATGACTTGCTAGCAATTAGGGGCTAATCGCCACCTACAACACACGAGTAGCCCATACATCAGGCGATTATGCCCCTAATCGCCTGATACATAGGCGATTAGGATTGCTAATCGCCTGCAGTGCAGCAATTGTGGTTTTTCGCGCGTTTAACCCTCCAAATCAGATCCGAAACGTGCGCAAACACCCAATAATCATTCTAACATATTAACAAACATATTTCAAGCAAAACCCCTAAGTTTTCATCATTCTAACAGTCCCGAATGCGAGCGTTTTCCCAAAATAGCAATTTAACATGAAAACACCACATCAACATGCAATAACTTGCCCTAAATAGCAAATATTCAGATCCAATCACATAATCACGTTGTCCGAAAGCATCCTACTGTTCTAACATCATCCTAGAGCAAACCCTAACATCAAGCAATCAACAACACACCTCATATCATCCTAAATCATCCAAAATCATTCAAACGGGTCAAAACATCAAGTATCCATAATACACGACCAAAACCATCCAAACTCCTAGGACATCATCATACTAACTTGTAACAGCTATAAACATCAAAATAACACAAAAACAATCATGAATAAATCCCAAAAACTCAATCTTTAATCACATATAACACATATAACACATGTAAAGGTGTGGGTTTGTTTAGAAATGGTTTTAAATGGATTTTCAAAGACAAAAACCTTTAAAAGTCAGGTCTGGACATTTAGGGAGTAAAACATAATCATTTAAGGGTTTGGGTTTGAAGAACACACCTTGTATTTAAGAGTAGATGATGGAATAAGCTTGGAAATGGTTGTTTGTGTGTAAAAATGGGTTCCAGAGGATGTTTGTGGGTTAAGATATGTTATGGGACGGCTAGGGTTGTGTAAATAATGTTTTGGAGGTCAAGGGTGGTATTTATAGGTGTTTTTAGTCGTCAAACATGTTGCAGGCGATTATGAAGTTGTATCAGGCGATTAGGGTGCTAATCGCCTGATGAAAGGTGCTAATCGCATGCAAAAACAGGCTAATCGCCTGGAATTACAAGCTAATCGCTACCTAGTACAAGCTAATCGCCTGATAGCTTCAAGCTAATCACCTGACTGATCAGGCTAATCGCCTATCAGTCCAGGTGTTGTGTATTTGGCGCGTTAAACTCCGTTTTAACATATGTTAACACATTTTCACATACCAATAAGTCACATAATGATTATAAACACATAATACATGAAAGTAAACACGTTCACACTCGTTCACCAATCCCCGGGACTCGAGACTTACGTATGTTAAAACCCAAATGACGTGCGACTCGACTCGACCGACCTTGTTTTGTGTAACGTATGCGTGACTCGCTAAGGTAGACTTACTAAGTTTTCAAAAGTTAGTTACCGGAAGTTGCCGGGTGTCACATCATCCCCCTGTTAAAAGAATTTTCGTCCCGAAAATTTCCCGAAATCGAAAAGAGAAGACAAACAAGAAGAAAAATTTTCCGGGTCGTCACATCATCCCCCTGTTAAAAGGAATCTCGCCCCGAGATTCTTTTAGCCCCAACAGTGATGAGCGTCGATCTCCGTGTATGCCCAAGTAACGTTTCCCCAAGGAACAGCGAGTGAATATGAGACAAAAGACCCCCGATCGAAGGCCTACTGGGGACTACTGTGATCGGTGTAACAACCCACTGGTACCGTCCAAGTAGCATCCCCAAAGGACCCTCATCGACCCCAAAGAATGAGAAGTAAAGACCAAACCCCAAAAAAAAAATACACAAAGACACGAACACACAACAATGCGAAAGAGTAGAACTAAGGCGTAACGAAAGATGAGAAAGAATACGTACGGGTAACAGTGTCTGTGCCCACCTGGTCCTCCTTAGCACTAATGACATCAGCACGAGCAGCTCGTCCGCCATCTTCAATGTTCCCACCACCACCTACAACCCTGGCTTCAGCTTGATTCAACTCTGGGCAGTCCTTCTTAAGATGTCCCGATTGACCACAACGAAAGCACCTAACACCCCGCCCTGGTTTAGGGCAGGTACGCTTGTTTTTTTTCTCCGTTTTTTATATAGCACTATGGTACTCGTTGGAAAGATAATAAAACGCTCGTTAATTTGGTGTAATTTTTTTCTTTAAAAAATCTCGTATATAAAAGATATTAACGTTTAAAAGTCATGGGAGGAAACATTATAGAGAAAATTTAATTTTGTTTTTAAATTCTTATCTTTTCCTAAAATAATTATAATATATATAGATTTATTAAAAAAACTCAAAAATTAAAAAAAATCATACATGATGCCACGTGGCACATTCAAGGAGGAGCTGAGGCCTCTATTGAATGCCACATCATCAAAGTTCAATTCTTTTATTATAAGTTATAGATTATAGATATATAGATATAGATTAGTTCGTACATGCCTACATGGAATTTTTTGTGTGTATTTTACATGTTAGAGGCTTCGATATGCCAAATTTATGAGATATTTTCATAGAACTATGAGAAAATTATATGTTAGTTTTTCTTAAGACTATATGCCTTGAAGCGTGTGTTGGGAGGGGGGGGGGGGGGTTTGAGGCCCCTCCATGTCATCAACACCGTTCTCTATGTGACTTGAAAGCTGGCTTGGGGGGGGGGGAGTGGAGTTTTCTTACCGGCGTGGACATAGGTGAGGGTGTGCTGAATGGTTGTTATTGGCTGTTGGATTATATAATCATCTCTATTGACGTGGCTTTTTAGGGCCAATTGTGTTTTCTTACCGGCGTGGAGTTTCCTTCACGCCCACCAGTTGTGTTTTTTTAGGGCTTGGATAAGAAATCATCTCTACTAACGTGGCTACCACATCTCGCTCTAAGCCCCCTTCAACCCATTACCATATCGTGGAGCCTTTAACTCTAAAAAGAGTCATATAAAAGACCTTAAAACCGTGTTGTGGGTGGGGAGAGGTTAGGGTCAATTGGCTTTGCTATAGTTTTATTTGGAGACTTGTGATACTTAATCATTTTTTTATGATAGTGGGTGCTAGGCAACGTCCGTCTTGTAATACTTTTTACAAAAATTGTTTATCAACCTGAAAATATAAAATCCATTGAAAATCTATCTATATATATATATATATATACATATATATATTTTAAAGGGCTAAATCCTAAATGACACTTATATAACTATTCTCCCTTTTAAGAGTGTCATGTATGATATCATGTGGCATTAAGTTAGGAAAAAAAGTTTAAAAACAAAATTGGGCGATCATACCAGCACTAATGCACCAGATCCCATCAGAACTCCGCAGTTAAGCGTGTTTGGACGAGAGTAGTATTAGGATAGGTGACCCCCTGAGAAGTCCTCGTATTGCAACCCTTTTAACCACCCACCTTATGATGAAGTGGCACAAGGAAGTGATGGAGAGACACTTAATCCGTGTGGTCATGGGTTCGACTCCTGATCCCTCTAGGTTTTACCGTTTCTCTACCGTCGTGCCTTCGGACGGGTTTGCGGGCCGGGTTTTCCCTGGAACAGGGGACGGGTGGGCGTGGGGCTCCGTTCGTGCGGGTTGGGCCGCCTGATGGAGCTACCTTTCGCCAATGGGTGCTGCGTACGGAGTTCCCCGTCCGATTCTTAGTTGGCCGTTGGATTTCTCTCTCTCATGTTTCCTCCTATAATTTTTAAACGTTAATATCTTTTATCTACCAGATTTTTTAAAGAAAAAAATTACGCCAAATTAACGAGCGTTTTATTATCTTTCCAACGAGTAATATAGTGCTAAATAAAAAACGGAGAAAAAAACGACTATTTTTTATGGGGTTTTGTTCATATAGGAAAAAAAACACGTGCTCAGGTAATTCATTAATCATGTATAGGCAAGTTACTAATTATGTTCAAACCAGTAAATATGAATTCTATTTTCAATCAGAGCAGAATAGGTTACTAGAGTTATACATTGTTTTAGGTTAGGTATCAATATTAGTATGTTGGAGTTGTACATTTTTTTAGCCTTTAGGATATGTGTTAATATTAGAGTTACATTGGATTTATACATTGTTTTAGGTTAGGTGTTACTATTGGAGTTTTACATTGTTTTAGGTTAGGTATTAACATTAGAGTTATGCACTGTTTTAGGTTAGATGTTAACATTAGAATTATACATTGTTTAAGGTTAGACGTTAACATTGGAGATACATTGTTAATTGTTTTAGGTTAGGTGCTACATGAAGCTTTTCTGCATGTAACTGTAAAGCGTATCAGTCTATTTCATATGTAAAATTGATGTGTTATATTAGATTTTTCAACCCCGGTACGCTCCCGGGGTATAATCTAGTGAAATTATATTAGCAAAAAACTTTTATTTGGTAACATTAGCCTTTCTGTTTCGATATGTATTGAGTTCAAAGCGCACCCTGCAGTAACGCGCGATTAACTAGAGCGCCAATGATATCTCGCGGTTTGGGCGATTAACTACACGTGATATCTAGTTTAAACCGATAACCGGTTTGAGCTGTTTCAATGTATGAAACCAAACCAAACCAAACCGTAAACACCCCTAGTGGTATCTCACTTGATATAAACATACATATCTTAGATTAATGGACTCAAATTCAGAGTTAAACAAGGAAATACTTTAGATTTATTAACGTAGATAGAATAGAATAGAAGTGATAACCGATATTTAAAAAGTGATTTTGTATTCAAAGAATTTGTATATGTGTGAAAGTTATAATACAAGGAAGGCCCATAGCCCTTTTATAAAATCCAGGCTTGATCTCAGCCATTGATCATAATATATCAAAGAACAAATCTTCATTGTTGGTTTTGTTGGTGTAGAAGCTTTGTGAGCTGGTATATAAGCTCTTCCCAGCTTCTCTCTTCTTTTGATCATCTCATTTTGTACTTTCTCTCTTACTTTGTTATTCTCTCAAGTTTATTAGACGATTAGGGTTTCCAGTTTACATCTTGTATTCTGTTCTTTTGGTTCTAATCTTTGTCTAATGTTGTAGATTGTGTTAATCTAAGAGTTTGCAAGTTTTAGAGAGTTTGTTTGTATTTGTGTAAGTTGTTTCAGTTGTAATCTTTGGAGTTTGTAATCGTCTTTTTTCTTTTAATAAGATTTGTAGATGTCTTCTTTGATATCATGTATTTCTGACACTTTCTATTAATCTCTAATGGAATTGAATATGATTGTTGTGTCCTTCAAGTATAATAATATTGTTAAACTTGTGACTAAAGCATATCAATGAAAAGCTGCAACTTTTTAGGACAATTATCATACGCTTTTATACTAATTTTAATATCATATTTAGGCACATTTAATACCGATTTAGCCTTCAGGTTAATTTGCTATGGGTTGATTTTAGACTCGCTTTTGGGTTTATAACATGACCTTTGGAAAGGCCCAGGATTTAAAGTTCGATTCGGCCCTCAAAACCGTTGAGTCGGCCCTAATCATAGCTTCATGATAAAAATTTGGTTGTTGTGGTCCGGTGTGCATGGACCCGGCCACGCCTTGACCCGGACAGACTAATAGGCTGTTTGGTAGCCTCTTAATGCTTAAGTGGTCATTAAGAGGCTACTAAACAGACCATTAGTCTGTCTGGTTCAATGCGTGGCTGACCCAAGTAGACCTCACCACAACAACCAAATTTTTATCATTTTATTCTTCAATTAATTGAGTACCTCAATTGATTATTAAGTAATAACTTGTCAACTTTTTGGTTAAGAGATAACATAATAGTTGGTTACCTCTTAGCCATTCAAACTTAAGGTTACATATTAACCATTAAGAAACTATGAATCACTAAGAGGCAACCGCTTAATGGCCATTAAGAGTCTACCAAACATCCCTACGTCTCGATAACTTTTTTTTGGGAATGGCAACTATCTTTATGTTTGGCCACCACACTTCCCATATAGAAAACAAGCGTGAAAATCATCGGAAAGAATTGATGGTTAAAAGAGTGTTTAGTTGATCGTTAAAAATTTAAAATTCACTGAAAATTCATTCAGTATAATTGGAATCTGAAATTTTGAAGAGATTCAGTAGAATTAGAGTCTGAAACTTTAATCTTCATTGGTTGAGCAAATTCTACAAGTGCTCATATTTTATCGTTTTAATGGCTTTGTTTTTCCTTGGCTTTTTTAGCTACTTCCTTTGCTTCCTTTAATACGGGTTCCATTATATCATCTATCTTGTCTTCCATTTCTTGAACCTGAAATTACAAAGACAAAGAAAGCATTTTATAATTTTTTTTCTAATTATTGCATCAATCCGAAAACAAGATAAATGCTCCTATTAGTTAACAAAAAAAGGTAATCTTCTACTTCAAACTCTGTTGGATCTAACACATCAACATATATAAAGTTAGCACAACGAGAGTCGAAACAACTAGTAGGTTAAATTAGAGAAGGCAAACGACACGATGATTTACTTGGTTCGGCTCCTAATCCTAATGCACAAACAAATCCATTAACAAAGTTAAATTACAACAGAAAACATTCAAACTCGTAGCGAATTATAATTCTCTTGCAATAAGTACAATTTCCTCAAGGCTTGTTAAAACTCTTTTAATGTTTTTGAATTGAACACCAACTAAAATTAATAAACAAAGAGCACCCACATCAAACTAAATTGTTGAAAACTGAACGTCACTTTATCCAATTTTGAAAATTCTTAAAAAGTAAAAACTAACGAGTAATTTACTAAAAAATACGTCATTTTGTCACGGAGAGGTATTGATTCAAACACGCATGTAGCAAGAAAAAATAAAGAATTTTTTTGTGAAGGCAGGGTTTGATCCCCGGTTTCTATGTCCTTTTGGATCCTCTGAGGCAATGTTGAGGCCGTGGAGGTCATAAAATCACAGATACAAAATGAAGTACTTTAGATTTTATTGATGTAAATAGAATAGAGATATTTTTTTTTTTGGAAGGTGTGCTTCAGCGGTAAACCCAATCGACAGACAACCCCTCGACTCGAGTTCGAATCTCTACCCACGCACCGGTGTCCACTTTAAAGTTATCTCAAACCGTTACAGGGAATTTTTTCGTGGTGTGCAGGATTCGAACTCAAGACCAAGCCCGGGCGGGAACCCTCTTAAGAGGTAAACCCTCCCACCTCTCCCCAGCTGGGCTGGAGGTCATTGGCAAATAGAATAGAGATATTTAAAAAATGATTTTGTATTCAAAGAATTTGTAAGTATGTATGACAGTTAATATAAAATAACAAAAATCAAAATAATTCTCTGTAGTCCACTAAAGAACGTTAGGATCAAATCATAACAAATCAATTATAAACATTAAACTTCAAAGCGTGCCATTCTCAATTAAAGTTTCACATTTTTTAATTTTTTTCCAAAGCTTTATCATATTGTTTATAACCATTTATTTACATTTTGTTGAGATTGATAACCTTCTTTAGCCAGCCGAGAAAAAATTTCAATCTTCAAGTGATGAACTCCAAATAAAAAGAAACAAACCAACCAACCAACCAACCTTGTCTATGAAATCACCGGCGTTCTGAGCATCCTTTTCCACTTTTTCGGCTACATTTTCAATGAAATCAAGAGTCTTCTTAAGTTCACTACCCTCCGGCAGCTCATCACCGAGCTCTTCCACCACCTTGTCTACCTTATCCGCCACTGCCTCCACCACATCCGATATATGCTCCGCTGTGTCCACTATTTGGTCAACTTTCTCTGCAAACATGATAATCATTATTTTTTTAGAAGAAAAAAAAATAAGGATTTCTCAGAGCATTCACAGTAGCTTTCGGCTCCATCTCCATTCCCTCACAACCAATCAAAATCACATATTACATTTATAAAAATCATTACGGTTTCTCTCTCATCCACTCACAACCACTTTCAACAAATATTAAAAAATAAATACAGTTTCCTGTTTTTCCCAAAAGATTCTCAAATAACCCCGAATATACCGATAAAGAGTAGATTCCCCATTTTTCTTTACTCAAAGCATTCACAACCCATCCCCCATCTCCAACCATATAATTTAAGGAAACATCATAGTTTTCTAAATTTGCCACTCACTTTTGCAAAATCTCTCACATCCCATTCCCCATTCATATCCCCTATAAGCTTTTTTTATTATTATTTTATTTTTTTGCAACCAACATTAATTCACTCCACTTTTCATTTGTATTATTTTATTATTATTAAATGATATGGGGGAAGGATGGAAGACCCCATATATGGGGGCTCAACATAGTTTTTTTGTAAATTTTAGAAATGGGGTATGGGGAAAGGGGTTGGGATGGAGTGAGTTTTTGTAGAATTTTCTTAAATTTTAAGAATGGGGGAGGGAATGGGGGATGGGTTGTGAATGCTCTCACAACCACTTCCAACCCCATAAAATTTATAGGTTTTCTCTCACAGAATTATAAAGGACTAAATGGCAGTGCTCTTAGTGGGAGCGGCCAATCTATATCATTTGATAGAGAGAAAATGTTTATCATCGTCCAACCCTTCTCAGACTCTATCAATTTATGCCTTCCGTGTGGAACCATAACTTCTTTATAAGGGGTTTGCCTTTCTATTCTGCCTACCATAAAACTAGAGGATCCAAATCATCTATTCTTAGAAAAATCTTAGATTTTATATAAATAAAAATATAACAAAGTCCCACAGTTAGAGTCAACGGATGACCCTTCTTGACCCCCTTAATTAGTTCCGCTATAAGTAATTTTTTTTTAGAAAAGATTTTAAGTGGTTTAAGAGAGTGTTTGGGATTGAGTTTCAAAACAACTTATTGACTTATTGGCTTTTTCAAGAAACCAATAAGTCAATAAGCTGTTTGTGTAACCTAAAAACACTTTCTGTTTTGACTTTTAAGGGTGGAAAAGCTATTTTTGAGAAGTTAAAAATTCTGACTTTTGGAAAAAAATTACACATCTACCACCCATACAACCAATATTTACAATAAGTTAATCGAAACAATTAAAAAAAACAATCTATTGACTTATTGACGTTTCTCATCCCAAAAGCTAATACAAACACTTTTTTTAAAACTCCTTATCAAAAAGTCATAAGCCAATAAGCATTTCTAATCAAAAGCAGTTTTTCATTTCCAAACTCACTCCCAAACACCCTCTAAATATTAAATACTTACGCATAAGTAATTTAATTCGGCCTCCTTTGGTGGTAACTAAGGGTATAATAAAAGTCATCAAGATCCCAATAACCCAATTTTTCCTGAAAAAAAAAACATAAATAAAAAAAATGATTAAAGATTAATATATACATAGACAAAACTAAAAAAGAGTTGCAGGATTACCAAGAACCAAAAGGCGAACCGGGCGGTGGTGGTGGTGGTCCTGCGGGTTCGACGTTGGCGTAAACGATCATCAACTTCCATCTAGGGGTGGTGGATGTGAGTGGCCACACGGTGTGTTTGGTGGCCGGAAAACAAATGGGATTGAGTGGAAGATTGATATGAGATCTATGAATTAAGTTTTCAGGTAAATTTAATTTAGATATTGAGTTATGAGAAGTGAAAGAGTGTGTGATCGACATAGTTTAATTAACAAGTTGAAAATTTTGGAACTATGTTTTTGCAATATTTTAGGGTGGTTGATACCATATATAAAATGCATACACATATATTGAGGTAGTGCATTATTTATTAGTTTTTTCTATGAAAAATTTTAAATAAAGATATTGCTAATAACAATGGAATATAAAAATTCAAAGATGGCAACGCAGTGGCATGATATCACGTGTTTTTGTGAGAAAATAATTTAGGTTTGTAGGAAGTAGACTTCACGTTTTATTAAAAATAATAATAAAATAAAAATAATAACGAGAATATGTTATTCGTAGGAAATATAAAGTACAATACCGTTTACAAAGATAAATAAATAAAATAAGATACAAACAAAATGTACCGAATCTTGATTCAAGCAACTTTAACCGCATCATCTTCTACTAATTGCCTCTATAAGAATAAAGTATTCGTTGATGGTTTTTGGTTGAGGATCATGTTTGACACGTGACCCTTAAAACAGATTCCGCGCCTCCTTTCAGACGGTCTGTCTCCCAGGGTACAACAACCGGAACAGTAGTCGTACTGCCGAAGATGGCTCTCGAGCTCGAGATAGCACCGGGTTAATATTCGTGTTTATGAAATGTAAGAAAGATGAAAGTTGTATACGTGAGAGTAATCCTCTCATTTTTCCTTGAGAGTTTTTGTCAAGATATAATCTCATCTCGTACCTCCAACATGAACTTAAGTTTCATATAAACTAGGTTTTAGTCCCGCGCGCGCGTTGCGGCGCGCTAAACCGGTTAAAACACTTTGCCGCATGCTGCGCGATGACAATGCTCCATATTATAGGTACTAACACTATGCCGATGTTGTATTAAGAGAAACAGTTCAGGTCCGGTAAATTTTGAGTCCCTAAACGGTAGGTAAAATAATGTTTTTCTACATAGTATTTTATACATATCAGTCTCAGACTGAGTTGATAGAATATAAAAATTGAAATTATATCAAGAAGAAAAATTACTCGTAGTTTATGGTGAAGACATAAATAATATGTCCGGGCGATGTTTTTGGAAAGTGAATTTTGTGTATTATTTCCACTCAATGTAATTCATATTTAATACGGAGTATTATTTTCTCTGCAATTGAGTGTTGCAAACCTTTAAGCTATGAGAGTGTACAATATATGATTTCCTTTTTGTATTAAAGAAAACTTAAAAACAACCTACTGGAGTAAAAAAAGAAAAAGCTTTAATCTCTTAAAGCATTTAACCCAAACTCTCTCTCTTTAGTGGAAGATGGTCTCACACCACCACAACCAACAATCGTCACTTCATCAACCACCATATACCATTACCAAACTGTAACTTTCACAATCACCACTACCAACCGTCACTCCCGCAAGCACCACTACATTCCGTCACTCACGCAGCCACTATCCAACACCACAACCACCCGCCAGTACCACACCCACCCATCGACACCGACACCGACACCACCACCACTCATCAGTTTCTCTCTCTAGAAACACTACTCCCCCTCTCTCTAAAGATCTAGCTACCTCTCTCTCTCTCTAAAACCCAGCCACCACCAACACCACTCCTCCCCCTCCCTTTAAAAACCCAACCATCGCCGCCACCATCACCAACAAAGCCTCAAATAACCTAATCATTATCATCTAAGAAAAAGAAACATCACAGTAAACGACCATACCTTGCTTAAATCCTTTCCAAAAGCCTCAAATCTTAGAGAGAGGAAATTTTTGAGAGAAGATAGAGAGACAGGGGGTTTGATTTGAGAGAGATAAAGAGAGAGGAAGGAAACTGGGATGTTGGGTTTCATCCGAAAGAGAATGACCGGTAAGTGAGTTGACCAGCGAAGCCTTGCAAAGTACCAAAGAAAACCCTGCAAACTATGAAATATTACAACACCTGCCACGCAACACTGTTGGTGATTTGACAGTTTGCTACAGTATATGTCTCTCACATGAAAACTTACTAAATGTATCTTTATATAATATTCTCAAAGAAATTGAAACATAATTACAATTTAATTCTTGTCATTAATTTGACTATAAATTACGCTAAATGAAATTAAAGTGGCTCACCAAAACTCTTATATTTTATTCATGACGAGTTGAAACGGTCGATTTGACCAAATCAACTGACGGAGACTAAGTTGACTCACCCGATACGCGCGCACGACATAACCCGTCATGCGCACAGCTGCGAAACACCCTCCTCGCCATCGAGTCCATCTGTTACGTCATGCGTAGATCATGATGCCGCCTAGGCATGTAGCCCGCCACCCGCGCCATAGTCTGTCCATCCTGAAGCCAGCTTGCGCACCTTTTGGACCACTCACGCGGACGCCAAACCCAGCACCCACGTGTCACTTGTTACAGTTGACGTCAACCTTCCGCCATGCACCTAGACCATGCGCACAAGGTCAAAAATACAAAGGCGACTCTCAAGCGGCGTTGCGAGTGTGCGAAGTGCAAAGTGCGCCATCGAAACGCCACATTGCCCACGCCGCTCGCATGTGCGAGTGCGAGTAAAGGGTCGGGTCCCCACTAGTGTTTGGCTCAAGCTAAACAATATACAAGGAGTGCTACTCCTTATAAACCACTTTATGTTTTGTCATCTCACAAATGTGAGACAAAACTTAATCCATTTTCTCATCTTTGGTTGTTCCAACTTACAACTTTCAAGCTTTGATATCTCATTCATTTTAGCTCTATTTGGACGTGGTTTGGTTCGTTGTGATACTCTCACAATGTAGTACACAAACCCGGAAATAATTATTTATATAACACACATATAAATACATTTATTTAAATCCAAAATTAGTGAAAAATCATTTTCGTTACTCATTTCCCAACAAGGTTTTCAGTGGAAGGCGAGTTTTTACATTTATACCCTTGTGTCATGTTGTGGTGAAACATCAAATAGTTGGTTCTGAATCGTATTTGAGGAGAGAGTGCTTGATGTGGATGAAAGAAAGAGAGCGCACACTAGGCGTTCTTTTGAAAGAAACTTACAAGAATGGGGTTTGTGTGTGAAGAGAACGAGGGGAGAATTGTGAGAGGTGGGAAATGCTAGGACATAATGGATAAATACTACTAAGATGATACACGTACACTAGCTAGTATTCCAGCTAGTGCAACATCATAGGCACATTGGGAGCGGAGATAATTGTAACCATATACAAATTTTAGTGACAAGTAAGATAAATCAAAAATAATATTTGACCTTCGTTTACTGTTTCTAAAATTATCAAAAGGCTTTTTTTTATAGTCATACATCTTACGTGTAGCGGTTTTAGGTGCCACCTAATGGTCTTAGTTTGGAAACCTAATAGAGATTAATTGTGGATGGACCTAAAAGGAAAAACCGAATCCATAAACATGATTGACAATGTGACTAATTTACAAGATACTAAGCCGGTTGAGATTTATTATAACCTTAGGATATTTAGGTGATGTCTGTCAAATTATTAAAAATCGATCTCTTAACTGTTTACCAATATTAAAATAAAGTATATTAAAAGTTTAATCAAAATATTTGATATTCCAAGTAACGTTTTTTTAAGGTAAGTTAACTTTCGAGTAATGAAATCCCAACATTTAGTTTTTAACACATAATGTTTAAATATTTGATATTCCAAATGGTGTTTAGTGCCCCTTTAAAGAAAAAAAAAAAAGCCAATAGGTTGAATAATAGTGGGCTCCACAAAGTCAGGCATTAAAGATCGCCAACCCACTCACGAGCTCTATTGATGTCACTCGTTTTGATGATAGGGCGGTGTTTGATGCCCTATGATACTAATGTGACATGAGACGCCACTCCGTGTCTCATAACCTAATTACTATTACTATCATATCCAGTAGGGGAGTAAGTTGTCATACCTACTTTCGTTATGTTGGTTTTAAAATCTAAATGGCAAAAGCTTTTAGTTTTAAATAATTTTGATTAACCAAATGGTAAATGAAAATTTGCATTTTGTAGATTGCTAAGTCATGTTTTCGTATAGGTTTTTCTATTCATGTCTAAAATCTTTTTTCCCTCTAAGAATAAACAAGTTCAATTTTCCCATTTTTTACTTTTTATTTCACAAGAAAAAAACGTTATTTTTTCTATTTAAATTTTAAATAGTATGCCCATTGGAAACATGGAAAGCAAATAAACAATAGATTGGCTATGACATTATAGTCTTGTAGCATTTCAGTGATGAGTCATTTTATCTTGAGTTCGATTTCCCCAACGGAGGCTTTCTCATATTTATTGTGTTTGCCATAAAAAATATAATAATAAACAATAGATCATGTCTTGCTGTGTAATGAATAATCATTTTAATAAATTATCTTGTGCCCATCATCCATCAAAGTCACAGTTAATTTTTCTTCATTTTTATTTCTTTAAAGGCTAACCCATAAATGAAACAGTTAAGGAGACACACAATCAGACACACAATTTATTGTTAGAAATTAAATAACAAACCCTTAAATGATTCATTAGAATGGCCTGGAAATGAGAGGAACGTGGGTTGGGTTATACAAAAGTGGGAGGTGGTTTAAACACTCAAAATCACTTGATATCATGCGAATCGCAACAATATAGAATATGTTTGGCAAAGAGCTTTTAAGAGCTTCAAACCTTTAAAAAAAAGCTTCTACTCACTAAAAAGCCTTGTTTGGTTGAAGAAGCTGGAAACTTTTAGTTTGAAGAAAAAGCTCTATAGTAAAAAGCTACTACTACTAGCTTTTAAGAAAAAGCTCTACTAGATACAAGCTTTTAATTAGTAAATGACACAAATACCCATTTTATTTAAAAAAAAAAAAACCTTCTTTACAAGTTTTTATTATTTCCATTTTAATCATTTTATACATTTTATTAAAAGCTCCAGCTACTCTGCCAAACAACAAAATTTATTTAAAAAGCTTCCAGCTACCAACTTCCAGCTACCAGCTTGCTGCTACCAGCTTCCAGCTACCAGCCACCAGCTAGTTTTGCCAAACATACCCATAGTACAAAACCAGGGAAGCTGGTAGTTGGAAGCTTTTTAAATATATTTTGGTGTTTGACAGAGTAGCTGGAGCTTTTAATAAAATGTATAAAATGACCAAAATGGGCATAATTAAAAGATTGTAAAAAAGATTTTTATTTTATTTTTAAAATAAAATGAGTATTTGTGTCATTTACTAATAAACGCTTGTAGCTAGTAGAGTTTTTTCTTAAAGGCTAGTAGTAGCTTTTCACTATAGAGCTTTCTGCAACCTAAAAGCTTCCAGCTCTTTCAACTAAACAAGGATTTTTATTGAGTAAGAGTTTTTCTTAAAAACTTGAATCTTGAAGCTCATAAAAGCTCTTAAAATCTCATTGCCAAACATACCTTAATAGTGCAAGCTTTACGAATATACCTATGAAAGTTCATTAATTAGATGGACGATAAATGGCGTGTACAAACGGTCTTAATAGGGGATTTTTTTAATGTCTTCGAAATCAAGAATGAGAATATATATTTGTCTAGAGGCACAAAATATATTTGATGACTTCAATATTTTTTTTTCTTTTCGAATGGCCAACAACTTAACGATTTTATTATGATAGAGATAATAAAATTGTTAACCCAACACCATTACACCCACCAAACATTACACACCCATACTCACTAAATCAAAGTTATACCATTGATCCCATGTACACGAATCAAGTTTGGACCGATTCTGGATCCAAAGAAAACTAAAAGTTTTAGTCTCCTCTATGACACTTTCTATAACACCATATCATTCCTACACCTCCAAATACACCATAAAGGAATTTGGATTATTGCATATACCAACTACTTCCATTTAGCAGAACCTCTCACATGACTATGTATGCTCAATAAGTCTTTTACTCCAAAGGCATCTTGCACCGTTGAGACACAAAATCCCGCACTAGCTGAGACAATGGGCACTCCACAAACAAATGATCAGTCGTCTCGTCCTGAGCCACAAGTTATACTTCGCATTGTAACATCCCGTTTATATTATATAAATAAAATGTCTGGTTCATATTTATTAGTAAATTAAACGAGTTCTTGATTGGTAAAACGAATCAATAACATGTGAGATGGATACGCGTGTGTTTAAAATTAGTTAATGAGTAAGTGATGGCTAACATGATTATTTGAAATGTGAGATCTAGACGAGTAATTAGTATGATAGGAGACCGTTTAATAATAATAATATATTATATTTGGCCTTGCTCTGTTTTTAATGAAACTTAGGTCAACATGTAGAGAAAAATAGGCTCGTCTCAACAGTGTATTCGTATTTTTATAAAACGTTACATTTAAACATTTATACGAGAAAAACAAGTGAAGCAGACGGATTAATTATATAATAATAACATAAAATAATTTATGAAATGTGTATAGGTACTTACGTGTCTGTGTATAAATGTATTGTGTGTACATACATGAAAAAAAATATGTATATGTATTATGAGCTAGGGATACATGTATGTATGTTGTAAGTTGTCTTCACCATTAAGATTTCTTTTCACTAGAAAAAGATATGCACAAATCCTATAGAAAACTGACTTCGACACTTTTAAATAAGTAGTGGATAATATGAAAGTTGATCACATCAACCACAATTTTCTCATATATAAACCGACGTACGGTTATTTCTATACAAAATCCAACATAGGAAGTTTATACATAAGAAAACCAAGTCACTTTTTGAGTTCATTCATTACCTGTGTAAACTTCTTCGAGACAACATAAGGTATGATCACCATTCTTTAGTCTAATTTATAAGTTTAATTTTAGTATACTATAACAAGTTGTATAAAAAATTAAGAGTAGGTTTAAGGTTCTAGTCAAGGTATGTGTTCGGTGGTTAGGAGTTAGCTAGAAAGTGGTGTTTTTCTAAGAAGTGTAGGAAGCCATAGATTACTGACAAGTGGCATTTTCATTATTTATAAAAAAGGGTAGAAAAGTAATTGTTAAAATGTTGATAAATGATTGTTAAAATATAATAATTATGGAATTGATCATGCAAGTTAATTTTTGTGAGCTTTTCATGGAAACCCACACCAATATACATTGTTTCATACGAACTCAAAACCTACCAGGATTCAACGATGAACACAAAACACAACAACATACAATTTATGAATATAGAACACACCATCATACAACATATGAATTTAAAACATCACATCATTAACAAACACCTATTTAAACACACTAGCATACAACTTATCTATATAAAACACCATATCAACAACTAATAGCGATTCAAACACACCAGTATACAAGTTCCGAATATAAAACACCACGTCACCAATTAACAGCAGTAAAACACACTAATATAAAACTTATGAATATAAAACACTATTACGAATATAAACACTACACAATAATCATCCCAAAACGCCATAATGTAATCCAATTGTTGATCAGAAAATTATAACCCAAAGAAACACAACACCATCTTTTTTT
Source organism: Ambrosia artemisiifolia (assembly GCA_032199755.1). Classification (NCBI taxonomy): domain Eukaryota; kingdom Viridiplantae; phylum Streptophyta; class Magnoliopsida; order Asterales; family Asteraceae; genus Ambrosia; species Ambrosia artemisiifolia. The sequence goes on from CM063521.1 coordinate 14,132,712, forward strand.
GGCATCGATCTTCTTCTTTCATGAAATCTTGATTGTTGGATTACAATATTTTTTAGCTTCCGACGAGCCTTGGTTTTCCGGCATTTAACTTCAGATGAAATTTTTTTCTCATACACTTTGTTTTAGATTTCATCCACATCGCTAAAAATTTTAAAATCACCAAAAACCTTAGAAGAAGAATTTCGATTGACACTATGAGGAAGATGGGTTCACTTACGTTTGTATTTTACAACCCCAATGTTTATCTGGTTCTTTGAAATTTGTTGATTCACCATTCCAATTTGAAGAGACGATGAAGATGGAAACTTAAGTGAATGAAGGAGGTGATGTAACTGTCTCCTTTTCTGTTTTGTTAAAAATATGACAAATTTTACCATAAGACCCTTACTCTATATAATTAATTAATAATTGTAAAACATAATTTACAAAAATGCCATTCATTTAATCTACACCATTAAAAAACTAATCTAAGGGCTTAAAACACTTCCTAGACTTCTTAGGAAAACACTACTTTCTACATGAACCCCACCCTGTGTTCGGTGACATATCCCTAATTTAGGCATGAGTTGATCACCCGTGCTTAAATTAGGTAGGGTTGTCCAAAGCCGACCACGGTACCGACTAGTTAGTACCCACTCCTTATTCAACTAGTATCTAAGATTGTCATGGTCTTGATCAGGGAATAAAGTTCGGGTTGATTAGACCAATCATCTATATAGCAAAGGTGAGTTACTTAAACTATTTTCAAAACCTGATACTTGCTCATAAAATTGTTTTGATGGTGATTGATCATGTATATGCATCGAACCATAGGTTTGGCATCAAGGGTGTTATATATATTATGATGATCATTATATTTTCCATGCGTGGACATACACGCGGTACAGCTATATGGGGTGTGTTTACGCTGTATGTGTGAATATATAATGCTTAGGTCGGATATATGATTATGGTGACATGCAAGGAGCTCATACTTGATCAATAAAAATGTTTATGTGGTTGTTTTACTGATGAGTCAGTTTATGTGGCTCACCAGCTGTGTGCTGACGTATTTTTATTACTTGAGCATGTATCACCAGTGGCGGATACAGAAATTTTTTGTAGGGTGGGCACATTTTGGGTCGGCCATAAATGGGGCAAAAAAAAAATGATAAAATAACATAGTTCATTAAATACTTAAACATAATATAAAAATACCTCAGTTACAGTTGTCCTCTACGTGTTTTCATCTTTTGGAAATGCTCGATTACCTCTTCATCAGTAACATTCATAAGTTCGTCAACTTCTACAGCACAAATTACGCAAGCGTTTAAGAAATCATCACCAATTCGATTGCGTAAACTGGACTTTACACGTTTCATCGCCGAAAAACATCTCTCAACAGATGCGGTTGCAACAGGCAAAACCAATGATAGCTTCAATAGTCGATAGACTGAATGATAAGATAGATGTTTCCTAGTCTCCACCATCACTTTAGCAAGCTCCGCGACTCCATTCAATTTAGCAAACTTTTTGTCTTTTAGAACACTATGATGATACAAGGGAAGTTGATGCTCAAGCGTAATCTTTGCTTCGTCATCAAAATCATTTGGATAGAACTCACTCAACCGAAGTAACTTTGATGTGTCGAATTGAGAGAAACAGTCACGCGGACTCAAAGCCGCCATATTTTTAAGTAATTCCATGTTTATTTCATTAAAACGATCACCAAATTCTTGAAGCAACATATCCACAATAGCGTTAAAGCAGTCAAACTTAAAATGATGCTTATTGGTGACTTTGTTCCTTTGTCTCCTGGATGCAGCATAATCTTCCATCATGTTCAAATTTTGAATATCATGTTTTGTACAAAAGCTAGATGATTTTTCTAAAACTTGATCAAATCCATGTTCTCTAAAATTTTGCAAGACTGCTTTGGTTGATTCCACCAATGAAACTGCTTCTAGTATCTCTTGATCTTTCTTTTGAAGTCCTCTAGATAAACTATCTGTGAGCCCTAAAATGTGCAACATCAAATCCAGATAAAACACAAATTCAAAAGTTTCGAAATACTGTAAAATACCATGTGCTTGACTTCTACTAGAATCATTAGGGCATTCTTTTACAATATATGCAAGCAACTTAACAATAGTTGGAAACAAATCAATCAAACGCATTAGTGTTTTGTAGTGAGAATTCCATCGTGTATCTCCTGCTCGTGCAAGAGAAAGCTCTTGATTTAACCCGGTTCCAGTTTTAATTAATCCACCGTTAACGGCTTTTGCTACTCTTTCTCTCTCAGTCTCTCGAATAATATCACTTCTTTTACAAGAAGCACAAACCACATTCATCAAAGTGGCCACCTTCTCAAAAAAACTCGCAACACCCAATTGTTTTTTTGCTACCTTCACAACCACCAACTGAAGCTGGTGTGCAAAACAATGCACATAATATGCCGATTTATTTTCATCTAAAATCTTTGCCTTCAACCCATTAAACTCTCCACGCATATTGCTTGCTCCGTCATAACCTTGACCTCTTACCCGGTTCAAACTTAAGTTATGTTTTGCGAAAAAAGTGTCAATAGAAGACTTCAAACATGAAGAAGATGTTTCCATCACATGTACAATTCCCGCAAACCTTTCCTTGATAACTCCATGTTTATCAACATATCTCAAAACAATAGCCATTTGTTCCTTATTAGACACATCACTAGACTCATCAACCAACAATGTGAACACATCATCATCGAGTTCATCAAAGATACGTTTAACCACTATTTCTTCAAAACAATGAGCAACATCCTTTTGAGTACTTGGACACAAATATTTATTATTTCCTGGAGCTTTTGGTAACTTTTTGAATTCCTCATTTTGACTTATGATTAAATCCATTAACTCCAAAAAAATACCTTTAAAACTTGAGGTTTCACTCTCGTCATGGCCTCGAAATGGTAATGCACATTTCAAACAAAACCTGCAAGCTTGAATCGTAGCGGTCAACCGAATACGATTTTCTTTCCTTACAACATCATCTTGTTTATCAATGGCAACAGCAATAGATTGGGCTTGATTTACTAGATCTTCACATTTTTGAAGAGCTTTATTATGATAACTATCAACATCACCCACATGTTTATCAAATCTTGGTTCTTTCCAATTTCGATAGCCTGTTGTCAAAAATGCATCACGCCCACCTTCATTAGCTATCCCAATTCCAGCATAATCTCTACATAAATAACAACACAAACAATAGGCTTTGTCCGCTTTCACACTATACTCTAACCAACTGCGATGATCATCAAACCAAGTAGGTACGAAACGTCGATTTTTGTCTCCCTTCTTTGTTTGTGGAAATGCATGTTCACGGGGTTGGCACTGTCCTTTTAACCAATATTTTCTCCTTATTTCATCTCTTTGATTTGGATGATAATCTGTAATTCTTATCCTATCAGCGGGATCCCAAGGAAGATTATCCAAATCAACTAATTTAGGCACAGAAGGAGTCGACATTGGCCTCGGATTGTCACTAGATGGAATTTCACTTGAAGATGGAACGTCATCTGAAGACGGAACTTTTCTTTTTAAAAAGCCGTTTAGAGTTGCTACACCAAAGACAAATATAATTCAGTTTATCAATTTACACAAAGAAAACGAATTATCAACAATGAATATTCAAAGAGATAAAAATGCGCACCTTGTTTTACTTTGCGTGAAGACATCACAATTCACAGAGGCAAAAACGCTCGAACGCAAGCAATATATCACAATTTAAAATCTGTATTTACGAAACTAAGTTAGCAACTAATATATTTTATTTAGTCATTTTCATCCGAATTTATTATTTAAGCATGCTAAAGCTTGTGCAGATAACCAACATGTCTTTATCCCTCTGGCCTTTGACACCTTTGGCTCCCTGGCGCCAGAAGCTATTCGTTTCTTGACCAGGGTCCAACGGGTCGTCCACAGCAATAGTTCATCCCCAGGGGGGCAAGGATTTGTCTTTAGTAGACTAGGGTTTGCAATTCAGAAAGGAGTGGCGGCGCAGCTTGTTGCCCGTCTACCTTCTATTATGATGTAACTATGTTTGTTTCGGTATATTCGTGAAAAAAAGATGATAAAAATATTTATACTATCAAACAAAAAAAAAATTATTATGTAAATATACATTGATTACTAATTACTAAAAATTTACATAAACAAGATGCTCTAAACTAAAATGGCTCGTAAGCCTGTTGAGCAGAGACTAAAAATTTATATTATATGATTCTTTCCAACACCACTTTGTGAAACCTCTCTCTGTCCAACCCTTCAACCAACTTCCAAAATTCAAAACCACTCTTTCCAACCTCAACCGCCACACTGTACAACCCAGCCAAGCACTTCAACCCTCCACCACCCTACCTACTAATTAAAGGTATTTAACAAAAAAAAAATACAAAAAAAGAATGATATTATGAATTAAGAGTTCAAGACTCTCTACTTACAAAGTTACAATAGTCGACACTTCTCAAGAACTCGAAAGAACTTGAAAACACAGAGCGTGGTCTGATCGGGTGATCGCGGAGGCTGGAATGGAATCACAGAGGCTGTATGACAGAATTGAGGAGAAGATTATTGTTGTGAGCCTGTGACAGAATCGTAAACGACGCAAGAAAAAAACCTACGGTGGGCACTATACTAAATTACTAACTAAATGGGCCTGATACTAAATTACTAACCATAATAATTATGTAGGTGGGCTGAACCTAGGGTGGGCACAGGCCCACCGTTCTATAAAGGTGTCTCCGCCCCTGTGTATCACAGGTTGATGGTGTAAGGAATGGGAGTTCCTAGCTGAGAGTTGGAATACTTTCGACGATTTATCTTATTGTAGTTAAGCTTTGTTTAGCTTGGTGGTACTTGGATTGCACTGGCTTGTAATAAATACTCAAGTTATGTAATGAGATTACGTTTCCGCTTTAAGTTTGCGCCGACTGGTCACTGTAAGTGCCCCGGCCTGGGCGGGGTGTGACAAGTTGGTATCAGAGCTTTAGTTTAAAAGAATTAGGTACTCATTGAAGTATCTAGACTTAAACTTGGAGTAGTAAACCAAATAGAAGTGCCAGTCTTGGTAGGCAGAGCGTAGTATGATAGAGGATGTATATGTTTGGTATGCCAAAAGTTATGACGGAAGGACCATATGGTAGTTGGGAGTATCATGGTATGTTTCATATATTGCTTTCATACCTGGCCAGTATGAAGGTTAATGTATGACACTGCTATGATCTCGCAAACATCATATTGTACTAAAATCCATAATTAGTAGGCAAGGATTTAAGAATGCAGCTGGACTTTAGGATTATGCTAATAAAACTTGTATACAAGTTTGGTTATGCGAGAATATAGTGCTTACTCCGTTTCTATTTGCTTTCTTCGTGTGACAATATTGATAGGATAATAAGAGCTGATTTTATGTGTCCGGGGTAACTAGTGGAGTTTGTATACATAGTCTAGCTATACGAGCATATGTCTCAAAGTGTGTCAACGGTTTATGAGTTACATAGATGAGTATGCATATTTGTGGATATTAAATGAGACCATAGTATACATAAAGCAGACAGGGCGATATAAGGCCTAAATAAAATACTCTAGACAGGTTAGTTGTGTAATCAAATAAGGAACTTAACCAAACTTGGTATCTCCACTTTCCCATGATAGTTAATTAGAACCAGGCTCGGAAGTGACCCAAAGACAAATTGTAGTGGAGTAAGGAAGGCATGTGAAGCCAATGTTTTCTTTTTCTACTCGGTGATATATAAAGCTCCCTTAGGAGTCTAGTCAGGAATATCAAAGGTGCATTAGTTGAGAAACCTCTAGAAAAGGTTAATGTGTCAATGGTTGCTATTCAATCAACCAGGCGCACTTACAAGGACGGTAGGCCTTGCAAACTGAGGCATTAGAAACCAAAGCAACTATCACTTTTGGGATACGTTAGAAGAAAATCCTAGAAGTTGTTATTAAGAGTAAACGGGATGTTACACGCATAAAGCTGACCAAAATATTTCTTCTATGCAGAGCCACCCTTGTTGGGATCCTATTCGACATCAATCTCCAAGCAAAAAAATTAACCTTTATTAGAACCCACATATTCTGTAACAACCCAAAACCATTCGTTCGCCTAACTACGCCATTAGGCGTGATTAGCAAAATATTAACACGAGATTTAGAGGATAAGAATATGGGATATATTCTAATATGGACATAACCTAGTTAATAATATTATGTTTATAAATGAATAAAAGGTGTTTGAAACTAGCTTATGAGTTAGTTTTTATACGAAAATTACAGTGGGAAAACTTGAGGGACTATAGTTGTCATTAGCCAAAACAAATGTGCTAATTAATAATATTAGTGTGAAGACACACACACAAGTGTGTGTGTATGTCGAATACAGATAACAAAAAAGGGGATTCTTCCCCAAACCCTAACTCCATAAGCATGTTCAAATCAAGGGCATTTGTGGAGAATTTAAATGCATGAAGCCAAATATGGGTCATCTAAGGTCCTACATATACCAAGGTACCTTTAATTTGGTGTAATTTGATGTTATAATTCGTTTATGATCATGGTGAAATTCTAGGGTTTTGGTAAAAATGTGAATTTCTTTGTTCCTATGAGTTTCTATGTGTTAATAGGCACCAAGGAAGCTAGTGGTGAATCATAATATGTTGTTGATTTATGTGAAATCATGATCTTGTGTTATGTGTATGTAGTGGGTCTTTACCTTAAACATGAATTACACTAGTATGTGGAATAATCTTGCAATTTTTATGTGATTAGTATCATGTATGTGTGCTAATTGTTGAAATGATTATGTGTCAATGGTTAGCTAAGCCATGGCGGAATCTAGAAAGTCTTGAACACCTAGAATTTACATGATGAAAATTGTGCATATGAGGTGTTTGATAAAATGCTTGAATAAGGAAATAAATGTGTAAACATGTGTGAACATGAATACTTGAAATGTGAGGTTGAGCTAGAGGTAAAATGAATACATGAATGCCATGGATAATGAAAGAAATCCATATAATGTATTCTAACAAAACAAGGTTTGATATGTCCCTAAGTTAGGTACAAGAACTAGGGATGCAAACGGGTCAAACGGATGCAAGCTCAATGCGTATGGAAGCAAGAATGGATATGAGGTGAGTTCTACTTACACTACTAGACTATGACATGGACTAAGTGATATATATATATATATATTGGTATTGAGTGTGTACTAAAGACAAACCTCAAGGGGTGAGATTCATTAAGTGGGTCAATTTATGTGGATTCACAATAAATCAAGGTTTATAAGATTAATTGAAACCATGAGTGGTGACCGAATGGTGAAATTCATCAAACGGGTCAATTGATAATGATATGCAAGAAATGGTGTTTTAATCCAAAATGGGTCACTAAAATCATTTGAATGAAGTTGTTGAGTATGTTGTTTACTGGGTCAAGTTTGTGACACTTGAACCATAGATAAAAGCTTGGATGACTTAGTATTATGAACTACAAGTCTAAACGGGTCAAATGGTGATATCCTCACCATGTGATTCCAATACTTGATGCTTGTATTTCAAGCATTAAGATTCATGAGGTTAAACGGATCAAATGGCAAGGTATTACCATTTGAGTTCTGAGGAATTAATGTGTATATTTAGAAAGCACGCAGGTAAATGCACTTGCGCATGCACGCTTGATGCTAAGAATCATGGAGGATACACACAAGGTATGAGAATGGGTCAACACCACCCGGTAAGTCCGTAGCTAATTAACACCTTCGGGCGAAGAAACATGGGTACTAAAGCTACCCACATGAAGTGTGGGTGCAAATCAAGTAAGTTATTTCCATAACTATGTCTAATGCGCGATAATGCACATAGAATCTACTAAACAAGTGAAAACTTGAGAAAGGGTGAAAATCTAAGTCCGGAAGGACTTAGAGGTTTTTAAACAAGTCAATGAGTCAAAAACATTGGAATTGGAACAAGAATTTTCGCCACGAATGGCTAAATTGAAATATTTGACCATGAATGGCATTTCGGGAATTTAAAAGATTTCTAAAGGTTGAATCTAAGAAACTAAATCATAATGAAACAAATCGGATAAACGCTATTGTTGATCAAGTGTCTAATGACTTGACAACTTAATCGGTAGGCATTTTGTGTGGTCAAAAAGTGTCTTGTTTGATTCAAGGTCTTAACGGGTCGATATGGGTAAAAATCAACATAAACACTTAAAACATTGAACCGGGTCATAGCATCATGAACCAGACTATATATTCAGTCAAACAAAGGTTTATTTAGTCGGCAAGTCAATACTTAGGCTTCGGGAATCATCAAATGCGGTTGCGACATGATTCCCATGCTTAAAAATCACAAAACCATGATCAGAAGCTGTGCGCGGCCGCTCACATAGAGCGCGCGGCCGCGCACAGAGACCTGAATGACAGCACGATCTTTAAAATTCCATATAAAATCGTAGAAAAATCGTTAGGAGGTGTTCTTTATATGCCTGGAAAGCTCTCGGAGCGTAGAACAATTCTCATTTGAAACTCAAAGTCGGATTTTGGGTTTTAGAAGGGGTAAAAGCAATCCGAACGGCTGTTGCGCATAAGTTGCGGCAGTTTGTTCTCCTGATAAAGGGCCGTTTGGCCTGGTTCGTTCCGTTTCGACATGTAATGACCATCGTACTAGTTTAAATGTTTCATTTGACCACTCACTAACCATTCTTTGAGTAATGGTGCTAGGTAAACATGTGATGGAAGTCCCGAAGCAAGGATCAAGTCGCGATAAGAGCCGAACACACCCGATCACTCATTCAAGCTTCCGCACTAGAATCTAAGGAACTGTCGTTAAAACGAAACATCTTAAAATATGTTTTAACTATTAAAATGTAAAAATTTGTGTGAATCAAACATGTATTTGATCTTAATGGGTTTACTTATAACAAATTTCAAAGTTTTAATCGGGAGTGGTTTTTAGTTAAGGCTATAACTCGTAAGATTAAGCAATAATCGCGCATTTACGGATTAGGGTCTTACAAGTGGTATCAGAGCCATAGGTTTGAGGGATCCGAGTGTCAGGAAGGATACTTGGACTCAAACCGTGCGCTCAAAGTGTTGAAGGGTGTTCGGTTCGAGACTTGATCGAGGAATCCGGTAAGTAATACCTATAATAAACATCCATTTTGATCGGAAATTGTTATAGGTAATCAATAGTGATATCGTGTAGATACAAGCTATCTCAAAAGCTTGATAAGGAAATGGTAAGGTAATCATGGGGCCTATCCAAAAGATTGATTCGGGCAACGGAAATCTCGCATAACAAGAATTCTAACGTCACTATTGCAGTGATGCATACTAATACTGAAATGTCATGTTACTAATTAATTGAAATTATAAATGTGACAGGGATGATAACATTTTATTTGATCGAGAGAGGATCAAATGATTCACCAAACGAGGAATTATCGGAGTTGTTGTAAGCGACAAATCCGTCTCCCCCGCATCTTGTATTTCTTGCAATTCTTCATAAGGATTTACGTTACTCCCACTGACCTTGAAATCCTCTAGAAATGTTGCACGCTTAGTTTCCACAATACGAGTGACATGGGAAGGACAATAGAATCTATAACCCTTAGAGTTCTCGGGATACCCGATAAAGAAACAACTGACGGTCTTCATGTCAAGTTTACGTAAGAAAGGGTTATATAACTTAGCTTCGGCAAGACAGCCCCATACTTTCATATATCTAACACTCGGTTTCCTACCTGTCCAAAGTTCGTAAGGAGTTTTGGGGACAGACTTCGTAGGAACTCTATTGAGTATATGAACGGCTGCCTTTAAGGCCTCAGTCCAGAGAAACAAAGGTAAACCTGAGTTGGCTAACATACTGCGCACCATGTCCATAAGGGTTCTGTTTCTTCGCTCAGCTACACCATTCTGCTGAGGAGTACCAGGCATGGTGTATTGGTTCACAATCCCATGGCTCTTACAAAACTCATAAAATGGGCCAGGGGCTTGACCCACATCAGTATGTTTGCCATATTATTCACCTCCTCTGTCTGATCTAACAAATTTTATCTGATGATTTAATTGCTTTTCAACTTCAGCCTTATAATCTTTAAAAGTTGTTAGTGATTCAGACTTTTCCTTAATGAGATACAAGTGCATATAACGAGAATAATCATCAATAAAAGTGATAAATGAAGTATGTCCAGTTATGCCAGCAACGTTATAAGGGCCACTAATGTCAGTATGAATGAGTTCTAATAAATTAGAGCTCCTAGTGGCACCTTTCTTATTTGCCGACGTCATCTTGCCCTTAAGGCATTTAACACATGTTCCAAAGTCATCGAAATCAAGAGAGGGTAATACCCCATCCTTCACGAGTCTGGTTAACCTTTCTCGTGATATGTGGCCTAAACGTTGATGCCACAACATGGATGAAGTTTCTAAGTCTCTCTTGCGTTTCTTCTTTGTTAGTAATTCATTAACATTATATGATAACAAAGACTTGGAAAAATAATCATCTAGTTCTAACTTATAGAGACCACCATCCAGAAAACCATGACCATACACTTGGGAATCATAAGTAATCGTAAGTTTGCCATGACCGTGAGAAACGTCAAAACCATCCATGTCTAACTTAGGTCCAGATACAAGATTCTGAGTAATCTCAGGAATATATAAGGTATCATAAAGAACAATACATAAACCAGTTTTGAATTTTAATTCTAATGTTCCCACGGCTTCGACAATAAGTGACTTTCCATTCCCAACATTAAGTGTTCTTTGGTTTCTTGCCAGCTTCTGGATCGTACGGAATCCCTGAAGAGAATTGGTCACATGGACCATTGAACCAGAGTCAAACCATCAAGTATTAGATGGAACATTTAAGTTAAAGGACTCAAGTATCATAAGTAGATGATTACCTTTCTTAGTTAGCCACTCCTTAAAGTCATGGCAGTCCTTCTGCTTATGTCCTTCTTTCTTCCAGAACTTGCAGAGGAACTTACCTTTGGAGTTCTTATGGCTAGATGAGGCACTTGCTTCATTCCTCTGGGTTTTAACATTATGATTCTTGTTAGATTATCTCTTCCTCTTCTTTGGATTAGCGGTGGTAAGGTAAGCAACTTCAGGTTTCTCCAGATGCATCCGCTCTTCCTCTTGCACGCACATAGCGATCAACTCCTGCATTGTCCACTTCTCTTTCTGTGTGTTGTAGTTGATCTTGAAAGCATCATAAGCAGAGGGTAGAGAAGTCATGATGAAATGCACCAGAAAGCCGTCACTAATCTCCATTTCTAAACCCTTAAGCTTATGGGCCATATCGTTCACGGACATAATATGCTCACGAATACCGCTTCTCCCGTCATACTTAGTCGTCACAAGTTTCAGAATAAGAGTGGAAGCATGAGCTTTTGAGGTTCCTTTGAACTGATCCTCCACAAAAGCCAGATATTCTTTAGCAACCGTAGAATCTGGAATAGATCCTCTAATAGGCATGCTGATGGAATTCTTAATGAACATGAGACACATACGGTTGCATCTCTCCCATTTCTCATGCACCAGTTTATCAGCAACGGTGCTTTCGTTAGTGAGTACGGGAGGAGCATTCTCTCTCAGTGCGTAATTGAAATCCAGTAATGCCAAAGTTAACATAAGCGAATCTTTCCAGGCAGCATAGTTATCACCAATTAAGGTAGCGATGCCGCAGTTGGGAGCTAATAGTGGAAAAGATGAGAATAGTAAGATACAACATTAGAGAAGAACTTATAGTGATCTAAGGGGGCAACTAATTATCTAAGGCAGGTAGGACGAAAACCATTATCTTAATGAAGCTGTGATAACTATTCATAACACCAAAAAAAACATAAGCTACTTAAATACAATGCTCTAGCTTTGGCTATACGCTATTTATTTAAGTAGTGAATGTTACCCATCACCTTTGGGCAGAAGTGAAACATTCAAAGTCCTAATGCAATATGCTCAGTTCACTAACATAATCTGTTACACATCACCTTTGGGCAGAAGTGAAACCTTATGGCACTTATGTGAACGAGCTACAATGCTTAACAAGATCTGTATAACCACCTAATGTGACACATCACCTTTGGGCAGAAGTGACACCTCAAATGTTATTGCAAGTTAAGCAAGGTCTAAGTTATGATAAAACTGATACTTTAGGTTTTATCAAAAATATTTTCATTAGTTAACTATAAACCTCTCGTTAGTGCATATTGAAACCCACGGAATCTTCTCTGGGGGGTGCGGGGGGCATGGCCCGCCTCTGCGGGGGTTCGGGTGCTTGGCACCCGAAAAATTTTTCGCTACCCCTGATTTTATAGATGTTTCCGTATTAATGGGTTCGTATTTGCTGAAAAATAAGTGGGTTTTCGCTAATGACATAATGGTTCGTAAATAACTTAATGCTCGGAAACAATGAGGTCGAACTCAGGCTAATGAGGTCGAACTCCCTTTATGAGGTCGAACTCAGGTGTGAGGTCGAACTCCCTTATGAGGTCGAACTCAGGATGTCCCTTCGTGAGCAAGTTTCTGTTGAGCTAATTTAGGAACCAATATTATCTTTTAATTTTAATTAGAATTCTTTTAGGTTGTTGCCATATTTTAGGGGATAAATCTTTATCCTAAATTTTAGCAAACAACAATCAATCCTAATTCTTAAGCAAAACATAATCAAAATTTCGGTTTTCATCATGCATTCTAAGAACACATAAACCGAAACTAAGAACATTATCATAAAAAAAACACCTTAACAGGAATCATAATCCTCGAACGTTAATAGATTTTAAATAAAACATCGTTTCATAATACGACTGTTAGGGTTTTCAGCCGAAAGCCTTTTTAATCTGATTATCAGGTTTCATAATTCGTTTTCCGATTTGATTCCGAAACTAATGGAACTAACAAAATCGATCATGAGCAACATTGCTCTGATACCACATGTTGCGTCAATTTTGTTAGTAAGTAATGGAAAACATATAAGAATATACCTGAGAGATTCGTGAGACCTGCTACTGATGCTGAAAGCGTTGAGGTCGACATAACTGTCAGTCTGCTCGAGTTCCCTTTGGGGTATGCAGTTATGATGGCTAATGATCCTTTGCAGAATCGTTATGGGAGAGAGGGTGAGTGACGAAAATATTATGGTGTTATGATTGTGTTCATCATCATCCCTCAACCCTAGTAATTATCTCTTCCTATTTATGCATACCCAGGGGACACTCTAGTTAGGTCCAACTAATGACAAGTCCGTCCATCAAAGACTAGTCAGTTATGGGCTTAGAGTATTTAGCAATTGATCAAACATAATATAAATAATTATAATGGCTACACCGATAAATATACAAGACATATCTCTTAATTTTAGAAGCACATGTTGCAAGAAATGAACTGACACCATGTTTATTCATATGACAAATTCAACATCTACCACATTTAACTTCAGAAACAAAGAATTCAATCAAACCATATGGCATGAAGATCGATCAAGTATATATGTATTAATTTTCAGTGGAGAAGACATAGAAGGAGGTTCATACATTTGAAAACTCAATGAAATGCGTTTGAAAAGAAGAAGGCTTGAACAAGATTTATATTGATGATTTCAAATGGATTAATAACGACATAATAATGCCACAAGCATATATACACTAACACACCTGAAAGTTGGTATGAATTCTTCTGGAAAGCCTGGCGGCCTCTCATCAATAGTTTTAGTGTCGATTCTCTGAAAATGGCTCTCGACTAAAGACACCTAAAATATCCGAGTGGGAATCTTATCCAAAATCTTATCTTTAGTAATACTTGTGAGATTATCGAGGGCCTTAATGTTAGAAAAGATTCCCGTAGACCACAAACAAATCTGAAATTACCCGCATTGTTGGACTAATCATTGGAGTCACTTATTGCATAGATATCAATTTCCCTCCAAATGCATGTTAATGACATATATAATGGAATGCATTTCTTTACACTATTGTACTAATAAGGGGTGCACCACTATATAGTTTCATGCTTCCTCTCTACCTAGGTTACAAGATTTCGTTTGTAGAGAATATGCCTCATGATCCTTCCTATGTTTAACACACTATATCCCTTTTGTTGGTCGTCACGAATACTGGCCGGTGTGAGCTTTAAGCCCACCATGACATCCTCGTGGTGCACTATATATTAAACATATTTTCAGAACAAACTAAAATTAAATAATACAAATAAACTCGGTATAGAAAAAGTCCTTATATATATGCAACGACACCTCATTTCAAATGATATATATCCTATGATACAATGTATTATAAATATATATATACATTAAAACGTATTATTGTTTGTACACGTATCCTAGTAAGTAACACTTGTGATAATGAGAACATTTGTTATTCTAAGTAAATATTGATGACTAAGTGCAGCTATAATTTATTCTAAAACCTCTTTTGGCTTATTTTATATTTTTGTCACTTTCTTCTTTGTTGGTGATTTCTTGATCCTCTTTATATTCTTGTGGAATCTCAAGCCGTTTCGAATTTTCGTGGTCAATCAACGACTCCATTTTGTCTTCAGCTTTTTCCACCTGCCCCAATTATTGACGTTAAAAGATATAAGATGTATTGACTAGGAGATTATAAAATTACATCTACACATACACGTGCATCCACTTGCTTGTATGTAAATATATACATGTATGGAGATAATAACATATAATAAAAAAGAACGTTCAGTAAAATAGACACGAATGATAAAAAAAAAATTTCATTAGTTTTTATGTTTGATACACTTTATGATAATATAAAATTTAAAAAGTCTCCAACCTTGATATAATAAAAAAAATGTATACAATGACGATGTTTAGGCGTTAAGGACATGTATCTTCAACTTTTTAAAAAAATTCAATGTCTATATATATAAACCGTAGTAAACTATATGTTTGTTCTCGTTTATAAATGAAAATGATTTACAAGATCAAAATTATAAAGTGTGTAGAAACAATATACATTAAGGATATTTATATAAACATATCCTAATTAAACGACCATGATCAAATTATTACATATTTACATGTTTCATATCTTAAAATTATTTAACATCTTGGATATAAACTATTAAATAATAATATATTAGTATTTCATCTGGAGGCATTGCACTGTTACCCAAACAGCTTGTAGTCTATCAAACATACATTAATATTATGCAAAATTTACAATCCTTGGTTTTAACTCACATCAATTAAAACAATGGACCCAACAGGCATGTTACGGCGTGTTATCACATAAAATTTAGAACTAAACATAAAACAAAAAAACTTGCGAAATTTGAAAAGTATGAGGGACCAAAGTTGAAAATAAAAAGGTATTGGAGTTAAATTGTAAAAGATGAAAAAAATTAGGTTAAAAGTAAAAAAAAAACAAAGGGACTAAATTGCAAAATGCTTAGAGTTAGAAGTGAAAAATAAAACTAAAGGGTTAAATTGACAAATATGAAAACTTTAGAGTTAGAAAGGAAAATTATATATTTTTTGAAAACTTCCAACACAAAAGTACAACTTCATAAAATAAAAGTATTTTAACATGAGGAAATCAAATGAGAACTTGCACAATTGCACAATTTGTAATACGTTTTTACACTCATATGTCCAACTTGATTATTATAGTATAATGTATTTTAAATATTAAAAATTGATTACTTTGATCAATTCAAAAAGTTTTCAGGATATAAAATTCGATTACATATTCTATATATGTAGAAATAAACTATTGTTTCAACATATATATTTTAATTGTCTTTTAAATACGTGTAATCAAAAATACTAATCAAACATTTAATCTTCCTTGTTGTAGGGATAATGTGCAAGTCTACACGCACTTACCGTGAACCAGATCATGAAAAGATTGTCCAGACGACCAACACAAAATAAAAGTATAAAAATTATAACCAAATATATATAAATAAAGTAAATTCATTTTTTTAAAGCCATCATTTATTATAACTATCGAATTTAAAATATGAGTTTAGGAAAATTAAGGTAACATTAATAAAATGTTAAGATCAAATATAATTAAGTTTTATGATACGATATGTATTGACCCAAGGAAAAACAATCACTATGACACTTTCATACTTATTGTCTATAAAGTAATTATGCTACAACAAAATGAAATAAAATAATAATTAGGCTATTTGTAAACAAAACTAGTTAAAATTCTAGTAGCATAATTACGCTAAATATTAGTATATCTAGTACGCTAAAAAATATTTGTGATGTCACCCGTAAATAGATATATGTTCGTTAAAAATGGTAGAAAAAGTAAGTGAACCTTATTGATAATATCATCTGCAATATGAGCACTCTTGGCAACTCCTTCGGCTATTTCATCAACACGTTCTAAAGCGTTCTTGAGTTGGCTTTGTTTTGGAAGATCATCAGTAATGCTATCAATCACTTCATCTGCACTTTCTGCAACCTTTTCTATAGATTTTACTATGCGTTCTGTTGTCTCTATCTTTTGATCAAATTTATCTGCATATTTATTATTATTTCATCTAAAATGTGTCATTTTATGGAAATAATAATAACGTCTAGCAGAAAGTCGTGTCGTCAATTAACAGAAAACCAAAAAAAAAAAAAAAATTTAAAAATTGTTTTATAATGAGTACCTTTTGTCAAACATAAACTAAAATTTTATGTTTACGCATAAATTATTATTCTACTTTAATTAACTAGTTGTTAATAATCAACTAATTGTTATGTGATTAGGGTACGTATAAATATAATTTATACATTGTTATCCTTTAAATTAAGCCAGCTCTTGGGGATTTGGTTACCTAATAGCATTAAAACTGGAAATCATATATCATCTTCATCCCTATAAATTAAGATAAAGTTTAAGGTGTTCATCAATTTTTTAAGATTCCCTATGATTTTTGCGAGTGGAGCAAGGAAAAAAATAATAATAACAAAAGAATAAAATATATTATTTAATGAATTAGACTATGGAGAATCATGTGTTAGACCCTCCGTAGTGGAGGGCGTTATGCCCATTTTTTTTAAAAATAGCACCCTGCACACCGAAACGCAGGGGCGCTATAGGCAAAAAAATGAGCCGGGCTTTATAAAACTAGCGCCCAAACTCAGTGTATCCATCCAACCAAATTACTACACGTGGCCAAGGAAAGAAAACATGAACTTTTGGTGGGCCAAAAAGTAGAATCTTTATATAATAAAATAATAGGGGCTTTATAAATAAAGCCCCTACCACTACACCCCTTTTTCACTTTATCTCTCCATGCTGACTCAGCTGTCACGTGGACCAATCAGAAAGAGAGGTTTTATAAATAAAGCCCCCCACTACACATGGTCTTATTTTTTTAAGTGAACAAGTTCTAAAGATAAAGATGTTTTTAACTAGATTATAGTGATGTAAAAAAAGAATATGAATTCTAATATGTGAAAGTTTAAGGACTAATTTTTTAGGTTAAGAAAAGTGTTTAACGTTTTGCCTTACTATTAAGCAGCAGCAGTGAACCCCATTTACGTGAGAAAAAGGGTATGATGAATGTTAACACAATTCCCACAATCCAATTTCTCCTGCAAAAATAAATATATAAACAATAATTATTCAAACTCATGTTTTCATGTGTTACACTAAATAAATACGATATTTGACATATATACTACCTTCAAGTAGAAAAACATAAAGAAATCCTAGATTTAAGATAATCTAAAATCATAAATATAAATATAGATTATTATAACTTACAGTTACAAAGAGCCTGAAGGTGATCCAGAAGGATCTTCAGGTGGTGGATTAACTTTGCTTTATCTCACAAACGTGCTCAAGTATTGCAAATTTTTGTAACTTTTTCCATACAAATTCCATGCATGTTTTTTGTTCTTCAAGAAAGGTTTTATCGAAACCGGTTTGAAGAAGACATATTCTTCATTTGGTTTAAAAAACAAAGTAGAATAAGCACATGAGATGAATCTTGAGATAGTTGAAGACGTACATTTCTTGGCGTTTCTTTTGGGTTTTTTTTTTTTGCCGTTTGAAATCTTCAAAATCAGAATATAATGTGTGGCGTGTGTTTGTGAGTGGTTGAAGAATTTGATTTTGATGGATAGGAAATTCACCCTTGGTGTTAATTAGTAGGGTCAAGGTAAAACATCCAAAAATTCCTTGTTATTTTGTCTATATTCTAAAATAGTTTATTGTTCCCTACGTTAACATTGTTAGTTATGTTTTAATAAATCTCCAATCTGTGGCCATTGTAGGTTTCGTATTTCAATTCTTAAATTGCTTTTTGAATCGTGTTGGGGATCATATTTGGATTAAAGTATTTCCTCTGTATAAAAAAATAATACTTGGATAATTGATCGGTGCATTTTAGATACATTTACTCTATATTAATTATATTGTAATTGCAATGATATTAGTATAAAATGTATTAATTTAACTTGTTTTTATAATTTTTGGTTTGAGATGATTATTAGCCTAAAATGAGTTAAATGCATGGAGTAATGACTAAAAAAGGTTATGCAAACTGATCTAATTTGAATGTTGTAATAAATCATCAATTTAATTGTTGCTAATTCAATTTAGTACGTCTTTTTGATTGTAGAGCAAGTTTAAGAGAAAGTTGGATGTCATTAAAATATGATATATTTTGTGAAGGGATATGGTACCAAAACATCAGCAGTACCATAAAACAACCTATAATTTGTGCCTTGCTAAACATACTCCGTCCGTTTTACGTCAGCGGAACAGTTAGCGTCCATCAGACAGAGGACGCAGACTCACCCGCTCGTTCTACGTCAGCGGAATAGCTAGCGTCCGCTAGACGACGGGCGTACACTGTCCCGCCCGTTTTACGTCAGCGGGACAGACACACTAAGAAGCTTGTTCAGCAAGATAGACAAAGCTTCGTCAACACAACTAAAAGATACCTTCTGGGGCAGCCTCGAGACACACACTCCTGCTCCAGGCAACTGTTCCTGACGCTGCAGGCCGCCCGTCAGTGTTCTCAGCCAATCAAAGGCTGCGCTCAACTTGACACCCAGGAAGGACGATGACGTGGCAGCTTTCCAGCCAAGGCATCCCTCTGACAGAAGACTTTTGCAACCCTCCAACTTGTCTCAGGTTCTAGAAGAAGGATGATTACCCACCGCCCTGGAGTAGCCAGTAGGCGGACGCCACGTGTATTTTCGTCAGAACGGTAAAATCTCCCCATTTACCTCTTTTTTACGAAACCCACTTGCACCATTGGGCCTAGGGACTTGGGCCGTAGACCTAGAGACACCTCTACCTGGACCGGGCCC
Organism: Ambrosia artemisiifolia; assembly: GCA_032199755.1. Lineage (NCBI taxonomy): Eukaryota > Viridiplantae > Streptophyta > Magnoliopsida > Asterales > Asteraceae > Ambrosia > Ambrosia artemisiifolia. The sequence continues at coordinate 14,152,060 of CM063521.1, forward strand.
CACTAAGGGTAGAGGACGGGTTGAGAAAGTTGCATGTCGAGGTACTATAAAAGGAGGAGTCCCTTCTCCTTTTATTGGCATCCGATATTCACTAACACTTTCTGAAGGGATAGGGAGCCTAATCCACGCGGAGGAGGCGTCCCTATCCCCATAAGTCAGATTCCCCGCGCTAGTCGATGGCGCGAGGAACCATCAGCGCGCAGCTTGCAAGGTGTGTAAGGAAGCGCGCAGAGACAACAACTGATAAGCAATAACAGCACCTGATAAGCGCGTACCGTCACGCGCGGAATCTTCCCCCAACACCTTTTGTACGAGGTACAGAAGACAACAAAAGGAAGATTCACAAGGATCGTTGACAGTGTACGCGCCAATGACCAAGCGACAGGTGGCAGAAGTGGTCCAACAACTATTGACAGGGACGGCAGCATGGCTGTAGCCATGCTTCCACCATACCAGCGTCTACAGTGACAGCAGACATCCCCTACTTATGTCAGAAGCATGGTCAACGACTGTAGCAAGGACAGGAGCGCCGTCCGCCAGTCACAGTGTGCCACGTGTCCGCCTCGAGCAGCAGCCATGCTGCAAAGTGACGTCATCAACAGTATCAGTGTTTTCCCGCCAATTCTGAGGAAGACCTTGGACTTGGGCCTGGACCAGGCCCAACGAAGAATTGCTCCTCATGGGCTCTACGACTAAGCCCATGAGTTCTCCTATAAATAGAAGAAGACTTCTCCTTGCCAAGGGATCCGAAAATTATCATTTGTAGCCTAGCATACCCTCTCTTGTAACTCTATACTTTCATATTAATAACAATCCGGCTACTTACAGTGGACGTAGGTCATTACTCGACCGAACCACTTACATCTTATGTTCTTACTTAAGTTACATCACACACTTACACTCACCACTATCGCCGGGGTTTAACCATACGGTTTGGGTAAAGGATTAATCCTGACGAACATAAGTATTAACCCCACGTAGATTACTCGTAATCTCCGTGATACTTATTGTTTCTTCACTTTCGTTGAAAAGACTACGAGCACATCATACTTCTCCAACCTCTGTTTATTTGCTAACGTTTAGAGGCTCGGCTCTTCTAATCTGTTGTCTCTAAACATCCTTGGTCTTGTCCCTAGATCTATCACGTTTTATAAATACACATTTTTATAAACACCCCGTAGCTTTATCACAATACTCTAAACAAAAACTTTGACCAGTTTTATATATATATATATATATATATATAAATGACCAGCTCACCAGCTAAGGTCTACTCTCCCTCAGGGGTCGTCCAAGACGTCACCCCAAGGCCAAATTCATCCGAGGGCCATGATGAAGATGACCAACACAACACCGTCATCAGCCCCCGTGCAATCGATTTTGATGCTACCAACGCACCACCTCCCACTCAGGAGGAAATAGACGCATTCAACAACAATTAGTACGAACGCCTAAAACAGTTGTTAGACGCCCAACTTGAGCGTCGACAAATAACAGGAAAAGCCATCTTAGCTTCAACCTCCAAAAGCATCAAAAAACCGGTTGCTACCTGTCATGGGGGAGGTCAGGGGAAATCCATTATAGACCAGGCCCATGCAAAGCACAACCGGTTTAACGAAGATGACTATGACGAAAGTTCCTGGGAAGACGACGCCTCAAGAGACCACCGCCACAGCCCATATTATCGCAGAGAACGTCTTAACCATTTCAATAACGACGCCACCACCAACCGGTCACTCTCGTACAGGCCAACGACATTCGCCGACAAATCCAAGTTCACCAGACGTATCTCTCAAGCACCAATACCACCTCGACAACGCCTCCCGGCGAACGTCAAGCTATACGACGGCCTCAAAGACCCCGACGACCACCTCGGCATTTTTAATCAAGCCGACGCCGTCATCGGATTGACCCTACCCGTCTGGTGCCATATGTTTGCACAAACACTCTCAGGCGCAGCCAGGTTATGGTTCGACAATCTCCCCATTGGCAGCATCGACATCTACGAACAGCTGATTGAAAATTTTTCACTCCATTTCAGCTAACAACGTCGCCACAAGCGCGACAAAAGCCAAATCCACCTCTGCAAGCGCAGAGACTCCGAACCGCTGGAAAACTTCATCGTGCGGTTCAACAAAGAAGCACTCCAACTAGGAACTGGAGACGAGGCAACTCGAACCTCCTTCCTCACAAACGTCAACGACGACAACTTACAAAACACCCTTAAGGGTATAGATGGTATCCCAAACTCCTGGGAAGAGGTCGTCTAAATCTCCAAACTCTATGCTGGAAACCAAAAAACAAATCGAGAGAACCAGCGTGGAAGCTCAAGCAACAACCGAAACCGCAACAACAATCGGTCATCCGTTTGGAGCCGCATATCTGGCACCACCGACGAAGGGTGGCGACGCCAGAAATATAATCGGCAGCAAACAAACACGCGATCAACGCAACAGCGGCCGACGAAACCAAGACTAGACTCCCCTCACCAAAACACCATCCTAGCTATTAGCTCAAGTTCTGTCAACCGGAGAGGTAGCGTTTAAACTCCCAAAACCCATGGGAAATAAACGCAAAAATGTCGATACCACCAGATTTTGTGACTTCCACAAAGACGTGGGTCACGACACCGACAATTGTTACAGTCTCAAAATGGAAATAGAGGCTGCCCTCCGCTCCGACAAGCTAACCAACCTTGTCAAAAACGTGATCGCGGGCGCCCGCAGAACCGAAGAACCTCTGAAACCAACAAGGACATCAAAACACATCATGTCTGAGGCGCCTACACCAGACAGCGTCATATGACACAACATAACAAGCGCAAACTCAACCCAGCCAGCGTCGCAACAACATCTCAACCAGCAGACGCTGAAAACAACACTCATTGGAAAGAAGCCCAAGCCATCCTCCCAACAGTACCAGGAGGAGCAAACTCAACAACATCTCTCATCATCACAATTCTGTTTGGGCACCATCGCACATACAAAATGATGTACGACAGCGGAAGCAACTTCGATATTATGTACCAACAATGCTTCGACCAGCTTGATGATGAGGATAAAGCACGTCTCCAGCCAGACGCACCCATTGCCGATTTCTTCAACGAGGCCATTCTTCCCCTCGGCAAGTTTGACTTCACAGTCACCCTTGACGATGGGATTCATACCCGCTCGGAGACATGCACATTCCATGTCATCCCATCCAACTATTCATACGACATCTTTTTGGGACGACAGGGTCTCGCCAACTTCAACAGTACAGCGTCAACCCCCTACCAATCCATCGGTTTCCCAACAACAAAGGGGGTCGCATACATCCGAGGCAATCAAGAATGGCTCATTACAACCGAACTAGTGGCAGTTACACCGCCGTCCAAACCAGCCGCTATCGACAACGAAAAATGGGTCCTCAACCCAGCTTTCCCCGAACAATCCATCACTTTGGGTTTCAACTCTGCCCCCCCCCCCAAGTACGCATACACCTGAAATAACTGCTAGTAACGAACAAAGACATCTTCGCATGGCAGTCATCCGACATGATCGGCGTCCCAAGGGATATAGCGGAACACCGCCTCAACACCTACAAGGACGCGCGACCTGTCGCTCAGAGTAAGCGCCCGCTAGGCCCGGACAGAGTCAAAGCCATGAATGAGCAAGTCGACGACTTACTCGTGGCAGGCATCATCAGACGATGCAACCACCAAACATGGGTGGCAAATCCGGTCATGGTCCTCAAAAAGAATGGATCTTGGCGCATGTGCGTAGACTATAAGGATCTCAACAAAGCATGTCCAAATGACCACTACCCACTACCGGAAATTGACCTGAAGGTAGACTCTCTAGCGCCATTTAAATTTAAGTGTTTCCTCGACGCTTACCGAGGATACCACCAAATACAAATGGCCTACGAAGACGAAGACAGAACCACCTTCCAAACTGACAGAGGGGTCTACTGCTACACCAAAATGCCCTTCGGCCTAAAGAACGCAGGCGCAACTTACCAGCGCCTGATGGATCAGGCTTTCATAAACCATATCGACGTCAATCTAGAAGTTTACGTCGGCGATCTGGTGATAAAAAGCCGCCAGGAAGACACAATGCTACTGGATATACAGCGCACCTTCGAACAGCTACGCGAAATCAAGATGAAACTCAATCCAGGCAAGTGCTCATTCGGAGCCGAAGAAGGGCAATTTTTGGGTGTCATCGTCACCAACGGTGGCTTCAAGCCAAACCCAGAAAAGGTTCAAGCCATCCAACGCATGCCATCGCCCAACTCAATCAAAGACGTTCAGACGCTAATGTGGCGGCTCGTCTCCATAAACCGTTTCTTATCAAACTATGCGTCCAAGTCTTTTCCTTTTGTTCATACACTCCGCAATGTACTAAAAAAGACATAGTTCCGCTGGACACCAGAGGCGGAAGTGGCTATTCGTGAAATGAAACAATGTTTGACCTACTTACCAACTATCACAACGCGTCTACCAGAAGAACCCTTGCCGCTATACCTATCTGCATCTGAAACAGCGATAGGCACGGTAGTACTGGTAGAGCGCAGCAAAGTCCAAACAACAATTTATTATATCAGTCGTACCCTGGCAGACGCAGAAACCAGATACTCCACAATGGAAAAGCTAGTCTTAGCACTTCTTCACGTATCCAGGCGTCTCAGGCGATACTTTCAAGGACACCCAATCAACGTCCTAACAGATTACAGAATCAATACTGTGCTTGCAAAACAAGAATTATCTGGCCGCCTAGCAAAACGGGCAATTGAACTAGGCGCCCACACTATCATCTACAAACCAACACCAACAATTAAAGGACATGTTCTCGCAGACTTCATTGCTGAAATCCCAGCGGAAAAAAAAATCGAAGAATGCCAAAATGAACAAGACCCAAAACCCATCCCAGACTCTCGTGTCACATGGTCATTGTTCACCGACGGAGCTTCCAACGATAACGGCGCAGGCACAGGCCTGCGACTTGTCAGCCCTGACAACACAAAATTCACATACGTCGTCCGTCTTGACTTCCCAAGCACAAACAACGAAGCCGAGTACGAAGCTTTCCTCGCAGGATTGCGCCTGGCAGACAAAATGGGTGCAAGACACCTCAACGCCCATGTGGACTCCATGCTCCTAGATGGCCACATGAACGGCGTCTACGACGCTAAAGACCCGGTTATGGCACAATACGTCGACCAAGCCAAGCTCCTCATCAAAAAATTTACAACTTGCACAGTCGTCCACATCAACCAAAGCGGAAACAATGAAGCAGACGCTCTTAGCAAAATGGCATCCACAGCTTGGCCGCATATGGACAAAGAGGTACACATCAAAACCTTGGCTCAACCATCAGGCATACCTAGAAATAGGCACTCTACCAACACAAAAAGCGGAAGCCAGAAAGATTCAGTACAAATCCGAGCACTATCAACTCATGAATGCTATCTTGTACCGACGCTCCTACCTGGGCCCCCTCCTAAGATGCGTAGACTCCGCAAATGCCTCATTACTTATCAAGGAAATCCATGAAGGCATATGCGGTATACACGCAGGCCCAAGAATGGTCGTCGCCAAAATTATGAATGTCAGATACTACTGGCCGGGAATGCATCAGAACACGGTAAAAATTCTGCGCACTTGCTTCAACTGCCAACAACATGCGCCCAATACCTTGCGTCCAAAAAATGACCTGGTCCCAGTCACAGCGGTCTGGCCATTCCAGAAATGGGCCATCGACCTCGTCGGCCCCTTCCCAATGGCCCCAGGCAAGATACAATATCTAATAGTCGCCTTCAACTATTTCACAAAATGAGTCGAAGCCAAGCCTTTAGCAACAATCAACGCGGAACACGTCAAAAAGTTCATCTGGGAATTTATCATTTGCCGCTTCGGGCTACCTATGGAAATTATCACCGACAACGGCACCCAGTTCGCCGACAACAAAATCAAAGCATGGCTAACACAAATGGGCGTCAACCAGATATTCATGTCCGTAGCACACCCCCAAGGAAACGGACAAGTAGAACGCATTAATAAATCACTGGTTGAAGGAATCAAGACTCGCCTAGGCTCAAAACGAACAGACTGGGTGGACGAACTCCTGCACGTCTTATGGGCGCACCGCACCCTAACAAAGACCAGCACGGGTGAAACACCGTTCAGCCTAACGTACGGCTCTGAGGTCATAATCCCCGCAGAAATATGCTTTCCATCTCCACTAGTCCTTAGTGTGGCACAAACAGACAACGACAGAGAACTGCGCCTCAACCTAGACCTATTGGAAGAAAGACGTGAAACGGTAGCCATACGCGAAGCAAACTACAAGAAACAGCTCGAGCACTACTACAACTCCAAAGTCAAAGCATGCGCATTTGACATCGGGGACTATGTCCAAAGAGACAATAATGCTTCTCACTCAGAGCGCCCAGGAAACCAGCGCCTAATTGGGAAGGCCCCTATAAAGTTCAACAGGTCCTAGGAAAAGGGGCATACGCATTAGAAAAACTCGACGGAATGACCATACCAAGATCATGGAATGTAGAGCAGCTACGCCCCTGTTACTTGTAGCATATCATCCAAAAATATATATTATTATTCCACATTTTGTTCATAGATGCGCAAGATCGCGTCTAACTTATGAAGCTAATTTACTCTTCATGTTAGACGTCAAACCTATGAAGCTAATTTACTCTTCATAATTAGACGCCAAAGTTACTTCTTAGATATGAAGCTAATTTACCCTTCATGCTAGACGACAAACTCGAAGTCAATCAAACTCTTCCTGTCCGACGACAAAACTACTTCTACAATCAGTCAACTACTTCACGACAACAATAGCAAGAAAGTCATAATCAAACATTCAAGACAAGTATGAACACAAAAAAAAACTTCACTTTCATACCAAAGATGAAATATTTACAAACATAAAAGTCGTAAAGATTACAAACAGAACCTATTGGGGAGGCTCATGAGCCGTCCCCGAACTACCAAGACCGCCCACCTTGGCGGCTGCATCAGCAACCTTGTCCGCGGCCTCTTATTTGTTGGACATTTGTTATATTTTGACACTTGCTTAGCTCCTTGCCGAGGGAACATTTTGGGTTTTAATAAATTGCCTTCGTTGAGTCATTAAAAAAACTAGGTTTTTATCCCGCCGCGCGCTGCAACGGCGTCAATCCGATTTAGAAAATAAATATCATTGCGGCATTTTAGCCCAAGTCGATTTTCATACAAAGGTCACACGGAAATAATGTGATCATTTTTTACACACACGTCACATAGAAATAACCCGCATGAACATCGAATTATGGAAAGAAGATTTCATTAAGTTATTGTTATCAGCCAGCATGTTGTCTACCTAGCCAAACATAAATAGATTAAACTACAAACTCATAACCAACACTACAACAAAAATGGGTTTTTAGTACCCACAAAAGTGTCCTAAAATGTTATTTTATAGGACCTTTTATTTAATAGGACCATTTGTAAAAGCGTTTCATGTAAGGGGGTTGTAATAAGTCACGAAACTTAAAAAGCGTCCTAATATCTCAAATGAGATTATGAAACCAATTTTATGGTCCCATAATATGTCCCAAAAAAAACTCCTAATAAAACATATTAGGACACTTTTACAAGGTTTTAACATGTGCTTACCTAGTTTTAATCTTTTAATACACATACAAGAGTCCTAAAAAATTAAGTTATAGGACCCTTATGATGTAACATTATAGGAGCATTAGTACCAAAAAAAGGGTCCTAATATCTCAAATTTTAGACCTATTCTTGAACCAAAAGGACAAACTTTTAATATCAAAGAAAATACACCTCCCGGACTTCGCCTTGTGTTGAAGATGTGATCTACCGATTCGACACCCCAATTGCACATCGAACACATAATCGGGCGATAACATGTCATACATGTTTTATTGGCTATCATTGGCTCTAGTTGACCATAACTCAAAGCACTTTATTTTTAGATGGCCAAATCACCCGATTAGGCTTTTGCCTTTGATACGAAAGTCATGAGTAGGAATCCAGTGGTTGACATATTACTTCCAGGTTGAATCAATGTCACAGGCGTTTGATCACCCAATTTGAACCACGTATCCGCTAGTATCCCTAGTGGACCACTAATGACCCAATAGAACATCAATGACCCAGGTGACCTTATTTATCCTAATTAATCAATAACAAACCTCACTAACCATAATTGACCAATAATGATCTGAATAAGTTACTCGGGTTCGAGCCGAGCTTTTATGTATGCGATTTTGTCCTTTTAACAAATCCAGTGGTTGACATATTACTTCCAGGTTGAATCAATGTCACAGGCGTTTGATCACCCAATTTGAACCACGTATCCGCTAGTATCCGTAGTGGACCACTAATGACCCAGTAGACCATCAGTGACCCAGGTGACCTTATTTATCCTAGTTAACCAATAACAAACCTTACTAACCATAATTGACCAATAATGATCTGAATAAGTTACTTGGGTTTGAGCCGAGCTTTTATGTATGCAACTTTGTCCTTTTAACATATTCAATTTTAATTAATAATATTGGTGAGCCGAGCCCATGCTGAGCTTTTTCAGATCATCAATGACCCAGGTGAAATTATTTATCCTAATTAACCAATAACAAACCTTACTAACCATAATTAACCAATAATGATTTGAATAAGCTACTTGGGTTCGAGCCGAGCTTTTATGTATGCGATTTTGTCCTTTTAACATATTCAATTTTAATTAGTAATATTGGTGAGCCGAGCTCGTGCCGAGTTTTTGCTCGTTTAAGCTATTGAAGCTAGCTCGAATCGAGCTTTTAGGTCATTTAAAATTATTTTTAAGCACGCGCTCGACTCGTTTACACCCCTATTAGTGAATGAATTTTTTGAATAATATAAAACTATATAATAGTTTTTACGGGTAAAAAAGGATACACACTCCCTACTTTATCCCTAACAATCAAAATTTCCAATCAAATAACTCATCAGAAGCATAATCTTGACAATGTGCTTCAATTTCATTGAAAAGAAATAACTCAGTGAAATGGAGCACCGTCGCCGGAAAACTCCTATTCCCGATAACATCCTGAATCGTATTACAAAATTGTTTGTCTCCAATCTTCCTGAAGGATGCAGTGGGAACGATTTGGCTGTCCAAGTACGTCCGTTTGGTCATATCTACGATTTGTACATCGCTAGAAAACGGGATAAAAGTGGCAATCGATTTGGTTTTATCTCCATGTTGGATGTGAAAGACAAGACGGAGTTATTGACAAGTCTTCGAGGTATTCGCATGGGTGAATCTAAACTCTGGTTCAACATTGCGAGATTTGTTTTAGAAGAAGGGGAGATTGGTGATCATCCTAGAAGTTTCCGGCAGTATAATGATAATAATATACCCGCAAAAGTGAGTGAGAGGCAAAACAATAATACTACTAATGATAATACACATACACATAACATTGAGAGTGAGGGAGTGCAGGGGTATAACCATGCCCCTGGTGTGAGAACTTTCAAGGATTTACTGGTTGGCAAATCGATTACGATTGATAGTAATGTTGTAGCGTTCTCTGAGTTGCATGGGAAAGCTATAGTGGCTAAGATGGTCAACATAGAAGCTGTTAAGAAGGTATTTGTCATTTTGAATTCAATAACTAAAGAGAAGGCTCGAGTGCAATATTTAGGTGGGTTGGAGGTACTCATCTCTTATGATTCTAAAGCGAAAGCAGAGATGGTGTATGAACAGATGGTTACGAGGGTTGATTGTTTCTCTTCTGTTTCCATTTGGGAAGGGCAATCATATGGTTTTGAGCGTGTTGCGTGGCTGAAAATCCAGGGGGTACCTCTTCATCTGTGCACTAATGCCGTTTTTGATTCGATCGCCGGGATGTTTGGCTCTATTGTTCATAAGGCCAACGTCTCAGAAAGCGATAAGGATTTGTCGTTTGAATATTTAGGCGTTCTTGTCGGCGAAGGAAAGCGAGTCTCAGAGGAAATAACACTTAACTGGAAGAATCGAAAGTATCGTATTTGGGTCATGGAGGAGATTGACAATTGGGTACCGGATTTTGAAGAAGTTAACGAGGTTCCGTTTTCAGACGACACTGATTCGGACAAGCCGGAAGATGAAGCTAGGACAACTCCGAGTGACGTCGGTTCGCCGGGCTTATCACCGGACTCGGAAAATTCCACCGGACGGAATGCATCGGAAGACATTAATGCGGAGGAGGATATTATGGAAACACCCGTTTTTTCAGCAACTGATGACCAGCGTTCGAATGACATTAATGTCATTAATTCTATTCCGGAAGTTATGGAGGCTGAAATTGGTAAGTTGACTAAGGAGGATTGTGTGTCAAAGGTAGGGACTGTATGTGACTTTGTGGAAAAAAGAAAGGGGTTTTATTGTACTCTAGCTAAGAAAAGAAAGAAGCTGCAGATCAAAAAATTAGCGGATCGTTCTGGGTCATCTTCAGGCCCAAAGAATAAGAAAAAACTTAAGCATAAGAACAAGCCCATTAGTGGGGATCCCTTTGATTTGAATCCTCTAATAGGCCCGATGGACCCAGATGAAGTGTTAGCCCAAAATCGTTTGGTTTTATCATCCCCTGAGTCGTACAGCCCTGTTAACAATTGTGTGAATGTATCGAGAAACTCTACAGAACCTCTGCAATCCTTTCAACAGCTGATGGATGCTTCGGAGAAGATCTTTGACACTACCCCTTTTCATGAGCCGGCCGAGGCAGCAGGGGTTGTCACGAATCCTGAAGTGGTTGAAACAATCAAATTGGGAGTCGCTTTGGGGGCTCAACTTGTTGATAAGGAATCTTTGATTAATGGTATATTGGCGAATGAAGGCTTACAATCGGTTCCGGTATGAATATTCTTTCATTAAATGTTAGGGGCTTGGGTGTTGTTGGTAAAGACTCTTGGATTAGACGTTTAAAGTTAGAAAATGGAGTGTCTTTTGTAGCTTTGCAGGAGACTCAATTCAGGGATATGTCTGGCTTTATTAGCAATAAATTTTGGGGTAATTCTCCAGTAGAGGTGGAATTTATCGAAGCTAGGGGGCGTTCGGGGGGTTTGGTTTCCATGTGGAACCCCAATAAGTTTGTCAAAGTTTCTTCTGTAAAGCACCAGAATTTCATTTTGGTTAAGGGTTTCTTAAAAGATGATGGTTCGCCGTTGAGTTTCCTTAATATTTATGCCCCCCATAAGTTGATTGACAAAAGACCCTTATGGGAGCAGATTCTGAATGTTATTAGAAGCTGTGATGAAGCGCTTGTTTTGATGGGAGACTTTAATTCTGTCCGTTTTTGTGAGGACAGAAGGAATTGTTTCTTTGATCAGTCGGATGCAGACGTGTTTAATTCTTTTATTGATTCTGCAGGTCTTATTGAGTATGGCATGAAAGGAGGATCTTTTACTTGTTTAACCAAGAAAGGCGCAGTGATTAAATACAGTAAAATTGATAGATTTTTGGTTAATTCTGTGTTTTTTAATAGGTGGCCTGAGGCTTGTGTTCGGGTGCTGCCTCGTTACTTATCTGATCACTGCCCTTTGCTTCTGACCGTGGTTCATGAAAACTATGGTGCGCGGCCTTTCCGCTGGTTCAACTCGTGGTTGGATAGAGACGAGTGTGAATCTGTGGTTATTAATTCGTTGAAGGATTTTCAAACGACAGGGGCAGCGGATATGAGGTTGAATTCGAAGCTCAGGTTTTTGAGGCGGGTTTTGTCGAGTTGGAAGAAGCGGGTTGAGCTTAAGGAAGGAGAGGAACTCAAAATGTTGAAGAATGATTTAGAAAGACTTGAAATTGAGATGGAAAATCGTGATTTACTAGAGGAGGAGGAGTGGGTGTGGCAAGAGTGTAAAAAGGGCATTGAGGAACAAGAGTATTTTCGCGCCAAGGATTTGCAACAAAAATCTCGGGTGAATTGGGCCAGGTTTGGAGATGACAACACGGCTTTTTTTCACCGAATGATTAATGGTAGAAAAGCTTCTAATACTATTCAAGGCCTTATGGTGGAGGGAGAGTGGGTCACGAAGCCGAGTTTGGTTAAAAGGGAGGTTTGGCGATTTTTTAGCTCTCACTTTAAAGAAAACTTACCTTCCAGACCTTATCTTTGTTGTGCAGATTTGAAGAGAATTCCTCCTAATCTGGTGGAAGGTCTTATATTGCCCTTTTCCAAAGAAGAAATAAAGAGTGCGGTGTTCGAGTGTGGCAAGGATAAAGCCCCGGGTCCGGATGGCTTTAATTTTTCTTTTGTTCGCCACTTTTGGAGTTCTTTAGAAGATGATTTTATGCAGATTTTTAGGGAGTTCTTTGACACGGGCAATATTAGTCGTGGGTGTGGGTCTTCTTTCATCACGCTTATTCCCAAGATCAAGGATCCTATTGGGCTTAAAGATTTTCGGCCTATTACGTTGGTGGGTATTATTAGTAAAGTTATTTCTAAAGTCTTGTCCTTAAGACTTAAGAAGGTGATTGGGTTTGTTATTTCTGAAAACCAGACGGGTTTTCTTAGCGAGAGGAACATTTTGGATGGCCCGTTAGTTGCTAATGAAATTTTGTCTTGGTGTAAAAGGAGAGCTAAAAGTGTTTTCTTTATGAAGATCGACTTCGAAAAAGCATATGACAACGTTAATTGGGTTTTTCTAGATTCCATTATGGCGCAAATGGGTTTCCCAATGAAGTGGAGATTATGGATAAAGGGTATTTTAGCTTCGGCTAGGTCGGCGGTCCTTGTTAATGGATCGCCTACCTTTGAGTTCCAATGTCATAAGGGTCTTCGCCAAGGAGACCCCATTTCTCCGTTTTTGTTTTTAATTGTCATGGAAGCTTTAACGTGCTTGATTAATAAAGCTACCAAGATTGGCGCTTTTGAAGGGGGTTCTCTTTCTAAAAATGGTCCGGTTGTGTCTCACTTATTTTTTGCGGATGATGCCCTTTTGATGGGTAGATGGTCGGCGAATAATATTTTGGTGGCTTCTAGGATCCTTCGGATTTTTTATCTTTGTTCGGGCCTCAAAATTAATATCCATAAGTCTTTTCTTTATGGTTCGGGGATTTCGAACGAAGAGGTGTTGTCTATTTCTAAAGTGGTGGGTTGTCGCGCCGGCTCTTTTCCTTTTGATTATTTGGGTGTGTTGGTTGGGGCTAATATGAATAGAAAAAATAATTGGAGGAGGATTGTTGAAGTATTTGATTCTAGATTATCTTCGTGGAAGGCGAATTTGCTTTCTATTGGAGGAAGAATTACTCTTATAAAGTCGGTATTACAAAGCCTCCCTATCTATTATTTTTCTCTTTATAAGGCTCCTACCGGAATTATTGATAAACTTGAGAGTCTTATGAAAAGATTTCTGTGGTCGGCCTCTTGTGAAAAAAATAAACTTCATTGGGTGTCGTGGGATAGAGTCACCCGTGAAAAAGATAAAGGGGGTTTGGGTGTTAGTCGTTTGAAAGATGTTAATAATGCGATGCTTTCCAAATGGGCTTGGCGCTTCCGAATAGAGGAAGGGTCTTTGTGGAGGGCTGTTATTCTTTCTTGTCATAATAATAGAAGCCGGTGGTCTGGTTTGCCGTGCATCTCCGGTAATCCAGGAGTGTGGGCAGGGATTGTTAAAAGCTGCGAAAAGTTTAGATGTGGGGACAAGTTTTTCCTCGAGCTTATGAAAGGCTCTTTGGGTGATGGTAAACGCATACGCTTCTGGGAAGATTCTTGGCTGCTGGACGAGCCGTTGATGTCCAGATTTCCCCTTCTATATCAGTCGGCTCCTTCCAGGCGCAAGCTTATTTGTGATTGCAGCGTCAACGGCATGTGGTCGCCGGTGGACTTTGCTGCTCAGATGTCTGCGGATCAGGTGGATGAATGGGTCCAGTTGTCAGCGTTGTTGGAGCAGGTCTCGTTGTCTGTTGGGCAGGATTCTTGGTTGTGGGCTGGGTCATACTCGTTTTCTGTGGCGGCAGTTAAACAGAATCTGAATTCTTCCGGAAGTTTTGATCATTTTTTCCAGCTCAAATGGGTCGGGTGGGTTCCGCTGAAATGTCATATCCTTGCGTGGAGAGCGGAAATGGATAGGATTCCAACCGTTGATGCTCTTAGCAAAAGGAATGTGATTATCCCGGATGCGAGATGCAAGCTCTGTAATGTTTGTTTGGAATCTGCAGAGCATATTTTTGTTTCCTGTGGGTTTGCTTTTGGGGTGTTGTCAAGCATTTGGCATTGGTGTGGTTTGAATGCGGTTCGTGTCTACGATATAAGGAATCTTTTAGACCTTTATAAACAAGCGCCCAAGGGTAAGTGTGGCAAAAAGATTATTCACGGCATCATTTTGGTTTCGCTTTGGTTGATTTGGAAAGCTAGGAATGACAAAATTTTCAAGGGGATGGAGCCGAAGGTCTTAAGCGTCATTGGTAGTATTAAGTCTTTGTCCTTTTTATGGTTAAAGTATAGGTCTCAATTTAAGGACATCGTTTGGGAGGATTGGTGTAAAAACCCGTTGTATATGGTGTATATTTAGGGGTGTCGTCCTTGCTTTGAGGGCGTCCCCCGGCTTGTTTTAATGAAAGTTAACGTTCAAAAAAAACTTTATCCCTAACATTGAGAGCTAAATGGTTAACATCAGCCATCCCTAACATATATCCAAACCCTTCCATCGATTGAGTGATAGATGCAATCCAGGTAACCACCATCGATGCTTCATATTGCTTCTTCAAACTATTTACGGGTGATTTGCCAAACTGTTGGTTACATGCCTTTTTCATATTTTTATTATGCGTCTTTGAAATCTTCAAAATTTTGTATTGATGCTTCATATTGCTTCTTCTTTGGTTAATATTTTATATATGTACGTATGTCATCTCTTGTGTGTAAATCACCCATCGTATGTCATCTTTCGTTAATTTTTTTTTTTGCATCTTCATATATTCATTAACTATTATGTTAAAGAAAACTTTAATCAGGTGACAATATACAAAATTATGTACATAAATTTGAATCGTATGTCATCTTTGGTTAATTTTTTTTGCATCTTCATATATCCATGACTAATAGTTTCTCGAGTGCTAGAGATAACAATCCTATCGTGGGAGATGTAACATACTATGGGGTTTTGAATGATATCATTGAGTTGGAGTATGCTGTTGACAAGAAAGTAGTTTTGTTCCATTGTGATTGGATCTCGAATGGTTCAAGGAAAAAACAAGATGCGAATGGGTTTACTCTACTCAATTTTGAAGGTTTGAAGCCTCATAGTGAGCCTTTTATACTAGCTTGTCAAGCACAACAAGTATTTTATGTTGCAGATCGTGTTGACAAAGGATGGAAAGTTGTGATCAAGACAACGCCTAGAGATTCTTATGACATGAATGAACAAACATGTCTTGATGAAGTGGAAACACATTTGCAGAGTGACACATCTATGGATCCTCAACTTGATGAAAATATGAATATTGAATTGGTTAGACGGGGTTTAAATGGGACTCTTGTTGACAAAAATACCTTTGTTTTTGATGGAGATGAAGATCTATTTGAAGCTGCTCCATAACTTCATTTAGTTAAGTAGTAATATGCTATTTTTTAACTTGTTACCAGTGGGTTATTTTGGTTTTTTTATGTGACAGTTCGTATTTCATTAAGTATTTGCGATATTAGTTTAGTTTGAATATTGTATGGAACTAGTTAGATGTCAACCTGCAGCAACTGATTAGAATATCAATAGAATTAAATATGCAAAAGTTTTGTTATTGGAAAACATTTATTTCTACGTGAACTTATCAAAGACAAATGTAGGCATTGTTGTTATCAAGACAATTTAAAGCAATTACATTTTAGATAATAATTTAAAAGCCTATTGAAACAACGGCAAAGCCTAAAAAAATCGTAATTGAAAGTTCAATATTATAAAAAAAATAGAAGCTACCTTTTTTTATTAGCAAACTTCAAATATTATTTCACACAACATATACACAGACCTGAGACTAGTAAGAAACTAGTATCAGTAGCATACATCACCATTTTACACTCCTAGCTAAACAATAAAGAAAAGCTTAATTTATTGGCACATTAAAAGCTACCCAGTTCTCCATTTTGTTTGAGTCTATGCTTGACCCATAAGTAGGTCATGGCTTGAAGTTCACCAAATAGACCATCCAGAGTAAATCTCCTTCACATAAAGATTGTTTCATTGCACGCCTTCCATATCATCCAACAAGCCGATAGAATCACGATCCGAACTAACTTCCACTTTTTTTCTGGTGCATTAATAAGCTTGTGCAGGTTGAGAAGATCTATGACATTAAACGCATATACCTGTTGAATATCACACAAAACGCTCACTCATTACCATACCAGCGAGGACACAGTCTCAGCAAGCACCAAGCTGGCAGTGCCAGCAATTAAGATACGCTGCGCAAACTCCATCATCTCGTTTTGACTGCACGGAGGTCGTTTCCATTCCCATCCATTAAACCTTTCAGCCACTAATGCCGATTTATTTTCTTCGATCACGAACAGATGGCTGAACATATTGCCACTGAAAGGCTGAACAAAGTCCGAATTTTAAGATGTGCAACACAACCCTACAAAATCCAAACTCAAATTCCAATTAATAAGCTTTTACCATGTTTCCCTGTAGGTTTTTAATCAAATCAAGTGTCATGGGTTAGAATATATATTTATTATTAAAATCTTTAGAACTTATCTTTTTTGCCCTTAGCATATTTGTTAATATAAGGTAGAGAGGTCATACTGTGTATTTCTGTGATGATTTCATACAACTTTTGATATTATAAAGGAATCAAAGAAAGAATTTGGATTATGGAGCTGAATTCCATAAAAGATGCATTTGATCATGTCACAAAAAAGCAAAAAGTGTCATCCTCCAAATCCCAGGAAGCAATTGAACATATGAGCCAAGAAACTGATACAATTTGCTGCACAAATGATACAGAAAGACGATTACCGTATAACATCTGGGAGTAATAAAAAATAAACCATCTAAAGAAACAAGAAACAGACCTTTTCTCGGCGTGAAGATCAACACCTACAGCAGGAGGTGCCGAGATTGTTGAACTAATCATGGGCCCAAAGCTGCTAGAAGCTTCAGACACATTTATATGCCTACACACATTTTCAAAATTATGTTAATAAATTAGTACCGATAACCATCATGTTGAATGAGCATAATGAAAGTATTATTTATGTACCTCTCGATTTGGCTATCGAGTAAACCTGACAGCAAAGGCAGCAAACAAGAAAAGAGGTCTAAAGTTAAAGACTCGGTAATGTGCAGTATTACACTAATTACATATGCTTGTACATGTGGATATAGACAAGGTAATATTCAGATGTTTAAGAACACAAATTAGCGAAAATGGCAAACAGTTGAGTAAAGACACGCGTGACTTTAGCTGAAATTAAAAGTAAAAAAAAAAGAAAATAAATGTCCTCTAAATGGGTCAATGCGATGATCATGCTCACTTGCCATTACCATTCCTGTGCAAAGACATGTGGGGCACATTACCTAAATAAATGTAGTCATACATAAGAATGTGAAACCGAAGAAAAAATATACAGGTCACCGGAGTAAAGTTACAGAAATATGTAAATTATGGTACCTTTCCTGACTCAGAACAGTTAAGACACCTTCGGGTAGTCGGAGGACGTAAAGGACGATCAGAAGCATTAGTTACAGAAGTTGGCTCTACGTTTACACACACCCCACTAGAAGAGCAACGGGCACATGACAAATATCCTGTATTTTGGTACATCAACACCCCTAATTAAAAGACATATAATTGAACATGGGTAGAAATTTAAACCCATTTACTTGTGACCGGGTTGGTTTAGGCTATGTACTATTGTTTTATCTCAAACTTGTCTTAGCTAAACAGGAACGGGTCATATGGGTTGAAAGTCGCCTAGTTTAATGCATACAATCTCCTAAATAGATATGGAAACCAACACATTTAATTTTTGTAGTTTAAAAAAACATACTAGTGTTTGCAGGTCAACCCTATTGGGCCTGTTTCGACCCGTCCCTTTTAACCCAAACATGCTTTGATTCGTTTCCCAACCCCTTCGTGTCTGGCAAGACTACTTACCGGTTCCGTAACAGTATCTGCACCTTTTCTTCTCTTGTTACATGACATTATTTGCTTCAAGCAACATGAGTGTTAAAATTACACCCACTGCCCCACCCGAAAAGGATGCCACTATTGGATCAACATCATCTTGAGTTGAATTTATTAGCGCGATACTCCAATAGAACATCCTTTTGAGTTGAATTTTGTCTAGAATAGTAAGGTAAAGAAAGAGTACCTGACCAACGCAAAAATTAACCATGAGTCGCAGTGTCGTTTCCCATAAACACAGAAAAGTTCATAAATACAAAAATACATGACAAAACAATAGCCATGACATTAATAAAATCACCCAACACTATCAAAGTCTGTAGATCATGAATTAATACTTTTAACACATAATGAGCACTTGTAAGCAAATGATATGAATAAATACTTTTTACACAAAAGTAACATTAATATTCCACGAACAATGACAACCCCACAGCTACCTTTAATCCCGACCAAGATTTAAGTAATATTCCATAACACGTTTGCCATTCTACCAATGCTTTGTAGCTTAACCTAACATATGCAAAGGTAGCCCCATAAGATCCTATTCACTTGGTATTATTTGCTACTAAACTTCAATAACCAGCCTTAAAACATAGAAGGTAACAGTAACAATAACAACATAAGAGCTGGTAAGATGCAGTTGAACCACCCTCCTAAAAATGTCAACAACATGTAATTTACATTAACACAAGTTCAAAATATTAAGGAACATAAATCTCAATCATGTCTACATATCACATCCATAATTTGTTTACTAATACCTCTGTTATAAAGTTGCAACCATAGTCGGCCCATATTTTAGCTTCAAAGTTAAACATTGTCACCATTTCATTCTATATATTATAAAAGCATATTCAATTGATACAACATTTTCAAGCTTTCTGTTGTGAACAAACTTGACTAAATTTAAGTATCTGGATACAAAAAAAAGCAAAATAAACATTAAAATCTGGAACTTTACTAACCTCTCTACATAACTACATACCATGAACAATTTCTTGATTCAAGTTTGGCAAGAAGTCATGGCTGCTGAATAACAATTTCTTGATTCAAGTTTGGCGAAAACTTTTGCACACCTACGACCGGAGTAGCGAAGCAATCCACTATTGGATTGCGATTACATGTACCTATGGTCAGAGTAGAAGGTCGTGGATCGATTTGGAGCCAGATGACGGTGCACGGTGGATGACGTAAGTTGAAGTTGGGTGGTGATGAAGGGTGTGGTTTGATAGAGGATGACGGTGGGTGGTGATAAAGGTGTGGTTTGATGCTGGTCTGGTGATTTTTTACCCAAAAAGAACCCATCTAAAAATGACCTACATCTTTTGGTAAAAGAAACCCGGAGACGGAACTGTTCCTAAGATGCTACGTGTTTTGTTATTAAAAACACCACTATGATTAAGCGTCCTATAAATGTTAAAGTCATAAGACTCAAGTGTTAAGTGTCTTATTAAGTTATGTTATAATAAAACTCCAACGAATAAGCGTCCTATAAAATTAATGTTTTATGACTCAAATATCATGTGTCCTATTACGGTGTATTATAATAACATCACAATGATTAAGCGTCCTATAAAGGTTAAAGTCATAAGACCTATGTGTCAAGTGTCCTATTAAGTTATGTTCTAATATGACTTCGACTAAAAAGGGTCCTATAACATCGAACATTTATGACTTAACTACAAAGTGTTGTATTAAGTTATGTTATAATAGGACCCTCGGTGATCAAGTGTCCTATTACATTACCACATAATGGGACACCAACAACTAAATGTCTTATAAATTACTTTATTAGGATCTACATTTTAAGTGTCTTATTAAGTTATATGGATAATAGGACCCCAAAAATTCATCCGTCCTATTAGTTAGCTTTTTAGGACACCGGTTTAGTAGCGTATATTATAAAAGGACCTCAAAAGTTCATTCGTCCTAATAAATAATTTTTTAGGACCCCATTTTACAAGCGTCCCACACAAAAGGTCCTTAAAAGCCATTTTTGTTGTAGTGCAACAAGGGCATCCAAAATTCCTCATAAGAGCAACAATTTCAATCCCCTGCAGAAATCAATTACCAGAAAATTGTATCAGTTTCAGTGTCAAATTCAAGTTATTGATCATTGCTTCAAACAGAACAACTGCTTCTGGTTCTCATGAATCCAATTTATGCATCATACTTGGATACATCATACCTGGATAATAGAAGCGGAACTCAATAGTTCCATCCATAGTTCGTACAAATTAAGTTCATGTTCAACGATGAGTTGATGGTCATACCTGTTTCACAATCAATTAACTTTGAAACGTATCTTGGACAATTTCTCAACTGGTTAATTTTATAGCACGTATGAAAACTGATCCTCATACCTGTACGGTTTCTTAGTCGCTAATGAAAAGCAAAAACTTAACAGTTCACAAATCTTGAGTTGAAACCTTAATTTTGGAACCTGTGCGGAATAGGCTTTCAGACATAAACATACCAACACTATATGAACACTACATTAAAGTATTCCATTAACTTGTCTAAGCTTCGAAGAACATAAACATACCAACACTATATGAACACTACATGAAAAGTAAAGTCTGTACCTGTTACTCAACCATGAGCTTGTTTCTCATACGACCATTATATGCATCAAAAGTATAAACCTACGAATGTGTAACAAATCAAATAAATGTTGTGGCGTGCTAAACCGGATGATCCTCAACATAAGGTAGGCAGTGTAGGTGAGATGGATGGTAGGTAAAAAGAAGGAGAAGAGAACGTCGTTAAAAAGGCCGTGATGTTGGCACTATTACTAAGATGGAACTATTCACAGTGACAGAACTATTCCCAATCTTCAAATATTAATAGATTGATAATAACGTGGGAATAGCAGTATTGAACATCCATTTTTTTCTTAAAGTGAGCTTCTTCTACTTCCATGTAAACAGTGTTAACTTCATACCCTAAATTATGATCCTCGAATATTCAATAACACCTGTTTAGGAAAAACCCGAGTTTTTTTTAAATGAAGTTCCTTGCCCTTTTAACCCTATGTATGTTTTTATTTTTTTAATTAGTTCTTGAGAATCAAGATCTATATTCTAGAAGCTAATGGTGTCGCACATAATCATCGAAACCCATATTGTAACTTGCACTGTATAAGGTAATTTCATATCCATACCATTGTGAAGAAAACGAATTTGAAGAAAAGTGAGCTTCTTTACAGCCCTAATCTGAAAGAATGCTTCCACACACTCGCAATCACTTTTGACCAAGATAATTTCTCTCCCTCTCTTCACGTCCGACCAACATTGCAGATCCACAAACCTCTAGCCGCATCGCCTCTGAGCAGCTGCAACTAATCATGAAATCGAACACGCACGCTGTTTTTTTAGTTCACATAGCAAACAATCATCTGAGATCAAAATGAAAGGCATATATGAAACAAAGTAAAAGCTAATAGCTATGAACATAAATAGCACATTTGTTCTTCAATACATCAAGGCCCTTAGCTTGCTCTAGCATTTGTAGAAATGCTACAAACAAAAATAACAGAATCATAATCTATGTTAGAAGTTTTCTACACTAACCTATGTGTTAATTTTTTTTTCTCTGTCACTTATTAACCAACAATTTTGGCAATACTGTACATTCCCTCTATGGTCAGAAAGCTTTCCATTCTCACCAATATACCCATTGTTTGTCTACTTTCAAAACATCAAGAACAGTGTACATAAACTCAAATGACAAACCAAAATCCCAAATAAATTTTCCAATCACTGATTCCTTGTAATGACCCTACTCCCCATATTTTAATCATTTTCCTAACCAAGAATAAATATGTTATTCAATAAAGTAATGAACACATGGGAGCTAATGATAGTAGCCAAAAAGGAAAGAGGAACACGAAAACACTTTTAATGTTTAATAAACAAAAATTTAAACCGTTTTAAATTATTATTCATCTCAAAAGCTTGAAAAACATTGTGAGTCAAGATCATGAGTTCCTACGTCAGGTACTTTGAATATAAATTATCAAAACAGCCCAACAGCAGAAATGCAAACAACAGCCCCAGATGATAAAACTTTGATTGAACAATATACTTTCCAAATAAAAAAAAGTATGAAGGTTGAATGGATAAAAATAAAATTTTCATCAAAGCTTACCGGCATCGTTGTCGAGCTTCTTAAAAAGGTAGCATTTAATTTAAAAAGTCTCCCTAAATTCAGACTTTTTAAAAATTTTGACTTTTTGTATAAGTGTATCTAAAACAAAATATGCATTCAATGATTATTACATAAACCTCTTAAGACCCGCTGGAGGCGAGCTTTCGAGTATTTATTGTTAAGAAAGTTCTCAACTTCTTTCTTTTGTTCAAACCAAATTTGAAAACCGTATTTAAAGGGAAAAAAATCACGGCTAACTGAAAAGGTCTATTTAGCTAAAAACCCCACTTTAATCAAATTAGTCAGTAAAAACGATATGAAGGCTCTACATAGTTTATCAACAATGAAAGTAATTACACCATCAGTTACCTTGAATATCGCAAACTGGCAATTGATTGGATGGTTTTTTCCTTGATGCTTTGTTTCTACATAAGCTAAAAACAGGTTATTCAACATTTCAACTAAAAAACAAACTGCTTGAAAGTAGTGAAAGTGTATGTAGTGCCTACAAATTAAAACCATACCTCTTATTTATCTTTTATAAAGCTCCACAATGTCAAAAAAGCATTACCCTGTTAAAAGCAGCCTGGTAGCCAGTGCGCCAGATTCCCCAGGAGGTCCTCTAGGACCGCCAAGATAACCATCGCAATCACCAAACCTCGGTCTATCTCCTTCAAATCTAGGAGGTCCACTGCACATTGACAAAAAGTTAACAATCAAATCCAAAACAAACAAACAAACAAAGAAACCATAAAACAATCAATAACAAAACAAATCAACCAAATTCCAAATTATTATTGCCGAAGGCGGTCACCAATCAATCCACCGCCAATCTCTTCCCAAGCTTAAAGTTGACTCCCAAAAGAGAATCCGTAACAATAAACGATTCAATTAAAATTCCCAGAACTATATCTACCTTATTACACCTCCCTTGGTATTTGTAAAAACACAATTGATACCCAACTTTATTTTCCAGTCCACATACAATACGTAAGAGAATTAAAACCTTGGCAAAAAAAAGTAATCAGACAACGATACCATATCAAACCAACAAAAACTGGGGTCAAACCGAGGACTGAGGAAGGCTCAGAATTCTACCAAAAAATGGTTGCAAGGCGGGTTGCGAGTTTAAACCCACCATCCACCATCCTTGCCATACCATCTTCATGAATAATCAAAAAAAGGTAGACCTCATCATAGCCACAATAGAATAGGCACATGCAACAACAAATAACACCCATAACCAAACAATATGCTGAAGTGGCAAAACCATGAGGTTCTCACAAAAGCAAGAAGGTCTAAAAAAGGATACAACAGAGAACAACATGATTTAGATCTGTTCTCATCGGCAACACCAAAATCCGGCGGCCAAAAAACCCCTAAAAAACAACCAAAGCCAGAAGAAGACAGACTCACCATCACACTTTAATAACCACTTAATACCAGACAAAGGAGCCGGACACCGCCATGACTGCAACACCGGTTGCACGCTGGGAGAATAAACCTCCCGCATACCATCCGGCCTGCCATGCCAAGATACGGCCGGATGTAACCCTAAATTGACTGAATGTAACCAAAAATATGGTTATCGCTGCCATGTCTAACCTTTTAGTGTTTCGTAGGTAGCGGCTCACCACCATCCATCCTCAACGCCGTAAGCCAGTCATCATCACCATGAGATGACGACCACCACTTTGCAAGGGGATGGCACGATACAGTGACGAAGATCAGCAAGAGGCGGTAAGCGGTGGGAATGGGAAGATAAGCAAGAGGGTTAGGTAGATATGCTTTGCAACCCTCACAAACAAAATGACGAAAATAAACTTGAAATATAATAAAATTACAAATCTTGCCATCATTTACTATTCATAAGGGTTCTATTATTAATATAGTATAATAAAAATAATAATAACAATTAGATAACAATTACATTTTTGAGAAACAAGACAAAAAATAAAAATAAATCTTAATTCAATCCAACGTTGTGAGAACCACCAATAGGATTTATGTTGGGGAAAATTACGAAATAAACATTTTACTAGCGCAAAAAACATTAATAAACATAGTTGGGGTCTAAATAACATGGATGAGGGTAATGTATAGACTCTTTAACTTGAACCAAATAAATAATGACACATACGTAGATCCCTTAATCTAGCCGCTTCGAACTAAGCGTCTAAAATATCTGACCTAAAATATCTAACCTTTAGACGCGATCTCTAAAGGTCTGAATTATCTAATCCATCACTACTAGAAAACTGAGCAATTGTGACCGCATTTCCGGTCGCAAAACGTTTGCAATTGCCCTTTTGCAACCTTTTTACGACTAGAAATGTAGTCGAAAAAAACTCAACGCAAATGCCCTATTGCGACTAAGTTGCGACCGCTTCTACTTTTTGCGACTCGGATTTCGCGACTGTTACAATGATCGCAAATATTGAGACTGCTCCACTTTGTTTTGAGACGATCGTGTTGCGACGTTTTTGCGACAGCATAAATTGCGACTGTTTTGTGACTGCTTGCATTTTACAAAATTGCGACCGTCTTTGTGGTCGCAAAATGTATTTTGTATTATTTTTTTATTATTTTTAGCCATATGCTATTTTGACATGCTTATGCTGTCATATTTTTTAAAATTTAAGCATTTATCAAATTTTCACAATTATATAAAACATTCAACTTAAAATATCTAATACCCGAGTTATCATAACAAGATACATATTCAAAATAAAGTATTTATATCCTAAGTCTATGATTAGATTCTTTGAATCCTAACTTTTAAAATTTCTTCAACGTTTGCCATTCTTTCGTTCATAGCCTCTTTCTCCGCCTTATCTTTCTCTTTTCCATCACCAACCCCGCAATAATTCTATTCAGCCTTTCTTTCTCTTCTTCTTTTTCTCTCACTATATCTTGGATGATCGCGTTCAACTTTTGAATCTAATAAACCAATGCAAAGTGTAAAGATCAAATTTATTAAATTCAAATTGAGTTAGAGTTATTTGGACTGAAACCGTCAGTGCATAACCCAAGACCAACATTTCGAATTTCTTTTCAAAGTTTGGATTCAACGAATCAAAATGTTTCCAAGCCATGCCGTCACTAGGATGTGTCATACTACCCTCTTTTGTTCTATGGTCATGGTGCCAAGTCATATCTTTGGCCCTTTTTGTAGACATATATAATCTTTTAAGTCAAGACTAATTGGCATGTACCACATCACCAAATTAGGTACCTTACTCTGGACACTTTTGTAACGAGATTCCTTGCAATATTTACATAGCGTCAATTCCTTATCTTGCTTATAGAATATCATGCAATGGTTTTTGCAAACATCGATTCTTTCATATGGAAGACTCAATGGTTCTAAACTCTTCTTTATATCATAGAAGCATTTTGGGAGCTTAATTTCTTTGGGAAACAATGCATTAACCATGGAAATGTTGTAGTTGTAAGCTGCAGTGGACACAGTGAAAAGTGATTTCCATGTCAAAAAACTCGTGGCAACTTGTAACTTCGAAAACTTTGTAGCCTTTTCTCCTTCCCACAAAGGTTCATCAGCCGCTTTTAACATGTCATAGAACCTTTTTGCTTCTGGATTCGGTACATGTCCTTCAAATTATTACCGTATGAATACAAGTTGTCTAACACCATTTGTTTGCAACCATCATCATCGTCATCATCATAATCAACCTCCATTGCAATAGAAGACTGTCCATCCTCGTGGCTTGACTTTTCACCATGTTCATTCCATATTTCATAACGAAGCATGAAACCTTCCTTATACAAGTGTTTTTGAATAGTGGCTCTGTCTCTATAAGTTATATTTTGGCATTTCTAACAAGGACATTTTATTTAACGTATTGTCTCACTATGCATATTCACCCTCGTATCAACCACTACTTCTTTAGAAAATGCAAAGTCCAAAAACAAATCCATATTGTCACAGTATTCAGAATTAAGATATCCGTTACTATCGATCTTTTCATACATCCACCCTCGATTGGTATAGCACGCCATTACTACTTGAATCAATGCCCCTATAAGACTATATTAAAGTTTCGAGATATAAATGCCAAAATGAACAAATTAGGCATCTAGTAACGTACCAAAGTAACCAATGATGATACATGCCTATCTTATTTCTTGTCAATTTTCTAGCCTTAATATCAAGCATTACCAAAGTAACCGATAATGACACATGCCTATCTTATTTCTTGTCTGTTTTCTAAATTAATATCAAACATATCCTATTAACAAACTAATAATCTGAAAAAAAAAAAGATTCACCAAATGTATATCAAATTGAATCATCAATTGTCACCAAATCTGATTATTATCAACAATAGGTAAACATGTATATCTCATCAACACATAACAATAATAAGTTTATATAATCAAAAAACACCATCCTAACAAATCAGTTACGGAACTAATTGAACTTATGCTGGCTATTACGGAACTGATATAGAATTTTTTATAATAGAGAAACTTACAACAGAAACGTAAACAAAAGAACCACAAACAACCACCAAAAATCATTAAAGCAAGTCATAGGTTCGAATCTATTACAATCAAATACTATACAATAATTTCAATTAGAAGAGGATAATAACAATCAAATACTATACAATTCTATTACACAAAACTCACAAAAACAAAATCACAAAAAAAAAAAAAAACTGCAAATATTATCATACCTCCAATGCTAGGGTTAATACGGGTAATCCGGTTATTATTAAGCAGCAACGTTCTGAGTGGATTCAAGTGAGGGTATTTTTCTAGTTTGACAATCTCGTTATTAGACAAATCGATAGTATCAAACTGATCATGTTTATATAATAGGTCATGAATCACATTAGCAAACAATAAATAGTAACAATAAATTATGTTACTAACCCTAACCGGCTAAAGTACACAACAGTTTAGGTTATTAAGACTAACCTCAGTAGCTCCTAAATTCTCTATCTTAGGAATCTTATTACCTACAAATCGAACCATAATTATTAAGAGAAGAGATTTAAATAAATAAATAAACAAACATAAATAAATAAACAAGTTCGGATCTTGATATACCTTCACAAACTCTTACAGATCTGTATAGATCCTAGATGGTAGCTTCAATAGTGTATTGTAGCTCCGATGTTTTTGTTTAGCGTTTGAACAGAGACCAAGCATCAATATGGCTAATAATGGTTGTGAATGGTCGAAGGCGATTGAAGGGTTTTATGGCTGATTGAAGGTAGCTCGAAGGCAATTGAAGGGTTTTATGGCTCATTGAATTATGAATGGTGAAGGCTGATAAGGTTTTATAAATGTAGGTTTTATTATATTTTTTTTTAGATTTTAGAGAAATTACAAAATTACCCTTACTCTTTAATTATTACTGCGACCGTTTTGACAGTCGCAAATTGAGCGGTCAGAACACGGACACAAATCCCACAATAATGATCATACTTTAACGTTTTTCGACTGTTTTGCGACCGAAAGTAATCAGTTGCATCATTTGCAATCGTTTTATGACCGTTTTGTGGTCAATCGCAAATGTTGCTACCGATAATAGATCGGTCAGAAAAAGATTGCTAATTTTGCGACCGCTTTTTACGGTCGCAAGTTCTGGTTGCAATTGCTTATTTTTCTAGTAGTGCATAGACTCCACCTACATTATGTTTATATGCAAGCTCTAAATCTAAACCTTTAGATGCAATATCTAACGTCTAAAATCTCTAACCTACAGAGGCCATCTAGACTTCTGTTGGGGAAAATTACGAAAATAAACATTTGACTAGCACAAAAAACATTAATAAACATAGTTGGTGTCTAAATAACATGGACGAGGGTGATCTATAGACTTTTTAATTTGAACCAATTAATTAATGACACATACGTAGACCCTTTAATATTTAGCCGCTTCCAACTAAGCGTCTAAAATCTCTAACCTTTAGACGCAATCTCTAAAGGTTTGAAATCTCTAATCCACGGACGACGGACTCCACCTACATTATGGTTATACGCAAACTCTAAATCTAAACCTTTAGACGCAATATCTAGCGTGTAAAATCTCTAACCCACAGAGGCCGTCTAGATTATGTTTAGACGCGGACTCCACTTTAGATTCAAAACTATGATTTTAGAGGCCTGTTTCCTAGAGGCCAACATGGTGTAGAGACGGTTAGTGGTAGACGTATTCATACATAATTAAATACGATAGAGGTCTTCGGACAATTATTTAGACGTATCCTACAAATTTCTTCAGTATCATAATGGTGATGGTGTTGAAGGGTCAATGTTTTTTTTTTCTGATTATCACAGCTCTCAAACGTAACTTTCTTTTATGAGTTTATCAGAATTCTCAAATATCTCTTAAGAGTTCTAGTTTACAGTGGTGGAAATTGGGAATTAGATAATTGGAATATCGGGCATGTTCCTTTCGATATACATAAGTGTGTAATGATCAATGCAACATACACAAACTAAAGAGAAAAGAGTAATCATTTGAAGGTTACAAATTAAGATATTGAGAACCATGATGACTTCACTTATACAAATAATAAATATCATACCCGTCATTATAAGGTCAATTATGTAGTTTTGTTGCTCCTAGAATACTTTTTTTTTCACGTTTAGCCCATCCACAATTAACTATAAACAACAAATCAAATACAAATAAAAACTTTTAATCGATTATGACAGAGTAAGGAAAACATAACTACTTAAGATATAAATCATTCATCAAAGATACTTAATTACATAATCATCTAATAATTATAATAAAAACATCCCTGACCAGTCCCTCTTTTTTGTTTACATACACACACAAATCCACAATACACATGGATGTATGCATAGTTAATACGTACCATAATGAAGTGATAATAACACACCACCAAAACATCAACACAAACTATCATCCATGATTACTCCTCTTCACCAATTAACCCACCTAAAATCCTTTCAATTTTATCCTCCCTCATCACCACTTCTCATAGTCACCAACAACACCACCCCCCCCCCCCCCCCTCTACCACCATCATGGCAATTGTGGCCATAACCCACCGGAAACTTCTCCAACCACAAGATCCTAACCAAAACTCAACATGTTACGATTGCGGCCCAACATGCCGATACAAATGCAGCTACCCCGAATTCTACTGGCCGCCACAACCACCACCAACACCACCACACACTACCACCCATATATCACCATATATCATAATAATAGCAACCTTACTAGCCAGTGCATTTCTCTTCTTCAGCTACTACCTCATCATGGTAAGATACTCAACCCGTTTTCGACGTGCACCATCCACACCAATCTCCACCCAAGAAGACAACTTTACTAACCAAGATCATTGGTTAGAAGTTGATCATCCCATTTGGTACATCAACACCATTGGTCTCCAACCATCAGTAATCAACTCCATCACCATCTTCAACTACAAAAAACTCGATAACTTAATCGACTGCACCGACTGCTCTATTTGCTTAAATAAATTCCATGATAATGAGACTTTAAGATTACTACCCAAATGTAACCATGCATTCCATATTCCATGCATTGATACGTGGCTAAGTTCGCATACAAATTGCCCGCT
Source organism: Ambrosia artemisiifolia (assembly GCA_032199755.1). Lineage (NCBI taxonomy): Eukaryota > Viridiplantae > Streptophyta > Magnoliopsida > Asterales > Asteraceae > Ambrosia > Ambrosia artemisiifolia. The sequence goes on from CM063521.1 coordinate 14,181,959, forward strand.
TTGTCGTGCTGGCATATTGTCTGCTGTTTCGAATTTGAATGATCACAATAATTTTTCAACAATGGATGGATTAAATGATGAAAATATACATACCCAGATGGGGAATTCCGAGAACAATGATGTTGTTCCAGAGATTGACAATTGTGATGATAATGAAGAGTTGAAAATAGAGTATGATCAGTCTGTTATGGGGGCAAGGAGATCGATTTCTGTTGATTCTGTTGGGGAAATTGGAGGGGTTTCTGGTGATTCGACGGTTGATATTGTGGTTTAGACAGTGGAAAGATTTGAAAGAGTAGATATGGATTTTGTTTGAAGTTTAGGAAAGAAGTGAGTGTGTTTTTTCACGTTTTGTAAATCAAGATCATGCATTGAAGATGTTATGTTTGGCACTAATATGAATGGATGTTTTGTTTACGGTACATAAGGGTGGTGGGGGCGTACTCGAAAATTTTGCTGAGCCCCGTCCGATGCCCTTTTGTCATGTCAAATCCACACATAAGATCATCAAAATGTTTATTTGTCGAGCCGTTAAGATTTTGAGGGAAGCCAAGGAGGTGACGGCGGTGTTGCCACACGTGGCAATCTAACCGCGCCCCATTGCCATGGAGTGCCCCACCCCCTAATGTTTTTCAAACAAATTAGTTAAATAAGAAAAGGTAAACAATAAAAGACTGAATTACAAGTTTTGTCCTTTATGTTTATAGCTGATTGTAAAGCATGTCCTTTACATTTAATATTTGATTGGTTATGTAGTTTATATTTTAAAATGTTGCACATTACGTCCTTTGACACTAACGTAGTTAAAATTTTAACACTAATACAAGGTTAAATTCGTCTTTTAACTATTCTAGGGCCTATTTATGTAATTAAGTTAAAATTTTTTGATCAAAAGTAAATTTCAAAAATTAATATAATCCCCCTTCTCTCTCTCTCCGCCATTGAAGAACCTTCATGATATCATCAATTCCAGGTGATAAATCTCTCCACATTGTTGAAATCTCCAATTAATTAATCTCAAAACCTACCATCAAACTCTACAGTCGTGAAAATCCAGATCCTATTCCTGTTAGAGTTGAATCCAAGCGTAATAGGTCCCAACTAGTTCAATTAAGAGGCGGTGGTGGGTTAATTGAACTAACCTAGGTGGTGGTGGTGGTGGTGGCGGATGGTGCGGCCGTTTCTCCATAATAACTCTCGTAATCAACAGTATGATTGGAGTTGCAGGAGGTTTGGGGCGGAAGGTGGTCGGAAAATAAACATCTAACCCACCCGTCTTCCCCCTGTCCTCTTCCTTTCTCATAACCACTCGTCTGGAAACTGGTACTGATGGCACTCCTCTCCTCTCTGACAAACCCACGCTAATACCCTACTTCCTCCCTCCCCGCCGCTGTTCCTCAACCGAGGACCCTCCAAACCTCCTCCATCTTCACCTCTGATTACTTCCTGTCAACCAACCAACAAACCCAAAATATGCAACCACTCTCCCTTGTAACGCCAAAAACCACCACCATCTTCATCCCTATTTAAATCCGTAACCTCATCCTCAACAACCGACCAACCCGCGAATCCTTGTACCTCTTGTACATATACACTCTCCTGTATGTATAAGAAAACAGGAGAGAATGAGGGAAACTAAGATGTTGATAGCAGAATCTTAGGTCCGTAACTACTGAAATTCAATGGAGAAAGTAGAGTGGTGGTTGTGGGGGTGGATGTTGACGGGAATCGTGGTAATGGTGGTGGTGGGTGTGCAACAGTGGTTTGTGTGGGGTGGTAGGTGGTGGGTGGTGGTGCAGGTAAGTAGGAGGGAGCAATGGGTGAGAAAGAAAAAGGGTGTGTGTGTGTGTGTATATATATATATATAATTTCTTTTGTTTTAGTTATTAATATAGGTAAAAAGACCAATTTACTCTCTGCTTAACGGTTAAAAATAATGTCGTTATGACCAAAGGACATACCGTGTAAAATTTTGAAACATAAAGCACATAACTTATCAATTTCAAACGTAAAGGGCATGGATTGAAATATGGTATGAACATGAAGGACAAAACTTATTATTCAATCAAAATAAACTGAAAATCAATAGGATAGGGTTGCGGTGGGTGGGATGGCTGTTCGTACTTAGGACTTGAATCGATCGGAGGGAATCAGAGGTGGGAGTCTGATGTTTAGTTCCGATCACTGGAACTTTGAGGTTGGTGATCACTTTCGAAGGTAGCTTTGCTCTCTAATTAAAAAGAAGTTCTAGTTTATTAAATAAACATAATTGTGAAATTTAATAATAAATGATGAAGGTTTGTTCACTTTAGTATATGTGAAAAGTTCAAAAAAAAAAAAAATTGTCATGTGAATGTTTCCAAATTTACTAGACATGTGCTAGGGTCGATGATTCCAAATATACGGTGAAGGATTATAACGAATCATTCCTAGTGCTTAATAAGGGAAAGGAAAAAAATGGAGGAGTCGAGTAAGAGCGGAGCAATCGGTGGTTCCTTTATGGAGAGGCTAGTGGGTAGGAAGGATCCATTGGTGTAGGAAAAGGTTATTGTGTTACCGGAGGAAATCTTGGCTTATGATGAGGTGTCTGGCCGAGCATTTGTGGCTCAAATGGCTAACTTCGACTCCTTAAGACGACTTGGAGATTTTGTGAAGCTGTTTACTCTGGTGGGAACGGTTGTGCAATTTTGGGTTGGAATGTATGTGCTCCTTACTTTTGTCGATGTTTCATCGGCTCAAGATTTTCAGAGGAAGGCGACCATTATACTGGAAGTGTTTGCATCAGTCGACGTATGGGTTGGACAAACATTACCGTTTGATAGGGAGACGTGCTTAAGAACTCAACGAGTCCCTTTACATCTTCTGAACAATGATGTGCTTAATCGGATCGCGAGTGGTTACCGGAGAATAGTGATGTAAGCTCAAGATGATTCTAAGGAGGCCGATCTTTCTTTCGATTATCTAGGTTTGTTAGTCTCTAAAGGAGAACGTATTCAAGAAGAGGTCACATTACATGGAAAGGGCGGAAATACAAAGTACGAACGGGCGAAGGAACTACCTGAATAAGGGGAAATTCCGATGATTGGGAATGGTTTGGGAGGATTTGCAGCTCCGGCTCTTGCAGTTTTGAATTTTTCTCCAAATTTGGAAAGTGCCATGAATGGAGGAGACAGTAATGGTGCAATAAGTGGTGATGGAAGTATCATGGGAAACTCTACCGAAGGCGCACTGATTTTGAAAAGAATTCAAACCTCAGATGTTGAATTGCAAAAAAAAAAAATTGTTTGTACTGAAGTGACAAACTGGACCAAACCTCAGGGACGAAATCGGCATTTAACTCAAAATAAAATGAAAATGAATGGGATAGAGTTGCGATGTGGTGAGGGTGGACGGTGATACTTAGGACTCGAATCGATTAGAGAGGAATCGCAGGTGGGAGTCTGATGTTTGGTCCGATCACCGAAACTTTGAGGTTGGTGGTCGTTTTCAAAGGTAGGTTTGCTCTCAAATCTAAAAAAAGTTGTAGTTTATTAAATAAACATAATTGTTTATTTGATAACGAAGGTTTCCACATTTACTAGACATATGTTATGGTCATATAGAAAAGGAAGTAATAAAAATTAAAAAAAACAAAATTATGAGGTGGATATAAATAATTGGTTGGTATATTAATTAATGGAAAAATTATAGATTTTTTCTTCTATGTTTACACCAATTTTAAGTGGATGCCCTTTCACTTTAAAATTGACAAGATTCATCCTTTACATTTTAAATCATTGCACCGTATGTCCTTTAGCCCTAACCAGGTTTATTTTTATCGTTAAAGGTTGTCACGTGGACCACACTTGAGTGGCAAAACTGTCTTTTCACATTTCCCACACCTTTAAACTCCTCACCTACCAGTCTCTGTCTTTCTCACCTATCAACACCACCGCCTACCATAAGCCCCCCACCACCTGCCATCGTCAACCTTTCCCATCACCACCCCCACCAGATAACTTGGAGACCTTGTCAAACAGCTTGGGTTTTGGTTTAATAATTATTCAATCATATCAGGGAATATGATAAAGTGGAAAGAAGATTTGGGATTCATCTATATTACTTGTAACTAAAGCTTCTAACATTAAATATAATAGACACAATTACAAAATTCAACCTGATTATACTTTTTGATTTTAAATTTAAATGCAATACGGAGTTCTTTGAAGAAAATTCATATCACCACCACTTGACATACCATCCGTCTCTCTCTAAACCCTTAATCTCTCTAAAATCCTCTATCAAACCGTCGCTCGTGTCCTAGGGTTTCGATCTTCTATTCTGAATCTAGCTGCAGGTCTGGTCTGTGTGGCTTTTGTTAAAATTCCTGTTAGCATCTTTTTTCATCGGTAGCAGCCGCTACAGATCTGGAACCACCCTGACCTCACCATCATTCGCCTTTAATCGTTCTCACGGCTGATGCATTCAATCGAATGATGGTGAGCGGTGGTGTCGGTAATTTTGGGTAGGTGGTGACCTTACGCTCTGTTCCAGAGTTTCATTTAAGGGGGAAGAGAAAGGAATCCCTCTTTATCTTCCTCACTTTTCCTTTCTCTCGTGTTCCTTCAAAATTGGAAAGACATCATTTATGCCTAAAAACCCCACTATTTTTTATCCTCTTCCATTCCTTTCTTTCTAAATAAAGACTCTGGAACACACTTTTTTCATCATTTCTTCTAATTCATTTCTCTTCTCCTGCTAAATGAAACTCTAGAACAGAGTGTTAGAGAGAGAGGGAGAGTGTGTGAGAGAGAGAGATCAACTTCTAATTTTAAAGGTGGGGAAATCAAAAGGGTGTGAAAAGACTTTTTTGCTCCCAAGTGAGGTTCACATGACATTATTTAACATTAAAAATAAACCTAGTTAGTGATAAAAGACATACGGTGTAATGTTTTAAAACCTAAAGGATGTATGTCATCATTTTTAAAGTAGGACATCCATTGAAAATTAATGTAAACATAAAGAACGAATTCTGTATTTTTTTTCCTTAAATAATAGTAAAAAAAAGTAGATATTGAAACAAGAACATGCCCAAGACGGACCCTACGATCGTTGTCTCATTCAAGCAAAGCCCCCTCACGCCGCTTCTCCACCCATATACACATAGCCCTACTGATACAGTCAGTATACTGGCAGCCCAAGACAACAAGCCCAACACAGGCCCAACAAGCAAAACTGGGCCAAAGGCCACTGACGAAAAACACGAATTGAAGCAAGGAGTTAGTGAAGTCAAGATTTAGTCAAGATGGATAATTATTTAATTTGAGCACATGTTAGTTTATTTAGTGGAGTGGTAACTTCCCATGTTGCATGCATGATCCAGTAGTTATATTTTAGCATGATCACATCTTCATCCCATGTTCTCCTAATAAAGTGCATTTAGACTAGGGCTCATTTTCTATTTAACAATTGGTGCTTTCATTCTTCTTACCATGCCTCCTCGTAAGGATACTGTCTCCGGCGATGATTCCATGCAAACCCTCATCGATAAATTCGACCAAATGCTTACCAACAATGCCGATACCGCTGCGCAAACTGCTGCTAACTTCCAATCCTTGCACGACCTGCTCGCACAACAAATTACTACCAATAACACCGTCTCCAACCAAACCTCCGCCAATTTTCAATCCCTACAAGACTCTCAAAAACAACAACTTGATGTCACCACCAAGCTTTTGAATTCTGTTGGCAAGGCAAAGGAATCTTCTCCCTTTTTGTCCTGTGGTTCGTTTCCTTCCTTTCAAGAGTCTCCCCACATCCAACAATCCTCTCGCCACTCACACCACTCCCGTACACCCAAAATCACCCTTCCTACCTTCGACGGCTCTAACCCGTTGGACTAGATTTTCCAAGCCGAAAACTTTTTCTCCTATTACCAGACACCCATTGAAGATCGCATCTCCTTAGCCGTTTTCTACTTTGTCGGTGAAGCTCTTAGTTGGTACAAATCTTGGCCAACAATAATCTTTTAGGTACTTGGCCCGAATTTTCCCGCGCCCTTGAGCTTCGTTTCGATCCCTCGACCTACGAAAACCATCAAGCTACCCTCTTTAAACTCACACAAACATCCACTGTTACCGGCTACCTAGCCGAATTCGAGAGACTTTGTAATCGTGTAGTCAGTTTACCCAATGAAGCCTTGCTCAACTGTTACATTTCCGGGTTAAAACCGGAAATTCGCAATGACCTCGCAGTCCACAAACCCACCCCTCTTCATCAGGCTTATGGCCTCTCTAAACTTCTTGAAGACAAAATCTCTCTAGATGCTAAGCTTTCGCCTTCTGAACCTTCCAGAAGTACCACCACCACAATAGCAGCCGTCTCACCGAACCCACCCACCGCGACTACTCCTTTACCCACTGCACGTTTATCACCCGATCAGTTACAACAGCGTCGTGCCGTTGGATTCTGCTTCCGCTGTCCAGAGAAGTATGTTCCGGGACATCGATGCAACCCTCCACAGTTCTTACTCATTGCTGACAACACAACTGAACTCCCACCCATTGCCTCCCCTCCCATGATTGAAGGCAACCCTGACATTCCCCATTTTCTGTCTGTATCCCCTGCACTTTTCTTTGGGGTGACCACCACCACCTCTTTGAGACTCACCGGAGTTATCCACGCTCATCCTGTTAGCATCCTCGTGGACTCAGGTAGCACCCATAACCTTATTCAACCACATATTGCTTCCTTGTTGAATCTACAAATTCAACCGACCACACCCTTTCCGGTACTCATCGGTAATGGTGAACCCCTTCACTGCACAGGGTTTTGTCCTAATGTTCCTATTACGTTGGATCGTTCCCTAATTCCGGTTTCGCTTTTTCTCTTGGCGTTCAAAGGTTGTGTGATTATCCAGGGATTCGATTGGCTGCGTTCTTTGGGACCGCTTACAGCGGATTTTTTATTCCTTCCATCTCGTTTCACTACAACAACTAGCTTATCACTTTAAAGGGAAATCGACCACCATCGGCACCTACTACTCCTTCTAGCGTTACAATTACAGACCTTGAGGACAAGGTCTCTTTTAAAGGGGAAGGGAATGATACAGTCAACATTCTGGCAACCCAAAACAACAAGCCCAACACAGGCCCAACAAGCAAAACTGGGCCAAAGGCCACAGACGAAAAACACAAATTGAAGCAAGGAGTTAGTGAAGTCAAGATTTAGTCAAGATGGATAATTATTTAACTTGAGCACATGTTAGTTTATTTAGTGGAGTGGTAACTTCCCATGTTGCATGCATGATCCAGTAGTTATATTTTAGCATGATCACATCTTCATTCTATGTTCTCCTAATAAAGTGCATTTAGATTAGGACTCATTTTCTATTTAAGCATTGTAATTTCCCTTTGAAATATTATGAGAAAAATTGTTGCAAACTCTTCTTGTTCTACTTCTTTCTTTGGAGTTTGATCCACTCAACGGATCATAACACCTACATTGCAACAAAGTGAGAAATTAGTTTCAACATTTAACGCTTTATGAACCTATGATAGTATGACTATCATTGACTTAGGCCCGTGCTTCTGTTGGACCGGAGGTGTAGCTTTTCAATAAGGTTTATAGTTTAAATGCAATCTTGACACAACATTTTTTTCTTTTATCCTTCTGGGCCAAAGCCCAACTTATTAATACTTAATAATTTATAAACTATTGATTTTTTACACTAAAACTAATAAATAAACTTTTAGATTGTCAAAAACATGGAATCAAACTCTATAAACTTTTATTCAAAAGAATCCCAACCCATAAATGTTTGAAACCCTTACAACAATACAAAAAAGACTCTACCTCACTTATCTCTCTGATACAAAGATCAACAAGGCTAAACAGAAAGTACACAATCTAAACGAAGTACAATATCAACGACTATCAGATTCAAGATGAATCTGATATAAAACCCTAACCCTAATCAGAGAGATAACACTGTGAAAGAGATGAAAAAATATGAACGACTAAAGATACAAATGAGAGAGATGAACTCCTTATATAGAAGCCATCGAAGCTTCTATTCTGGAAACACAAAACCCTTGTATCTCCACCGTTAGATCATTCCTTCACGAATCCGTATGCATATCAACGAACAGGATTAAATCCAAGTGGACAAGTTGTTATAACAACTTGTTTGAACCTCTGGAGGACCTTGACCCTTCTGACCATATTTGAACCTTTCCATGTTGAACCTTCTCAGCTCTTGAACAAGCCCATCAGCTATTCCACAGCTCCAGCCCAATGGACACTAGCACTTAGCCCAGACTTCAAACGTTCCTTAGCCCATTAATGAGAAACCTGTAAAAACACTTATGCAACATATTCAAGTTGTGTAACAAGAAATAAAATTGATATTTTATCTTATAATTTTAACACCCCTCCTCAATTTTATTTCCCAAACATATTACACAGTTTTATTGCATTACACATTTCTTCATGATGACTAGGTAAAAGTCCTTTAGTGAAAATATCAGCCAGCTGATTATCAGAACTGATTTTCAAAATTTTGACTGATCCCTTTGCTACTAGTTCCCTTAGAAAATATATATCAATTCCAAAATGTTTTGTTTTGTCATGGAAAACTGGATTTGAAGCTATAGACATAGCAGATGTACTATCAGTAAACAGTTTGACAGGAAGCTCAATATTAACAAACAATTCAGAAAGTAAATTTTTAAGCCATAGAACTTCGCATGCTACAGAACACAAAGCCCTGTACTCAGCTTCTGCAGAAGATCTAGAAACAGTGGACTGTTTCTTGCTCTTCCAAGAAACTAAACAATTTCCAATATACACACAAAACCCAGTTACAGATTTTCTTGTTTCTTGACATTTTGCCCAATCTGAATCAGCATATGCTGTCAGATTTAGACTGTCAGATTTAGTAAACAACAAACCTTGACCAGGTGCATTTTTAAGATATCTTAGTAGCCTAAAGGCTATCTTTAAATGCCCTTTGGTGGGTTTGTGCATATACTGACTTAAGTAATGCACACTATAGGATATATCTGGCCTAGTATGAGACAAGTAAATCAACTTCCCTACAAGTTGCTGATATCCAGTGATATTATCCACCATTTGACTGTTATCAGCAACTATCTTAGTCAAGACATGATATTGTTCTATAGGACATGACACTGGTTTACAACCAAGCATCCCATATTCATCAAGCAGTTCAGTACAGTATTTCCTTTGGGTCAAACAAACACCCAGTTTATGTTTAACAACTTCAATTCCCAGGAAATATTTTAATTCACCCAAGTCTTTTATTAAGAACTTGGTTTTAAAAAGCTCTTTTATGTGTTCTATTTCTTTAATTGAATTACCAGTAAGTATTATGTCATCAACATATACTAATAAAATCAAAAACACATTATCATTCTTTTTTACAAACATAGAGTGGTCACATTTACTTTGAACAAACTCAAATTCCAATAAAGCTTTTACTAACTTCTCATTCCACATCCTTGGGGCTTGCTTTAAGCCATACAAGGATTTTTTAAGTTTGCAAACCTTACTGTTATCAGACTCACACTCATAACCTTCAGGAATAGACATGTAAACATCTTCATATAAGTCACCATACAGAAATGCATTATTCACATCAAGTTGAAATATTTTCCATTCATTATGTACAGCTAGACTAACAACACATCTTATAGTCACAAGTTTTACCACAGGTGAAAAGGTTTCATAATAATCTAACCCTTCCCTTTGACTATACCCCTTAGCAACTAATCTAGCCTTGTACCTATCAACTTCTCCTGTAGACTTATATTTAATTTTAAAGATCCATTTACATCCTATCTTATGTCTTCCCTTAGGAAGATCTACTATTTCCCAGGTATTATTCCTATAAAGAGCTTCAAGCTCCTCATTCATAGCCTTGATCCAATTTGGATCTTTTATAGCATCTTGATACCTTTTAGGTTCAATACTTTTATCAAGATTAGACAGAAAACATTTAGAATCAAAAGACAACTTAGACATGTTAACCACACTTTCCAGACCATACTTCACCTTACCTTCTATAACAAAGTCACTGAGTTTTCTGGGAAAACTTACAGCCCTAGTCGACCTTCTAGACTGACTCAACTCAACTTCATCAACAGTTGTGTCACCCTCAGATTGAATGTTTAGATCATTTTCAGTATTCACATTGGGAGCCTTACCATTTCCTCCTGGTTCAACACTAGGCTGCTGCTGATTATCAGCCAAGCCATTAGTGGATCCTGGATTAATGGTTTGCTCACCCTCATGTGTTCCTAAATCCCTATTACCTGTACCCCTCCTGTCATCATAGGGATCATTCACATCTAAAGACTGTTGATGATCTGTGTTTTCAAAAAGATCAAAAAAATTTAAAGAGTTTACTTCTTTGTCTATATTGGTTTCAAATTTGTCAAAAACAATTTTCTCTTTAAAAGGAAAACAAGATTCAAAAAATTTTACATCTCTAGAAAATTGAATTTGTTTACTTTCTAGACTATAAACTTTATAACCCTTTTTCTCATGTGAATACCCAATAAAGACACATTTTTCTGCCCTACTCTCTAATTTATTCGATTCATTTAAAATGGTACTAAAACACAGACAACCAAAAAACCCTTAGATGTTCTAAGAAGGGTTTAAAACCATATAAAACTTCATAGGGAGACTTTCCATTCAACACAGAAGAGGGAATCCTATTGATAAGATAAGAAGCAGTTAATATACACTCAGTCCAAAATCTTATTGGTACATTACTTTGGAACAGAAGAGACCTGGCCACATTTAACAAGTGCCTATGTTTTCTCTCTACCACCCCATTCTGTTGAGGTGTGTATGCACAAGTTGTTTGATGAATTATACCATGATTTCTACAGAAATCCTTCATTTGATTATTTACAAATTCTAACCCATTATCACTTCTTAAAATTTTTACATTTTTATGAAACTGATTTAAAACAATTTGAACAAAATCTTTTATATGTTCAAACACTTCTGTTTTATATTTCATCAAACAGACCCACACAGCTCTAGAGAAATCATCAACAATTGTTAAAAAATATCTATGACCTTCTCTATCAGGGACCCTATATGGTCCCCAAACATCCAAATGCACCAGTTGACCAACATGTACACTTTTATGATCACTAAGTGGAAATGGTTCTCTATGTTGCTTGGCCTTGTGACATATTTCACAAGGTTCATGTATTTTATGTGACCTAAGTTTTAATTCAGGTTTAACCAATTGTATAACTTGATTAGCAGGATGTCCTAACCTAGAATGTCACACACCAAATAGACTAACACTATTGAAACACTCCTTAGAGGACATACAGGAACTGCCATACATATACAATCCATCAACCTGATTACCAGTCACCAGGACTTTCCTTGTTGACAAGTCCTGAACATAACATGTATTTTCATCAAAACCTATATACAACTTACTGTCCCTAGCCAATTTATGAACAGATAATAGATTAACATTGTATTCAGGAACAACTAAAACATCATGTAAAACAACTTTGTCAGCTAACTTAAGTTTCCCAATTTTAGTAACTAAAGCTGATGTTCCATTAGGATGTTTTACTTTTATGTTTAAGTCAGACACATCAATGTAATCAAATAGATTTTTATCACTATTGACCATGTGTTCATTTGCCCCTGAATCTATTATCCACCCAATACCAATCAATTGACCATTTGAACTAGTGAAACAGTAAACATGTGAACTAACAGAGGAAGCACAAAAAACTCTACCAGATAAATTGCAACTAGAAGATTCAGTTGACTTATCATTCAACAAACTCAACAACTTAGCCACCTGCTCATTTGATAAAGCAGTAACAGTACCATTAGCAGTATCAGAACTAGCATTATTAACAACAGGTTTCTTGCCTTGGTATCCTTTAGGTTTAGCCCAATTAGGATATCCTATTATCTCAAAGCATTTATCAATTGTATGACCAGTTTTATTACAATGTGTACACTTTAAACTCTGATTTGAACCTTTACCAACTTTTTTATTTTCAACTTTAGACACAAAACTAACAGTTGGTGTAGTTTTTGAAGAACCACTTGAGTTCCTATGGGACTCTTCCCTGGATACCAAGGCAAAAGCCTCCTTGACAGTAGGTAACTCAGTTCTAAGTAACAGAGTTGTTCTAACATGTTGATACACATTATCAAGTCCCATTAAAAATTGCATTAATTTTATCATGTGACTATAGTCATTAAATTGCTTAGCTGCTTCACAAGTACAAGAAGGAAGTTGCAAGATTTGATCAAGTTGTAACCACATAATGTTCAATTTATGATAGTAATCTGATACAGACATTCCACTTTGACTAAATGAATTTATTTTCTGATATAAACTAAACACAACTGAACCATCTATTTTATCATAAGTTTCTTTTAAATCTTTCCAAACTTCAGAAGCAAGTTTAGAATATACTTGTCCCATATACAATTCATCAGACACAGAGTTTAGAATCCAGGTTAACACAACAGAGTTACACCTATCCCATTGTCTAGCTAACACAAGATCATCAGTTGGTTTAACACATTCTCCATTTATAAACCCAATTTTATTCTTAACTTGCAATCCTAGTATCATAGCATTAGCCCATATAGTGTAATTTTCAGTACCTTTCAATTTAACACTAACAATGGTCAAATTTGTAGAATCACTAGCATGTAGATAAAGTGGGTCACTAGCATCAAGTTTGCTCACCAATGTCACATTATTCCCATTAGGAACATGATCAGGAGGATCTTGTCCCACAATAGGACCATGAACAGGGTCATCCATAGTATAACCAACAGCAGATATAACCAGATAACACAACTAATCAACAATTAATCACAAGTAATATCCAATTATACACAGATCAAATACTCAGCACAAACAAACACAGGATAGATAAACACAATCAATCCAAACAGAGAAACACCCAAAAATCATAAACAAGATCTAAAAATTAACCCAAAATTTTTACACACACAAAGGCGAAGCCACGTGGGTGTCCAGATCGTTGGTTCGTCACTCAATGGTGCCAACGCAAGTCCTCACGTGGGAGCCCCTAGACCTAGACCAACCCTAAAGCTAAAACAGGAACTCAGCCTGTACAATGACTCCTTAGGACTGAACTCTAGACAAAAAGTAAAAATAAGGAAAGATCTCACCGAGGATGCCCAAGTTAGGGTTCGCCAACAACAACTCGTAATACTGTAACCTTCACTTAGGGTTACAGTATCAGAGAGCAAGAAAAATATGCCTCCAGAACCAAAAACCACCAGATCTGATTTCCTTGTATACCAGAAACCCTAGATCTGGTCTTTATCCAGCTCAAGAATCCAAACGTCAGGTCAAGATCGAGATAGATCTATACCTATCAGAGGTGAATCACACCAATCAAGAACCAACCGATCCAAAGAGACTCATAAAAGATGACACGACAGCGGAAGAAATCAAGAATACAAGCCTATTGCTCTGATACCATGTAAAAAACATGGAATCAAACTCTATAAACTTTTATTCAAAAGAATCCCAACCCATAAATGTTTGAAACCCTTACAACAATACAAAAAAGACTCTACCTCACTTATCTCTCTGATACAAAGATCAACAAGGCTAAACAGAAAGTACACAATCTAAACGAAGTACAATATCAACGACTATCAGATTCAAGATGAATCTGATATAAAACCCTAACCCTAATCAGAGAGATAACACTGTGAAAGAGATGAAAAAATATGAACGACTAAAGATACAAATGAGAGAGATGAACTCCTTATATAGAAGCCATCGAAGCTTCTATTCTGGAAACACAAAACCCTTGTATCTCCACCGTTAGATCATTCCTTCACGAATCCGTATGCATATCAACGAACAGGATTAAATCCAAGTGGACAAGTTGTTATAACAACTTGTTTGAACCTCTGGAGGACCTTGACCCTTCTGACCATATTTGAACCTTTCCATGTTGAACCTTCTCAGCTCTTGAACAAGCCCATCAGCTATTCCACAGCTCCAGCCCAATGGACACTAGCACTTAGCCCAGACTTCAAACGTTCCTTAGCCCATTAATGAGAAACCTGTAAAAACACTTATGCAACATATTCAAGTTGTGTAACAAGAAATAAAATTGATATTTTATCTTATAATTTTAACATAGATGAGTACGTAAGATGTAGAAATCTGGTAATTTTACTTTTAATTTAATAAGGTATTCCATGAATACAAGTTTTATGGTCCTATGGATGTAAACTTTTGAAGAGACACGCTTAAACTCATTACATAGTTTACAAATAATCGACAAAATTACATGCCGACCTAATCAATTAGTAAACGATCTTTTTAACACGCGATGATGGGTTTTATTATATCTTAATATGTGTTCATTGTAAGACCATGTCAAGTGGGAGCCAAGCCACCGGCCACATCAGCACTTTGGACGCTAAACACCACGCAATGGGCGCCAAGGGCACCCCTCGTGAGTGTGTTTAACATATGCAAGAGTGGGGTGCAAAAATCTACATATAGACCCCATTGATATGCTAATGAAAAGTCTCCATTTGGAGGTGGGAGTCTTAACTATTTGTGTTACAACTTACACGAGCTGGTAGAGTATCCAATCTTGTTGAGGTAAAATATTGTGGCTCACTGTCTACACGGTGAGTCATCAACGCTAATGTTGTTCTTAATTTGATTCCGCTATGATCAATATAATAATGCCGATAAACTTAGGGCGTCAAGTTAAGTAGGTTAATTGATACGTTTAAACTACCACCTTAAGTTCGGTGACTCCTGTTGCACATAAACTATGCCAAATTAGAAGAAAATGGAAGTAGAGAAAACTACAAGCCTATTAACACTTGTAAATATTAACGGTGTTATAGTTGATCTTGAAAAGTTGACATGAGATAAATGATACACGCATGAGACATAATTATACTGATGCAATCTTGTGTGTCACATATCTTTTGAAGGTGTCAACTAATGGTGGTTTTGTGTCATCAACTAATTTGAAGGTGTCTAACTGGGGCTTTTGTTAAGATATAACAGAGTTTTGAGGTGCGAATGGGACACTTATATGAACTAGTATATAAACTAGTCTCATTGCATGCTTCGGCTTATGCGTTCTGATTTATATTAAGCGTTCTGATTTATACTCCGATAATATTAATGTTTGTGAGTGTAGACTTTGAAAAGGCAACTTATGCCTTATGGAATACTTACTATGAAAAACACCTTACGCTTGTCTTTCAAAGTTGTTCATGCTAAAGGTTGATCATATTTTTGATGATCAAACACATTAGTGTGAATGTGATAAATCCTCAATTTAGTATTCAATCAGTGGATCCATCATTTTTCTTCGGTTAATAGATAACATGGGTCGGGTCAAAAGAATTTCATAATTAAGGATGTAAATTGAAAACAGAATATAAGTAAAAAGTATATAATTAAACTTATACTATTACACTTGTGAATTAGCTTGATTCATCTCCATTGATTGTTGAGAATATTGCATTTCATCTTTCAACCTCTTCGTCAACTTATATTCCCCATAGAAGTAAGAAGTAAATCCCCATAGAGACAAAACAAGTGCGACACCTTTCTCCGCTTGAAACTTTTCTCTATAGAAAATAACAGCTAATACTTCTGTTACTGGAAGAAGAACGGCAATTATAATACCTGATAACAACGAAGATGCACAAAAGATAACACCTATAGCTCCAAGAAAGAAACATTGCCAAATCAAAGCACTAGCACACAATATTGCATAATATTTTGTTTGTCCAAGTTCAAAATCTTTTGCCTCCCTTTGAATCACCTACAAAAAAAAAGCCACTTTACTTTCCACGAGTTCATAACTTTGAACAAGTAACAACATTAAGTGAAACAGTTAATGTATCATCACCTGAGATACACTTTGGTTTTATTATTGGTTTGTTTAGTTGAGTTTAATGATTAATTTGTTTATATTAATATGTGTATAAATAGTTGAACTAAACTTTCACTAAAACCAAATTTTAGCCTTTTTTTAAAGTATGTATTAATATTATAAAATAGAGTAAAGTGCACGGATGGTCCCTGTGGTTTGCCCAAATTTAAACTCTGCTCCTTAACTTTTGGAAATTACACGTATGGGATTTGTGGTTTGTGGTTTGTATTTTGTTTCATCGATAGTCCCTGAATTTGATGGAGGTTAAGTTTTTCAGTTAAGTCTATGTGAAATTACTAAATTACTAAATTACCCTCTTTTTAAAAAAGAAATATTATACTCTCTCTATATATTTATACTTTTGTCTCTTTCAACCCCACCACACCAAACCACCACCAAACCATCTGCAAAAAAAGATGGTTATCTTCTGTCGATAACCACCATAACGTGAGCCACCATCGAGAGCCATTATAATCGTCCCATCTCCTTTACTAACCACCACCAAAGAACACCCCTGCAGCTGTGACCACCACAAAGCGTCACCACCTGCACCCGGACCAACATCGAACCACCATCGAACTGAAACAACCAACATCGAACCACCATCGAACTGAAATGACCACCCATTGTTTACTGCCAGATTAAGGATTGACACCCGTAGTTTCCATTTATTTTTGCTTATGTGTCTGGTCATCGGGTTGCAGATGCTATGTGAAGAAAGAGGCTCATTCTTGGAGATAGCCGATGGTATTTTAAAGGATTAGCCCGGTTTTAGTTATCGACCAAATGAAATAATTACTCCCAGCATGCCATAAGCAAAAAAATTACTCCCATCATGCCAAAATAAATGAAATAATATTCTTTTGGGCTAAGAATTCAACTGAAATTTTCTTTTTTGCCGATTCGTAAACATTACAAGGTATCATAAACTCCTTTTAATCTGCAGCTGGTTGATTGAAGGAGAAAGGGCCGAACTCTGCAGTTGGTTGATTATTACTCGAACCCGATCGATTTCTTCAGGTTTATGGTGGAGGGTTTTGTTGAGAATGAATAAGACTACGGTTTGTGGTGGAAGGTTTGGGGTGGTGGTGGGGGGAAGATGGTGGTGGTGGTGGTCGGAGGAATATGGTGGTGGTGGGTGGTGGTTGGAGGAGGAGGGGTTGATGTTGGTTGTTTGAGGAGGAGGAGGTGGTGCTGGTCATATATATAAAAGATTAAACTGCTCGGATGGTCCCTATGGGTATTTTGGTCATTTTGGTCATTTTACATGACTTAACTGATAAAATTTAATGACGTTAGCTGGTAGGGACCAAAGTGTTATAAAATGTCAACGTTGAGGACCATTGAAAATATATGGGGGCATACGTGAAATTTGGGCAAACCACAGGGACCATCCGTGCACTTTACTCTATAAAATATGTCGAAAAGATTTTGTTACAACTTTTCACAAGAAATATATTACCTTCCCATTCTTCTCCTTTATTAATTACTAGCTTTTATCCCGGGAGTGTCGCGGGGTTGAAATATATAATATAACATAATAAAATATCTAATATGACAATATAATTAATGATTTCCCAATACATGATTAATGAATAATAATAATAATAATAATAATAATATTATTATTATTATTATTATTATTATTATTATATTTATTTTAAACAAATTTATGCCATAAGTTATCATATTCAAATATAAAAAAAATGAATCTCTGCTTATGAAGTTATGTTTATCGTTTGTGATTTATTAGTAGAGTAAAATATATTTGAAAACAAAACCCCACAAAATAGTTGTTTTTTTCTCCGTTTTTTATATAGCACTATGATACTCGTTGGAAAGATAATAAAACGCTCGTTAATTTGGTGTAATTTTTTTTCTTTAAAAAATCTCGTATATAAAAGATATTAACGTTTAAAAGTTATGGGAGAAAACATTAGAGAGAAAATTTAATTTTGTTTTAAATTCTTATCTTTTCCTAAAATAATTATAATATATATATAGATTTATTAAAAAAACTCAAAAATTAAAAAATCCTACATGATGTCACGTGGACAATTCAAGGAGGGGTTAAGGCCTTCATTGAATGCCACATCATCAAAGTTCAATTCTTTTATTATAAGTTATAGATTATAGATTATAGATTATAGATGCTTGTTATTTATTTATGTGACCCATTGAAAATAGGCTAAATTAGCCCAAACCCAAACAAACACGTAAATGCATTGACCGAATTAAATTATCAAAATCTGTAGTAACCAAACCGTTTGTAACCTTGTTAAATGGCTATAAGAATCAAATAACTATAACTTCAGTTTATGTTAAGTATTTTACCTATAAAAAAAAGTACAAAAAGAGTGACACCGGTTAGAGTGTGGTCGATCTTTTGAATGAAAACTAAAGTTAGAAATTTCATTCGTTATATTATTATCAGTCAATAAATCAATTGCCTTTCAATGCGGAGGTTTTAGGTTGGAGTCTCAGTTAGAGCAAAATTGCTCTAGGTTGAGCTAGATGTTTTACCATAGTTAACTTTCAGGTGGTGGGTTTCTATAGAATGGTGGCGAGCCAGGTCACCAACATTATCTGCGTTCATGAGCATGATTAGCTTTTTTCGATTAGATTTACCCAGGGTGATGACAATCGGGCTTTTGTTGTTTGTTAAAAAAAAGGTTATCAGTCATATTGGAAATTGGACATACCCTCGTGGAGATAAGTCAAGGTGGCTTGTTTTTGTATGGACTCTTGCAAACTAAGGGACAAAGCTGTAGGGCCCAATGTTGAAAATGAGAGTCCATAATGGTGAGTACTGAGTATGGTGATGGTCCATCCAGAATTTACGAAGCCTTGTTGCTTTATTTGACTACCTATACATAGTGACAACTATAACTTGACCCACACTATATATTAAACATTTTCATTTTATTTTTCTATTTTTTATTCAATATATTTTACTTATGTAAAATTATAATGTTTGGTTAATTTTTATTTAACAGATCAAAATATACTGTTTTGCGAGTTTACTTTTATCTAAGTTTTTGTTACTCCATGTATCCAACGTAATCACTTCTGTTCTGAGGTCATGCCTTTAAATACATTCATAAAAGTAGATTTTCTGAACTGAATATACTATATTAACTAATGACTTGTATATTAACTATATATAAATATATTAATAGATATTAATAGAGGAGTAAAATGAATTATATTATATTAATCTTTATATATAATATAATCTAATGATTGGGGTGAGGGACACATAACACTTGGTGAGGTTATTCCCACCCTTATATTTCCTGTAAAAAAATTTAGGTTATAAATAATCCAATATTTATTAATTTATATTTTTTTTTCTTTATCTTTATCTTTTTCTTTATTATTGCTTTGCTATATACTCCCTCCGTCCCAATTTAAATGTCACATGACTAAAAACACACATTTTAAGAAAGTTTTTGTTTGTATGTGATAAAATGACAATAATATCCTCAAAAGTGGTGATTGTGTTTTGTCTTTTATGGACAAAACTGGAAATTATATTTCTATTTATGGAAAGAGACATTTAATTTGGGACAAACAAAAAAGGAAATAAAGACATTTAAATTTGGACGGAGGGAGTAATAAATGAAAATCTTATGATTATCTTATTTCTTTCTAAAATGAAATAATGTTATTAAATCATAATTTCACGTTTATATCTTATTTATTCATTATTTGTTTTCTTAACTAATTATTTTTATATTTCTACTTATTAAAAACCATTTAAAATTTTATCGATAAAAAAAACTACATCTTCAAGACCACCGCTTCAATCACGCCTTGCAATGGTTGCTTTTACCTTTGCCCTTTACACCTCATCCAAACATGCATTCTCTTTTTAATATACATTTTCATTCTTATTCACGTGTTAAAATTGTTCATTTCTTATATTATAGTACATTAATTTCTATGCTACATCGGAACACCTATTTTGTCTTAATATAGATTTGTTTATCCAAGAAGATCTCGGGTTAAAACCTAGTAATGGCATATTTAATTATTTAAGGTTTGATATAAACTAGAATTGATTGGAAAAAGTGTAAAAAGCATATTTTATAACATCAAGTGGGCTACGTGATGTAAAACTTAGACGAACTTAAACTTTCACCGACACATATTAAAAACACGAGGGTGTTAAAAAGTAAAAATTTGTAAAAAGGTATGTCAAAAGTAACAACTTTGAAACTGAAGGGATATAGAAAACTCTTCATTAGAAGGAAAATATTAAGGGATCAAATATGAACACCCAAAAAAGTTTGGTGGCACAAAAGAAACAGGCAAAACAAATTAAAAATTTAAACGCTGTATATTAAATGGGGTAATGATTGTTACCTCGTGTATTTTGCTGTCAGCTACTTACTGAGCCTTTATATATATATATATATATATATGGGAAATTATAAACTGAAAACCCACTCGAGTTAAGAAAACTATGAAAACCCTTGTAAAAACCATCTAAATTTTTTTATTTTTTTTTTGAAAAAAATACACAAGGTAACATACATGTATTAAAACGTTTTGGGCAAAAAAAAATAAAAAGCGCCGATAGAATATTTTAAAAAAAAATAAACAAAGTTTGTGCTGTTACATATGTAACAGCTCTGTTACATATGTAACATCAGTTGTTACATATGTAACAGTGCAAATTTTGTTTATTTTTTTTAAAATATCCAATCGGCGCTTTTTTTATTTTTTTGTTCCAAAACGCTTTAATACATGTATGTTACCTTGTGTATTTTTTTCAAAAAAAAATAAAAAATTTTAGATGGTTTTTACAAGGGTTTTCATAGTTTTCTTAACTCGAGTGGGTTTTCAATTTATCCTCCCCCTATATATATATATATATATATATATATATATATATATATATATATAAAGTCGTTGTTCAAAGAAAAAGAAAACCCATGGTCAACCAAGGCATTATAGCCTAGTGGTATCTTGGTGGTGAGATAAGACTTAGAGCCATAAGGTCATGGGTTCGAATCTCACAAAGGGGGTTTTCTCATAATTATGAGTTTCCTCCTGAATTGGTGACTTGGTGGTGGAATATGATCGTGTGGCAACACTGGTGACACGATGATACTTCAGTATTCCGTGAGTGATTCCAATTTGTTAGCCGTTAAAAAAAAAAAAAAGAAAACCCATGGTCAATTTATAAAAACAGAACTATTGTGTACATATGAAAAGAAGCAAATAGTAAGTACGCAACGCAATGTTGTATCAATTTGTTACTCCATATATTAAACTAGTGTTTTCGGAAGACGGCGCGTTGCGCCGTTGGCCATGCTCTACGCAATGGGAATTTGAACGCAGACGAAAGTACTATACGAACGTAGACGGACGAAAGAACTATATGAACGCACGTGAATGTAGACGAAAGTACTATACGAACGTAGGCGAACACAGACAAACGTAGGTAATGGTGCTATACGAACGTAGACGAAAGAACTATACGAACGTACACGAACGTAGATGAAAATACTATACGAACGTAATACGAACGTAGATGAAAGTACTATATGAAGGTAAACGAAAGTAATAAACGAACGCAAGAGGCAAAAGTACTATACGAACGTAGACGAATGAAGTATATGAACGCGTACGAACGTTGGCGAAATACTATACGAACGTACGCGAAGACAGACGAATGTAGACAAAAGTACTATACGAACATAAACGAAAGTTGGTGGCCAAAACGGGGAAAAAAACATAACCAAAAAGCCGGTGTAAAAAAATAAGAAAAAAATTTTAAACAAATCGGGAAAAAGGGCAAAAAAAAACCTAAACAAAAAGTTGGTGGCCAAAATGAAGGGAAAAATACTTAAAAAAGTTGGTGATCAAGACGTAAAAAAATTTTTGGAAAAAGGAAAAAAACACGAAGGTTGACGAAAGTACTATACGAACGTCGGTTAATTAAACAAAGGAAAAAAAAGAAATAAGAACTCAATCAAAAAGTTGGTGGCCAAAACGAAGGAAAAAAGCTTAAATAAAAAGTTGGTGGTCAAAACGTAAAAAAAAACTTTAGAAAAAACGAAAAAAAAGGTGGCCAAAGCATAAAGTTGAAGAAAGTTGGTGGCCAAAACGAAGGAAAAAAGGCTTAAATAAAAAGTTGGTGGTCAAAACGTGAAAAAAAAACTTTAGAAAAAAAGAAAAAAAAAGGTGACGAAAGCAAAAAGTTAAAAAATCAACTATTCAAAGAGTTCGTCCATAAATATATTGTAATGTAATTTATGTCAAATTATGTCCGCCTATATTGATTTTATTCCTACATATATATATATCCATAAAGTTATAGAATAACAAAAAAAAGGTAAGAAAACTATATATTCCATTAACATAGTATGCTTTAGGTCGAAACATAGTAGTTAGGTTACACCCAGTGGCGGATCCACAGCCATGGTAGGGTGGGACGGTGCCCACCGTCCACTCAGACAATCAGGCGAGTGTTCCTGCCGGTTGGAATTTTTGTTTAGAGGCATACGGAAACTTTTGCAGTGACTTATGGAGTTTTGGAGTTGCAGGTTATAGACTTATGTGGTGAAGAAGAAGAAGAAACAAATTAAAAGAACTTTTATTTAATGTTAAATAGACTATAGGTACTCAATACATGTCCCATAACAACATACGAAAGTCAAAGCTCTGACAAAAAATATGGAAGTGATTAATATGTTACAGTATTTAACTGAAATATTACCTTATCTATGTTTGGATTAATTAAAAAAATTCTCAACATTTTCTGTACATAACTAAGGAATAACTTTACGTTTAGATTTGTTCTTTTTTACGGTTTTATTTGTTGTTTTAACAAAATATATAATTAGTAATGATTTTTTATTTAGAGATATATTATTGAAAACGTACTTTAACAAAAAATGTTAAACTATTAATTAAATTAGTAGAGATGTGATGATCGTCGTTAATACTTTGCTAATTCGTATTGTGCCCCCCGTACTAAAAAGTTTTGTATTCGCCACTGGTTACACCTATGTATAACATTATATCATAAGAGAAAAATAAAATACTTTTTAAATAATAATAATAATAATAATAACATAAAAGATCGATCAAGCAAAAATCACAATATTAAACACGTCAATAATGTAGATGGCAATTTTAGAGGCAGATAGAATAAGCCCATATTGAAATGTGTCATTAGTCATAACATATTCAAAAAAAATTGTCATCTATGATATTACTTTAAACTCAGGCAAAAAAAAAAAAAAAAATTGAACGGAAAATTTTATTACATCATAATTCCACCTCACCTTGCACTTGCAAATATTTAAACCCACAACATCACATTTGTAAGTGAGGACACAGTACCACTAGACAAAGAGGTCAAGGGTAAATTCAGACGGTTATTTCCGCATTTGGGAACCAATTAAATAGACATTAAGCGTGTAAGTTTAATGTGAAATTTCATTTTTGAACTTTTATAAAGAAGAATATTTAGTTTCATTGCCTTTTATTTTACATTCTTTATGTGTTCTTTGCTCTCAAATTTGTCTTATTATCGTTTTTACCTTTTGAATGATATTCATTGCCTTTTTATTTTGTTGTTATATTCGACAAAACTGTTTCAGGCAAAAAAATTATTGGTTTGTGATTTACTCAAGCTTTACGTATGATAATAACATAAAAAAAAGGACCAAAAATAATGGATACGAATCACATTCTAGTATCTGTCTTTTTTATTCCACAATAATGATACGGAATCACATTCGTGTACATGTATTTTTTGAGCATCTTCCTTTTCTTCTTTCGTAATAATTGATAAGCAAATAAGACTCAAGTATCTGTCTTTTGTATAGTATCGGTTTTTATATTTGCATCAATACAAAAATCATTTCTATCTATCCATATGAAATTATATGCGTATCATATTTGGATGTCAATTTTGTTATACTCCCAAAAATCAATATTTTTGTATTATTATTTTTATCAAACTAAAGACGATAGATACATGTAATATAACATAGATTATAAGTATACTAGTGGGAATGCCCGCGCGTTGCGGCGGGTGTGTCTGCTTTGTCACTTCGTAGTTGTTGTAGGGTTTCTGGTGTGTGCATGGCGTTTGGGGTGATTCGTTTTGGTTGAGGTATTTTGAATCACAATTGTTGCTTATATTTGTTTTGTAACAGAAGAAACACAAACAAATTTCCAAACTTTGCTAAAAGTGAGATGATCAAATGGGTCAATGGTAACTTATAGAGTTATAGTGTATTCAAACGCTTACAAACATGAGCTAGACTTTTTTTTCCCTGCTAATGCACTCTTTTATAAAATGATGCTTTGTATCAATATGTTTGTTTTTGTCATGAAAAATAGGATTATTTGCTGAGCAATTTGTTACAAAACAAAACTTCTCGTAACATCACTTTGTGACATCTACACCATCTAATATTTTTCTTAAAGCATTAGCATGATACAAGCAACACAGACAACATACTCTGCTCCATAAGTTAAGAGATGTTGTAGGTTGATTCTTAGAACTCCAAGTGTAGAGGGTACCCTTATTCTAGGCTACGTCCATTGGGTTTAGGCCCACTAATAACACGCCCACCAATTATTAGTCCACTCATGGTTCTAATCACAATCACCAACTCTCAAAAGATCAAACAGCAACTCACAGTCCAAAGTACATTTATGATAGGAATCATGTTTGAGGTTGTATGAATAATGGTCAAACACCTTCTTACACTTGAAGGATCAATAAAGGATCCCTAAAGTTAGTTAGGATTGTAATTGAATGTTGAGAGAGAATTAGAGAAGATGATTGTTATTTCATTTTGTTGATAATTCTCTGTTCTTTTTACAATTGAGCTTATATAGTTAACTTTGTTGACTACTGTTGACTGTTAACAAGTAATCCCAAACCAAGAAACTTTCCTGTCTAAACTAACTAACTAAGCTCCTATCAATGACATGTCTTAGGATCCTTGGTTGCAAGTGCCTCAATGAAGTGACCAGGTGAGACCAAAACCATAAAGAACATCTGAAATAAATACTTTCTACTAATTTTCGCTATATAGTCGGATCCACCTTTTCTAACACATCAAATCTTGACAAGTAAAACAATTATCCATGTTGAACTCTTTCTAAATAATTCTTGCATAATGACTATTTGAGAAATTATATGTTATTTTAATAATAATAAAGTTGTTTGAATATAATAGTTAGAGTGTTTTATGCATTAGAATACCCACTGATTATCTTCTAAGGACATTTAAGGAAGAAAAATGGTAAAATTTAGAAAATTGTAAAGAAACTCTTGGTATACCATCTTTAACTTTGGATAATTTGAATATATTTGCCCATGTCTCTTCTTTATAATGTAGTATAGATAAGTTAAATTACTTTAAGGTTGAGGGCGATCCTTTACTCAATCTCAAAACTCGTTGATCCCACACTTAGTAAAAATTTGCCACAAGTTATAACCCAAAACTAGCCCCACAAGTAATCAAATAGGAGGGGGTGGTGTAGCCACTACTCGACATCAACTCCCATACCCAACTCTCCCACGTGCACCAATTTCCACACCCAACTTCTTTCTTTTTGCCAGAGTTCCCCACCCGCATTTCCCTACTCGGATTCACTACTCAAAGAAAGGGGGCTGTTTACCCCTTGGTACTCGTTTTACTCGGGTGGTACTTGGACCCTCCGAGTCATCCATCCTTGTTACCCTAGTAAGTTAATAGGGAATGGTATATGACAAGTAATTTCTTGATTACATTCCTCTAAATCTTTTGTCATTCCTTTATTCGTGAAAAGCCAACAAACTCTAATGGAAATGTAAGTGAAAGAAATGAAAAATGAAGTCAAAATATGTATTTAAAATTATTATGACTTTTTAAAGAGAAAAGTTAATTGCTTTATACTAAAAAAAAGTTGATATTCCTTACCATCTCTAATCATTAAAATTCTTACTTTTAAAAATTTTATCAGCATACCTAACAATCAAACAACATTGATCGCATAATTCAAAAGTTATTTTTGTGTGGTGATGTTTTGTTTGTTGTTATGACATCATTCACATTAGAATCATCATGTCTCTTCCTATACTTTAGATTATAACAAACTAGCTGATTACCCCGGGAGGGTCCCGGGGTTGATAAATCTAATTTTACGTGATAACCTATTACAAATTGCTCAAGTTGACTAACCACAAAATCTTCCAATCATTGCATGTTCATAGTATTCTAATCAGTAATAACTCATATTCCCCACAAAATCTAATTTTACGTGATAACATGAACACTTTGTGTGTTTTTTTCCTGTATGAACGAAACCCCACAAAAAATAGTCGATTTTTTCTCCGTTTTTTATATAGCACTATGGTACTCGTTGGAAAGATAATAAAACGCTCGTTAATTTGGTGTAATTTTTTTCTTTAAAAAATCCCGTATATAAAAGATATAAAAGTTTAAAAGTTATGGGAGGAAATATGAGAAAGAAAATTTTAAATTTATTTTTAAATTATTTTTTCCTAAAATAACTCAATTTAATTAAAAAGGAAACAATTTAAAAACACCAAAAACTCTCCATTATGATGCCACGTGACACAAGGTTGAGGCCTTCATTGTACGCCACGTCAGCAAAAGTCTTTTCTTTTATATATATATATAGATATCTATTCCACATTTAGTGGATTAGATAGAGTGTGTATAAATTAATAAAAAAATACCCTTAAAACCTACTCTTAATTTATAGAGGCGAATTAAAATTACAGTATTGAAAATTCAAATTCGAATATGAATGGTTTGAGATCAGGGATGATCAATTTTTTTTTGTTAGTATATCTATTTTGTTCTAAACTGATATGTGGACTGAATAAAATTATAAATTTTTAGGGTCTTTGGTTTTTGTATTAGTTGATCTTTTTTAGTACCGATACTGGAAAAATACAGTAATCTTGTTATCGGTTCAATATTCAATTTATACTTTTACTCATTCTCGTTGTTACTACTTTTGAACACGATATTGATCTCATCCCTATGAGTTCAAAAACAAAATTCAAGCTATAACAAGTTGTTAAGTTGTACCTTAAAGTCATTGTTGGCAATCATTCCAACCACACAAAAGAGGGTTGCAAAAAAACACATGACTATCTGAATCTCCACCACAAGTGTATACGTTATCTCCTGCTTTGCATGTTTGTACGTCAATTCTATCAACGGTAACACAAGCCCATACAACAACGCTGCCAAAACCGTCATAACAAACCCCATCGCATACTCCTTCTTACTCTCACCCTTCGGCCGGTCACCGCTCGTATGTAACGCTAAAACCGCCGCCCCGACCGTCAACAGCACGACCGCGTTAACCGAATATGGTGTAAACTTTTGTTTCACAAGAAGGTACGCAAAGAAAGCAACAAAAGCGAGATGGGGTGCAAGGATTAGGGCTGACGTGGATATAGGGAGGCGGGCCACACCGTAGGCGTAGAGGTAGTCGTCTAGGCCAGTGAGGAGGCCGATAAATGCGACCGCAAAGAATAAACGCGGACGCATGTAGATTAGGGTTGTAGGTTTGTCTTTTGTTGTGTGACGTTGGAAGTAGAGAACTATGAGAACTATAATAATGACTGGCCATCCTGCGGTCTCTAGGGACGAGGATAGCCATACGCGGTTGCCTCCGTGGATGAAGTAGAGGCGTGTGATCAGCGGGCCACCGCAGTTTCCTATTGATAATAAGATGGAACTCAAGATTAGAAGTGTTGTTTTGGATGGTGGTCTAACGTTAGCCGTCACATGTGTGGTGGTTTGCTCATAGTTCTCCATAGTGTTTAATGTATTGAAATCAATTTTGGGAGAAATAACATAATATTATTATGACCGGTGTATATATATGTGTTGCATTATGTTTTATATGGATAGAATTTATCAACAAAAATAATAAGTAAGAGTTACGTTTTAAGATGAAGTTATATGACATTACCCAACAATGGTACATACAACAACTATCTATAAGTTTTGATAACTTATAGATAGTTATTTTTTCATATGTTAGTTAGACCATCTTCAACGCCGTAAAAGGGTGTGACTTCTCTCCTTCAGGTGAGAAGGCTCATTATTGGCCATCACTCTCATCCACGTTGGTTACGAATTTCTTTCGCCTAGGTGTGATGGCCATAGAATAAAACAATGAGGATGTAGGACACGTAGTATAATATATATATATAGAGGTATAGGATCCTGTAGGAAAATTGATTTGTGTAAGAAGTGTGAGAAGGATTAAGAATTGACGTGTAGCCATCATATTTTTTATTTTGGAATGATGTTTTGGGTTGTTTTGGCTTGAAAAACACTTAACACAACAATATACAAAAATTTAAAACACAATCCAATGTATTATAGTCATTAAATTTAAATTACAGATAAAACACCCTAATAATTACTTAAAACACTCTGCTTAAATGTTCTTAACATAGTGTTTTAAGTTTTAAGCCTAAAATACATTGTTTTCGGTTATTAATTGTTATGTTTGTTATTTTTCTAAGCAAAACAATCCAAAACATCATTAATACGTCCAAAACAATGATGCATACATATCAATTTTTAATCCTTCCTACACTTCTCACACAAACCAATTTTCCTACAGGAACCCTACCATATATATATATATATATATATATATATATTGATCGGCAAACTTCAACTTTATTCGATCCACACCCAAAATATATACAAGATTGTACCAAGCGAGACACTAGCTACAATCACATACTACACCCACTTACATCATCTACTCAAGTATACAAACGCACACTTAAGTTATAGGAACATTAAAAACTACCCAATTCTCCCACGTCCAACACATTTGTTTGTTTTTATGTTTCACCCATGAGAACGCCGTCGCTTGAGCTTCTAGGAATATTCCAATCGGGGTGCATCGTTTGCCGGAGAAAATAAGCTCGTTTATTGCTCACCAAATCGCCCAACACATTGCCAATATTATGGTTCTGATAGCTTCCTTAATTTTTTGCCTTTGTAGCGTTTAAATTCACATGAAGTTCTAAGAGGTCTTTGACATTGAAAGCGAAAATCGGAGGAAGGTAGTATAATATATGTTTGGTAGGTATAAATTTTCCTACCTAACAAAAAAAAGACACCTGTAATTGTAATTAGACTAGCTAGCTTGAAGCACTATACTAATTAAGCTACTTAGGAGATTTTTATCTATAATCTATAATACATTATAAAGGAGGAGAGATGGCTAAAATAGTCACTTCATGTCAATTTTAAGATGGCATATGAAGAGTCTTAGTATAAATCTATAATTTTTGTCCAATTTCTTCCTTTTATACCCTCTTGTACAACATTTAATGCCAATTGTATATGTATCTAATACATACTTTATATTCATCTCAAGATGTAACTCACCCTCATAAAACACAATAAATCTTAATTGAATGCTTAATATTAAGACCTTTGAGTGTCCATGAAGTGTATATGTATCCTCACCTTCTCATGTCTCAAAAATTATTTTATCACTTTACCAAAATGTTGGGGTTTCAAATTTTGTAGAATCTAGGTTGTGGTATATTTTATTATTGTAATTACTCTTATGCATACTTTGTTTTTCGTTTATGGTTTTCAAGCATACATTCGCTTGATGTAAAACACGTTTCGATAATATATTGAGCATGTTAAACGGTTATTATACCACGTGTTGATACCTTATTGAACTAAAGCGATACTGACCGTAACCCGCTGCAAAGCGCGGGTAATCCCACTAGTATGTAAAAAAGTTTAAGAGAGGGAGGGAGATAGGGGGAGACACAGAAAAAGAGATATAAAGGGAGAGAGAGGGAGATTGGGAGTTCAAATTCAAGGGATTCCAAAAGGGTGTAATACAATGGGTGTAAAAAATAGGGGAGAAAATTAGTCGTTAAAAAGGGAGAGAGGGGGAGAAGGGGAGATCTTTCTCATTAATGCAACCTTCATTTTGCGCATTCATGGAGTTGTCATCAGTGCGTCTAAGAAATTTGATTATCCACCGTTAGTTGGTAAGAAACTTTCTCCTTATCCAATTCCCTAGGGCGCTACAACGTATCCTACTACAACAACTTTGAGATATTCCTTAACCATTTTTCCGCTCCACGTAAAGAAAGAGGCAAGGAATCAGACTTCCTTTTCATGCCGTATGCGTTTAGACTTTAGATTTGTTTCCATCCATAGACCTAACCTGACATCGTTAGCCAAAAAAGAAAGAAAAGTAGGTTTTGACTTTCTATTAAATTAGTTTAGTCAAGGGCGTTGTGAACAGTAATTTTGAAAACATTGGAAGATTTGTCCTTGCTAGAAGGCCTTCCTTGCTGAGAGTAAGATTGGAAGGCAAGGTAAAGCGATAGCGAGAGGGAATGAGGGAGAAGAGGGAGAGAGAGACAGAGAGAGATTATTAGGAGGAAGTAAGACCATCCACAATAAGGTCATATGGTACGGTCATGTTCCTAGTAATCATCATTACCCTCTACGTTATCGTCACATCACTCCATTTTTCATCACTACCTCCATCACCTTCCACCATGGTATGGTCATGACCCTCCATCACCTTCCCCAACAATCCTATTCTCAAACAATGGGCCCGTGACAAACGTGACACCCCTCACAGTTGTCACGTCGTGAGAGGGTGAGGGAGAGCTCACATGCTTCATGAGCCTCTCACATGGGTGTCACGTTACCCATAGCCTTAGGCCTAAGGAGGCCTAAAAACATTTAGAAACGTGTGTAGTCATTGTCACATCATAAAAATGCTCCATTATTTAAAACACCAAAAATTCATCTAATAACAAAACCTAAAAACATTTCACATCATCATCCAACCTTTTAAAATTCTTAACCACTCATTGTTCTCTCTCTATATGTTATATCTTAAGATACGTCCCACCACTAACTTATTTTTTAGTTTTCTTGTGAAAATACTATCACAAAAAATACCACCTAAAAGCAAGTCAAACACTAGCAAAAATGTGATGATGTTGAAAAACACCTAAAAACATCTCCTATAAACAATTATTGGCGATGCTCTAACTAGTTGATTTTCTCCTTGTGTTCAAAACATTACATAGAAAGTAGAATAACAAAAATATAGTTACCTTCTTGTTGACGGAACATTTGGACTGTAATATGTTCATTTTCAACACACTATCTTATTATTTTTAAGAACACAAAATTCTCTTATCCAAAAAATGTAAAAGTGTACCTTAATTTCCACCTCAGTACACACATCAATTCCCTCAACCCCTTCAACTTCAATCTCCTCGTCTACACACCATCATAAAAAATCAGCCAGAAAGATTTGTAATCACTTTGGAGTTGCGAGAATTCATTGTGGGCATGGACCGAGTTCCCTACACACAATTTTGAAATTGTTGGTAAAGATCGAACTTGCTCATAACTTAAGGTAGCTTTTCCCTTGGTTAATTTATGTTTCATGTGCGGCGAAAGTAAAACTTGCCTCATCTATTGGCCTCTCCGAATGTCTTATTCATTCTCCCGTTAGGCAATTTCTTGGCCAAGAATCTTATAAGGTACAATCTAACCGGCCCATGTTGTTCTTCCAGAATATTGTAATGTCAAAAAACTTTTCAACCTCATACAAGTCGACAACAACTATATTCAAGGTCAATATTCTTACCAAATTTGGGGGTCTTAGCCTTGTTGTGATACTCTATTGTAACTGAGCTTCCAATAACATTGTGTCAATCAATAAAACCATCCCTCAATCTGTCAACTAACATCCTATTGATCATCAAATTGGCGATCCTCATTACAATCATAGAAGTTATCATCATGCACTATAACTATTCGATTGATAAAGGGTCGATAGATCATTAGTTCCTACCACCAAAAACATTGTCGTAGTGTGGACAGTGATGAATGACATCGTAATTGCCACTCTCACCATTTTTTTTGACCACTTCTACCACATGCACTCGTCGCAAACAATTCTTCAAGTGTTGTGGTGGTTCTTTCGAACCTAGTAGTGAAATCATTCGCTAGTCAGCACACTTCATAAAACTAACACCTCACACGAGGACACGGTGTAGGTCATCTTCACCATTGTCCAGTAGCAAGCTAATGAGCTATGATACCAACCGATAGCGAGCAGAAGGCAAAAAAAAAAAAAAAAAAAAAAAGTAAAGAAATATGCATATTGAAAGACAATCAATTTGTTCCTAAATTGATACTACAATACTCTAATCCCTCTTTTTATAGTACCTAAATTTTTATAGGCAACGTAATCTTGAAAATTTAAATTGATGTGAATAAAATAAAACTAAATAGTTGGAGTATATAACATGTGAATTAATGAAATCTAGAATTCGCACGTTGTTCTTTAAAATGGAATCCATCTAAATTGCTAAAGTCATGGGGAAATCTTGAAAGTCCAAACTTGAGTACCAAAAGAAAGAAATTGGGTTCGTGAGTTAGGCAAATCGTCAATAGACATATTTTACAACTCACATAACCTTTATATTACGATTTTAAAGATACATAGCCTGACTAATATTTTTTGACTGCTACATACTAATTTCATCATACGTACGCATGATGTTATTCTTTTATAACAAATTAAAAGTGTAAAGTAAATGATGTTAAGCGATTTAGACATACATTAAAAACATACTGATGGAAAAAAACTTTTTATGCTAACATGAAAATTTTGGCGGCCTCTTCACATGGTCGAGATTGGTCATAATCACTTGTTTTTGGAAAAAGATTGGTTGTAATCAACGGACAAAGTAGTGGGCTAATATGCTATAGAATTGGGATCTTGAGAGTGACTATACTCCAACCAAGTTGATATTGTGAATTCCAAGAATCATTTGCTTTATTGCATTGCCGTTCAAAAACATTTGCTTTATTGCATACACAATTATTTTGTTATCTGGCAACTGTAGCTTGAAATATATGTAATGATTGTTCAAATAACGGACTTCCTTTTATAGTCAATAACAAAATAAGTATGTTACAAGTTCAAACTTTTTTTTTTTATAATGATAGTGTATTTCATTTCATAACAACGAACATTACATCAAAATAGCGAGTAGACGCGCAACAAGCTGCGCCGTCACCCTTTCTGGATAGCGAACCTTAGTCTGCTGAAAAACAAACCCTTGCCCCTCAGAGTCGAGACATGGAAATTTAATTGATATGATGAAAAGAAATACAAATGTTATCTTCAATGGAAATTTAAAGGGGAAAATGTAAGTGGAATATAGATGTATTAGTAATTATCATATCCAAATTTCATTTGTATATCCAAAACAATGTATTAATAGTCTTACGGTTTCATACTTTTATAAAAAGTGTTCACTATAGGTTTAATCTCTATAGTTAAAGTTATAGGTTTTTAAGCACGTCTCTAAAATATTCTTGACATATCAAAAAGAATTCTATAATGTTATTTAAATATTAATAAAGTATTCCAATAAAAGTAGTTTGAATCTAACAAAGGTTGAGAGCATGAATCACATGTTGTGTTTCGTACTATGTCGAGAGCATGAATAGCATGTTGCCGTCAATGATAATGATTACCATCATCCATTGCTAGAAGTATGACTTTATGATTCAGAAATGCTTTCTGTTTCGTATTCCATCTAACCACCATTATACTATGTCGACAGTGATAGTCCTTCATATATGATGATGCTAACCCCAGCGCATATAGATTTTGCAACTCTAGTAAGTTTACAATTTAAATAAACAAAGTGTGTAGATTTTGTCACTCTTTGGCATTTTGGACCTTATAAGTTATAACCTATCTTCATTCCTTTCATGGTACCCTCTTTACATGCATCGGCTAGGTGTAAAATGTCTCCTTGTGGCCAGTACTAAACAAAGCATTGCATACTTTCTTGACTTAAATGCTTCGTTGGGTATTTGGAAATATGCCCTTTAGTGGCTACACTTTGAAATGTGTGTGTAACTCCAAGAGCCTAAAAATACGCTACTAGCCTACTACTCGAGGCTTCTGCATGTGTGACCCTAGAGATGTCGTGCCAATTTGGACCTAATGTATGCAATTTATCCTACATTTCTATAAGAGATTGTTTCCACGACTCAAACACGTCACCTCCAACTCGCATGTTAGCATATAGCAGACTTGTCATTGCTCTAAATGTTTTCCTAGATATAACATGTGTTTTAAATGAAACCTAACAAGAATAGAATCCCTTACATACAGATCAATATAAGCTAACAATTTGTGTTAAACTGCCACTACGGCCAATAATATGCCATCTCTTAATCTTTATAAGGGTTCTGGAAACCAGAGATCATAAATAATGCAACCCACAATCATTTTTGTAGAAACTTGCTAAGATACTTTAGTTTTATTTTAATGCCGAAATATACAACCAGGGGCGGATACAAAGCTTATGCATGGTGGGCCTGTGCCCACCGTCCTCTGGCCCAA
The DNA here is from genome assembly GCA_032199755.1 of Ambrosia artemisiifolia. NCBI lineage: Eukaryota > Viridiplantae > Streptophyta > Magnoliopsida > Asterales > Asteraceae > Ambrosia > Ambrosia artemisiifolia. The sequence continues at coordinate 14,216,389 of CM063521.1, forward strand.
TAGCTCAATTAAAATTGTGTAATTCAGGTTTCCTAATATATATTTGATACCTCTAACAACCGGCCCAACTGCCGAATTTAATTGTTGCACCGTAAAAGTGTGTGTGAGAGCATACAAATGTTATTTTAGAAGTATTTTTTTTCTTACGTTTTGCGTGTCTATGTTTTTCTTACAGTACGTGTTTTTAAAAGACTATTCTATATATATTTATGTAATTTAATTAGTTTTATTAGTTTTTATATTATTAAAAGTTTTAAGTTAAGTACAACGTCATTTTGTATTTAAATCCGAGTTAGTCGATCCGACCCCAATTAGTAGACCGGTAATGTCTCCGTTTTGATGTTTGGTCCGGTTTAAAAACATTGGTGATGTGTTTTATTGCAAGACTAGTCAATTGATAGATAAGGGTTTTTTTTTTTTGTTTTACTCAACTTGTTTAGACTTGCCTCTTTAATTTGTGCCCACCGTTAAAAATATTTCTGTATCCGCCACTGTATACAACCCCACACAATGAATAAACATGACCCTATTTCTACAAACAATATAACAAACTCTAATGCTTATCCACCTCCTACAAACAAGCACACAACAAAACTAATAATCATCTTTTTTAACCTTTGGTTTACTTGACTTTTCTTGCAGGAACATTGATCTACCAAGACTTTATCCAAAACTCCTATTCATTAGATCAAGATTAACGTTGATATTCTCCCCCTTAATCCTTACCTAGACACGCGTCATCATAGCAACAAATGCCAATTCATCTTTTTGAGCCAAATTCACCACTTCTTGCTTTTCCTTACGAATTTGGACATCCATATGCAAAGTGACCATAATCATGATAACTGTAACGTCTAATGTTTTTTTTAACTCAGTTCAATCCTTCTTTCCTTCGGTTTTTACCTATTTAAAACCGGCGTTCACAATCTCTTCCAAAACCACAACCTATACCTTGGTTCGTCCATTATTACTCTAAGTTAAGCACCGTCATTCACAACCAAACTCACCATTCTTCGATTTTTCTTATCCATTAGCTTTAGAGAACACCAATTTACTTTGATCTTTTCTTTTCTCATCATGGCTTTTGACTTATTCTTTGTCGGGTGTCAATCTTCTTGTGACTTCCTCAAAGGGCATAGAGTCAATGTCTTGAGTATTGTTTGGTAACAACCATGATTTATAAATAGAACAACCGGTGGTTACATCCATAATAGTTGTTAGATGTCACTTTCATGGTGACATCACTGGTTGTTCTCAAACTCTCTTTATTAATAGAACAGTTTATTCAGTACTTATAACACAGTTTCTTCTTGAACAATTTGTTTATCAAAGTAATGTGCAGCGGAATAATAATTGTTCTAAGTTAATAGTTCAGTTTTATGATCAGTAAGTGATCCCCCTCAAATGATAAACTAAAGGGCAATAAGTGTATATGAGAATCAAAGCAGTTAATGATAAAATAGTTGTGAATATTCAAATGGATCTCATATAATAGACAATGGATTTCTGATTTAAAGTCTGAATACTCAAGTTGATCAAGTTGATTAATAGAAGGCAGGAACCCTTCTATTTATAGACTACAAAACGCACATACGAAGCATAGAAATAATAGTATAATACTACAACAGGCTGTAGTATTGCAACTTGTACAAAAATACCAATATAATATGAAACTGCTGAAGTTAGGGATGTGGGAAGCTTCCACTACAACTGCTGATGAGTAGTCAACTGCTGATGAGTAATCCTTCAGGAGTTGCTCTTCAGTAGTTGTTCTTCAGATGTTTATCTGGTTCATCTTCAGAACTTTACTCTTCAGCACTTTGTCTCAGCTTCAGTTCTTCATCAGTACTTGTCATTTCTTTTTCAGCACTTTCTATACTAAACCAAAATTTGCAAAAAAAATATTAGACTAAGGTTAAAATGCTTATCAATCCTCTTTGACCCAACAATTTCCCCCTGGATTGATGAAGCCACCAAACTCACCATTCTTCGATTTTTCTTATCCATTAGCTTTAGAGAACACCAATTTACTTTGATCTTTTCTTTTCTCATCATGGCTTTTGACTTATTCTTTGTCGGGTGTCAATCTTCTTGTGACTTCCTCAAAGGGCATAGAGTCAATGTCTTGAGTATTGTTTGGTAACAACCATGATTTATAAATAGAACAACCGGTGGTTACATCCATAATAGTTGTTAGATGTCACTTTCATGGTGACATCACTGGTTGTTCTCAAACTCTCTTTATTAATAGAACAGTTTATTCAGTACTTATAACACAGTTTCTTCTTGAACAATTTGTTTATCAAAGTAATGTGCAGCGGAATAATAATTGTTCTAAGTTAATAGTTCAGTTTTATGATCAGTAAGTGATCCCCCTCAAATGATAAACTAAAGGGCAATAAGTGTATATGAGAATCAAAGCAGTTAATGATAAAATAGTTGTGAATATTCAAATGGATCTCATATAATAGACAATGGATTTCTGATTTAAAGTCTGAATACTCAAGTTGATCAAGTTGATTAATAGAAGGCAGGAACCCTTCTATTTATAGACTACAAAACGCACATACGAAGCATAGAAATAATAGTATAATACTACAACAGGCTGTAGTATTGCAACTTGTACAAAAATACCAATATAATATGAAACTGCTGAAGTTAGGGATGTGGGAAGCTTCCACTACAACTGCTGATGAGTAGTCAACTGCTGATGAGTAATCCTTCAGGAGTTGCTCTTCAGTAGTTGTTCTTCAGATGTTTATCTGGTTCATCTTCAGAACTTTACTCTTCAGCACTTTGTCTCAGCTTCAGTTCTTCATCAGTACTTGTCATTTCTTTTTCAGCACTTTCTATACTAAACCAAAATTTGCAAAAAAAATATTAGACTAAGGTTAAAATGCTTATCAATCCTCTTTGACCCAACAATTTCCCCCTGGATTGATGAAGCCAAAACCTTATCTAATCTTTATTTAAATCCTCCTTATTTTCTGTTGTCAAGGATCCTCCATACTTCTTTGACCATAGACATTTTGAGTTCCCTAACTTGTTGACATGTGAGGAATGGTCCCTGCTATGTTGAAAGATTGTTCAGCTCACTCTTATGTCTCAGCACTTTGTATGGCATATCTTATCTCTCTAGGTAGATAGCTTTGGACTTGTGGATGAAGCACCATTTCACAATTTTGGATTTAGACTTATGAAAATCCAATTTGTAAGGTATGATTTGTTGGTCTGTAGATAGGCCTGATTTTGATTGATATTCTACTTCAGCAATGATCATGTTGGATCTACTTCTATGTTCAACTTTGTAGATGCACGTTTTGCGACTAGTGATTGGATGTTAACATATGTTAAGTTTTGCTGAAGGATTGAAGGTGGAAACTGTCTGGGCGAAGGTAAGCTAAAGTGGGCGAATGTAGAAGACTTTTGGGCGAAGGTGAAATGGAGCTAATCTGAAGAACACATTCGTACCTTCTACTGGGCGAATGTGGAAGAATTCCACATTCGACCATAGTAAAGGGGCGAATGTGCAGTTAGTATATATAGAAGTTGTGTTTTTGTAATGGATAGAGAGTTATCAGTTGTGTGTGTGTGTTAGAGTCAGGTTCCAGGTTTGTTTGAGAAAGTCTGTAACTGATCTAGATTAACCTAAGTGTCATTGTAATCAAGTTTATGAACAAGTTAATCTATGAAAAGCTTTGAAAATGATATTGATTGTGTTTTGATTAGAGTTTTATCTGTTTGTTCAAAGCTAGGGTTTCCGCACCTGGTTTTGTAACTTGTATGATCAATTAATCCTGTTTTGGTTAAAATTCTTTCGCTCACAAAGTGGTATCAGAGCTATACGGATCATACAACAACAAATTTGATAAACTCAGAGCTGATTTGGACCTAATTTTGATCAAAATACATCTGTTTTTGAATGAAAATGGTTTTTGAGTGTTTTTGATTGATTTGAAGTTGATTTTGTGGATAAAATTCAAAATTCCAAGAATTAAAGTTGTTCCAAATCAATTCCGAATCAAAACCTGATTAAGATCATTCAAATCCACAAACTTTTGAAAACCAGAGATCAAAATAACCGTTTTTCAAAGTGTAACCGTTTTTCAAACCTGAAATGGGCGAACCTGGAACATAGTGGTCGAATCTAAGTGGTTTTGGGCGAACCTGAGTCATTTTTGGTCGAACCTAGAGTCTTTTTGGGCGAACCTGGAATTTGTTGGTTGAATTTTTCACTTTCGTGTCACATTTTCCACATCAGATTGATCGGGCGGGCGAACCTGGAAATAAAACGGTCGAACCTAGAAATCTCTGGGCGAAAGTGGAATTGTGTTAGTGTGTTTTACTTTCTGGTGAATATCTACCTTCGAGTGACTACTGTTTGGGCGAAAGTGTATCAGAGAGGGACGAAAGTGAAAGATAACGGGCGAACCTAGACTTTGTTTTTGGAAAATTTTCTAAGTGTTGAATTTTTCGAAGTTCGTGATCATGTGGAATTTTCCGACTACTCCGAGACCAGCAACGACACAACCACAACAGCAAGTGATGGACCCATGGACGGTGGCAGCACAAAAGACGAGCACACAGTCTTCGCAACCGATTAACTACATGGCGATGACTAGCTCGATGCCTCAAAGCGTAGCACCTCCAGCACCACAACCTGACTACTGGGGAGTAGCAGCAGCGGTGGTAAACACTCAAACTACAAATGCTATTTCCACACTGATTAATGATTTATCTTCAGGTAGCGGGAATCGGCCACCGAAGCTCATGGAGATACAAGAATACAATCAGTGGCAGAACAAGTTCAAGATTCACTTGGAAGGCATGGGAGTGGACGGTGCAGAGGCATGGAGTATGATTGCTAAAGGTTACACAGCACCAGTTTTGGAGAATACAGGTGAACCAGTTCCATTGGAGAGCATGTCTGAAGAGGAGAAAAAGAAGTTTGCTGTGGAGAAGAAAGCCTTTTCCTAATTGACTCAGGCAATCACAAATGATCTTTTGCATCAGTTTGGGACTTGTACTACGTCTAAGCAATTGTGGGATGTGCTTAAAAGGAGGCATGATGGGAATGAGAAGACTAGAAGTTTGAGGATGGATGAACTACGAAAGGAGTTTGAGAATTTTTCTTATATTGGCAATGAAACTTTAAAAGAATTAACTCCTAGATATAGTCATTTACTAACTGAATTGTCAAGTTATGGTATACAGATTCCTATGAAGAATTTGGTGGATAAGTTTGCAGATGCTCTACCACCTTACTGGGATCAGCATGTGGAAGTTCTCAGGGAGAAGGATGCATACCAATACTGGACTATTCAAGAGTTTATTCAGAAGCTGGAAAACAAAGAGATGGAAGAGAAGAGGAAAGCTAGAAGATCACAGGTTCCTCAGAATCCTAGCTTATACTTTGGAGGTACTCCAGTTTCAGTTAGTAACTCAAGTTCAGGAGTTGTTGCACCACATGTTGCTTGCATTTCAAATGTTATGGAACCACCAAAACCTACCATAAACTATATGGCACAAACCTCATCCTACTCACAACCATCATATACACCACCACCACCACAACAACAATACAATAATTCCTACATTCCACCATTCTCCCCAATGCAACAAGCTGCTTTCTATACTGCTAGCCAATCTCAACAACCAATGAACCAAGTTACTCAACCTAATCAACAACCGGTGGTTTTGGAGACTTCTAACTTGGGAAATGTGACGGTTGAAGTTGCTCAGCAACATATTGCACTAGTCTCTGCAATGGTTTCATCCTACAACGGATTAGTTGCTAGTCAAATTGGGAATAACAACTTAACCAATGAAGACTACGCACAGATTGACAAGGAAGAGATGGAATTGATTGATATTCAATGGGCTTTTGCAAGCATTATGAGAAGAGCAACGGAGTTTATTGAGAAGACGGGTAGAACGGATTTGGGAACTTCTCCTAACACAACCTACGGGTTCAACAAGGAGAAAGTTACTTGTTTTAACTGTGGAGGGAAAGGTCACTTTAAAAGAGAATGCACCCAGCCACCAAAACAAGGTAATAGGAACCCATTCAATGCAAGCTACCAGAACCGTCAACAACAAAACCAAAACCAAGTTTCTTACCAAAACAATAACAACTACCAAAACCGTCAAAACAATTCTAACAACAACCAAAACAGACAACCAAACACATCAAACCAGACTCAAAACCAATCTCCTAACAACACTAACCGAACAGTTATACCAATCACTACACCTAATGAGACACAACAGAACACCAATCAGAATCAAGCATTGGTGACTCAACAAGATGAAAGGTTTGATTGGTCGGCATTGCAAATAGGTGTTGAAGAGATCACAACTGGTGGAAATGTGGCTTGTGTTGCTTGTCAGGTTGATATTGAAGAGTCGGTGAAAGTTGATGAAATGAAAGAAACTGAGGTTGAAGTTGATGTGTCTGAGGCTGAAATGGATGTGGAGACTGAACTTGTTGAGGTTAAGGCTGAGGAAGCTAACTCTGGAGTGGTGATTGACACTGTTTCTGACATTCCTGAGGAGTGTGAATCGGTTTACTCAGATTCAGACAGTGAATCGGATACAGAAGCAAGTGTTACATCTCTAGATGATGACATAGATCAGTTGCTAGCAGAAGCGGATTTTCTGAAGACTAGGAAGTCGTGCATTGCAAATGATGCTTTCACCAAGATTGACTATTCAAAGTTCTTTGCAGGAAAGGAAGCTCATTTCGCATTGATGGCCATGACTGATCCGCCAAAACCTGTAAGTTCTGAGTGTAGCACTGATATTAAAAGTGATAAATATTGTGGTACATGTGATAGATTGACTGAGGAGAACAAACAACTCCGTGTTCAACGTGATAGTGCTATCATGAACAGTCAATCTACTCGCAAAGAGTTGAATGCTTTCAACAAGGTATTAGATGGCTATAAAAAGGACATTTCCGACTTGAAAAATACTTTATCATTGAAACAACTTGCAATTAACAACTACATAAATGAAATTGAAAATACCAAGTTGGAAATGGCCGCCATCAAATGCTTTGCTGAAAAAGTAAACAAAAAGTTGGAAAGCTATAAGCACATTGCTTATGTGGTAGACCACATCATTGATGATCAAACCACTAATTACAAGTCTGTGCCATCTCCGGTACTATTTGAAAATCATAATTGTCACCAAGTGACACCGGAGAGCTCGGTAAAATCAGACTCATCATCGGAAAATGAATCTAATACCTCGAGTATTGGTGATCCGCATTCCGATGTGAGACCGATTTTAGGGTTGAATGATGAGGGTGTTACTGCTGAGAGCGTTGATTCAGACTCAGAGAGTGATGATACTGGTAATGTTCAAAATGTTAATGCATGTGAAATTCCAAAAGAAAATCACATCATTACTACTGAACCAGTTTCATCATCTCAACATGTACATCCGATGGCAAATGCTCATCGTGAGAAAAAGTCTGAAAAGAATGTTGTTAAGAAAGACCTTGAGAAAAAGGATGTGAAGAATGAACCATGTGACAAACCAGTCAAGGTGTTTTATCGGATGGAAGGATCCGATAAGATCATCTCTGACGAGGAATTTCCAATCAAAAATGCTAACTATGCTAAAATTGATAAAATCTGGCAAGAAAGCACCATTTGGTTCCCAAAACATGAGAGAACAAATGAGATTCCACCAACCATTTTAAAGAAATTGTATTTGGATGTTCCTCAAGAACCAAAGGTCCATGTCACAGAGTTCATTAGACCCAAAAACAGAGCTAATGGTTTTCATGAGCCTGCTTACTCAAAAGGGCCACTCCCTGAGAGTTTGAGGAATCAACAATATAATGATCAATATCCTGTTAGATCATTTGCTCAACCAAATGCTCCAAATGTTTTTGAAGAGTACCGTGCGTGCTTTAAATACGGGGAACGAGGGCATTTACTTGCTCAGTGCCCGTATGTAAGGCATAAAAGGCACGAAGTGGAAGTGAGGAATTCCATGAGAAAACCGATTGATCATTATATTCCACCACACAGACGAGTTGTTCCTCAACAACAACAGTTTTACAATCAAAACAATTTTCATCAAATGAGGAACAATCGTCCAATTCAATATGATCGTAGAAATCAGATTGCTATGGAACAATCATGGAGAAAACCAGTGGTGAACACAACAAATGATAGACAAAAGGTTCCACCTAAACCGATTGTCAAGTCAAATGTTGGACCTAAGTCTGTTAAATCAGATAAGGTAACCAAGAAAGTTTCCTTTGCAAACAATGTTCAGAAATCGACTGAGAATCCAAAGTCTCAGATCCGTATCTTGAAAAGAACTGAACAATCTTGGTCACCCAATGGTACTCCAGGAGCCTCTACTTCAAAGGTTAATGAGAAAAAGGAGAATGTTTTGAACAATCAGAAAAAGATTGATCCAAAACAAAACGTTGTTGAAAAAGTTTCTGAGAATGTTTCTGTGAAAACTGATATTCCAAGACCCAAGACTCAGGCTTGGGTCCCCCGAAAGAACTAAATGATTTACTTTTTGTGTGCAGGGAGCTTCAGCTGGCCCTATTAGCAGTCTTTGGATTGTTGATAGTGGAGCTTCAGGCCACATGACAGGGGATCTTGCGTTGTTGTTCGACGTGAAGAACATCAATGGTGGATATGTCGCATTCGCTGGAAATAAAGGTGGATATATTACGATGGAGGGAAGCGTGAGTAATGGAATAGTAAGCTTCGAGAGAATATCTTATGTGAAGCAGATTGATTATAATTTGTTGAGTGTCAGTCAAATTTGTGACAAACAATTTACTGTGCATTTTGATGACAAATCCTGCTATATTCTCAAACCGGGCTTCAAAATTCCAAAGGAGTGGATAATGTTGAAGGCACCTCGCGTCAACAATCTCTATATTCTTGATATGTCCAAGGCGATGACATCACAGGGGCAAATAACATGTTTTCTATCCAAGGCGACCGAGAAAGAATCGATAATGTGGCACCGAAGAATGGGGCACATTCATCTGAGAAAAATGAACCAACTTGTGAGAAATGGGCTTGTCGATGGAGTAAACGTGAAACATTTCCACCTGAATGACAAGTGTGTTAGTTGTAAGAAGGGGAAGCAACACAAACAGTCCCACAAAGTGAAGAAAGTCAACTCTGTTGAGATGCCACTTGAGCGATTGCACATGGATCTATTCGGACCAGTCAAGCGCAAAAGTCATCTTGGGGAGCTTTATTGTTTAGTTGTCACAGATGACTACTCAAGATTTTCATGGGTGATGTGTTTGCAGAATAAAAGTGACACCTTTAACAACTTACAAGTTCTGTTCACTCGATTGGAGAATCTCTACAATGTGAAGATAAAGAGAATTCGGAGTGATAATGGGACGGAATTCAAAAACGCCAAGATGGATGAACTTTGTGAAAGCAAAGGGATACATCATGAATATTCGGCTCCGTACACCCCACAACAGAACGGTGTTGCTAAACAAAAGAATAGGACTCTAATTGAAGTGGCTAGAACAATGCTCGCTGACTCAAATCTTCCGGTAATGTTCTGGAACGAGGCGATTTATGAAGCAAATTATACATTAAACCGGGTTCTAACAGTGAAGAAGTTTGGTGAAACATCTTATGAGCTGTTACACCGAAGAAAGCCGAACTTAGAGTATCTAGAACCTTTTGGGGCACCATGCACGATGTTGAATCCAAGCGAGAAGTTTAGTCCTAAAGCTGAGGAGGGATACTTTGTTGGATATGCAACCCCGCTCAAACGGGTATACAACAAACGAACTCGTCGGGTGGAGGATTGGGCTAACGTGGAAGTTCAACGATATACTCAAAATTTGCAAGGCACGGGTCCTGATTGGATGTTTGATTACAAAGATTTCTTTGAATCATTCAATCTAGATAGCTTGGTTGAAGAAGCTGTCATCAGATTACTTTACGAGTGTGAAAACGCGACGACTTCACCATTGGTGCGTCCGATCACCGTGAACCCCCTACCAGCTTCTAATGATACCAATGCTCCTATACAAGAGGAAGAAGTGTTTCAAGAGGCTTCAACTTCATTAGACTCATCAGAATCTGAAGATGAACAATTTGAAGAAGTCATTCTTGAACATGCAGAAGAACCAGAGGCACCGCTAGTGAACCCAACTCAAACTCCAGATGTTGCTTCATCATCTAACACGGGTCATGATCTGGATGCTGTAGAAAATTTGACTGTTCAGACGGGAGTTACTGCACCTGAATATCCGGAATCACGGATTCATCGTATTCACCCGCTGGAGCAAGTTATCGGTGATCCTGGAAGCAGTGTTATGACCAGAGGGCAGCTCAGAAGTGTTAACTCGCCAGAGAGTTTTGGTGCTTTAGCATTATATGCCAAAATTCAACAATCTGGTAGTCAAAATGATTGGTCGTTTGCGTGTTATGTGTCGCAGGTAGAGCCGAGGACATACAAGGACGCTTTGAAGGAAGACGCCTGGGTTGAAGCTATGCAGGAGGAGTTATTACAATTCCAGAAATTGGGAGTTTGGACGCTCACGGATTTGCCGCCGGGAAGGAAGAAAATAGGCACTACATGGGTGTTTAAGTGCAAGAAGGATGATCGTGGGGTTATTGTTCGTAACAAAGCCAGATTGGTCGTGCAGGGTTTCCATCAAATCGAAGGGATTGATTATACCGAAATCTATGCACCGGTAGCACGCATTGAAGCTATTCGGATGTTCCTTGCGTTTGCTTCTTATAAGAAATTCAAAGTGTATCAAATGGACGTTAAGAGCGCATTTCTGTACGGGAAAGTCAAGGAAGAGGTTTATGTCGGGCAGCCACCAGGCTTTGAGGACCCAATCCACCGGGATAAGGTCTACGTGCTGAACAAAGCTTTATATGGCTTGCACCAGGCTCCGAGACAGTGGTACGAGGAGCTAAGTACATACCTCATCACCAAAGGATTTAAGCGCGGACTCGTCGATTGCACCCTCTTCACGAAGAAGACTGGGGATGATTTGCTTCTAGTGCAGATTTACGTTGATGATATAATATTTGGTTCAACTAACGAGCTTTTATGCAGGGAGTTCGAAACTGTCATGCAGGAAAAGTTCGAAATGAGCGCAATGGGGGAGATGCATTTTTTCCTAGGCTTGCAGGTGGACCAAAGACCCGACGGGATCTTCATTCACCAGACGAAATACGTATCCGATATCTTGAGTCGGTTCCAGATGGAGGATTCCAAGCCGATGGATACCCCGATTCAACCCAATCACGGGATTGGAGTGGACGCTAAGGGGGAGCTGACGGACCCATTTACATACAGAGCAATCATCGGATCTCTGATGTATTTGACGGCGTCTCGACCAGATATTATGTATGCAACGTGTCTCTGTGCCCGCTATCAATCGAAGTCGAAACAAAGTCATCTGACGGCGGTCAAGCGTATCCTTAGATATCTGAAGGGTTGTCCTTCAAAAGGACTTTGGTACCCTAATGATGATGATTTTGATTTTATTGCTTTTAGTGATGCAGATTGGGGCGGCTGTGACAAAGATAGCAAATCTACAACAGCTGGTTGCCAGTTTTTAGGGAGCAGGTTAGTCACCTGGCAATGCAAGAAGCAGACTTCCGTGGCGCTGTCTACCTGTGAAGCCGAGTACATTGCAGCCTCGAGTTGCTGTTCGCAAGTGCTCTGGATCCAACAGCAGATGGTGGATTACGGTTTGCAGTTTCTTAAAACCCCTATACACTGTGACAACGAAGCCGCAATCGCATTAACTAAAAATACTGAAAATCATTCTAAAGCAAAACATATCCGGATCAAATATCATTTTATCCGTGATTGTTACGCTAAGGAATTGATAGATATGGTCAAAATCCATACTGACTACCAACATGCAGATTTGTTTACAAAAGCTTTTGACAGATCCCGCTTTGAATATCTTTTAAAAGTAAACAATATAAAGGAAAAACAGGACTAATCGGCACCTCGGTTTATCGCTTTTTAGTTTTAGTTTTTAATATTTTGCTAATTGGGAATTTCTCTTTGCTAATTGGGAATTTCTCTTTACTATCGTAATCCTCAAAGAAGTTGATGCTTTCGAGGGGATTGTTTAATCCTCAAAGAAGTTGATGCTTTCGAGTGGATTGTTTCTTTCAAATTTTTGTTTTTATTGTTTTTCCGAAAAATTAAAAAACCCAAAAATATGTTCTTTATTTTAGGGGGAGTCATTTTATCAGAAAAACCAAAAACATCGGAAAATTCAAAAAGACCTAAAAATTAGAAAATCAAAAATGATTTCCTGGATAAAAAAAGGAAATGATAGTACATCAGTGGGGATCTGACACATGCTAAAGAATTGTATTGTATAATGAGGCGTATGTTGTCTACGTGTGATATGCTGATAGGCTTCGTAGACTAAATATTGCGTGCATTAGTGATACAAACATAACGAACTACGCGTTCGTGGCTGAACACCTCATGGGCATATGGTCTTAGTACCGTAATTTCGTTTGATAGGATTGCCAAAATCTGAGGTTTCGGGTCGTTATGTTATGGTTATCCGGGATATTCTGATTAAACTTTTGTCATATTGATTTACGGACCTAGTTTTATCAGAATATTTGCTAAAAGAGCTTAATTGCCAAAACCGGAAGTTACCGAATTGAGGAACTTTATGTTTTAATTGATCAAAGATCGTTATAACATCGTATTAACTTTCTGATGCAAATCAGTAGTTAATATCAGCCTCAACCTAGTGTATACGCACATGTTACTCTGCTGCATTCGTTTGCTGACCTGTACACCTCTGTGCTATATACTTTGTACCTTTTACGGATAACTCTGGCATAATCACGCGTTACGACGAAGCTTTGTGCAATTACTTGATACGGGAGTATGTCGTGTGTGTGGGCACCACATCGTGTTAGTCTAATACACCTAACTCGTATCATTTTAAAGCATTGCGTAATTGTCTGCATGTGAGCTTACGTGGACCACAATATCAGCAATTGTCGTATCACATACTGTTTCTAATGATAATATTAAACATATAGATCAACGCTGTGATCAGATTTCTCAGAAAACTGATATGATCCTCTTACCGGACATCACAAAATGTTTACTGCTTTCATTTAATTTGATGCATTTTACTTTGTTGAAATTTACTTTTATTGTCAAAAAGATACAAAATCCAAAAAGATTTTAGGTGTGTTTTGATAAATTTCAGAAAAACCCAAAATTTTTGCATTTCTGCTTTATTTTTGATAACCGGGGATGCTTGATGGTCAATTTCCGAGATTTGATAACACCGTCTGGTCTTTGTATCATTCAAAAAGTGTAAATATGAGTTTTGGAAGTTTAACAGATTGAAAAATGTTGAACGGGATTCGAATTCGTGATTTGGCAAAATTTTCAGATTTTTCCATTTCACATTCGCCCCTTAAATGGGTCGAATGTGGAAAAATCTTTACCTTCGGCCGTTTCAACTTGGACGAATGTGGGCATTTTTAAACAAAAATTCACCTTCGGGTGAAAGTTTCACCTTCGGGTCATTTATTTGGGACGAAGGTGGAATAGACTCACTTTCGACCGTTATAACGGGCGAAGGTGGCTTGCCTATTTAAGCTAATCACACCTTCGAACCCTCATTATACTTTTTCAAAATTTTTCTTTCGATCTGGACACTTTGTTGCTTTGATTTCTTTGACTTGTGGCTTTTGTTCCCTGATTGTTACTGATCATTTTCATACCAAAATTACAGGTATTGGAGCACACATGAGTTCAGAATCATCATTTTTCAGACCGGACTTAGGGTTTTAGATTTTAGGGACTTAGGGTGTTTGTTTTTTATTCATTTTGCGTACATTTCAATTAACATCAGTTTTAGGGGGAGATGATTGAACGAATTAGGTTTTTAACATCGTTTGAATGATCAATTGATTGAATGAAACAGTTTTAACCTAATTCTTCTTTAAAACTGATGTAAAATGAAATAAAAGGACAATTGATGATGAATGAAGGTTAATCGGTCATTTTAGCACACATCCTGATCAAAATTACATGTTAAAAACACGTTTGAGAAATTTTTAAATTTTTAGGGTTTAATAGTTTCACCTTCGGTTCATGAAACGGGCGAAGGAGGAACAGAATGGACGAATGTAACTTGAAAATGGGCGAATGTGATTTTTATTCAAAACTTATCCACATTCGACCAAAACGTTTCATATTCGAACCATAAAATTCACATTCGACCTTGACAAAACGGGCGAATGTGGAACTCTAAAAACTTGAAAAATTTGAATTTTTGTCGATTTTGTATTTTGACGTATTTCTTTGATTTTGTTGTGCAGATGGCTGATCAAACTGAGAACGTTGAGATTCCAGTAGAGACTATTGTCATAGATCTAGTTCCAGAAAGTGTTCAGGAGGGAGAATCGTCAAGTAAAAGCAATTGGCCGTTTGAGAAAACCCATAACTGCTGTGCTTATCTGGGTGATGTGGAAAAGAATGATGAGTTTGCTGATATCATTAAGTTTTTGAAAAGAAGCAGAGTTGTGTATGCTTTGGCAACTCCGACTATTATCTACAAGGATATAGTTGAAGACTTTTACAAGAACGCGAAGTATGACTTCTGGGATAATCAGACAATCATAAAGAGCAAGATACAAGATATGGAGATGTTTATAACAGAGTCTGATATCAGAGAAGCGCTCCAGATAAAGTTTGAAGTGAGCGAAGATCCAAGAGAACTATCATGGACTGAACAGAAGGCATGTTTTCTCAGAATGAAGTATAAAGGAGCTATTACTGATGGTTCGATGCACAAAGGGAAGTTGAGCGTGCAGTTTAAATACTTTGCACACGTCATAATCCATGTGTTTGGATGTGTGAGTGGAGGTTATGACGTTATGAGGAGAAGTCTAAGCTCGTTGCTGGTTGCGTTGACTCTCAACAAACCATTCAACGTGTCTGGGATGATTTTGGATCACATGCTGGAGATGTTAAAGGGCTTGAAGAAGAAGCAGTTCATGTTATATCCAAGATTTCTTATGATGATATTTGATCATAAGTATCCTAATTTGAGAAAGGTTCCTACACAGATTCTTGGTCAAGACCACATGAACATTCGAACGTTGGTTAGAATGAAAGGCTACAAGGGTGTGCCAGACAATGAAAGGCCACCATACAGAAGATTATTTGGAGCTTTAGCCAAACAGGATTACACTGATCCTGGAAAGAACAAGGCTAGGCATCCTGAGTGTGATTCTGATAACGATGATCCATTAGTATATGCAGATGCTAGTACTAAGAGAAAGAGACAGGTAGTTAATCCCGGAGCCAAAGGGAAGGGTATGGGAAAAACTGACCAAGGTAGTTCGAAGCAACAGGTGGTGAGGAAGAAAACGACTGCGAAGAAGGGAACAGGTTTAGTGGATGAAGAATCTGTTGACTCGGAGGAAACTGAGGAAGAGGAACAATGGGATTCGGATGCTGAAAATGTTAGGGCCACCAAACGTAAGGCCACTATGGTTGGTGAGTCTGAATCTTTAAACAGATCAATTTAAGAAGCTGAGAAGAGTAAGAAGTCTGTTAATGTTGAAGATGAAGATTTAGGCGTTAATATGGATGAGCTGAATGTTGGAGAGACTGTTGTAGTTAACTTGCCAAAGCCCAAGCACAAAACCATGGCTAAGAAGACAAGTACTAAACAGTTGAGGGAGAAAGAGTTAGCCCAGCTCTTGAAAGGTAAAAGAGTACCCGATGCTGGTACATCATCAAAGCTGTCTTTACCAGTCACTAAGAAGCAAAAGAAGTCTAAAGAGGCAGAGACATTACCAGTTGATCAATTCAATGTTGCACTGGATAATGTGCTTGATATGTTTAGGAAGCCTCAGAAGGAAAAGGAAACAGAAGTTGAGCCATCGAAATCCAAGAAAGTCACTGTTGCTGATGACGTGATGAAGCAAGTGAATAAGAAAATGGATGAGATGATGAAGATGATCGTTGCTCAACAAGCTGAAATTGCCAAGTTCAAGCAGAACGAGGAGAAAATGCTTCAAATTGTGGTTGCTTCTAAGTCAAATCAAGATGAGATTGACGAGAAAGTTAAGAAGCTTGAAGCAAAGAACAAGAAGCTTGAAGGTAAGTGTTTAAGGAATAAGAACAGATTGAAAGCTATCAAAGAAGATAACAAAGAACTAAAGGCTGAGAACAAACGCCTTAGTGATTTGATTGATGATCTGTATAATGTTGCACCCAAGTTAAAGGAGGGTGAAAAAGATAAGGAGAAAGAAGAAGAGCAGGTTGACTTTGAACCGTCTGAATCGGATAAAGAAAAAGATGATGATGAGGATGATGATGAGGAGTCAGAGAAAAATGATGATGAGGATAGTAAGAAGGATGATGATGATGATGATGATGATGATGATGATGATGCAGAAGGGTCTGGGAGTCAAAAAGAAGATGATAGTAGTGATGATAGTGATAATGATGAAGGAGGTGATGATACTTCTAAGTTTACATTTGAGAAGAGAACACCAACGAAGAAAGATGCTGGAGAATCAAGTTCAAAGAAAAAGAAAGGTGAGAACACTGATTCAGATGAAAGTATCTTCTGGAACGAGAAGGTGAGATCTTTGACAGATGATGCTAAGAAAGTGTACAAAGATATGTTGGAAAGAAGAGAATGGACTATTGAGTTCACAGGACGTTTTGCTGAGATATTCCAGACGGATGATATGAGGTATGAACTGGAATACAACGATCCTGATCTAGAAGAAGGTGAAGTACCTGCTTCTGTGGCAAAGGAAATTCTGGATGGTCTTGCACAGAGAGTAGGGAAAACATTTGAGGAGTTCATTGTGGATGAGTCGATTCCAGATATTCCTGAAAAGGATATTGGAAATCACTCAGATGATAAGAATACTCCTGAGTTTGATGAAGTGGAAATTGAAGATATAACTCATGAGGAATATCCACAGTACTTTAGACAGACTGATGAAGATGTGATATTTCCTGACTTTACTGAAATTCCAAACACTTCGGCAAAGAAAAAGGCAAAGAAAAGGAGTGCAGAGTTTGTGGAGAAAGTGTTTGGAGCTGATAAGCAAGAATCTTCAAGTCAATCTGATGAATTGAAGAATTACTTGAAGAAATTGAGAGAAATGGATGAAAACCGACCGAAGCCTGAAGCTCAAGGAAGTTTCTATAGATTCCACAATGCTAAGTTTAAAGGCAGAGCTCTCGGGTGGACATATTTGGGCAGATTGAAGTGTCTAGCTGCTAAATGGGAATCAGGAATTCTGTACTTCTACAGATTCATTGATTTGCTAACTCTACCGTATTGGGCGGTCAGAGATTTATGCAGATTCCCAATGTCGGGTGCTTCAGTTAATAATACTCATGTCGGTTGGTGTGTAGACAAGCTGGTTTGGGAAAGTAGAACGAGATGGAATAGATTCAAGCCTCAATATCCCAGAAGGAAAGTGCATAGGGATATTGATCCTAAAACCAAGCTAAAAAGGGTTACTTTGATATACAAAGCACCTGAAGTGATGAGGAAAATACCTTTGATGCCCATGCCACAACATTTCAGTGCTGACTTTATATTCTGGTATTATGATTGGAGGAAGGCTGAAGCGGTGATAGTGTTGAGAGACGGAAAGGATAAATACAAGCATGTTCATGTTTTTGATCCTATGTGGTTGATAAATTGTACTTTTGAAGACATCATCATGCTTTTCTATAATCCGATTCATCATGAGCCGAATGACGCTGATCAAGCAAAGAAGTATACTCAAGTGGTTGGAGTTTGTTTTGCATACGATATAAATTCTGGGAGTAATTTGGATCATAAACTTGGCAAAATGGTGAAGATGGCGAATGTATCAAAACCGGTGAAGAGAAAGTTGGAGCCTGAAATGACCAAAGAGCAGAAGAAACAGCTCAGATTTAAGTTGTTAAACAAGGCAATGGACGAAGACAGAAGACGATCCAATCAATAGTCGAGGGGGAGTTTGTAGATGCACGTTTTGCGACTAGTGATTGGATGTTAACATATGTTAAGTTTTGCTGAAGGATTGAAGGTGGAAACTGTCTGGGCGAAGGTAAGCTAAAGTGGGCGAATGTAGAAGACTTTTGGGCGAAGGTGAAATGGAGCTAATCTGAAGAACACATTCGTACCTTCTACTGGGCGAATGTGGAAGAATTCCACATTCGACCATAGTAAAGGGGCGAATGTGCAGTTAGTATATATAGAAGTTGTGTTTTTGTAATGGATAGAGAGTTATCAGTTGTGTGTGTGTTAGAGTCAGGTTCCAGGTTTGTTTGAGAAAGTCTGTAACTGATCTAGATTAACCTAAGTGTCATTGTAATCAAGTTTATGAACAAGTTAATCTATGAAAAGCTTTGAAAATGATATTGATTGTGTTTTGATTAGAGTTTTATCTGTTTGTTCAAAGCTAGGGTTTCCGCACCTGGTTTTGTAACTTGTATGATCAATTAATCCTGTTTTGGTTAAAATTCTTTCGCTCACAAACTTGTACAACACCAGTGGTATCACTTGGAATTTGAATGTGATGTTCAGTGATCACCTTGGTTTGTTTTTGATCTGTGATGGTTTGTTTAAGTTGGTAAGCAAAGGTAGCTGGATCCCTATCTTGGATAATCAGAGGCTTTTCTTCCCATGTAAAGTCTTCTTCAACAACAGTGTTGCCTTCAAGTATGACCATTTTGAAATCAGTCTTTACTTGTTCCTCTAAAGTCTTTTGTTTCTTGGAAACAGTTTTGGAAAGTGGCCTTCATGCAGGATAAGAAGTTTGAGAAACTTTTGAAGGTTTGAACTTCTCAGAATTGGACTTCTGCAAGGCCTTGAATCTTTTGTATGTTTCATTCAGATCAGCTTCTTTCTATCTTGATAGTTATGTCTTTGAGCCATAGTCATTTGTTGCCAATTCTTCAATCATTTGAGCCCTTGTCATCTTCTTTTCTTTCTCGGAAACATACCTTTCTTGAATCAATCTAACTCTATATTCAAGTTCTGAGGAAGATAAGTCTCTAAGAGAGTACTTCAAGCATTTTTAGATTTGTTGTTGTTCAAGTCTCTCTTGCTTATTCAGCTTTCTTCCTATAGTTAAAGTTTAGCTTCATAGCCTAACGTTGTGTTCCCGAGTTAACTTAAGAGGAGAAAAGAAAGGAAAGGGAAGGGAAGGAAAGAAAAAATAGAGGTGTGTTCCCGAGTTTTTTTTAAAGGAGGGAAATGGAAGGAAAGTGTGAAATGTGTGTTCTAGAGTTTATTTTTGGGAGGAAAGGAAAGAAAAAGAGAGGAAAACTAGACTAAATCTAATCCTTCCAAATTGGGAGGAAATGGAAGGAAAAGAAAGGAAGAAAAAATAGAGGAAATGAAAAGAAAAGAAATGGAAGGATTTTCCTACCTTTCTTTTTTTTCCACCCATTAGTGAACTCGGGAACATAGCGTAAGTCTTCTATTTCATCAATCTTATTCCATAGCTCATCATCTTAGGCCTTTCTCTTTGCTTCCTTTAGTCTATTTTCAAGTTGCTCAGAGCTGAAGGCAATTGGTTCACGGTTGAGAACTACTGAAGGTTTAGATGGGGCAGTTTGAGTAGTGACAATTTAAGTTGTGGTTTCAGAAGGTATTGGTTTTATGGTTTGAGAAATTTCAATTACTGAAGGTTGTTTTTGAGAAGCAACTACTGAAGGATTGTCTTCAGGAGTTTTTAGTTGCTTATCAGTTGCTGTTTCAGGTTTTTAGGAAGTCTTCTCAGCTTGTTCTCTAAGGAGTTTCTCTTGATGTTCTTGCCATTGATGTCTTTCTTTTAGGGCTTTTTCTTGTTTAGTCTGTTGAGATCTTTTATTGGCCTCCTTGAGTTTTTGAGCTTCACAAGCCTTCTTGCTCTGTTTAAGGTCTATCTTTTCAGGTACTTCGCCTTTCTCCCCCTTTTTGACTTCCTCTACTTCAGGAAACCAAGGAGCAGGAGGTGTGACACAAGTTAGATGCTCAAGTTGTCTTATGTTGTCTTCAATTCTTCTTAACAACTCATTTATCCTCAAGTCCATGGCATTATTGATCATCTACATTTGTGTCTTATTTTTAAGTTCCAATGGCAGTGGTGAATGTTTGGAGATGAGAAGAAAGGAGTTGATGGATCATTTGGTATAAGGCACCTTCTGGGCTGCATCGATGGTTTATGTCTATGTTTGTAACACGAGAGGAAGATGTTTGGGTAGGCTTTTGTGAGTGAGAAGGGGGTGTTTTTAGGTGATCCTTAGTAAAAACTGGTGATGCCACTTTTGGGGAATGAGGGTCTTAATGGTCTTTAACTTGATCCTCTGTGACTAACTCTTTGAGTTTAGAGACATTAGATTCAGGACCTTCACAATCAGTCGTCAAATCCTTGATATTTGAATCACCATACAAGTTAATGGAATCATCTGAATACCTGATGAGAGCATCATATGTTTCACCATGAGCTAGGCCCAACCTAGTAGTCTCATAAACCCATTGTTCTTGGTTATGGGGATTTCCTGCCTTAGGTTTAAGGGCTTCATCAGTAGTTGCCACAAATGAGGTCTTAGTTATGTTACCATTGGCCTCTGATCCATCAAGGGATGGTAAAAGAGTAGTAGCAGCCTTATATGTACATAAAGTCTCAAAGATTGGGCTAAGAGGCTTTGGTCCTTTCTCATCTCTTTGGTTAGGGTTGATAACATTCTCATCAATGACCATATCTAAAGCTTATTCCCCTGTTTGATGTGGTGATTAGGGAATGTCATTTGATGATGAGATGTTCCTCAACCCAGAGAGAAATTGTGCTATCTCTACTCTGTATGTTGGAGAGTGTTCTAGTTCAGTAGTTTTGGGATCAGTAGATTTAGGTTTAAGTGGTTTCTATGGGTTCAGTAGTTTTAGGAAGAGGTTCAGAATTTTTATCCTTTTTGGATTTCTTCATTGAAAACTGGATTGAAATGGTTTTGGCCCTTTTTGGTGACGGTGGAGATGGATGTAACTGAGAGGAAGTTTCAGTTACATCTTTATCAAGTGTAGATTGCACATTAACATCCTCAGACTTCTCAACCTCCTGAGGTGTTTTTCTTTTCGGATTAGTGGTTTTGGATTTTTGCTTCTTGGGCTTTTTGGTATTTGGGGAAATGGATTTGGAAGATGTGGGGTCCATGGGGACTGTTTCCTGTTCCGCTTGGTCATCTTCTGGCATAGAAGTCGGTTTGTTGTGCCTAGAGAATACTTGTGAGGTTAAACGGTTTAGTTTTGAAGCATTACCCACATGTACCTCTTCACCAAGTTCCTTAATTATAGAATGCATTAGGAACCTTGCGTAAAGCAACTTTTTGTAAGGTGATCAATGTAGGAGACATGTTAAAATAAGTACAAATAAGGGTAATTAAGTCATTTTGTTTTCTAAAAAAAACATATTTCAAAGCTGATCTGACACCCATCACATCAACTCTCTCTTACTTTATTGCACATTCTCCTAAAAAAATATCAGACGCACTGTTGCATATATTATTGACGTGTTGCATATGTTACAGACGTATTGTTACATACGTGTTCCATAATTCTATTAAAAGGCATTACAAATTAACATTAAGAAAATATGAAAACGATCATTACAATCAACAATAGACGTATCAAACGTTTCATATAAAAATATAATTATTTTAAAATGATCAGCTTCCTCTTTAACACAGAAGGTATCTTCATTCTTCATAATCGCTTCGGCTTTTACACAAAAATCTCTTCGCATACGAAGAAAATCAATTCATCAATTTTCATATTCGAAAAAATGTTTAGCGTACGTTACAGACGTGTGTTGCATGTGTTACAGACGTGCGTTGCATATGTTACAAACGGATTGTTGCGTGTCTTAACATATGGAATAACCCCAAATAATATAAAGCAACTGCATATTGGCTGAAAAATCATATTTGAATAATAAAAACACAAAACCCCTCATCAAGCATTCCTACTATACACACTCTGCCCTCTTGAAATCATCAAAACAGTCATTAAAAAAATAAAAAAGATCCTCCAACCAATTTGTAAAACAATAACAATAACATAATATTACTTTCACCCAAAAAATCACAAACCCTATTTGAAAACAGATCTCTACTTAAAAAAACTATCATTCTTTTATTTAAAAAAACCATCGCAAAAAAGTTTCAATTACAAACAAAAAGGTTCAAAAGTTTTTATTGTATGCTCACAAAAAAATAACAACAACAATAATAATAACCATGGCAGTAGTTTCAAAATTTAGTAGGCAAACCTTAGAATTTTCCCGACATTTTTTGAAGGGATATAGTGCCAAAATGAATGACACCATACCAATAAAAGCAATCTATTCTTTCCTACTGCAAGAAGTCAAGACATAAGAAGAAAGAAGAATGGTTGATCAACATCCGTAAGCGCCCAACTAAGGACTGCGTCAGCAACCATGACATCAGTTCTTCCGCCCGTTTTACGTCAGCGAAGACAACTGCATCAATTGTCTTGACGCCAACTCTTCCGCCCGTTTTTACATCAGTGGAGACAACTGCGTCAATGGCCCTGACGCCAGCTCTTCCGCTCATTTTACGTCAGCGCTAGCGCTAGCACAAACGAAGCTTCTCATGCACGTATGCCCACTCTCCCTGACATGTTCCAAAGATACCTTGTCGGGAAGCATCAAGACACACACCCCTAGGAGTCTCTGGCTCACCCTCAGAACTGAACAAGCTGATATACGAACAAACCATAATCTGTGACAAGAAGTATATGTACTTAATAAATATTTAGTTATATAATATAATTAATCACATAAGCACAAATAATAGTATATCATAAGAACATAACTATTCATAATACTATTCCAAGGTAGTCTACATGATGCATACTAAGTCTTAAAATATTTAACAAAATATTTGAGAGTGTTTATGGTTGTAGTATGGACCTAAAAGTTTTTAATCATCTATAACCATCGCTCTGATACCAATTCTGTCACACCCCGACAGCGGAAAGCAAGTCATGAGCTAACGGAAGTTGTTACCACAAAGTTTAGCAATCACACGATAATTACTTATGGACATCTTGCAAACACCCTCTAGTCAAACATATTTAAGTTTCGGGTCCACGAATGTTTAAAAACATGTCCAACCAAGATGAAGTGAAATAACATAAGCATTGTTTTACAAAATAAAACATAGTTCAAAAGTTATAAAGTTTTAAAGTTTATGGTCCCATAACCATGTCCATAAGTAGTGCATGCTAAAACCACACTCTCGACCCTATGCATCAGTACATGAAAACATGCTTAAAAATATCAACAAAAATGTTGGCGAGTTCACACGTTTTAAGGCAAATACAAATCATTTCCTTCTTCAAAAACGCATGATCGAGTACTGACTACACTAAGAACCAAGTAGACTAGCTAGGTCATACAAGCATGATCGCAACCTAAGGCTCTTAATCAAACAATAACATTTCTTCCCAAATGCGCACTATATACACCCAAGTGTGTCTCTTGGCGGCTTTTATTGAAGTATATTCATCCCATAAGACCCAGTCTAATCCAACTAGTCAAGGAGGGAGTGTCAAATCCCATAGATCTATAGATACAATTCAAGGCTCTAAACCTAGAGTTAATGATTAAGCATGTAGGGAAGTATCCCCCAAAAGGATTGACAGACACCAAATCGCTCGCGTCATGCATATACCAAAGGCCATCATATGTTCTATATAGTTCTAGTCTACTCATCATACATTCATGTTAATCCCCCGGATATAAAACGTTCAAAAACATTTAAAAGAAAAGGAGCCGTGAAACTCACCTCAAGTGTAGCAATCAAGCAATCCCTAGTCTAAACCACAATCCATTACTAACAATACCCTATAATCAATAAGGTTAATTTAGCAAACATTCTAAGTCTATCCAAGTTATTCACCAAACTTCCCTCGACTTAGATTAACAAATAAGATTTGAATTTTCATAAACCCTTACTCTATTGACCCATTGGTGACCTTGACAATTGGTTAAGTTATAGACCTCACGTTCATGCATATCGCGTCTAATTACCCGACCCTTAGATTTACACTTTGTAGAGGGAGAATTCGACACGAAAACAGGATTATATGATCATACAAGTTGCTAAACCAGGTGCGGAAACCCTAGCTTAGAACAAACTGATATAAACTCAATCAAAACACAATCAAAGTCATTTTAAAAGCTTTTCATAGATTAACTTTTCCAAATAATTGCTTACAACTTGATTACAGTTAATCTAGCACACAAACTATCACTCTCAGACCTCTCTGGAACACACACCAAAAACACACACTCTAAATGACTCGCTTAACATTACAAAAACCCAAAATCTATTTATAGCAGCTGCACATTCGCCCAAACTCACTGGTCGAATGTAACACCTTTCCACGTTCGCCCACTGAAGGTGGTCGAATGTTTCTTCCTTCAGTCTTGTTCCAGATTCGTCCACAGCATAACTACCTTCGTCCCTTTCTATGTCACCTTCGCCCATTCTTGTTTTCCTTCGCCCCTTAACACATGTTAACATCTAATCATTAGTCGCAAAAACGCATCTACAAACTCCCCCTCGACTATTGATTAGATCGTTTTCTATCTTCATCCATGGCTTTGTTCAGCAGCTTGATTCTGAGCAAACTCTTTTGTTCTTTTGTCATCTCAGGCTCTAACTTCCTCTTCACAGGTTTTGACACATTAGCCATTTTCACCTTTTTGCCAAGCTTACCCTCCAAATTACTTCCAGCATTAATGTCATAAGCAAAGCAAACACCCACAACCTGTGTGTATTTCCTTGCTTGATCTGCATCGTTTGGCTCATGATGAATCGGATTATAAAAGAGCATGATGATGTCTTCGAAGGTGCAATTTATCAGCCACATAGGATCAAATACATGAACATGCTTGTATTTGTCCTTTCCATCTTTCAACACAATCACCGCTTCTGCCTTTCTCCAATCATAATACCAGAAAATGAAGTCAGCACTGAAGTGTTGAGGCATAGGCATCAAAGGTATCTTTCTCATCACTTCAGGTGCCTTATAAATCAAGGTAACCCGTTTCAACTTGGTTCTGGGATCAATATCCCTGTGAACTTTCCTCCGGGGATATTGTGGTTTGAATCTGTTCCATTTTGTTCTACTTTCCCAAACCAATTTATCTGCACACCAACCGACATGTGAGTTATTCACTGAAGCACCTGACATTTGGAATCTGCACAAATCTCTAACCGCCCAGTACGGTAGAGTCAGCAAATCAATGAATCTGTAAAAATACAAGATTCCAGATTCCCACTTAGCAGCTAAACACTTCAGCCTGCCTAAGTATGTCCACCCGAGAGCTCTGCCTCTGAACTTCGCATTATGAAACCTATAGAAGTTTCCTTGAGCTTCAGGCTTTGGTCGGTTTTCTTCCATCAGTCTTAACTTCTTCAAATACTCCTTCAATTCATCAGTCTTATTTGAAGATTCTGGCAAATCAGCTCCAAGTACTTTCTCAACAAACTCAGCACTCCTCTTCTTTGCCTTTCTTTTAGCAGACGTATTATGTCTCTCAGTAAAATCAGGAAACACCACATCTTCATCAGTTTGTCTGAAGTACTGTGGATATTCCTCATGTGTAATATCCTCTATCTCAACTTCTTCAAATTCAGGGGTCTTTTTGTCATCTGAGTGACTTCCAATATCCTTTTCAGGAATATGTGGAATCGACTCATCAACAATGAATTCTTCAAACGTTTTCCCTACCCTCTGTGCAAGTCCATCCAAAATCTCCTTTGCCACAGATGCAGGTACTTCCCCCTCTTCAAGATCAGGATCGTTATATTCCAATTCATATCGCATGTCATCAGTTTGGAATATTTCAGCAAAACGACCTGTGAACTCAATGGTCCATTCTCTTTTCTCTAACATATCCTTGTATACCTGTTTAGCATCGTCAGACAAGGACCTCACCTTCTCATTCCAGAACACAGTCTCATCATCAACATTCTCACTACTCTTCTTCGAACTTGACTCACCTGTGTCTTTCTTCTTCTTTGAAGGTGGTCTCTTCTCAAAAGTAAACTTTGAAGTATCATCTCCTCCATCATTATCATCACTACTACTACTATCATCCTCCTTTTGACTTCCCGACCCTTCAGCATCATCATCATCATCATTATTATCACCTTCATCATCACTCTTTTCCGATTCTTCATCCTCATCATCCTCATCTTCCTCTTTGTCAGATTCAGATGGTTCAAAGTCAACCTGTTCAACCTCTTTCTCTGTATCCTCCTCACCCTCTTTCAGCTTGGGTGCAATGTTGTACAGATTATCAATCAGCTCACTAAGGCGTTTGTTTTCAGCCTTCAACTCTTTATTGTCTTCTTTAATCGCCTTGTATCTGTTTTTGTTTCTCAGACACTTACCTTCAAGCTTCTTATTCTTTGCTTCAAGCTTCTTTACCTTCTCATCTATCTCATCTTGATTAGATTTAGAAGCTACAACGATCTGAAGCATTTTCTCCTCATTCAGCTTAAACTTGGCAATCTCAGCTTGTTGAGCCACTAGCATCTTCATCATGTCATCCATTCTTTTATTCACCTGCTTCATCACATCGTCATCCACAGTGACTTTCTTAGACTTGGACTTTGACTTAGATGGCTCAATCTCAACTTCTTTTCCTTTCTGAGGCTTAGTAAACATGTCAAGAACATTATCCAGGGCAATATTAAATTGATCCACTGGTAATGGTGTAGCCTCCTTAGTCTTTTGCTTCTTAGCGGCTGGTGAAGATTGTTTAGATGATGTACCAGCATCAGGTAATCTCTTTCCTTTCAAAAGTAGGTTCAGTTCTTTCTCTCTCAGCTGCTTGGTACTGGTTTTCTTTGCCATGGTTTTGTGTTTGGGCTTGGGCAAATTCACTACAACGGTTTCACCTTCATTCAACTCGTCCAAATTTACAGTCAACCCTTCATCTTCAGCATCAACAGACTGCTTGCTCTTCTTAGCTTCTTCTATTGATCTGTTCAGTGATTCAGACTCACCAACCAAAGTGGCCTTTTGTTTGGTAGTCCGGACATTTTCAGCATCCGAATCCCACTGTTCTTCAGTCTCAGTTTCTTCTGAATCAACAGACTCTTCATCTACCAAACTTGTACCCTTCTTAGCAGTAGATTTCTTCCTCACCACTTGTTGTTTTGAACTCCCTTGATCTGTCTTTCCCTTACCCTTCCCTTTGGCTCCGGGATTGACAACCTGCCTTTTCCTCTTCGTGCTTGCATCAGCATAAACTAGTGGATCATCATTGTCACTGTCACTATCAGGATGCCTCGCTGTATTCTTTCCAGGATCATTGTAATCCTCTCTAGCCAAGGCTCCAAACAATCTTCTGTAAGGTGGTCTCTCATTTTCAGGCACACCTTTGTAACCTTTCATTCTCACTAAGGTTCTCACATTCATATGATCCATAACTAGTATCTGTGTTGGATCTTTCTTCAAGTGTGGATATTTGTGATCAAAAATCATCATAAGGAATCTAGGATAAAGCATGAACTTCTTAAGCTTCAACCCCTTCAACATCTCTAGCATATGATCCAAAATCATCCCAGCAACGTTAAATGGTTTGTTGAGAGTCAACGCAACCATTAACGAGCTCAAACTCTTCCTCATCACGTCGTATCCTCCACTAACACATCCAAACACAAGTATAATGACATGAGCAAAATACTTAAACTGTACTCCTAGTTTCCCTTTGTACATAGAACCATCAGTGATCGGTCCTTTGTATTTCATCCTCAGGAAACAGGCTTTCTGCTCAGTCCAGGATAATTCCCTTGGATCCTCACTGGTTTCAAACTGGATCTGGAGAGCTTCTCTAATATCAGCTTCAGTGATAAACATCTCCATTCCCTGAATCTTGCTTTTGATAATAGTTTGATTATCAAAGTAATCATACTTGGCATTGTTATAAAAATCCTCAACTATATCCTTGTAGATAATAGTTGGTGTGGCCAAAGCATAAACCACTCTGCATCTCTTCAGAAACTTGATAATCTCAGTGAACTCCACGTTCTTCTCCACATCTCCAAGATACGCGCAACAGTTATGAGTCTTCTCAAATGGCCATTTAGTACCACTTGATGATTCTCCTTCTTGCACAGTCTCTGGAACTGGATCAGTCACTACAGTCTCCACTGGAATATCAACATTTGCTTGTTCTTCAGCCATCTGAAATGAAAAATCAAAATAAACGTCAAAACACAAAATCGTCAAAAATTCAAAATTTTAGGTTTTTGAGATTTCACATTCGCCCAAAATACACTGGTCGAATGTAGGTTATTGTGGCCGAAGGTGCAAATTTCTGGTCGAATGTAAAACTGATTTTGGATAAAATATACATTCGTCCGTTTCATGACTCCTTCGTCCGTCCAGTTCCACCTTCGTCCACACGAAGAACCGAATGTGGAAACTGTTTAAACCCCAAAATTTAAAATTTTATCAAACATGTTTTTAACCCCTAATTTTGATCAGAATCAAACCTAAAATGACCGACTAAGCTTCGTCATTCATCAATTGTCCCTAATTTTCATTTTACATCAGTTTTCAATAGGAATTAGGGTTTACATTGTTTCATTCGATCAATCAACGATTAAACACTGTTATTATCCTAATTCCTGATACATTCTCCCCCTAAAACTGATGTGGGATGAAAAGATATCAAAATTTTGCATTAACAAACAATAAATCTGCATAAACCCTAAACCCTAAGTGCGAATAAAGACTCTATGATTCCGGGTTCAATCCTTGTCCTTTACCTGTAAAAGTTATATGAAAAGGATCAGTATTATCCAAGGAACAAAATGCACAAGCAGAGAATTCAAAATCAACAAGGTCTGGTTATGAAGAAATTTATGAAAAAATTTGAAGTATGGGTCGAATCTGGAGTTGGCTTATAAATAGGCTCCACATTCGCCCGTTCCATCTGGACGAACGTACAATCATTCCACCTTCGCCCCTAATGAAAGGCACGAAGGTAAAAGTGTTTTACCCGAAAGTGAATTTTGGTGTAAAAGCCACATTCGCCCAAATCGATAACGCCCGAAGGTAGAAGAATTTCCACATTCGTCCCAATTAAGGGCGAATGTAAAATGGAAATTTTGAAAAATTTTGCCAAATTACAAATTCGAATCCCGTTCAACATTTTTTCAATCCGTTAAGCTTCCAAAACACAAATTTAGACTTTTAGAATGATACAAAGCCCAGATGGTGTTATCAAATCTCAGAAATTGACTATCAAGCATCCCCGGTTATCAAAAATAAAGCAGAAATGCAAAAATTTTTGGATTTTCTGAAATTTTATCAAAACACACCTAAAATCTTTTTGGATTTTGTATCTTTTTGACATTAAAAGTTAATTGCAACAAAATAAAATGCATCAAAGTAAATGAAAGCAGTAAACATTTTGTGAAATCCGGTCAGAGGATCATATCAGTTTTCTGAGAAATCTGATCACAGCGTTGATCTTTTTGTTTATTAATATCATTAGAAACAGTATGTGATACGGCAATTGCTGATATTGTGGTCCACGTAAGCTCACATGCAGACAATTACGCAATGCTTTAAAATGATACGAGTTAGGTGTATTAGACTAACACGAAGTGGTGCCCACACACACGACATACTCCCGTATCAAGTAATTGCACAAAGCTTCGTCGTAACGCGTGATTATGCCAGAGTTATCCGTAAAAGTTACAAAGTATATAGCACAGAGGTGTACAGGTCAGCAATTGAATGCAGCAGAGTAACATGTGCGTATATACTAGGTTGAGGCTGATATTAATCACTGATTTGCATCAGATGATCAATACGATGTAATAATGATCTATGATCAATTAAAACATAAAGTTCCTCAATTCGGTAACTTCCGGTTTTGGCAATTAAGCTCTTTTAGCAAATATTCTGATAAAACTAGGTCCGTAAATCAATACGACAAAAGTTTATCAGAATATCCCGGATAACCATAACATAACGACCCGAAACCTCAGATTTTGGCAATCCTATCAAACGAAATTACGGTACTAAGACCATATGCCCATGAGGTGTTCAGCCACGAACGCGTAGTTCGTTATGTTTGTATCACTAATGCACGCAATATTTAGTCTACGAAGCCTATCAGCATATCACACGTAATCAACACACGCCTCATAAACTATTCAATTCTTTAGCCTGTGTCAGATCCCCACTGATGTACTATCATTTCCTCTGTTTTACCAGGAAATCATTTTGGATTTTCTAATTTTTAGGTCTTTTTGAATTTTATATTGTTTTTGGTTTTTCTGAAAAATAGCTCCCCCTAAAATAAAGTGTTGGGTTAAAATGAGACCACAGTTACCAGGTTTAACCATGTTTAGTTGTTTGTTAAAGTTGGAGGGTTAAATATGTAGTTAAAGCATAGTTGTAGTAAGGAAACCCTAGACTGCGCACTTAAATGAGGGAGACTGCGAACTTAATGTTAAGTTCGCAGTCCTCAGCATTCCCCTATAAATAGTAGTTCATTTGTGCAGCTAGGGTTAGGGTTTTGAATGTATCTTTGAGAGCACAAGTAGTAAAGGTGCGAACTTATTTTATGTAGTGCGAACTTGTATCATCCATGGTTGTTTGAAGCTGAATCTTTAATGGAATCGTGTCTTTATGTTTCTTGTGTGTCGGTTCTTACAATATTCATCTAGTTCTTTTAGTTTTCATAGATTAATCAACTAAAACACCTAACAAATAGGTGTTTCTAGTTGATAACAATCTAGTGCACACTTAAGATCTAGTATTTTGGGACTACAATTTGGTATCAGAGCCTCTGTGCTCGAGATTGTATCTATCTAAAGATATCAAAACCCTCCTTGTTAGTTTTTACTTTCAAGTTTTTCAAAATTTTAGTGTTTATCAAAGTTTGAATATTTTCATTGTTTTGCTTTAAAATCTCGTGAAAAGTGTTTCTAAGGTGTTTAAAAGTTATTATTTTCATTAGAAACATCATTCAAGAGCTTCAAAACAATTGAAAATCTCTTGGATCAGTTTCTGGTAAGTTTAAAATTTAAACAGCCGATTGTGCGCACTTAAGTGCGAACTTAGCTCAAAAATCTGCGAACTTGTTCTTGATTGTGAGTACTTGTTTCTTGCTTGTGAGTACTTGTCTCAAAAACTGAGTACTTGTTTCAAGCACTGAGCACTTTATTCTGCGTACTTGTCTCATAAGTGTGAACTTGTTTCTTGCTTGTGAGTACTTGTTTCAAAAGTGAGTACTTAGCTCATAAGTTGCATACTTGATATTTCAAGGTGTGCACTTATTAACAGCCACAGCTGCGCACTTAATCCAAAAGTGTGTGCACTTGTGTCTGTGTGAGCACTTAAAATTTACACAAGGCTTTATAGCTTTCTCTCTCCTGGCACCACAACTAGGGTTTCTGCATACTTATCTGAAATCTCTAGTTGGTGTGCGAACTTACTGAAAAGGTGCATTTTCTGAGCACTTGGCTAGGGTTACTGCGAACTTAAATCTTAAACGAGAGTTTAAGTGTCTGCGTACTTGTACAAGTGCGCAGGCTGATCAGTCAAGACTGAGTACTTGTGCTGCTCTGACTTGGCTGAACTGCGAACTTAAGCCAAAGTGTGTGTGCAACAGGGACTGCGTACTTATCAGGAGAATCAGGGACTTATCTTTGCTGTTTATCTGTTTCAGGTTTCCAAGATCTGCGAACTTAGACTGCGAACTTGTGCAATCTGTGAACTTAAGCTGAAGTGCGTACTTAACTGCGTACTTGTGGACTGTTTTGACTTTTCAAGGACTTTGGACTATAACTTGCTAATCAATCCAATCACAACCCTAAAATCAATCTTAAATCATGTCTGGTAACAACTCATTCCAAGTTAACCCCATAACTCAAGCTGAACTTGAAACTGGTACTATAACACGTATTCCCAAGTTGATGGGTGCAGAAGATTATGGCACATGGAAGAACAGAATGAAAGCTTTCTACTTCGTCAACGATCACACCCAATGGAACTCAGTCCAGCTCGGACCTCACATTCCCACCAGAACCACTGATGCTGGAGAAGTGTTCAACACTGATCCCACCACCTACACTGATCTCGACAAACAACTGCTGCAGAGAGATCACAAAGCCTACGGTGCTCTCACCATGGCTTTGTCAAATGACGTTTACAATATGTTTGAAGAATACGGATCAGCGCACGATCTGTGGTTTGCTCTGAGTGAGTATTATGAAGGCAATGCTGAGATGAGGCAAAACAAACAGGATATGATTCAGAAGGAGTATGATATGTTTGGAAGTATCCGTGGTGAGAGCCTGTCTTCTCACATTGACAGGTTCATGAATTTGTTGACCAAGATGAAGAAAGCGGGTATTCCTGTGAACAACCGCAACTCCATCAAGAAGCTGCTCGATTCTCTCCCAAAGGAGTGGAGTGTCCAGTGTATGTTGATCAAAAAGGACTACTTGGATGCTCAGTCTACTTTGGCAGATCTCATTAACACTCTGAAATCATTTGAGATGGACATCACTAAAAGAGAAATGAATCAGATTGTCCCGAAGGTGACTCCCAGTGGTGCTATGAAGAATCTGGCCTTGATGGCCCCAATCGGTGATATGAGTTCAAGTTCGTTGCATTCGTATGTGGATTCTGCAGGGATCGGTAGTTCAAGTTCTGGGAAAGCTCCAATGTATCCTGAAAGGGCTGCAAAGACTCTAACTCCACAGGCTGCTAAACTAGCTGCTGAACATGTGGAACTGTTCAACTCTTTCATGAGCAGTTTTGAAGCGTTGAAGACTGGAGAGATTAAAAATGATATGATGTCCCCAGAGGATATGTATCAGGTTGACCCGGATGACATGGAAGAGATGGATCTGAAATGGCAGATGGCCATGATCACTTTACGAGTGAAGCGTTTTCAAGATAGAACCGGGAGAAGAGTTGGTATGGGAAAGGCTGGGTTTGATAAGTCCAAGATCAGGTGCTACAACTGCAAGGTCCTCGGGCATTTCAAGTACGAATGCCCCACACTGAACCAAGCTGAAATTAAGCCTGCAAAGAGGTTGGTGGCCATAACCGATGGCAATGAAGGAAATGATAAAGAGCCACAAAAGGCCTTGGTTGTTGAAGACTTCGACTGGGGAGAAGAGGCTGCCGCTGCTGAGGATGAAGTTAACAAAGCCCTGATGGCCACAATCTGCACCAAATCTTCAAGCGGTGCAAACTCTGTTGAAGGATCGTCTGCTGAGGTTCTAAAGGGGGAAATGCAGAAGTATGCCGGGCTGAAGAGTGTGTTGTCTGATGAGAAGGTGAATGATGAGAAGAGAGAGGAGGCGCTGATTGCTGAGAAGACTTCATCTGAGAAGGTCGCTGAGGAGGTGAAGAGTTCCTCTAAGAAAGCTGAGGAAAGGGACATGGTAAATATTCCTCTTGAAATTAAATCTAAACTGTGCTCACCTAGGTGTGTTACAGCTGTCGCATACTGTTTATCACACAACAGACGAGTCTTAAGAGAAATGGATGACATTCGTAAAATAAATACTGAAATGAAAGAAAACGAGTGGGCATATCAGCGAAAGTTAAATGCAACTCTAGCTGAAATGCAAACTTTAAAAGAATTTGTGCTTAAGAAAGATTTTCTGATAAACGATTTAACCTCAAAACTAGAGAAATCTAGAAATGAGACAACTCGTCTTCAAATTGTTGTGGATAAATGGAATGTGAGCAAACGGGCTCAAGCTGATATAATCGAATGTGGAAGACAATCATTCGTAAAGGATGGAATTGGGTATAAGGATAAGAATGGAATCGAAAGATCTCTATTCTTACCCTTGAGCCAAAGTGAATACATACCCATTCCATCACCTCATCCAAAAAATGACCTTTTTGAAAATAGATGTGATGAATCTGAGTCAAATACTAACATAAGTAAAAGTACTGCAGATGTGACCCAACAGGCTCAGGTGGAGGATGATGTGTGTTGTGGTGGCCAGACAGTGGGTTTAGGACATCCGGGTGCCAATTACTCAACAGTGAATTGGTTTATCTGGAACAATGAAAATTCGAAAAACAATTTTATTTTGGATGAATGTAAGACTTTAACTAAATCGGATGACTGTAATAGTTTGCCTAGGATGGATGACTGTAATAGTTTAACTAGGCTGGATGACTGTAAACTTGATTTGAAAGGGGCTATGGCTCCCGATGATAGGAAGTCTCCTATCAAACGATCTAATGTTTGTGTTGACAATGTTATTCCTGTGTGTGTTGATCTTAATGCTGCATTCTCTGATGATAATCATGTGGTCAAACCATCTGTGTTTGTGCCAGAACTTAAGCGTAACAGGTTTGGGAAATTTCTCACTGAGGAAATCCCAGAATTTACCCCCTCATCCGCAGATGTATCAGGTTCTGAAGAATCACAAAGTGAAACAGGTACCTCAAGTTCTGAAGAATCACTGAGTGATACAGAAAGCAGCTGCAGCTTAACTAATCTTGACATCAATGAAGAATCAAGTAGCAACAGGGAAGAATCAAGCTCAACCGAAAGCTCAAGATCAAACAAGATCAAGAAAAGAACATCACAACCATCATCATCCAGATCTTCTCCTAAGATCAAGCCTAAGCATTCTAAATGCTTCAGATGTGGAAAAGAGGGTCACGTGGTCAAGAACTGTCACATAAAACCTAAATCACAAAAAGATGTCAAAACACAAAACTCTTTTTCGGATCAATTAAGAAATCTTCAAGAAACCGTAAAAAGTTTTGTTAAAAATACACAAATGTGGAAGAAACAAGAGTCAACTTTGGGAGAAAACCATGACAGATCAAAACTTAAACAAACTTGGATTCCCAAAGTTACTTAAGTTTCAGGCAGAATCTTCACTGTACATAGATTTTCTTTAGTTTAGCTTTGTTTCTCTTTTGTTTTTGTATGTGCAGAATAAATTACAAAAATGGCTGATAGCTCTCATGAGATATCTATGGCATGTCGACAGCGGCGCTTCAAGACACATGACAGGATTGAAAGAACTCCTCAAGAACTATCGGTTCATTGATGGAGAGTTTGTAGCGTTTGCTGGGAATGAGAAGGGTGGAAAGATCGTTGGCATAGGAGATGTAGTCTCTGACGCGCTAACACTTGAGGACGTCAACTATGTTCCAGAACTGTGCTACAATCTTTTGAGTGTATCACAAGTCTGTGACAAAGGAATCTCAGTGTTGTTTAACGACATGGAATGCATCTTCCTAAAGCCAGGATTTAAACCATCCACTGACATGATCATGCTAAAAGCCCCCAGACAAAACAATACTTATGTGATAAACATGAGGGATGCCAAGTCTGAACAACCAATGACTTGTCTACTGTCAAAGGCATCCGAGTCAGAGTCACTGTTATGGCACAGGCGATTGGGTCATGTTAACTTTAAAAATATAAACAAACTTTCTAAACTTAATCTAGTCAGAGGTCTTCCTTCTAAGGAATTCCCTTTTTCTGAAAAATGCTTAGCATGTGCCAAAGGTAAACAACATAAGAAATCGCACAAGTCCAAAACAGTGAACTCAATTGACTCACCTCTTCAATTATTACATATGGATCTTTTTGGTCCTATCAGTGTAAAGAGCTTGGGTAAAAAGTCTTACTGTTTGGTGATTACAGATGACTACTCTCGCTTCACATGGGTGTACTTTCTGGAATTCAAGAGTGAGGCTGCTGAGACCTTGATGCTGTTCGTTCCCTTGATCGAGAATATAATCAAGTTAAAAGTAAAGTCAATCAGAAGTGATCATGGAACAGAATTCAAGAACCAAACCTTCGTGTCGTTCTGCAGCGGGAAAGGAATTCATCTCCAATATAGTGCTACAAGGACTCCTCAGCAAAATGGAGTGGCTGAAAGGAAGAATCGTACGCTGATTGAAGCTGCCAGAACCATGCTCATTGACTCTAAGTTGCCGATCATCTTCTGGGCAGAAGCTGTGAATACCGCCTGTTATGTTCTTAACAGGGTCTTGATTGTCAAGCCTCGTGGGAAAACAGCTTATGAATTGCTTTTCAAAAGAAAACCTCTCATTGATTATTTCAGGCCGTTTGGATGTTCTTGCACTCTTCTAAACAACTTTGAGAATATCATGAAGTTTGATGCTGTTGGAGACGAATGTTTCTTTGTTGGATACTCGTCTAGTCAAAAAGCTTATCGGGTATACAACAAACGCACCAAGATGGTTCTGGAATCTTTTTATGTTGACTGGCAAGAATCCAACTCCACCAACGTTGGAACCGGTCCTGACTGGTTCTTTGATGTGGATGTTGTGTTCAATCACTTTGTCATTCCTGAACAGCAAGCTCATGCAGAACCAGCTCCTGAAAATCAAGCCACAAGCTCTTCTCCGTTTGGAAATATTCTCTACTCTTCTGATGATGAAGTCGCACCGTTTACCACCCGTTTCTCTCCTCTGG
Source organism: Ambrosia artemisiifolia (assembly GCA_032199755.1). NCBI lineage: Eukaryota > Viridiplantae > Streptophyta > Magnoliopsida > Asterales > Asteraceae > Ambrosia > Ambrosia artemisiifolia. Next base: position 14,252,943 of record CM063521.1, read on the forward strand.
TTGCTGATCCTATTGTTCCTCAACTTAATAATGGTGATACTACTGCTGAAACCTCTAACATTCCTGAAAGCACGTCAAATGCTGAAGGAACACAATCAAATCAGCAGTCTGTAAGTGATCCATCCAGTTCTTCTACACCTGGAGACCATCTTTCGAACCTTCCTCTTCAAGTGCAAGAAGAAGAAAATATGGGATTCAAATCTTCTAAGAACCATCCAATTGAAAACGTCATTGGACCAATCAGTGAGGGTGTTCTTACCAGAAATCAGACAGACAAGCTCAACACCGCTCTCTCAGCTTTCCTATCTCAAACCGTTCCTTTCAGCATTGAAGATGCAGTGAGAGATGCAAGCTGGGTTGAGGCCATGCAGGAAGAACTATTTCAGTTCAGAAAGCTCAAAGTGTGGGAGCTCGTTGATCTGCCTGAAGGAAAGTATCCTATTGGGACAAGATGGGTTTTTCGCAATAAGATGGATGAACGTGGCGTGGTAATCAAGAACAAAGCTCGTCTGGTTGTTCAAGGATTTCGTCAGCAGGAGGGGATTGATTATGAGGAAGTCTTCGCTCCAGTCGCTCGACTTGAAGCCATACGCATCTTCTTGGCATATGCTTCATATCGAAATTTTAAAGTCTTTCAGATGGACGTGAAGAGCGCTTTCTTATATGGGAAGATCAAAGAAGAAGTCTATGTGTGCCAACCGCCCGGATTCGAAGACCCTCATCATCCAAACAGATACTACAAGCTAGACAAGGCTCTCTATGGTCTCCATCAAGCTCCTAGAGCTTGGTATGAGACCTTGTCTTCATATCTGTTACAAAATGGATACACGAGAGGGAAGATCGACATGACCTTGTTCACCAAAGAAGTCAACAAACATTCTATCCTTGTTCAGATTTATGTTGATGATATTATCTTTGGTTCAACTGACAAAAATTTGTGCAGGGAATTTGAAAGCATCATGAAGTCTCAATTTGAAATGAGCATGATGGGAGAACTATCATTTTTCTTAGGTCTCGAAGTCCAACAAAAGGAAGACGGTATTCTCATTCATCAAGCTAAATACACAAGAGACATTCTGGCGAAGTACAACCTGTCGGATTGCAAACCATCCAACACTCCTTTTGCAGCTCAAACAACACTTGTACCAGATCTTGAAGGACCTTCTGTGAACCCGCACACTTACCGTTCTATGATTGGCTCCTTGATGTATCTTACAGCTAGCAGACCGGACATCATGTGGGCAGTTGGATGCTGTGCCCGCTTTCAGTCAAATCCAAAGCAATCTCATGAGACTGCAGTCAAAAGAATCTTCCGCTACCTCAAAGGAACACCAAAACTTGGTTTATGGTATCCTAAGAGTGACAATTTTGACCTAATTGCGTACTCTGATAGTGATCATGCAGGTTGCAGGATTGACCGAAAGTCTGTCTCTGGTGGCTGTCAATTTCTGGGGAACCGGCTCGTGTCATGGCAAAGCAAGAAGCAGACCACTGTGTCGATATCTACTGCTCAAGCTGAGTACACAGCCGCATCCAGTTGTTGCTGTCAAGTGTTGTGGATCCAAAATCAGCTGTTGGATTATGGTTTGAATATCATGAGAACCCCTATCTACATTGATAATGATGCCTGTCGTGACATCGTGAAGAATCCAATTGATCATTCGAAAACTAAACATATTGAAATTCGGATTCATTCAATTCGCGATGCGCACGACAAGGGGTACATACAGGTGTTGCCCATCGATACTGCTGATCAAAAGGCAGATATCTTTACCAAAGCTTTCGACAAAACCCGTTTTCGTCAGTTGGTGACTTGGTTAGAAATGATCAACTTTGAATGATTTAAAAAAAAAAAAAAAAAAAAACTTTACTTTGTGAATAAATTATAGAAAAATCTTATGTTTTAAAATAAAATAAAGATTTTTGGGGGAGAAATAAACCGGTAGATCCCTAAATTTGCAAGTTTTTAAAAAACTTTTTCAAAAACAATCAAGAAATGATAGGAACTAATCATATTTGTCAGCATGTGAATAGGACCCAGAGGACGTTGTGGCTTCAAGCAACGACATGTCGGTAGATTCAGCCTGGAATTGAGTAAACTGCTAAAAGATGACAAACTAAAAGTCTACACGAGGTGCTGGATTCCCACTGTGCTTCAGGCTTGCACAAGCTGAGTCCGGTCATACACAGGTTGAGAGATCAAAAGACACAGAAAATTTTGTGCATAAGCAATCAAAAGACACCTAAGAGTGCAAGCTACCAAAGCGGGGCTATTAAAATCAAAATGAGCAACAAAAGACACGCAATGTTAGTGACGTGCAAACATATAGATAGCTCAAAAAGCAATCAGATGATCATCTTCTTTGTTATGGGAACATAGACCTGAAGCTCTCATCATCTGATTGACATAATGATCATCTTCTCTGCTTATGGAAACATAGACCTGAAGCTCTCATCATTATATCTCAATAAACCTTGAGGATTGGTAGGCTTACACCTGGCACAAGTGGGGTCCATTAACATGTCGTCAATATTACCAAAACATGATAAAGATCATCACATAAAGCTTGTTGAAAGACGAGAGGCATGGATTTAAGTGGACAAATATACCGACAGTTTTTCTTGGGCTACAGCTATCCAAAGGAAAGTTGAAACGTGGTCTGGCAGGTATGACTGGTATGATCTTGATGCAAAAAGGTGAGAAACGGTTGATCTCTAAACCCAAAATTTAAATTATTGGTTAAAAGCTTGTTTTCTAAGTAATTGGGCCTGCATACTTATTTCTTTGTTTGTGGGCCTGCGAACTTAACAACTCTTAGTGGGCTTGCGAACTTAACAAGACTTGTAAGCCTTGTTGGGCCTGCGCACTTGACTGGGCTTTTGGGCCTGCGCACTAAAAAGTCAAGTACGCGGCCCAACCACTGTTCCTATAAATACGCACTTTTCTTCAGTTTTAACTTTTTACTAGAAAATTTTACAAACCCTAAAATTGTTCACCCTCATCAGCCACCATCTCTGCCGTTCTTCTTCCTTCAAACTTCCACAAAACCACCTTGTACCACCGTCTTTAATCCATTCCATCTGTTATTTTTCTGTTAGATTGTGTTATTAAAAGGTAGTTCTCAATGATTTTAACTATTTCCTTCGTGTATAAACAGGCTCTGAGGTTGAAACAAGAGAAAATCCATTGATGTTTGGGGTTTTGATAAACTGCGTACCTAAATACTTGAAGATTTGCGCACTTGTTTCATATGAGTGCGCACTTGCCTCATATGATTCAAGCATCAAAACCCTAGTGTAACTGCGAACTTGGGTGTGAACTTAAAATCCTAAACGAAGGTTTAGGTGGCTGCGCACTAGTCTAGTACGCAGACCAGATCACACTTCCCAAGCCGTTACCATGCCCGAGTTACCAGACTGCGCACTTAGGTTACAAACCTGACCTGGTGACTGCGTACCAAGCAGCTGGTACTCAGTCCTGATTTGGACTGCGAACTTAATGTGTGAACTTGATTTTGGACCAAAATGATTGACCTTTGACTTGACCTTTCAGAACATTTGACTGGACTACGTAACTTGACTGATTCATCTGTAAACCGTAACTGGCCTTAAATGACTATTAATATGGAAAACGAAACAAATCACATACACGTTAAAATCTAATCCATAAAATAAGTAACACACGTAAAACTAACTTAAAACCAAACCAGTCTAAGTACGTCGTCAGTCAAAGAAAATGAAATGTCTGTCATTAGTCAAAATTCAAAATCAAAATTCTAACTTAATTTTCGTGCACGTGTCCAAAACAGATGGCTCTTGAATGGGATCCTCGAGGAATGCATAATCAGGCGATCATTCTGGAAACTGACGATTCAAAGTTTCGGGACGTAGTTGCATGGATCAGGAGAAGCAGGATCGGATATGCAGTTGAGCAGCAAGTTGAAGTCTATAGTTCTCACATTGAAGACTTCTGGAGATCTGCAAGAGTGGAAACAGTGGCTCGAGTCAAGAGAATTAAAGCCACAGTCAGAAACAAGGCAGTCATCATCACAGAAGACACAGTGAGACAGGTTCTAAGATTTCAGGATCGACCAGAAACTGTCAGATCTTTACCGAAGACTGTGATCCATCAAGAGTTCTTAAACTTTGGATACAAAGGAGACTTCGATGCCAGAGGTGATATCAAAAAGAGTCATTTAACCAGAGACTGGAAGCTTATCTGTCATGTATTCCTGATGTCTTTATGTCACCGAAAAGGGGGTTATAATGCACTCAGTCCCGACTGGGCAACAGCCATGATTAAGATCTGCAAGAATGAGCCTTTTAATCTGTCGGGTTTGGTATTTGAGTGTATGGTGAGGAATGCCCAAGACACAAAGAAGAAATGGACGATGTATCCGCGGTTTGTTCAGATGATGATTAACTCGCAGCACGAGGATCTGCCCCTTGGTGATAAATACGGTTTTGCCAAGGGTGCACGATTCTTTACTGAGTGCAACACACCGGATTGGGAACCGATGCTGGAAAGCATGTACTCTGCTCAACGCTATCCAGTTGTCATGAAGCTTTTTAGTGAGATGAAGAGAAGACGACAATATACTGCTAGAACTCAACAACCAGCTGCAACTGAACCTGAACCTACTGAACCAGCTTCTACTGAACCAGCTTCTACTGTACCTGCTACTACTGTTCCTCAGCACACTGCTGAAGAAGTTGCCCGTGAAAGATCTGTTGGTAAAAGGGCAGCATCTGATCCAGTTCCTCAGAGGCCGACCAAAAGAAACAGGCCTACTGGTTTACTACAAGAAGGGAGAGAATCATTGACTCCCGAGGAACTTGAAATAGCTGAGGCTGCCAGACAGAATGCTGAAATTGCAAAGGCAGAGAGAAGAAGAAGAAGAGAACAGTTACCCGAGTCTGAGAGGCCAAGGGTTATGACTGAAGAAGATGAGGAGAATGAAGCTATTCTGGAACAGATGTTTGGTATGGAGGGTCAACCTGGGCCTTCCACTGCCAGGCCAGGGCCCTCTACTGCTAGGCCTGGCCCTTCCTCTGAAAGACCACCCATTCCCAAGCCTCCAGCAAAGAAACAGTCAGTACCATCATCATCTGTTCCTGGTGCATCTCGTCAAAAACCGGTGCATCAGGAATTGTATGAGAAGTTATCAAAGGAGGTGGGAAAGAATGCCGCCAAGGAAATCTGTATGCTGAAGAATCAAATCTATAATAATCAGGAGTTGAGAAAGAAGCTGAAGAAGTTGAAGCATAAGAACCGAAGTCTTGAAAAGGTGGTCAAAGATCAGCGCTATTTGATTAAGTTTCAGACTGAGGTCCAGATGAAGATGTTTGATATGCTTCAGGAATTAAAGACTCAGGGTACCGATGCTCCAAAATTGACGTTTGATGAGGTCTTTGATTTCGGAAAATTTATGGAAGAAGAAAAGGAGAAAGAAAGAAAGGAGGAAGAGAGTGATGTAGATGAGATTAGTGAAGACGAGATGCCTGAAACGTTTGTAGAAATAGGTGCTGGGGAAAAGACAGTGTATGAAATGGATGATGGGTATGTATTGGATCCTGAGAGAGCAAGTTGGTTTCCAAGAAGACCAATCACCATTCCTGCGTTGCACCAGACCATTCACCATACTCGTGCTTCGCATCAAGAAAGAGTTGTTTGCTGGGGATATGATGGGTTTAAGCGTCTTTTCTTTGTGAAGCGAAGGGGAGGCGTCATTCAGTATTTCAAGGGAAGACCGAATTTGAAGTCCCTTCCAAGATGGGACATACGAGAAATGTGCAGAACTCCTTTTCTGAACCACTCTGGGTGTTCCAATGCTAACATGGTGTCTGTGTATATTGAAGATGAATGTGCACGTGATTTCAAAGAATGGAAGCCACAAAAGCCAAGGCGAAGGATGTCGAAGAAAAGAATTGATCCTGCAACCGGACGGGGAATGATAACCTATGTGATAGACCCTCCAGATGTCGTCACTAGGGTTCCCATTCGTCCTGAGCTTCCTGTACTTTTGGCAGACTTCAAGAAGTGGTTTTATGACAGCAGAACCGGTGAAGCTGTGATTAAACTGAGAGATGATACTGAGGCACTGAGAATAGTGGATCCAGTGGACGTGTTTGCTCTGAATCCATCTGATTTAACTACTCTCTTTGCTAATCAGATAAATGTTGGTGCTGGTAACGTGTTGTTTGAGGAAGCTGTCTTGTTTAGAAGGGCTGTGGAAAGAGCGCTGAAGCGAAAGCAAGAACTGATCGATCTGGTGGCGAAGATCAACGCAGCTGACAAAGCGAAAGATGACAGAGCGCTAGCTGCTGCTGTTGCTGCTGCTGCTGCAAAGAAATCAGAAGCTGAAGCTACTCCAGAGGTTCAAACACAAGCTTCTCCAGCAACAGTTGATCTTGAACCCGAGCCTTCACAAGTACCACCAGTCTCTCCAAGCACAGCTCCAGAGACTCAGCAAGATCAAACAACTGTAGATCTAGCTGAGTTGTTCATTCAAGAGCCACCACCTGAAGAACCAATCATTGAAGAAAGCATAGTTCAAGCACTCCCGGCACAGCAAGCAAGAGAAGAGGGGGAGTTGAGTGATGTTGAGATAGATTGATTGTGTAGCACTGGTAGCTGTGGTCTAGGGGGAGTATTGTTGGGTTAAAATGAGACCACAGTTACCAGGTTTAACCATGTTTAGTTGTTTGTTAAAGTTGGAGGGTTAAATATGTAGTTAAAGCATAGTTGTAGTAAGGAAACCCTAGACTGCGCACTTAAATGAGGGAGACTGCGAACTTAATGTTAAGTTCGCAGTCCTCAGCATTCCCCTATAAATAGTAGCTCATTTGTGCAGCTAGGGTTAGGGTTTTGAATGTATCTTTGAGAGCACAAGTAGTAAAGGTGCGAACTTATTTTATGTAGTGCGAACTTGTATCATCCATGGTTGTTTGAAGCTGAATCTTTAATGGAATCGTGTCTTTATGTTTCTTGTGTGTCGGTTCTTACAATATTCATCTAGTTCTTTTAGTTTTCATAGATTAATCAACTAAAACACCTAACAAATAGGTGTTTCTAGTTGATAACAATCTAGTGCACACTTAAGATCTAGTATTTTGGGACTACATAAAGACATATTTTTGAGATTTTTGATTTTTCTGAAAAATAAAAACAAAAATTTGAAAGAAACAATCCACTCGAAAGCATCAACTTCTTTGAGGATTAAACCATCCCCTCGAAAGCATCAACTTCTTTGAGGATTACGATAGTAAAGAGAAATTCCCAATTAGCAAAGAGAAATTCCCAATTAGCAAAATATAAAAAAAAAACTAAAAACTAAAAAAGCGATAAACCGAGGTGCCGATTAGTCCTGTTTTTCCTTTATATTGTTTACTTTTAAAAGATATTCAAAGCGTGAACGATCAAAAGCTTTAGTAAACAGATCTGCACGTTGGTAGTCAGTATGTATTTTGATCATATCGATCAATTCCTTAGCGTAACAATCACGGATAAAATGATATTTGATCCGGATGTGTTTCGCTTTAGAATGATTTTCCGAATTTTTAGTTAATGCAATTGCGGCTTCGTTGTCACAGTAAATAGGAGTTTTTAGAAACTGCAAACCGTAATCCACCATTTGTTGTTGAATCCAGAGTACTTGCGAACAGCAACTCGAGGCTGCAATATACTCGGCTTCACAGGTAGATTGTGCTACGGAAGTCTGTTTCTTGCATTGCCAGGTGATTAACCTGCTCCCGAAAAACTGGCAACCAGCTGTAGTAGATTTGCTATCTTTGTCACAGCCGCCCCAATCTGCATCACTAAAAGATATGAAATCAAAATTATCATCATGAGGGTACCAAAGTCCTTTTGAAGGACAACCCTTCAGATATCGAAGGATACGCTTGACCGCCGTCAGATGACTTTGTTTCGGCTTCGATTGATAACGGGCACAGAGACACGTAGCATACATAATATCTGGTCGAGACGCCGTCAAATACATCAGAGATCCGATGATTGCTCTGTATGTAAAAGGATCCGTCAGCTCCCCCTTAGCGTCCACTCCAATCCCGTGATTGGGTTGAATCGGGGTATCCATTGGCTTTGAGTCCTCCATCTGGAATCGGCTCAAGATGTCGGAGACATATTTCGTCTGGTGAATGAAGATCCCGTCGGGTCTTTGGTCCACCTGCAAGCCTAGGAAAAACTGCATCTCCCCCATTGCGCTCATTTCAAACTTTTCCTGCATGACAGTTTCGAACTCCCTGCATAAAAGCTCGTTAGTTGAACCAAATATTATATCATCAACGTATATCTGTACTAGAAGCAAGTCATCTCCCGTCTTTTTCGTAAAGAGGGTGCAATCGACGAGGCCGCGCTTAAATCCTTTGGTGATTAGGTATGTACTTAGCTCCTCGTACCACTGCCTCGGAGCCTGGTGCAAGCCATAAAGAGCTTTGTTCAACACGTAGACCTTATCCCGGTGGATTGGGTCCTCAAAGCCTGGTGGCTGCCCGACATACACCTCTTCCTTGACTTTCCCGTACAGAAATGCGCTTTTCACGTCCATCTGATAAACTTTGAATTTCTTATAAGAAGCAAACGCGAGGAACATCCGAATAGCTTCGATTCGTGCTACCGGTGCATAGATTTCATTATAATCAATCCCTTCGATTTGATGGAAACCCTGCACGACCAATCTGGCTTTGTTACGAACAATTACCCCACGATCATCCTTCTTACACTTAAACACCCATTTGGTGCCAATCTTCTTCCTATCCGGCGGCAAATCCGTGAGCGTCCAAACTCCCAATTTCTGGAATTGTAATAACTCCTCCTGCATAGCTTCCACCCAGGCATCATCCTTCAAAGCGTCCTTGTATGTCCTTGGCTCTACCTGCGACACATAACACGCAAACGACCAATCATTTTGACTACCAGATTGTTGAATTTTGGCATATAAAGCTAAAGCACCAAAACTCTCTGGCGAATTAACGCTTTTAAGCTGCCCTCTGGTCATAACACTACTTCCAGGATCACCGATTACTTGCTCCAGCGGGTGAATACGATGAATCCGAGATTCCGGATAATCAGGTACTTGCACTCCCGTCTGAACAGTCAAGTTCTCTACAGCATCCAGATCATGACCCGTATTTGATGATGAAGCCACATCAGAAGTTGGAGTTGGGTTCACTGGCGGTGCCTCCTGTTCTTCAGCTTGATCAAGAATAGCTTCTTCAAATTGTTCATCTTCAGATTCTGAAGTGTCTAATGAAGTTGAAGCCTCTTGAAATATTTCTTCTTCTTGTATAGGAGCATTGGTATCATTAGAAGCTGGTAGGGGGTTCACGGTGATCGGACGCACCAACGGTGAAGTTGTTGCATTTTCACATTCGTAAAGTAATCGAATAACAGCTTCTTCAACCAAGCTATCTAGATTGAATGATTCAAAGAAATCTTTGTAATCAAACATCCAATCAGGACCCGTGCCTTGAATATTTTGAGTATATCGTTGAACGTCCACGTTAGCCCAGTCTTCCACACGACGAGTTCGCTTGTTGTATACCCGTTTGAGCGGGGTTGCATATCCAACAAAGTAACCCTCCTCGGCTTTAGGACTAAACTTTTCGCTTGGATTCAACATAGTGCATGGCGCCCCAAAAGGTTCTAGATACTCTAAGTTCGGCTTTCTTCGGTGTAACAGCTCATAAGATGTTTTACCAAACTTCTTCACTGTTAGAACCCGATTTAATGTGTAATTTGCTGCATAAATCGCCTCGTTCCAGAACATTATTGGAAGATTTGAATCAGCAAGCATTGTTCTAGCCGCTTCAATTAGAGTCCTATTCTTTCGTTCAGCAACACCGTTCTGTTGAGGGGTGTACGGAGCCGAATATTCATGATGTATTCCTTTGTTTTCACAAAGTTCATCCATCTTGGCATTTTTGAACTCCGTCCCATTGTCACTCCGAATTCTCTTTATCTTCACATTGTAGAGATTCTCCAATCGAGTGAACAGAACTTTTAGATTGATAAAAGTGTCGCTTTTATTCTGCAAACACATCACCCATGAAAATCTTGAGTAATCGTCAGTGACGACTAAACAATAAAGCTCTCCAAGATGACTTTTGCGCTTGACCGGTCCGAAAAGATCCATGTGCAATCGCTCTAGTGGCATCTCAACAGAGTTAACCTTTTTCACTTTGTGGGACTGTTTGTGTTGCTTCCCCTTTTTACAACTCACACACTTGTCATTCAGATGGAAATGTTTCACGTTTACTCCATCGACAAGTCCATTTCTCACAAGTTGATTCATTTTCTTCAGATGAATGTGCCCCATTCTTCGGTGCCACATTATCGATTCTTTCTCAGTCGCCTTAGACAAAAAGCATGTTATCTGCCCCTGTGATGTCATCGCCTTGGACATATCAAGAATGTAAAGATTGTTGACGCGAGGTGCCTTCAACATTATCCACTCTTTAGGAATTGTAAAGCCCGGTTTCAGAATATAGCAGGATTTGTCATCAAAATGCACAGTAAATTTCTTGTCACATATTTGACTGACACTCAACAGATTATAGTCTATCTGCTTTACATACGAAATCTGCTCGAAACTCACTATCCCATTGCTCACACTTCCTTCCATTGTGATATATCCACCTTTGTTTCCTGCAAACGCTACATACCCTCCATTGATGTTCTTCACGTCGAACAGCAACGCAAGATCCCCTGTCATGTGGCCTGAAGCTCCACTATCAACAATCCAAAGACTGCTAATAGGGCCAGCTGAAGCTCCCTGCACACAAAAAGTAAATCAGTTAGTTCTTTCGGGGGACCCAAGCCTGAGTCTTGGGTCTTTCAACATCAGGTTTCACAGTAACATTGTCACAAACATTTTTAACAACTTTTTGATCAATCTTTTTCTGATTGTTCAAAACAGTTTCCTTTCTCTCATTAACCCTTGAAGTTGAGGCTCCTGGAGTACCATTGGGTGTCCAAGATTGTTCAGTCCTTTTCAGGATACGAATCTGAGACTTTGGGTTCTCAGTCGGTTTCTGAACATTGTTAGCAAATGTAACTTTCTTGGTAACCTTATCTGATTTAACAGACTTAGGTACAACATTTGATTTGACAATTTGTTTTAGTGGAACCTTTTGCCTATCAACTGTTGTGTTCACCACAGGCTTCCTCCACGAGTTTTCCATTGCAATCCGATTCCTTCTATCATAGTGCATTGGACGAGTGTTCCTCATTTGAAAATTGTTTTGATTATAAAACTGTTGTGGTTGTTGAGGAACAACTCTCCTATGTGGTGGCACATAATGATCAATCGGTTTTCTCATGGAATTCCTCACCTCCACCTCGTGCCTCTTGTGCCTTACATATGGGCATTGAGCAAGTAAATGCCCACGTTCCCCACACTTAAAGCACGCACGGTACTCTTCAAAAACATTCGGAGCATTTGGTTGAGCAAATGATCTAACAGGATATTGATCATTGTACTGTTGCTTCCTTAAACTCTCAGGGAGTGGCCCTTTTGAGTAAGTAGGCTCATTGAAACCATTAGCTCTGTTTTTGGGTTTAACAAACTCTGTGACATGAACCTTTGGTTCTTGAGGAACATCCAAATACAACTTCTTTAACAAAGCTGGTGGAATTTCATTTGTTCTCTCATGTTTTGGGAACCAAATGGTACTTTCTTGCCAAATCTTTTCAATTTTAGCATAGTTGGCATTTTTTATTGGAAAGTCCTCGTCAGAGATGATCTTATCGGATCCTTCCATCCGATAAAACACCTTGACAGGTTTGTCACATTGTTCGTTTTTATCATTCTTTTCAAGATCTTTCTTAACCACATTAAGATCTTTCTTCACAACATTCTTCTCAGACTTTTTCACATGATGAACATTTCTCATTGGAACAATTTGAGATGATGAAACTGGTTCATTTGTAATGATGTGATTTTCTTTTGGAATTTCACATGCATTAACATTTTGGTTACAACCAGTATCATCACTCTCTGAGTCTGAGTCAACACTTTCAGCAGTAACACCCTCATCATTGATTCCCAAAATCGGTCTAACATCGGAATTTGGATCACCAATACTTGAAGTATTAGATTCATTTTCTGATGCTGAATCAGATTTTACCGAACTCTCCGGTGTCACTTGGTGACAATTATGGTTTTCAAAGAGAACCGGAGATGGTACAGACCGATAATTGGTTGTTTTATCATCAATAATGTGGTCTACCACATAAGCAATATGCTTATAACTTTCCAACTTTTTGTTTACTTTTTCAGCAAAACATTTGATGGCGGCCATTTCCAACTTGGTGTTTTCAATTTCATTGATATAGTTGTTAATTGCCAATTGTTTTAAAGACAAAGTGTTTTTCAAGTCGGAAATGTCCTTTTTGTAGCCATCTAATACTTTGTTAAAAGCATTCAACTCTTTGCGAGTAGATTGACTGTTCATGATAGCACTATCACGTTGAACACGGAGTTGTTTAACCTCCTCAGTCAATCTATCACATGTACCACAGTATTTTTCACTAGTATTATCAGTACTACATGCAGAACTTACAGGTTTTGGCGGATCAGTCATGGCCATTAATGCGAAATGAGCTTCCTTTCCTGCAAAGAATCTGGAATAATCAATCTTTGTGAAAGCATCATCTGCAATGCACGACTTCCTTGTCATCAGAAAATCTGCTTCTGCAAGCAACTGATCAATATCTTCATCAAGAGAATTAACACTTGCTTCCGTATCCGATTCACTGTCTGAATCAGAATAAACCGATTCACACTCCTCAGGAATGTCAGAAACAGTATCAATCACAACTCCAGAATTTGTTTCTTCAGTTTGAACTTCAACATCAACCTCAGCATTAACCTTAACAGGTTCAAATTCCCCATCCATCTCAGCCTCAGACTCATCACTGTCAACCTCAGTTCCTTCCTTCTCCTCCATCGTCACAGAATCTTCAACATAAACCTGATATGCAACACAAGCCACATTTCCCCCAGTGGTGATTTCCTCAACACCTATCTGAATGCTCGACCAGTCAAACCTTTCATCTTGTTGAGTTACCAATGCTTGATTGGTATTCGGTTGTTCATTTGGTGTAGTGATTGGTATGACTGTTCGGTTTGTATTGTTTGGTGTTTGGTTTTGTGTCTGGTTTGGTGTGTTTGGTTGTCTATTTTGGTTGTTATTAAAGTTGTTTTGATGGTTGTTGTTTTGGTAAGAAACTTGGTTTTGGTTTTGTTGTTGACGGTTCTGGTAGGTAGCATTGAATGGATTTCTGTTGCCTTGTTTTGGTGGCTGGGTGCATTCCCGTTTAAAGTGACCTTTACCTCCACAGTTAAAACAAGTCACTTTCTCCTTATTGAACCCGTAGGTTGTGTTAGGAGAAGTTCCCAAATCTGTTCTACCTGTCTTCTCAATAAACTCTGTTGCTCTTCGCATTATACTCGCAAATGCCCATTGAATATCAATGAGTTCCATCTCCTCCTTATCAATCTGTGCATAGTCTTCATTGGTCAAATTGTTATTCCCAATTTGACTAGCAACTAACCCATTGTAGGAAGAAACCATTGCAGAGACTAATGCAATGTGTTGCTGAGCAACTTCAACAGTCACATTTCCAAGATTAGAAGTCTCCAAAACCACCGTTTGTTGGTTAGGTTGATTCATTGGTTGTTGTTGAGCTTGACCAGCAGTATAGAAAGCTGCTTGTTGCTTTGGTGAGAATGGTGGAATGTATGAATATTGATATGGAACTTGTGGTTGTGGTTGTGATAAAGATGAAGTTTGTTGATGGTAATTAATGGTAGGTGATTCCACAGCATTGGATATACATGCAACATGTGGTGTAACTAGCCCTCCTGAGCTTGCACTTGCTGGAACTGAAGATCCTCCAAAGTATAAGTTTGGATTCTGAGGAATCTGTGCTCTCCTAGCCTTCCTCTTCTCTTCCAATTCTTTGTTCTCCAGCTTCTCAATGAACTCCTGAAGAGACCAGTATTGATAAGCATCCTTCTCCTTCAGAACATCCACATGCTGATCCCAGTTAGGTGGTAATGCATCTGCAAACTTTTCCACCTGTTTTGCCATAGGAATCTGTATATCATAGCTAGACAATTCAGATATCAAATGATTATATCTAGGAGTTAGTTCTTTCAAAGTTTCATTTCCAACATAAGAAAAATTCTCAAACTCCTTAACAGGCTCTTCCTTCCTCAAACTTCGAGTCTTCTCATTTCCATCATGCTTCCTTCTAAGCATTTCCCACAGTGCCTTAGAAGTTGTGCAAGTCCCAAATTGATGCAAAAGATCATTTGTGATTGCCTGCGTCAGTTGAGAAAACGCCTTCTTTTCCACAGCAAACTTCTTTTTCTCATCCTCAGCCATGCTCTCCAATGGCACTGGTTCACCTGTGTTCTCCAGAACTGGTGGTGTGTAACCTTTAGCAATCATGTTCCATGCTTCAGCACCTTCCACTCCCATGCCTTCCAAATGTATTTTGAACTTTTTCTGCCACTGATTGTATTCTTGAATCTCCATAAGCTTCGGTGGCCGAGTCCCGCTACCTGAAGACAAATCATTAATCAGTGTGGAAATAGCATTTGTAGTTTGAGTGTTTACCACCGCTGCTGCTACTCCCCAGTAGTCAGACTGTGGTGCTGGAGGTGCACTTTGAGTCATGTAATTAACCGGCTGCGAAGACTGTGTGCTTGTCTTCTGTGCTGCCACTGTCCATGGGTCCATCACCTGCTGTTGTGGTTGTGTAGTTGCTGGTGTAGGAGTAGTCTGATAACGCCACATGATCACGAACTTCGAGAAATTCAACACTTAGAAAAATTTTCCAAAAACTATCCTAGGTTCGCCCAAATGTGATCAGGTCCGTCCCTTTTGTTTCAGGTTCGCCCAAAAAGTACTCACCCGAAAGTGAAATTTCACCAGAATGTAAAAACACACTAACACGTTTCTACGTTCGTCCAAATTATCCTAGGTTCGACCGTTTCTGTTTCAGGTTCGTCCGCCCGTCGTCCCGAAGGTGAAAACAGTAACCCGAATGTGAAATATTCAAGTGAAAAACTCTACGTTCGCCCTAAAATGTCTAGGTTCGCCCAGAATATCACTCACCTTCGACCAAAAACTCTCACGTTCGTCCACTCACTCCAGGTTCGCCCATTTCAGACTTTTGAAAAACGGTTACACTTCGAAAAACGGTTATTTTGATCTCTGATTTTCAAAAGTTTGTGGATTTGAATGATCTTGATTAGGTTTTGCTTCGGAGATGATTTGGAACAACTTTAATACTTGGAATTTTGAATTTTAACCACAAAATCACCTCTAATTCTTTCAAAAACACTCGAAAACCATTTTTATGTAAAAACAGATGTGAATTGATGAAAATAATGTCCAAATCAGCTCTGAGTTTATCAATTTGTTGTTGTATGATCCTCTACGCTCTGATACCACTTTGTAGAGGGAGAATTCGACACGAAAACAGGATTATATGATCATACAAGTTGCTAAACCAGGTGCGGAAACCCTAGCTTAGAACAAACTGATATAAACTCAATCAAAACACAATCAAAGTCATTTTAAAAGCTTTTCATAGATTAACTTTTCCAAATAATTGCTTACAACTTGATTACAGTTAATCTAGCACACAAACTATCACTCTCAGACCTCTCTGGAACACACACCAAAAACACACACTCTAAATGACTCGCTTAACATTACAAAAACCCAAAATCTATTTATAGCAGCTGCACATTCGCCCAAACTCACTGGTCGAATGTAACACCTTTCCACGTTCGCCCACTGAAGGTGGTCGAATGTGTCTTCCTTCAGTCTTGTTCCAGATTCGTCCACAGCATAACTACCTTCGTCCCTTTCTATGTCACCTTCGCCCATTCTTGTTTTCCTTCGCCCCTTAACACATGTTAACATCTAATCATTAGTCGCAAAAACGCATCTACACACTTATATGTTCACACATATATCAATCCAAGTCAAATTCCACATAAGTCGACTTAGTAAACCTATCAATTCATTATCATAAAATACACATGTAGCGCATAGCTTCGCATAGTAACCACAAATAAGACTCGTTTTCTATATAAAGTCATTTTCTACCAAAATGCGGCCATTCTTAGTAAACCTCAAGTTACATACAGAATGCCTAGACTTCATGGAAATCATCCAAGTAATTAACTTACGAGTCACATATCACATGTATTCACATAATCTATTCCAATTTATCCATACATACTAACACATCATCTTAACGCACTATAAGACATGTTCTAGCAATTTCCATAGCATACAAATTCCCAATGTCACATGTTCTAGCCGTTCTACGCCTCAAAAACCATATTTCGGCGACTTTTAACACATAATTTTGCACTGTAAGCGCCCGTTACCATGGAAAATCTATTATACACCCTAAATGATGACTTTTATATAATTTTTAACACTAATCAAGCTGTTTTACATCAGACCTAAAAATTAGTGTTTTTAACGCGTAAGACTTGTCGAAAATATGCGTTTTTGCACATCTTTTGCAAATACATTTAGGGTTTTACATTGGGTCTTTCATGAACACTTAATTGCACTTTATTTTATATTAAAATAAGTCATGAAAACCTGTTTAGCCAACGCTGACTTCGGCTTGGACGGAAATAAATGAGGATATTTTAGTTTCATTTGATCTTCTCTTTCCCAAGTGAACTCTGGTCCACGTTTAGAATTACATCTGACTTTGACTAACTCGATATTACTCCTCCTCAATTTCTGGACTTTCCAGTCCCTAAACTCAACGGGTTCCTCGACAAAACGTAGTTTGTCATCAATATTAACCTCTTCTGGCGGTATCACAAGCGTCTCATCCGACAAACATTTCGACAAAACGTAGTTTGTCATCAATATTAACCTCAAAACGTAGGTTCCCCGAAATTTTCGTTTAGCCAACGCTGACTTCGGCTTGGACGGAAATAAATGAGGATATTTTAGTTTCATTTTATCTTCTCTTTCCCAAGTGAACTTTGGTCCACGTTTAGAATTACATCTGACTTTGACCAACTTGATATTACTCCTCCTCAATTTCTGGACTTTCTATTCCGTAACCTTAACGGGTTCCTTGACAAAACGTAGTTTGTCATCAATATTAATCTTTTCTGGCGGTATCACAAGCGTCTCATCAGACAAACATTTCTTCAAATTACAAACGTGAAACACGTCATGAAATCCAAAAAGTTCTTGCGGTAATTAAAGTTGTAAGCAACCAGGCCTACCCTTGCAATGATCTCAAATGGTCCAATGTAGCGAGAGCTAAGCTTTCCTTGCCTACCCAACGTAATAACACCCTTCCAAGACGAGACTTTCAACATTAACTTGTCTCCAACCTGGAATTCCAAAGGCTTTCGCCTATTGTCTGCATAACATTTTTGTCTATCTCTTGCCGCTTTTAATCTATCTTTGATCTTAAAGATCGTGTCCGTAGTCTCTTGGACAATTTCTGGACTAGTTAAGTGTTTATCACCCGAACGACACTTTCTACCATACAAGGCTTCAAACGGTACGGCGTTGATACTGGAATTATAACTATTATTGCAGGAAAACTAAACTAACGGGATATGAGTATCCCAACTTCCTCCAAAATCAATCACGCAAACACACAACAAATCTTCAAGCGTTTGAATAGTTATTTCTCTTTGACCATCCGTCTGCGGATGATAAGCTTTGCTTATATTAGTTCAGTTATATATGCTTGATATGCAGTAGTATAAAGATATTCATTTTATAAGGTCAACTTGACCCATTTGATTGTATACAACAGCTATGCAAATGCTTGATATGCAGCAGCTGTAAGGGTAGGAGGGGCACTACCCATGAGTTTTTTTAACTTCACTGATTTCAACCAATCCTACACTGCCACATCACTTCACTGATTTCGTTCACTGAAACTATTTTTTAGAGGTAGCACTTCACTGATTCGCTTAAGTGAAATGTTTTTTTTTCTATTTTTTAAATAAACATATTATTCAACTAATAAAATAAACTTATATTATTAAAACTAAAAAAAATATATAAATGCAAACACACATAAAAGTATAGTTAATAATTATTATTTTTTATGTAAGATAACTAACAATTTCATCTTTTAGTAATTCAGTTTTTTCTAGTCTCATTTTTTTTTCTAAACATAGATATTGATATACATTTATTTTTCTCGTCTTTTTTTTTTTCTAAACATAGATATTGATATACTAACAAATACCACACACTACTTGGGGCTCACTTATCATTTATTTTTTTCTATTTATATATTTCACACACGCAATAAACCTATGCATACACTATTATATCTATCTCCTTCATATATCTTCAACCTATCCACTTATGTAAAAAATAGAGCATACCTGCAACTAAAAAAGAATATAAAGAGACAAGAGATTAAAATAATATGTATAGAGAGATAGAAAGAGAGATTAGTTGGGTTTCACGGTCCTTTAGATACAACCAACAAATGGTCTACGGATCCACTACCGGCAGCGGTGTTACCGTGCTGGTAATGAGTTACCCGTGATCATTTCTGGTAGTGCCTCGTCCCCCCCCCCCCCTAACATCACGAATTCCTTACATAGGTTTTTATTTTATTTTTCATTTAAAATCTAATTATCATTTTTTTAATAAAAAAATCATATTCAAGAAAAAAGTCTCATTTCTAATCTATATTTTATTCATAAAATTATACTTTTATAAATCAGATTATCTATTAATTAAATAAGATTTTTTTTAATTAAAAGGTTTCTTTTATTATTTTATTTTTATAAAATACATTTATTTTCATTATTTAATTTCTAAAAAAAATAAGATTATAAGATTTTGTTTTCTATAAGACAGAAAATAAAGACTATTTAAATGCCATAGTATGACTTGACACATGTAGTGTACTATTTCTTAAACTTATGTTATATGTATGAAAGCAATGTATGCTATAGGTATGAAAGCTAATATGCTCACCAACATTATTTATGTTAACAAAATTATTTTATACATATTTTCGGTACTGCATGATGATTCACATAGGACATTTAGACTTACAATAAACTTAATCAGTTTTATTGTATGTTTGTTACCTTTTGAGACAATTTGTGTTTTTTTTTTCATTGTATAACATTTAATTTGACTATTAATAAATATCGAAACTTTATTAGTACCATGAGCTATTGAACAGTTGTACACGTGGGCTGTTGAACCTCAATGTTTCTGCCATCGATTAAGGTGATACAACTTATGTTAAGGTGCTCTTTGTCCGCTTTACATTTGATTTTGTCCCATTTGTTTACTTACGTTTTTACATAAATGTTGTGATAAAACTTGACACATGAATTGTACATTTCTTAAACTTATGCTATAAGTACAAAAGATATGTATGCTCATCAACATTATTGTTGAAAATTTTATTTTGTACATGTTTCGTATAATTTTTTATTATGTTTCACATACGTTTTGGACCTAGAATAAATTTAATCAAATATATTTCACGTATTGATTATTTGAGAAGTTGTGTATTTCTATCCTTATAAAACATTTTAATTTGGCAATAAATAATATTGAAACTTTATTAGTAAATTTAGCTATAGAACAATCATACACGGGGTACCTCAATATTTCTACCTTTGATTAGGGCGTTACAGCAGCAAAATACACATTTCGAACAATTTGATGGTGTTCCAAACATTTACACAAAAAGATAACCTTGTTCATATCGACGTACAGTAACATTTACACAAATAGAATAACTCTGTTCAAATGAAAAATCTTAACTAATGAATATTTAAATGCATGTTAAAAATAACTTTGAAGAGAATGAGACTATAAAAAGCTTAACAAATTATAGGCTAAAATGGTTAAAAAAGGGAGAGATGATAATAACAAACAAATGTTTATTGGTAAGTTGACGAAAATGCCCTTAATTTAAGGGTGCAGGAATACACGACTTTAGCGGAATAGATGAAAATGACAAAAAGTGAAAATGTGAAAGAGTCATATTAGAAAAAAAAATCCATTTTAAATGAAAATTTCATTTAAGTCAAACCACAGTAACTAAAATAAAAATTGTTCCTTTCTACTCATGTACTAAGAATCTTAATAAAAGATATTCAATAAATATTGTTTGAAAAGTTACTTCGGAATTATAACGCTTAGCTTTTTCTTTATGGGTTATTGGTTTCAAAGAGTTTATTCCCAAACAGGGTTTAGAGCATCAATCACTTGTTTGGTCCGATTCAAAAAAAAGATAAAATGCGTTTGTATAAGGCTACTAGGTGAGCAAACATCAAAAAACACATGTCTCAGTGCCACGTAGACTGCCACATCACCAAAGTGGTGTCTCACCATTCTTGAGACATGGGTGGGGTGTGCAGACATGAAAAACCTATGTATCAAGCATTTAATACTTTTTAAATTATTTTTGAATATTAAATTTAGTTTGTTTTTAAAGTAATAAATAAATAAAGTAATGTTAAAATAAACACTAAATAATATAAATAAAAATTACAAAAGCATGATAAAATTAAAAAAAACAAACACACCGAAAAAAAACATACGATTTCCTAAAATTTTATAAAACTACTCCATTTTTCAATAAACTTGTCTTGCAATTTCTTCATCGCGGCGCGTCGTTTTTCGGGATACTTCGAGATATCCGCCTCCATAATTCTCCACTCTTCCAGCGCCTCGATTCATCAATCAACCGAATCTTTTCCTTCTTGAGCTTTATTTTTTCGTCGTTAGCTTTGTTGAAAGCTTCCATAGCTTCGGTTAATTTATCAAGCTTTGAAGCGCTCTCGCTTGTGCTACCCGACGCCGCCGCTTTCTTTCCCGCCGCCGTTTCCTTTCGAGCTTTATCCCAACCTACATAAAAAACGCAACCATTTTATAGTCCGAAAAAGAAACACTACAGATTATATAAAAAAACTATAAATTTATAAACCTGTGGGGCGTTCCTCCTCCACATAAATTGGTTCTTCGAACTCGGGCTCGTCGTTCATATCAATGACGATTGGAACGGACGGGCCTGCTTTTTTAGCTTTGGTTTTTCGTTTGGCCCGTTTAACCTCGTTTCGGACCCCCGCCCATTTTTGTTTATCTTTCAAAACCTGCCAAGCCCGTATCATCGAGAATGTTCTGCGTGCCTCACTTTTATAGTCCGACATCGCTTTTTCGAAAAACATTTGCTCGTTCCATCCACTAGGCGGGTGCGCCTTAATACGGTTGTAAATTCCCTTGAATTTACCACAATCCGAATTCATCTTTCTCCATTTCGAGCTTAGAGCATCGTTTTGTCGATACGGCTTAGCTTGCATATACTTATCAAAGAATTCGTTCGCCGTCTCCCATAACTTATCTATGTTTTGGGCGGTACCTTTGAATTTAAAAAAAAAACGGTAACTATATATATATATATAATCGGAATTTATAAAAAAATAAATACACATATATATATTTTCGGAACAAAAAAAATACATAAATATATATTTTGCGCAAGTTTAAAAAATTTACCGACTGTGGGGCGTTTTGAAGCCGCGAGCCACGCCTTAGCTAAGGCTTCCTCTTCAACATCGGACCATGGCTGCGCGACTCCTTGTAGTGGTTTACCACGTCCCGGTCCTGTCTCTCTTTGTTTTCCTTTGCGTTTCCCTTTTGCTTTTTGGGTGGGTGGCATCGCTTGGGTTTCGGGAATTATCTTCTCATCGGTTTCGTTCTCATCCTATACGGGTTGTGATTTTCCGATAGGTGTAGTGGGTTGTGATGTTCCGATACGTGTAGTGGGTTGTGATTGTGGAGAAAATTGTGGTGAAAAACCCGATTGACCTACTAGTTGCATATAGTTTTGCATTTGCATGTAGTTTACCGGGTGTAATTGGGCATAAGCCGCCGGGTTTTGAAGCATTTGAGCTACA
This sequence comes from Ambrosia artemisiifolia, assembly GCA_032199755.1. NCBI lineage: Eukaryota > Viridiplantae > Streptophyta > Magnoliopsida > Asterales > Asteraceae > Ambrosia > Ambrosia artemisiifolia. The sequence goes on from CM063521.1 coordinate 14,274,926, forward strand.
TGCGACAATATTGGAACGGTTTGCGATATGGGTGTATCAATGACCAGTGTGTAACCGGGTGTGATGAAATGTTGATTCGGGTTAGGTTGATTCGGGTTTTGGTTGAATTGTTGGAAAGGATCCATGAAGTTTTTTTATAAAAAGGTTGGGAGTTTATAAAATAAAAGGTTTGAAATGAGATGGAGTAGAGAAAAAGGTTGATTTGGTATAATATTTATAGTTTGAATTTAGAAAAAAAACTAGCCGTTGGGGTATTCTAGCCGTTACCCAACGTTTTAAAAAAAAAATAAAAATCTATAACTTATAATAAAAGAATTGAACTTTGATGATGTGGCATTCAATGGAGGCCTCAACCCCTCCTTGAATGTGCCACGTGGCATCACGTAGGATTTTTTAGTTTTTAAGTTTTTTTAATAAATCTATATATATTATAATTATTTTAGGAAAAGATAAGAATTTAAAAACAAAATTAAATTTTCTCTATAATGTTTCCTCCCATAACTTTTAAACGTTAATATCTTTTATATACGAGATTTTTTAAAGAAAAAAATTACACCAAATTAACGAGCGTTTTATTATCTTTCCAACGAGTACCATAGTGCTATATAAAAAACGGAGAAAAAAAACAACTATTTTTGTGGGGTTTTGTTTTCAAATATATTTTACTCTACTAATAAATCACAAACGATAAACATAAATTCATAGGCAGAGATTCTTTTTTTTATATTTGAATATGATAACTTATGGCAGAAATTTGTTTAAAATAAATAATAATAATAATAATAATAATAATAATATTCATTAATCATGTATTGGAAAATTATTAATTATGTTGTCATATTAAATATTTTATTATGTTATATTAGATATTTCAACCCCGGGACACTCCCGGGATAAAAGCTAGTAAAAAATAAAAGAAATTCTCCTATTAGTCCGTCCCTCATGTCCGGTGGAGAACGGGGTAAGGTGGGACGGGGCATGGTTCTCGTCTGCTTACCCAGTAGCCTAAAGTTTCATTCCATGATAAGCTATGTTTTAATATATCTACCAATGTGATAAGATAATAATTTAAAGATTTGAATGTTATGTCGGATTTTGTCCCTAGGATACTACTTCCTGTATTTATATATTTATTTACCTAAAAGAACCGGGTAAGGTGGTGGCGTTGATAGCCAAAAGACAAAGGGGTACATGCACCGATCGGGTTTGTCCCGATTGCTAAGTGTTCTGTGCTTTATGTCCAAGGCTTGATACCAAACCACATCGAGCCGGGGGTCTCACTGGAAGCAGCCTCTCTATTCTTAGGGGTAGAGGTAAGGCTGTCTACATCTTACCCTTCTCAGATCCTACCTTAGCTTTGCTATAGGTGGGATTAACTGAGTATGATGATGATGATGATTTACCTAAAAGATCTCCATACTTAAAGCCATGTAACCTCTTTATCCAGATAAAATAATAGGTAAATTATACTCCAGTTATAGTCAAATCATAAATGGGTTTACCGGTTGTATAAAACTTACAACCAGATAGTAAATGTGTCGGGGCACTTCCTAGGCACATGCGATGTTGCCGACCGGGAACAGTACCCAAAAGAGAGTAGCCGGTTAGTGTCCCGTCCCCCCTTATAAATTGTATAGCTTTCAAAAATATTATTCTTGTTTTAAACAATCTGAAAAGTTTACATGTTTAACATTTACACAACTCTTAACATTTACACAACTCGATAATGGCATTTTTATTTAAACAAATAAAACTGAACAACCTAAAAGCAATCAAAGTTAGGATTAGTCAATCGCTACGTACTTAAAATTAAGTCATTCACTAGTTCAGGTTCTAATGTGTCTCTCTACATGCATATGATCATTAGATCAAAAATTATATTGAGGATCCATATAAAAAATTAATGTTGTGCTATTTAGATATAGTGGAAGACATCTACATACATATATTTGTCTAAAACGGTACATATATTTGTACTAGTTGATTACTTTGGGAGTATCCTGAGGTAGAAAAATCTAATATGACTTAATAAAAATAATAAAAGTAAAAAACATATCAATCGTAAATTCAGTCATAATGATCATTAATTCCCATTTGCGTTCACTAATTACCTGAACTTTGAAGCAAATGTAGCGATCTAAAGCTCACTTAAGCAGCAGCTTCGCCTTCTCTTCATACTCCTGTTGTGGCTAAAAAGTACAGATGAGGTTGCGATCTCCATACACATTGTCTACACGGCCTGTTAAATAAAGACACATCAGATTATAAGGAAAAGAAAAAAAACGGTGTTTGGAATAGGAGTTTTGAAGGTGGGAACAAGAGATGAACATGTGGTAGGTCAGAACTTAGCAGCACGAAGCCATGGAGCAGGGTACGTTGCATATTCTCTAAAATACGGTTTGGTCCACTTATCAGCCATGAAGAGTTGCGGTGGGTGAGGAGCACCCTGCAAACATAATAATTTTCTAATATCACTTATAATATTCAAGAATAAATTACTCCAAAACAATCATAATCAGACTGCTAAAATACCTTGATGACATTGTTGTTGAGATCAACTGTTCCTTTCTCAATCTAAAAATAAAGACTTTACTCTCCACATACCTTGATTTCAATTTCAGTTGGCTCAATCATGAGTGTTCCTGTAACTGGCCATGGCATTGTTGGGCCGAGAAACCCGTAATCTATAAGACGTTTAGCAACATCTTCAGGTTCTATTCTAGTAGTAGTCTTAAAGTGATTGAATTTAGTCCATAGATATTATAAACAATCAAGATTAGTGTATTTGACTTTGACTTCTATATTACCTTCAATGGTCTCAAATCAACAATGAATTCATTGGCGACTGTTCCATTCACACCACAGAAAGGAATTGGATAGTGATTCTGCAATGTAATACAAACATTAAGTAATGTTATAAGTTATTGAAAATATTAGTCTGGTATGCTAGTAAATAATTAAAGTAAGATACAAAGTAGGTAACATCTAAATTCAAATTGAATTTCAATCATATCAAACAGTAAAATCAAGTTGAATCTATGTCACCATAATAGGTCGGGTCAGACTAGGTGATAGGTCGAAACGGGTCGCATGATGTTGCCTAACGGGTCAATAACACAGATTGGTCATTTAGGATGACAATGAATATGAAAGATTGCAGAGAAAATTTGTTTTTTTTCAAGCAAATAATAAGGAACATCTTTCATTGAGTGCACAACTACGTGTCTTTAGTGAACAACTCTTTGCCACTAATATATGCACTAAGTTGACTAAAGATTTTATCAACTGTTGTTTTGCTCACCACAATTTCAGTGGCCTCATCTTCTGTCAGCTCGTTTCTTGTGCGCCAGTAGCTAACTGATTGCTTCACACATATCATGTAAAAGTAGACAAAAGATATTAAACATTGTGCAAAGAAGTTGTAGTTACCATTTATGCTAAATATAAATTAAACTCAAAACATACAACCACTACCTCCAAAAGTGATAATTCACCTTCATCCTCTCGCTTAGTTACTCAATTCACCTGCTGCAACAACCAAAATCGAAAAAAATGAAAACAATTGGTAAATGTACTCTGGGGTTAAGACCATATATTTCCCCTTCACGATCCTAGTCGGGCCACCTTTAAACCCGTATAAAAGTGCTCCCTTTGCAGCGTTCCTGCAACTAATCTACAACAGAGGGGATTTTTGCATACTATTTATAAAAGTAATAACCAAATATCCCGGATATAACATTGTGCCCTCCTGGAGCATGAACCCCATATAACACCAATCCTATCTTCAAAGCCGAACTTGGCTCATTCGATTCACTTGGCTTCAACACTACTAAAGGCTATCCAAATAGAGACGGGAAAAGCTTTGCAAGCTCATCTACATAAAATTAATCCACAATAATTAATTCAAAATACTTAACAAAACAAAGTGCCTAAACATGGATGTGCAGCTTCTTGACGTGAAAAGGCCACACCACCATCACCACCAGCACGCCTACTGGTGCAGCGGCCTACCCTATATCCATCACTATAATACTTCTTATAACAAAGTTCTCCCGTATACATGAGTTAGGGGGTGTTTGGATCAGTATTTTGAAAGTGTTTAGGTTATTCTCAAGACTCACGTAAGAATCACCAATTGTTGTACGAAGTGTAAACTAAAGATATTGTATGTGTTTAAAGTTGAAATTACCAAATCAAAATTGACACGAAAACTAAGAATTATTTATTAACTTTTTTTATATGTATATATTTTGACGAGTATTACATACACTTAGATTTTTAAATTAGGTCTTTCATGAACACTTAATTGCACTTTATTTTATATCAAAATAAGTCATGAAACCCTGTTTAAAATCTTTGTTTTGAAATATCCGTTTCAAAAACTTATATTTTTGCGTTTTAAGCCGAAAAAAACGTGTCTTTATCGTACATGCATGGTCTCCAAAGCGTGTTGATCCTATTTAAACTCAATATTCACTATTTTAGGCTTATTAAAACCCTCTAAATATCATCACAATCAGACCTGTCCTACGTCCAAAATAACTCAGAATCATCATCAATCATGCACAAAACTGGAACATAACAATCATCTTTGCCACATTTCAACAAATACAACCCTATACCATTTATCTAGACCTTTTTAAACATGCAAAATCCATTTTACATCAGATCACAAATCATTTTGAAAACCCTCTTGCATATCCCTAAATCTTGAAGATCTATGCAATATTAATCAACCAATCAAGCAACAAAACCACCCTACACATACACATATATACACGACATATACATACACATATAAACATCATCTTTTTCCATTTTTCTCATCCCCATTGTTTGTTTTATAAAACCCACTTCAAAACCTTTGATTGTTTGGTGAAAAACTAAATCAAAACAGAAAATATAAAGATTTTTAAACAAGTTTTAGTTTAAGAACTCACCTTTGAAGAACACTTCTAAAACGGTGGGTTTTGATAGTTTCTCATTCTAAAAATCACTTGTTTCTTGAAAGTTTTAGCTCCAAATCACCAAGGTTATCAATATATTCAAGTTCTTGAGTCCATGTTTTACAACAAGATTAACAAAACAAGAAAAATGGCGAGGTCGGGGGTGGGTTATAGTTCAAGAGAGGGAGAGATGAGGGAGATGAAAGGTTTTTCTTAAGTGTCTGTAAATATGGGTGTAAATGAGAATGAAGTGTGTTGTAGGTGTTTTAATGTGAAGGAATAATAATTTATTATTAATCATTAATCAATTAATAACAATAATAATATTATAAGGGGGCAGTTATGTATGGGTGTGTGTATGATTATAAGGGGGCGGTTATATATGGGGGTGTGTTTGTTAAATAATTAAGGTTTTTACCCATTTGGCCAATAATAATACTCCCCAACTAAAAATATTCATTTTTAGCTAATTTGATTATGTTAGGGGGTTCCCTACTGTATCGGGTCTCGTACTTGCGTTAAAACTCTAAAACGCGCAATAATTAGATCATAGCGATTTTAAAACTATCAATCATAGTCTTTATTGGTTTTAATAATATTTCCATCCCGAAAATACTATTCCATGCCAAACCAAGCATTACGGGTCAAAACTAGACTTTTTAAAGTTAACTGGGTCGTCACCAATGTCCATTACGGGTTACTTATCGCTCAACGATACGAAAATTCCTAAAATTCACGATAAGTCTTTTAAAATGTTTGGACTTTGCTGTTGCATTTTTAAAGACTCTAATTATCACCAATTAAGTCTAACACGCAATTTTTTTATACTAATTTAATAATTATTATACTGTACGGATAGTACCTGAATTTTAGCGGTTGTCACAACACCCCCCCCCCCCCCCCCATTTCCCCTCTTTTTTACATACCTACTTGCACAAAATTAGTCTTAGGAATTTGGGCCGGAGACTAGGAGACACCTTTACCTGGGTCGGGCCCCACTAAGAGTAGAGGTTGGGTTGAGAAAGTTGGATGTCAATGTACTATAAAAGGAGGAGTCCTTTCTCCTTTTTTTGGCATCTTAAATCCACAAGAATTTTCATTGAAAAGACTACTAGCACATCGTACTTTTCCAACCCTTGTTTTTATTTCCAACGTTTAGAGGCTCGGTTCTTCTAATCGGTTGTCTCTTTGTTTCCCTGGTCTTTTTTCTTAGACCCACTACTTACAAATACTCACTTTTAACCTTAAACTGATATTTTCCCTGTGGATACACTACTTAAATCAGCCCTGACCCGGTGATCTAGGATTCGTGTTTCTTTACTTTTTATCTCCAAGATCCATGTTTCTCTACAGATCCCAGTTGAAACAAAACATATATTAATTTGCATTTTTTAGAGATACTCAAATAAAAAGATGATTAAAAGACTAATATAGCACCAAAACACACTAACCCACTTGATTTTTAAAAAAAAAATCGTGAAAACATTGAAGAAACCAGCCTCATTATAATTCTCAACGAAAAAACCCACAATCACTCGTCACCTTCATCGTCTACGGCGAGAACATTGAAGGCCGTAAAAAACCACAATCATGTGTCACCCTCATCGTCTCCGACGAGAACCACCACCGCCTTCCATCATCACCACCCCCAGCGTCACTCAAGTCCATCACCGCCACCACCAAAACCAGCCTCCTTATACTCATCTTCAATGAAAAAAACCAACATAGCCTTTCATCCTCACCACCTCCAACATCGCTTGAGTCCACCACCTCCACCACCAAAACCGGCCTCCTTATCCTCATCTTCAACAAAAAAAACATAGTTTGTATGTTTTCTTTAGATATAGGGGTAGAGATATGGGACAAGAGATAGAGAGGGAGGATGGTGAGAAATCAGATCTAGATCTATTTTTTTGAAAAAGAAAGAGAAAGATGAAGAGTATATATATGCACGAGTAAATTACCAAAACCGTCCATGTGGTTTGGCCAAATTTGCCACTCCAGCTCAATCTTTTAAAAATTGCTTAAGCAGTCCTTGATCTTTAAAAAAATGCCAAAACAGTCCAACGACTTAACTCAGTTAACTTTTCTTCGTTAAGTCAGGGGCATTTTCGTCAAGTCACGTATTATTTATAAACCCAGTTAACCCAGGTATTCTGGTTAAGTACCCTTCTTCCCCATAAGAACCCTAGGAACCCTAGCCCTTAATCACCTCAAATCAGAGTTACTAATTGTTTTATGACCCTTTAAACATTCCATCTCTTTTCCATCCAAATCTCATATCATTATGTATGGGTTTTTAAACAAAAACAGAGTAGTTGTTTTCTGGGTAGCTTTTGTATTCCCCTAAATTAACATGGTCCATGCTTATATTGATTTTTTTTTCTTTTCATTATTAAACCAATCAGTTTCTTTTTTTTTTCAGTTGTTCATTATTGCGTCTACTGACTTTTGTGATGGGATAGTTTGTTTGCCATGTTAAATAGTTTTGTGGATACTTTGTTTGCATACCAAGTACTTGATCAAATGCTTGAATTAAAAAAACTTATGTTAATCTTTTTATTTTTTTATATTAGTTGATTTATTTAAATGTATATATGTTATTCTTTGTGTGAAGGGTTGATTTTATATTGGTTCTTTTATTCAGTGTGTATTCTTTATTACCTTTTGTTGTTGCGATTATGAAAAAGATTTGAAATTAATTGGGTAAAGAGGTTATAAAGTATGTAATATGTATGTTATTTGTGTCGAGTAGGAACCACTTAAAATCGTGTCGTGTTATCGGTAAACCTTTTTAAATGTTTCGTTGTGAATATGAGTCATACCTAGATAACATATGTTAAGACGTGTGTTTAAAACTGCGCATAAAATATCTTTGAAAGAGACCAACTAACACGTGTTAGGGTTCATATGACATACGTTATTTCAGAAAACATATGTAAGTATATGCCCCTTAACACATGTTAGTGATGTCTCATTATGTGTTTGAAGAGCCCGACTAACATGTGTTAGAGTTCATTGGTGCTTTTATTCAGTGTTTATTAAATGTGTAGTCTTTTATTACCTTTTGTTGTTGAAATTATGAAAAAAGATGAGAAATTTAAGTGGATAAAGAGGTTATAAAGTATGGAATATGTATGTCCTTAACAGATGTTAGTATATGCCCAACTAACATGTGTTGGGTTTCATATGACACACGTTATTTCAGAAAACATATGTTAGAATATGCTAAGACATGTTAGTGATGTCTCATTATGTGTTTTGGAGAGCCCAACTAATACGTGTTATCTTTTTTGCAGGTGAAGAGATGTTTGTGGTAAAGATGAAGATGGGTATCAAAAATGAAGCATAGCTAAATCTTTTTTATATTGTTATGATAGTTTTTTTATCATTCACAAATAATTATGTTTTTATGAAACGTTTTTGATACGTTTTAGTGTTGATTGTAATGATTGTTTTTATCATTTCTTAAATAAATATACATTTTATGTGTTCTTTTATTTTGTTCTTTTAGTATATGTCTTTTAACACATGTTAGTGATGCCTTATACAGGTTCAGGGTTTTGTATCATAATATTAACACATATTAATATTTTTTGGGGAAATGGTGCCATAAAGTAAGAGAGATATGACTTGACAAATGCCAAATAAACTTTTTTAAATATGCTTTTTTAGAAATTTAAGATTACCATTTTACCCTTATTTTTGTACTTTAGTGAATTAAATTGTATTAAACTTAAATAAAAAAGCAAAAAAAAATGTGACCATTGATCAAAGTTGATCAATGGTCACTAGAGGGTTTTTCCAAAAAAAAAAGGTTTTCATTTTATCCATCCCCTATATATATATATATATATATATATATATATATATATATATATATGTTTAGGTTCCTGTACAAAGGACATATTTCGTGAGAAGTGTGAGAAGGATTAAGAATTGACATGTAGGCATCATGTTTTGGATTTAGCAATAATGTTTTAGGTTGTTTTAACATGAAAAACACCAAACACAACAATCTAAAACACAATGCAATGTATTATAGGCATTAAATTTAAAAAAAAAAATGCTAAAACACACTACTTAAGACTTAAAACACACTGCTTAATGTTCTTAGCATGGTGTTTTAAGTTTTAAGCCTAAAATGCATTAATTTCGATTTTTAATTGTTATGCTTGATGTTTTTCTAGGCAAAACAATCTAAAACATCATGACTACTTTCAAAAAATAATGCATACATATCAATTTTTAATTCTTCTCACACTTCTCATGAAATATGGCAATAGTACAAGAACCTCACCCTATATATATACATATATATATATATATATGCCAATTCTAAAATGAAAACTATCCTAACTTGAGCAACCAATTAAACCTCATTGTGAGGCTCACAATTGTCCACGTCGTGCTTCTCAATTTAGTCAAGAAGCGTATTTTAGGAACAATAATTTTGTCAAATCTTTTTTGCCTGACACAAATCTCTTTTCTACATCTGTCTATATTTTCAAATCTATAATTCTCATATTTCCCCTTTCTTTATACACAAGTACATATCTCTCTTCTTTTTCACTTCTACAAACCCAAATCCTTCCTAAAATAGATTATTATTTTTAAATCCTCGCACATCCACCCATATCCACAACCACTGTCGCCCCCATCAAAAAAAAAGCTTGGGGTGAACAAGTATGTACGATGATGGCGAGGTGTACGACAGCAAGGGGATGAACAAATGATTTTTAGAGATAACTTGAAACATTTTTTTATGTTTCTATTGTCATATTAAAGATGAACAGGGGAAAGATCTATGTTTTTGTTCTTGTTATAGCAAGATGTCGAGAAGATCTTCAAGTTCCAATCAATCAATGACGGTGACAGTACGCCCCTTTGCAAATGTGTCGGTTCCGACCGTCGTTGAAATTGGGGGGTAACATGATGCTTTGTTCCGATTGATTTTGGATGTGGTTTTTTTTCCTTATTTTGCTTAAGGATATGACAACTGAAGGATGAAATTATGTATAGTGTTTTTAAAAATATGTAAAACGTGCATGAGTATATAGTGATGTGTTTTTTGTTATGTGTTTTTATTTTTCTTTAGTTATTGATAGTTTTTGTTTTTGTTTTTTTTTTTTCCTATTTTTGAACATCTTGAAAGGTGTTTTGTATGATTTGTTGGAGAAGGGGGTGGTACGACATCGAAGTGTTAGACTGTTCTTTTTTTTGTTTGTCTATCAAAGGTACAACATATGTTTTTTGTTGTTTGGGTTGATAATTTGGAATTTTTTAGTGAGATAAGTTTGTGAAAACATATGTTTTTGTTGTTGGGGGTATAGTTTTTAATATATTTTTGGTGAGATAAGTCGTGAAAACATATGTTTTTGTTGTTTGGTTGTAATTTATTTATATGTTTTTGGTGAGAAAACTTGTGAGATAAGTTTGTGAAAACATATGTTTTTGTTGTTGGATATAGTTTTTATATATTTTTGGTGAGATAAGGCTTGAAACATGTGTTAGTCGAACATTTTATAAAAAAAACATCACACCTGAGGCTTAAAACCTGGTAACAGTAGTTTGTTTTGTTTGTTTGAATTTTTGTCATAGAAAGACATGAATCTATATTATTATGAGAGATGATATAGGACACTTCAAAAATCTTGGACCATATTACCCTCTTTTTTTACTGAATATGAATGTTAACTTTTGATAAAAAGCAAGAACAATCATTACCATTGATCACTTAAGATGGATGGTTAGAATGTGGGTTTTATGGGTTTTCTTAACTAGGGAGGGTTTTCAAGTTATCCATATATATATATATATATAAATATATGTATATAATATATATACATATATATATGTATATATATAGGGCAAGGATATAATATACTCCCTCCGTCCCAATTTAGATGTCATGGGCCCACAAACACACATATTAAGAAATCTTTGTTTGTATGTTGTAAAATGACATTAATATCCTCAAGTTATTATTTCAAATCTTTGATTGTGTTTTGTCTTTTATGGGCAAAACTGAAAAATGCTTAGAAATGGACATTTAATTTGGGACAACAAAATGTGCAAAAAAGGAAATTTAAAATGGAACGAGGGAGTAAACCCTATTATTTGAAGAAACTCTAATAAACTTCTTCCTAGTTATTGATTTCTAAGATCAATGGCTCTCATTCATTCTTGATTATTTTATTATATAAAGTATATACTAGAAGACAAAAAAGGTAAAAAGAACAATATACATTTTCACTTTTCTCTCTCCATCTTATCACCCATTTCTCTTACTTTTTGACTTTCTCTCTCCAATCTTCTCTCTCATACTTTTTGACTTTCTCTCTCCTAAGTTTGTTAGACGTCTTGTTGCGTACATTAAAGACTTATAGTTGCATACGTAAAAATTGTATAGACTATGATCTCCTATGTGATGTCTTGTTGCATACGTTAAAATTGATACATATGTTGAGTTGTTAAAAAACACATAGAATGTACACATTAATTAAAAAACATTCAGATTAAACATTCAAACGTACACAAAAAATGTTTCCTACAAATGACAAACAATAGTACCATATGAAAAAGAGGTAACATTACAAATCAAATGTGCTAAAAAAAACTACGATAACAAAAAGAAAATATAAACTATGCTTCATTCTTGATAATCATCTTCATCTTTGCGCACCAAAATCTCTTCACCTATAAAGAAAAGAACTTCATCAATTTAAATATTCAAACGTTTAGCATATAGCCTAGTTGTCAACACTATAAAAAAAATCCATATGAGAAAGGTCATAAAGACTGCATAGATGTGTCACATGTGCAAAATTAGTTCCAATGTAACATATGAAACAGATGAAACATTCATTTCATTCATGTTAAAAAAATCCATATGATAAAAAAAATGTCTTTTGTTTCCATTAACATATGCAACTGGAATCAACCCAACTTAATCCTAACTTATAACTTATCAAACATATCAAAATTGGAATCAATCCAACTTAGTCCTAATAGGTGTAACATATGAAAAAGAGGTGAAGTTCATTCCATCCATGTTACAAAAAATTCATATGAAAAAATGACTTTTGTTTCCATTAACATATGCAACTGGAATCAACCCGACTTAGTGAGAACTTATAACTTATCAAACATATGCAACTGTAACAGTAACATATAAAACAACTCAAAATTAAAAAAATAACCTTCACATCAAACTAAACAAACAAAAAATCCACCTTTGTAACATGTGAAAACATGTTAACAGATATGATTTGTGAAAATTAGATAAACAAATATCTAAGGAAAAAAGATATCAGTGTTACATATTAAATAACACCAGTTCGAGTTCCCAGATTATATATACTATAACAATAAAACATATGGTTTTTATTTAAAAAATGAAATAATTGAAAAATAAACATAGTTTGTACCAAAACAAAATGAAACTTGAACCCGATATCAATTAACTGCTAAACATTATAAACAAATTGACCTTACAACCAACTAACTAAGCAGCAAAGTTTATACCAAAAAATGAAACTCGAACCCGATATCAATCAACCGCCAAACAAACCTACCCAACCAACCAACTAGTAGAATTTGAACTCTCAATTTAGCAAAATTCCCACTTTAGTCCTTCGGAATATATATTATTATAGGTAAAAACTAAAAACCCTAACATAAGGAGCCGGGGGTCTCTCTGAAAGCAGCCTCTCTATCCGTGGGGATAGGGGTAAGGTCTGCCTACATCTCACCCTCCCCAGACCCTACTCTTAGCTGTGCTATTTGTGGGATTTACTGGGTAAGGTTGTTGTTGTTGTTGTTGTAAAAACCCTAACTTAAGCATATAACAAACACTATAAACAACATCTGTGTTACCAAATAATTACTATAAACATTCACAACATCACTAAAAGTAAAAAAAGGAACAAAAAAACTAAAAAAAGGAACAGAAACAAAAACAAGCTTATACCAGTATTACATATGAAACATCACCAGTTTGTGTTCCCATATTATATATATTATAACAAAAAAAACATAGGGTTTTTGTTCAAAAAATGAAATAATGGAACCTCACAAAAATGTTTAGGAAGATGAAGATAGATCTGATGAAAAAAAAAATCATACAAATCTGATTATATTATAACAAAAAACATAGGGGGTTTTCTCTAAAAAACCAGCTGTACACCCTGCTACTGAACTTGTACCCACACAAACAGGAGCAGAATCACCCACTCCAAACTTCCCCCTTGTTCCCATAGGTTCACCATCCCTAGCAAGACCTTCCAGACCACCACCCACATTAAAAAAAAAACTTTTTTTTGCTGCAGTTGCAGATTTTCCTCCACGATCATAGGGCTTTGGTCAGCCAAGTGACCAACCAAAGGGGAACTAAGCACAAATTCTTTCACCCTCAAATTAGAAAGCATAGTGTTGTATCTTACCTATTTTTTCTGCCTGCTTAAGCCCCAAAAGGTAACAATTTAGATACCCCCTATTCTTGGTCGTCCCCTCTTTGACCTAGAAACTTCATAATCAAGATCAGCTTTATGTTGAAGTTCTGCATTACATTGCATACTAAAGGCTCGAATCTGGTCTAGCTCTGTGGTGGTTGACGAGGACAATGGTGGTGTGTTGGTTGATGTTGCTGGTGGTTAGGTGGTTGATGAAGACATTGGTAGTGGTCAGGTGGTCTGGCTAGTGTTCCATGGTTGTCGTTAGCAAGGGTAGGGGTTTGATGGTGGAGGTGTGGTGGTGGTTTTGGAAAGAGATGATCTGAAGGGTGTGTGAGTTTGTGTGTGTGTGTGAGAGAGAGAGAGAGAAAATGGGTGTTCAATTTTCAAAAATTGAAAATGGAGGGAATTTTAAAATGTCAATTATACCCTTTTTGGTTAAAATAATATTGGGTGATGTGGAAGTTACTTAGTTACATGTTGGGTTTATTTGAGTTTCTTCAAATTCCAAAGTTTCTTGTATATACTTAGGGGCTGTTTTGCAACGTCTGAATGGTTAAGAGGCTGCTTCCACAGTAGGGTCTGGGGAGGGTGAGATGTAAGCAAACCTTACCCTTATCCTTGCGGATAAAGAGGCTGCTTCCAGAGAGACCCTCGGCTCGACAACACATAATCAACAAGCAAACAACACTAAAAAAACTTAAGAGCTACTAAATTTAGAGAGACATTGAAAGAATCCCGTAGTAAAACAGAGGTACATATGGCATTAAAAACAACATAAACCATAAACACCAAAAAATAAGTCACCCTTACAGACATCCTACCAGTGTAATAGAAAGTCTAAGCTCCTAGAATCACGCTACGCTTCAACCAAACCCTCCCTAATAATCCTTAACCTTAATCTTGTGCCTCCATGAACCCCTATCCTCGACCATGTCCTCGGAGAGGTGCATCTCTGCTAAATCATGCCTAATCTACTCATCCCAAGTTAATTTGGGTCTTCATCTACGCCTTTTTCCCTCTACACTGAGGGTTTCTACTACTCTAAATGGGGCCGTCATTTGCCTCCTCTTCACATGCCCATACCACCTTAACCTTCCCTCCTTAATCTTGTCTGATATACAAGCTACGCCTAACCTATCCCTAATAACCTCATTTCTTATTCGGTCTATCCTAGTGTGTCCGCACATCCACCTTAGCATCCTCATTTCTGCTACCTCCATCTTACGAGCTTGTGTCTTTTTGATGGCCCAACAATCTGTCCCGTATAACATAGCAGGTCTCACTGCAACTCTATAGAATTTTCCCTTTAATTTGGTTGGGAACCTTTTGTCGCATAAAACCCCACTAGCTGCCCTCCACCTACACCAACTAGCTTGTATGCGATGGGTGACATTTCTATCTAGCTCCCCATCCTTCTGAACAAATGATCCTAACTACTTGAACTTAGTTGCCTGCGGGACAACTTGACCTTCAATCATAACTTGAGTATTTTCATCTTGAGTTGCACCACTGAAATCACAATACATGTACTCAGTCTTAGAACGGCTAATCCTTAAACCGTTGCTCTCTAAAGCTACACGCCAACCCTCTAGCTTCTCATTCAGACTATGTTTGGACTCTGTAACTAACACAATATCATCTGCAAAAAGCATGCATGATGGCACTGACTCCTGAATCGACTTGGACAACTCATCGAAGACAACTGCAAAAAGGAAAGGACTCAACGCAGATCCTTGGTGGAGTCCTACCCTCACAGGGAAGGAATCAGTATCTCCTACAGGCGTGCGAACACTAGTTACGGTCCTACCGTACATATCTTTAATTAAGTCTATATACCTCTTTGGGATCCCTCAACTTTCCAAACTGTCCCAAATCAGCTTACATGGCACACTGTCATATGCCTTTCCAAGATCTATAAAGGCCATATGAAGATCCCTCCTTTTCTCCCTATACTTTTCCATCAACCTCCTTCGAATGTGTATTGCTTCCGTAGTTGACCGCCCTGGCATGAAACCAAACTGATTTACCGTAACCCGAGTTTCTTTTCTAATTCTAGCTTCAATGATCCTTTCCCATAATTTCATAGTATGACTTAACAACTTAATACCTCTGTAATTCCCACAACATTGTGCGTTGCCTTTGTTCTTATACAGAGGCACTATGACACTACTCCTCCACTGCTCTGTCATTTTATTAGATTTGAAAATACAATTGAATAAAGCAGTTAACCATTGGACTTCTTCCTATCCGAGACACTTCCACACCTTAATCGGTATGTTTTCTGGACCAACTGCTTTAGCCCTTCCCATCTTCCTGAGTGCAGACCTCACTTCTCCCTGAGTAATGTTTCGACAGTAGCAGTTGTTCGGTTGCCTCCTTCCGATGATGTTGTCATGATCCTGTTGGTAAGCTCTTCCGTAGTTGAAAAGATTGCAAAAATATGTTTGGCATCTTAGCTTAATGTCGTGTTGCTTTACCAGTATACGACCATCTCCTCCCTTTATAAACTTCACCACCCCTAGATCTTGCCTCCTACGATCCCTAGATCTGGCAATCCTGAACATATCGCGTTCCCCATCTTTAGTTTCCAGTCGTTCATACATCTTCTTATAGGCCGTGTTCTTTGCCTCTGTCACTGCCTTCTTTGCTTCCCTCTTGGCCTTTTTGTATAATTCCTTAAGTGTGACACGCTCTCGATCGTCTGCGCACCTCAAAAGATCTTTAAAACTATCATGCTAATCGATTTTGATTCAGTTTTGTCTTTTTTTTTGTTTAGCTTCGGTGAATGGTTTAGTTATTGCTCACTCCTAAATATTGTTAATCACGTAGCACATAAAAAAAATAACAATACCATACTCAAATTAATTATAATAAAATGCTCATTATTATGATATAATATTTTTTTATAAAAGTAACAACGTATAAAAAAATATGTCTATTTAAAAATCATTGGGGATAGTTTGCTTAATACAAGGAAAAAAAGTTTAACTATAATTTAAATAAGCAAAAGTTGAGTAAAATTTAAGGGATTAAAATGTAACTAAGATGAGGTATTAAACTGTAAAAGTGTTTGAATGACTATTCTACCCTCATTTTAAGGTTATTTATGAAAATTAAGTTTTTAACGTTTGATTATCTTCAACTATCGTTAGCTCATGTATTATAATATAGTATAGATAAAGTTTGCCACCTCCTCACTTTATGTTTTCATTTGCGTTCCACACTACATCTCTTTACATAAGCCATATAAGGTTCCAAGTTTCCAATGGTAGCATCAAATCAGGATGCAAATTTTTTTTCTAACGATAAACGACTTTTTATATAAATAAAAAGGCCCACTAAGACGGTATCAGAACATACAGCAACCCGCAAAATAAGAAACACCCATTACAACATGTCTATAATATCGAAACTAAGCCATTTCTCCCAAGTTGTGCCACCCAATTTCGAGCGATTAGTCACCCAAAAATAAGCATCTTCTTTCACAAGATCAACCGATTTCGGAGTCGGAATGAAGTTATTTTCGAAAACTTTCAGATTTCTAGCTGACCATATCCGTCAAATCGTCATAATGGAGATCGCTTGAACCGTTTTCTTCCATTTCTTTGAGCCCGGGCTTTCCATGACCACTCTAACCATATCCAAAATACGTTGGCAATCTAACGGGAAGGGAATCCGAACCCATACCAACACTTGCCACCATATACTTCTAGCCCAAATACAGTTGAAAAACAAATGGTCGATATCTTCAATACCACAGCCACATCTATCGCAAATAATCGACAAAGTAGGGACCCCACGAGAGAGCAAACAAGACTTCGCAGCAACTCTCCCAAGGAGGACCCTCCACACAAGATAGTTTGTTTTTGAAGGCGCCCACGAGTTCCAGTTGTAGACGAAAAAATTCCGATCATCCAGGACCGACTTATGCCACTCGGTTCTAACTTGCTTCACTGAAAATAGGCCATCCGAAGAATTAGCCTAGGCCCACTTGTCCGATCCTCCCTTCCACGCAAAATTGTTAAGCAACAGCAACAAGTTATCCATCCTATCTTGAGGAATAAGCTTATTTGGTTTCCAAGAAAAAACCCACTGAGGACTTCCATTTGAAAAACAGCAATGCCCAGCCACAGTGCCATCCTTAAAAAGAGCCAGGTCGAATAGTTGAGGGAAGGAAAATTTCAAGGGAGTGTTCGAGAGCCAACGGTCCGTCCAAAATTTGGTTTTACTCCCGTCCCCAACCGCTACAGAAAGGCTATTTTGAATCGACATCCCAACCTTTTTCAGCGAATTTTCAACAGCGGTTATATCTTTCCTGTGGTATCGTTTTTTTTAACCGGAACTATAAGAGTATCAATTCTGGACTTATGAATAAAGGCCACAACTTGCACCCAAAGGGAATCCGGTTGATTCTTGAATTTCCACCACCATTTCGATAGCATAGCCACATTAAAGTCCTCCACACCACCTATCCCAAAGCCGCCCAAACTCTTCGGACGATTTATTCCATTTAATCCAAAAGATTTTCTGCCCATTGATGGTTTTACCCCACACAAAATCCCTTCGGATTCTCTCAATTTGTTTAATAATACCTTTAGGAGCCGCAAACAAGGATAGGAAATAGGACGTAACACTACCAAGAACCGCTTTAGCCAACGTAACTCTCCCCGCAAAAGAAAGGAGCTTCGATTTCCAAGTGGAGAGTTTCCGTTTGAGATTGTTGAGAATCGGCTCCCAATGTTTAGTAAGTTTCATATTCGCTCCAATGGGAATCCCCAAATAAGTAAACGGAAACGAACCCGCACCACAAGAAAGTTTCTTCGCCATCTCATCAATATCCGACGCATTGACATTCACCCCATAAAGTTTGCACTTTTTGTGATTAACTTGAAGGCCCAAAACCAAATTAAGACATCTAAGAAGTCGGGCAATAGTCTCCGCATTATGATCCGATCACTCACCCACAAAAATGACATCATCCGCATAGCATAAGTGAGAGACACATGGGCTGCCATTAGGGAGTTGTACACCACGAAAAAGACCCAAACTAATCGATTGTGTCATGAACATATTTAGGATTTCCATAGCTATAATAAAAAAGAACGGAGATAAAGGGTCTCCTTGGCGGAGACCCCTCTTGAAGGCATACTCATTAGTCGGCGACCCATTAATAAGAACCGCACCTCTAGCCGAAACTAGGCAACCTCTAATCCAATTAATCCACATAGGAGGGAATTGCATAAAGTCCAACATTTTCAACAAGAACTTCCAATTAATAGAATCATAGGCGCGTTGAAAATCGACTTTGAACATCATCATTTTGAACTTTGTCTTCTTAGCCCACGCTACTAATTCACTGAGGACAAGAGGGCTATCAATAATACTTCTACCACCCATAAAAGTCGATTGAACCGGCGAAATAATAGAGCCTATCACACCCTTTAGATGATTAGCGAGGACCTTGGAAATGATTTTATATAAAGAATTCACAAGGGAAATGGGGCGGAAATCGGAAAGCTTTCGCGGATCTTGAACTTTAGCGATAAGAGCAATAAAAGTGGAATTGCATCCCACCTCAATGTTACCGGTATGATAAAAATCCGACATCATTTTCATAATTCCCAATTATGAAAATGATTAGTTAAATGGCCATAAAATTTAAAAGATATAAGAAACGATTTTACAACCGTTAGCGGTTAACCTCATCAAGTAATCACTAATATATGAGTTGAGCGGACAGTTTGTTTTTGGTGCTACGTGTGAGACAAAAGATAGCATTCAACTCCGAGTTGTAGCTTGAAGTCATTGATATAATGTTATCTTATTTATTTTATATTTCTCCTACATATCTATAATATTATTTTTCTACGATAAGATTATTGGACCAATAATTACATCAGTACTGAACAGTTCGCTATCATAATTGATCCAAAATATTATACATTGATAGTAATATTACTTTTCTAAGAAAAATAACAATTTTCTTCCTAATTTCGATTCTAATATTAATAATACTATTTTATCTTCACAAATAATACGATTTATTTATTGCTTTAGGTAAAACTTAAATAAAAACACTAGAATTGTAAAAAGCCTTATGAATCCATGATTTATACTGACGAAACATAAGCTTGACCAAGCTCCACTGATTGTTGAGATGGATGTGTTTTGTCTTTAAGTTTTTTTGTAAACTTGTATTCGCCATAAAAGTAAGAAGCAAATCCCCATAAAGATAAAACAAGTGCGACTCCTTTCTCGGCTTGAAATTTTTCTTTGTAAAAAACTACCGCTAATACTTCAATTACTGGAAGAAGAACTGCGATTATTATCCCTGATAGAAGTGATGATGCACAAAAGATCACTCCAATGGCTCCCAAGAAGAAGCATTGCCAAATCAAAGCGCTAGCACATAATATTAGGTAATACTTTGTTTCTCCTAATCCGAACCCAGTTGCCTCCACAGGAATCACCTATATATAAATAACACAATTCAACTTAAATAAATATGTGGTTCCAGTGTGTATATAACTTAAGTAGTTTATCTAAAAGATATATAGTAGATTCTTGTATGGATCAGTTGGACAACAGTAAAGGTCGAAATAGATATAACTTCTTATCCACATTGATTAATACACGCATTTATTTAATTTTAGTTTTACCCAAAAGTATTTGACTTCTATGTATCAAACTTATATATTCGATTTAATGTTTATTTATTTATTTAGACATAATACTTTTCGAGATGTGTATATATCTTTTTCCTCTTTTGATGTATTATAGTTTTAATTTTATAAGAATATATTGAAAGGAAAAAAAGATAACTACTCTAATCTAAAAAGAAACCATGGCAACCGTTTAGTTATAGGGTGTTTGGCTGTCTATTTTTTTCCCCTCCTTTTAACTTAGGACTTATCCAATAAGTCAAAAGTTAAAAAAAAAAGTGTTTGTGTAACTGTTTGAAAATGAACTTTTAAAAAATTTTGTGATTTGAAAAAGGAGAAAAGAGGGGAAAAGTCATAAGTCGTAATTTATGACTTTTGGGATTAAAGAGCTTTTGAGGTAGAAGAAGGAGAAAAGAGAAAAGGAGGAGGGCCAAACATGCTTTTATATACCTTGGCTTTAGGCTCTTCTTATAATTTTTTTAGTTATTATTAGTTGTGTTAAACGAACTAACTATCTTATTTAGCGGTGACAATTATGTATGTAGTGTAGTGAACGCTTTTGTAGTGAACTATCATATGTAATACCTTTTAGAAAAGTATGTAGCTTATATTATTAGCAACGTTGCTCTTTTCTAAACACGTATTAAGAATTGAAAAAAAAAAGTCAATAAATGTTGTTTGAAAAGTTATTATGGAATTTTAATGATACCTTTATCTTTTAAGTATTATTATTGGTTTCAAAGAGTTTAATCACAAAAAGGGTCTAGAGCATCAATCGCTTGGCCCTACTCATAGAAGACAAATTATTATATATATAAATAAATATAATTTTATATAATGAGCATTAGATAACTTAAATCTTTACCTTTTATTTTTATTTTTAGATTACGGTATTAAAATACATGTTTAAAAATATAAAAAAAATGAAAAAAAATAAAATGAAAAAAATACCCTCTTTCACTTGTTACGTTAAAAGCTATTTGTAAGATAAGAACCATTTATACAAAAACTTTCCTATATATTTTAATTGAAGATATTATTTCTTTTATTTAATAAATGATACTTGTATTCTAATTAAAAATTTTGTTTTTTTTATCTGACTTGATTACAGATAATTATTTTTTAATATAAGATAGTTATTATATTATTAACCAAATAAATTTAAAAAAATTAAATAAATGTATATTATCATATAAAAAATATTTCACCAAGCTCTAACTTATGTTAGATAGCATACTAAAAATGAAAAATAATGAAAATAATTGTTATTAAATATTCAAATACTTGATGTAGTTGGAATATGGTATTAAAAAATCAAAATTAATTTCCATTTTAAAAAAAGTGTTTTCAACATTTATAAATGTCTTATCGGTGTTTATCTTTTTAAATACATATGTGATTATATTTATATATAATTTATATATGTTGACAAATTACATGTTATTCTATTAGAATGTTAGTATAGTACACTGAATTTTTTAACAGTGAAATGCATATCTTTTTTTTAATAAGTTCTTTTCATTCTATAACATAACAATATTAACCCATGTATTATATGGAATCGTATCCTAATAGTTAATAAGCAAGACTGTAGGGCTGCAAACGAACCGAACGAACACGAACAAGGCCTTGTTCGTGTTCGTTTGTTAAGGAAAATATGTGTTCACGAACAGTTCATGAACACTTACCGAACAAGATTTTATGTTCGTGTTCGTTTGTTAAGAAAACACTTATGTTCGTGTTCGTTTGTGTTCGTTTGTTAATTTTGTTCATGAACGCACACGAACACAAACGAATATTCATGAACACAACAAGTGCTCATGAACACAAATGAACACAAACGAACACAAAAAAGTGTTCATGAACGAAAACAAACACAAACGGACATATATTAACTTTCTTATAAAATCGAATTCACATACATATATTTACCTCATATAAATTGTTTTGGGTAAAATAAATAAAAGTAAAAGAATATCAAGACAAATTATAAAAATTAAAAACCATATTAATCTATCGAGCACAAACAAACATAAACAAATAAACATAAAACAAACGAACATAAACGAACACGTTACCGAACGTTCACGAACATAAACGAACGAACGTGGCCTCTGTTCATGTTCGTTCGTTTAACTAAACGAACGAATTATTTTGTTCGTGTTCGTTTATTTATTAAACGAACGAACACAAACGAACTTCCCGCCGAACGGTTCATGAACTGTTCGTTGAAAGTTCAGTTCGTTTGCAGCCCTACAAGAGAAACGAGAAAAAAAAATATATAATTTAATATTATTATTTTAATACAAATTGGACCTACCGGTCTCAAAAAAGTTGCGGTTGAATATGGGAACACTATTCCTCAACTAACATGTCGGCATTATCTTTGTATACATCTAAAAACTATATACAATTACATTATTTTGTTTATGTTGTCTACAAATATATATTTCTTTTTTCCATTCAACTATCGCCAAATATTAATATATAATTTATTTTTTGTGATTTTCAAATATCACTACTAGAAAAGTGGCATTTTGCTATAAAATTTTCTTACGGAAAAAAATGCGTCACAAATTTTAACAAATTTGCTACTCATTTTTGACGAAAAAAAAATCTTTAATTTTTTTAGCAAATTTGTGACACAATATATATACAAATTCTTATAAAATTGTGTAGGAAATACGTCACAAATTTCCTATACCAAGTTTTTGTCACAAATGCGTTGAAAATTGTGTTACAAATGTGTAGTAATTGGTTTGCGACGAAGGTTTTTCTAACATCAAGGTTTTGTTGAAAATGCGTCACAAATCAAGAAAATGCAAGATTTGTAACACTCTTTGTTAGTTTGCAATAGGCTCATTATATCTCCAAAGTTCATAAAAATTGTGTTAGTTTGTAATAGGCTCATTATAACTCTAAAGTCCAAAACTCAAATCTATCAGGTTAAGTAACTTATCATTAGTCCATTAGCTAATGTCCATGAAGCCTTGCCCACTTAAGTTAAAATTAAAAATAGACTTTGCATATTGGCAATAAATAGATGATAGCTATCGAGAACGAAATATTAAATAATATAAATTGTAAAGAGTTGATCCATCAATTTGCTACTAAGAATGTCAAAAGAGTTTCACTCATCCTCGTTTAGTTATTCACTTATTACGGTATGTAATTAACTCATTGAAATACTATGATTCTATCATTTCAGTTATTAATATGTTTATTGATACATTACTTTAATCATCATTCTAAAAATAGTTTAGTTATGTATTTCAATAAGACCTAAGGCTAAGAGGCATATTTTTCGCGGCTTGACTAGACACCTAAATTCTTAGGACAGTGCTCGTTGTTTAAAAAACTAGTTGAAACCTCGTGCTTCGCGACGGGTTTTGTGGTCTGTCATTGGTCTAAATTGGATTTAGGAAGTTTACAACAAATGACCCAGTTAGAGCTTAGCAAAACGCCAACACCTTTTGTGTATTAAATTATAACACTACACTTGTGTGTTGTCATCCTCGTTTTAAATCAACAGTCAATGGTCACACATAACGTAAAATTGTAAAACAAACTTTTTAAAAAGTAAGTTGTATTTATTAGTTATTATATAGTTCTCATATAAAAATAATATGAATGCTCTTCTGGAGCACTAATCTCAGAAGAAAATTTTCAACTTTAGGATGGATGGAAGGGTTTTGTTTGGAACCATGGAAATGAGATGGATGGAACATTTTGTCAAAAAGCTAAAAGGGCAGTTCGTATAGCTAAGAATGTCAACAAAGGTTAAAGATGTAAATAACGTGCAAAACATGCCCAATTTGTACACTCTTTATAACAGTATTCATATTTTGTTTATATATAAAAAAAAAATATTAAAAAAAAGCTTATCAAGTTCTGCCAGTAAGGTGTGAGCCGGCAGTGTGTGTAATTGTGTATTACGTGACAAACAGAAAAAAACATGCAACTACTAGTACCTTGAAGTCATTGTTGACGAGCATCCCAACACCACAAAATATAGTAGCAAACAAGCACATAACCATCTGAATTTCCAACACCAACGTATACGTAATCTCCTGCTTTGCTTTGTTGTATGTTAATTCAATCAACGGTAACACAAACCCATACAACAACGATGCCCCAACAGTCATAACAAAGCCCATCACATACGCCTTTTTAGTCTCCCCCTCTGGCCGGTCCCCGTTCGTATGCAACGCTAAAACCGCAGCCCCAACCGTCAACAGCACCACCGCGTTCACCGAGTACGGCGTGAACTTTTGTTTCACGAGAAGGTACGCGAAGAACGCGGTGAAACCGAGCTGGGACGCGATAATTAGCGAGGATGTGGACACGGGGAGGCGTGCCACGCCGTAGGCGTATAGATAGTCATCGAGACCTGTGAGGGTCCCAATGACTGCGACCGCGAAAAATAATCGCGGTCGCATGTAGACAAAAGTTGTTTTGGTGGTTGTGTTTTTTCTGCGGCGTTCAAAGTAGAGAACTATGAGAACTACAATAATAAATGGCCACCCCGCGGTTTCAAGGAATGATGATAGCCAAACGCGTTCACCACCATGGAGGAAGTAGAGGCGCATGATGAGCGGCCCGCCGCAGTTTCCGATGGATAGTAAGACGCAATTGAGGATTAGGAGTGTGTTTTTCGCGGCAGGGCTGACTTTCGCAGTGGCGGGTGCGGTGGTGCCGGCGGTGGTGCTAGTGATGGTGGTTTCCTTATGGTTGTTCATCTTGTCTAAATAACTAAAATTTGTTACCTTTGGGGTAAAATACAAATATATTGTGTCTCTTTGTGAATTGATATTTTCCCAATGAGATGGGGAGAAAGAAAGGATGCAAACAAACAAGTACGATGCAGCATATTTATATATGTGGTGTGAGATGATAAAGGGCCATTTAGGGAAGATATATTGTTAGAGATCAAAATCATATGCATAATCTATATCTATATTTATATAATATATATGGGTTGGCTTATTCTACAAACGCTAAAAATGACATGTGTTAAAGAATTAAACGAGTGGGAGAGATAATTTTGTCAAAAAAAAAATATGCACATGCAAGTCACATGCCATTTCCACCTTCATTTTTAAATGCCCATAACTTTTTTATACGTCATCGTTTTTTTTTAAAAAAATTATACCATAAAATCGAGCGTCTTTTTATTTTTAATATGAGTACCATATTGTTATACTTTCAAAAAGAAAGTCAAAACCCCATTTGCATAACACACAATGGAGTGTAAAACACAATGAGCACCAATTAAATATAGGGTATAAAACATAATCAACAATCTAATAAAACACAATGGATGATATACTAAAGACACAATGAATAGAAGATTAAAACACAATGAATACTTTTGAAAAAAAAGTTGAAAACCCAGTTGCGTAAAACACAATGGACGATATACTAAAGACACAATGAACAGAAAACTAAAACACAATGAATACTTTTGAAAAAATAGTCAAAAACCTAGTTGTGTAAAACACAATGGATGACATAATAAGGACACAACAAATAGTAGACTAAAACACAATGAATACTTTTGAAAAAAAAAGTTGAAAACCTAGTTGCGTAAGACACAACGGAGATAACGTAAAACACAATTAGTTACAATTAAATATGCAATGAACAATAGGGTATAAAACACAATGAACAGTCTAATAAAACACAATGGGTGACATACTAAAGACACAATGAACAGAAGACTAAAACACAATAAATAATAGACTTAAACACAATGAACAACATAATAAAACACAATGTACATATAAATACAAAACTCATTTGTGTAAAACAAAATGAAAAGCATACTAAAAACACAATGGACAAAGTTAAATCATGTGTAGACTAAAAAAACATAAATAACATATTTTTAAAGCACACGTGCATACTATAACACAATGAACGAGCAGAAGACACAACGGAGAAGAAAACCCATTTAACATGAAAAAAAATTTTCAATTTTAATGTAGCAATGTGGTACTCATATTAAAGATAGAAAAACGCTCTTTAATATGGTGAAATTTTTTTGAAAAAAAAAAATATCGTATGAAAAAGTTATAGACGTTTTAAAATGATGAGGGGGGATTGACATGTGCATTGCATGTGGAGAAAGAAAGTCAACAAATGTGGTTTTTCTTTTATGCCCTTCCTCTAATTTATTATATATTTTTTTCAAACAAACTAATCTCAACCCTTCAAATATATGATCAATGAATCACAATCATTCTCACCCTTCCTAGAAAAAGTGTTTTGAATATAACGATTACGGTAAAGATACATAGTACTCAGTAAAGTTATCCCCACCCTTAAACTCTCATTAAAAAATTTAGGTTATCAATAATCGAATATTTATTAATTTTTATTTTTTATCTTTATTTTTATTATTAGTTACTATATAATAAATAAAAGTCTTATGATTATCTTATTTCTCTCTCATATAAAATAATATTATTAAATCATAATTTCAAGTTTATATCTTAATTATTTAATATTTATTTTCTTAACTAAACTTTTTTATATTTTCCCTTATTAAAACCATTTAATATTTTATTGATAAAAAAAGTTACACCTTTAAAACCATGCCTCAATCACGCCTTGGAATGGTTGCTTCTGCTTTTGCACCTCATCCAAACATACATTCTCACTTTAATATACATTTTCATTCTTATTGACATGATTAAAATTGTTGATTTCTCATATTATATTACATTAATTTTTATGATACGTCGTAACACATATTTTGTGTTAGTATTAAATTTGTCTATCCCGGGAAGATCCCAGGATATAATCGAGTATATATATATAATAAAAAAAGCCTTCTTTGCTGACAGAGCGTTCATTTAGGCTATCTCTCCTCATGAGTCTGTCACATGACATTAGGTAGAGCTATAGAAAAATACCCTTGAGTGACACATGGCACTAGGTGAAGCTTCATCCTCTCCTATTTCCCTCTAAAAGTTTTTTTTACTCTCATATTTCTCCCTATAATTTTTAAACGTTAACAACTTTTATATATGAGAGTTTTAAAAAAAATACACCAAATTAATGAGTATTTTATTATCTTTTCAACGAGTACCATAGTGTTATACAAAAAAGGAAAAAAACAATTTTTTAGTGGGTTTTTGTTCATACAAAAAAAAACACAATGTGTTTTGGTAATACATTAATTATGTCTATGCAAGTCACTAATCATGCTAAAACCAGTAAATAAGAATTCTATTTTCATCCAAAGTGGAATAGGTTAAAACCACTCATTTGCACCAAAAGTCACACCTTCGTGACCATTGCCTCAATCAAGCCATGCAATGGTTGCTTCTGTCTCTGTTCCTCATCCAAACGTACATTTTTTACTATACACTTTATTCTTATTCACATGATTAAAATTATTGGTATCTCATATTGTTGTAGTACATTAATTTTTATGTTACATCATAACACACATTTTATTATTTCATATTAGATTTGTATATTTCGGAAAGTTTCCAGAATGTAATCTAGTGTATGTATAATATAATCTAGTGTATGTATAATAGAGAGGTATTTTAATAATAGTTTAAAATGTATGATAAGATTAAAAAGTAATTATAGAGTGACATGTGACAAAGTAGAAGAGCAGAGAGAGAGAGAGAGGCATTTTGGTCGTAGAAAAATAGAAAATACTCTCTCATTCTTTTGTGTTTTCTCAACATCCAACACACATTCCAATAGTTTAAGGATTTTCTGTTTGGCTTTGGATCTCCTCCACTAAAACTATAGGGTGTGGTTCCCCTTCCCCTTGTCCACATTAGCGCCACATCATCTTCCCCTTTTAGGGAAAATGGTTCCCTCTTCTTTCCCTTCCCCTTCTATATTATTAAATGTATTATTATTATATGTAAATATGAAAGTATGTGGAAAGAATCAAAAGTATTAATAAAATATTATTATTTATCATCGGGGAGGACGGGAAGAAAGTCCCGAGTACACCGAAGCTTCATCGGGGGGGGGGGGGGGGGGGCGGTGTTCCCCATGGGGAAAAACTCCACATCATTCTTCCCGAGCACTTTCCCGACCCACACCCTATAGTCACCACCAATCCACCACCCACTACTCTCTTTACCTATTCCATTCAACACTCTGACAAATTGAACAATCTCTGGAAACAAACTAGACTATCTATAGTTGGTACAATATGCTACTCGCAAACATCTCATGCTTTATTGTGCCATGCGCTGGAATCAATGTTGAGTTTGAAATTCCAAGTTAGAGAAAATTTTGAAATTAACCTATTTTTTTTTATTAGGTTATTTCATGGAGCAGAAAATCAAGGTTACCAGATCCAAGCAAACTGTTGTTAAGTGTTTGGCACTTGTTGACGGAACAATGTGCTTTAGATATCTAGATAATAACATTTAGATATAGAGTTTGATCGTGATTTTGAATTTTCAGCTCTGAATCTTAGTGTTTATCGAACTTGAAACTGTATCTAGATAAAAATTTGCATGATTATAATATTGTGTCTCATTTCTAAACTAATATCCATCAAGTTTCGGGTATAACCATTATTTGTTAAAATTATCTGTTGAAAATTTCCAAATATGTCTTCGTTTTTAGTATATTGTAAAAACTAATAATTAGGATATGGTTTTTTACATATTTCCCCTTCCTAACTTGCCTTATTACATATTTATCCACTTCATAAAATCAATTACGTATTTCCCATTCCTAACTTATATATATTACATATTTATCCTTTTCATTTAAATTAGTCTTATTGAATTACTATTTTACCCTTAATGAATTTATTAAATGAGTATTTACATATTTCCCCTTTCTATTACCACCAACTACATATTTCCCCAATAAATAAGATCTTATAATCAACCACTTCAAAAAAAAAACACAAACGTTCAAAAATGCAGTTGTTCATAATCAAGTGCTCCAAAAACATAAAGTTTTAAAAAATGTAAATATACCATCTTAAACAATTACAAATACGAATAACTCATGAATTCCTCAACTCTATACTCTTTCCCCGTCCCCTTTTACTTGTTACGGCTTGATGTTGACAAAATTCTAACGTCACTGTCAAAGTCAAGAAAAATAAACAATTCCATGCTTGTTTTTATGTTTGCTCCTATTTTGTTCCTATCTTGAAATCACAGTAATCAAAAAATACCACCGCCAACAAAAGAAGATTTATGTTGTCAACCCAAGAAATTATTATATGAGAAACTTGTTCACCGCATCGAAACAAATAACCGTTCAGAGTTCTAAAAATAAGAGTTCGATGGAATACCTGCCACCGTTGTTCACCGTGCGAGATCCTCATTTCAGGTCGCTCGTCACCGGCGAAGGGGAATGGTAGAGGAAAGGGAACCAGAGTTTCAAGGTTGTAGTGGACGCTTCTTTGTGTGTTTAGGGTTTGATTAAGGATAGATTTAGGAATAGATTAAATAAGGAACAGGGGTAAATGGGTCATTTTGTATGGAGAGGGGGAAATATGTAATTGATTTTATAAGGTGGGTAAATATGTAATAAGGCAGGCTAGAAAGGGGAAATATGTATTGCTCCACTATCCAAAGAGATAAAATAATAATAATCATTTTTTACGGATATTATAGTCAGACATCACCACATCACCATATATTATACTCGTCTAATACACAAAACTTTACAAAACTAATCACATATACATGTCCGCATTTCAGAGCATCCATCTCATACACATCTTAAATATTTCAGCTTTCAAGTTTACTAGTCCTATTCGAGTTTATTTTACAATCCTACGCGTCAATGAAAAAAAAAATCCCCACACGTATTAGGAGAGATTACCAATATATATATATATATATATATATATATATATATATATATATATATATATAGGGAATGGATATAAAGAAAACCCTCCTTATTTGGTAAACTCTGGAAACTCTGACTTCCCAATATTTTTTTTTTTTGAAAAAAATAGGGCAAGTAATATACATGATTTTAAGCATTTTGGGCCAAAAAAATTAAAAAAGCGCCGAGTATTTTTTTTTTAAAAAATAAAATAAAATTTTGACTAACACATGTTAAGCGCTAATAACAGGTGTTAACAATGTGTTAACTATATGTAAACAGTAGACGTTTTTTATTTTAAAAAAAAAACCGTTCGGCGCTTTTTCGATTTTTTTGGCTCAAAATGCATAAAAAAATGTATATTACATACCCTATGTTTTTCAAAAAAAAAAATGTTGGGAAGTCAGAGTTTCCAGAGTTTACCAAATAAGGAGGGTTTCCTCCATATACTTTACCTATATATATATATATATATATATATATATATATATATATATATATATATATATATATAAAAGGTCTTATACATTATTGTTTTGATTTCGCTTGATGTCATACATAAAATGTCACATGTGAATGTGCGTCTATTCAAAAACCACTCCATGTATCTAAGAAAAAGAAAAATTAATTTCAACTTTTTGTAAAATAACTTTTTCAGTATAAACCATCAACAACCATTCCATGTGTTTGTCTATCATCCCAATAGAAAAAATAAATAGAACTCCAAAGAATATTAAAATCCATCAAACACATTCACGAAAAAAGGAAATAATGCAAGAAAAATGAATATAAAACAAACATGAGTGGAAAAAGTGGGTTTAAGAAAATTCTAAGTATATTTATAGAAGAACAAATTGAAATGACATTAATGGCATTTGTTTTTTTTCTTTCTCTTTTTTACTTTTATATATATATGGTTTCATAATAAATCATAAATAACTTGTTGTTGAAGTAGTTTGTGGTGTATTTGTGATATTTGATGTCTCAGGTTCGAATCCTGGAATTTTCGTTTTTTTATTATTTTTATAAACACTTATTTATTAATAAATATATATGATTTCATAATAAGTCACAACATGACTTGGTGGTAGAGTGGTTTGTGGTGCATTTGTATGGTCTGAGATCTCAGGTTTGAAACATGGGAAAGACAAGTTTTTTTTTTAAAGGTCCATACACTTTTTTAGT
The DNA here is from genome assembly GCA_032199755.1 of Ambrosia artemisiifolia. Classification (NCBI taxonomy): domain Eukaryota; kingdom Viridiplantae; phylum Streptophyta; class Magnoliopsida; order Asterales; family Asteraceae; genus Ambrosia; species Ambrosia artemisiifolia. The sequence goes on from CM063521.1 coordinate 14,306,015, forward strand.
AATAATTATATATGATTTCACAATAAATAACATGGCTTAGTGTTGGAGTGGTTTTTTGTGCATTTATATTGTTTGAAGTCTTAGGTTCGAAATATGGGAAGGGCAAGGGGCGACTACTTTTTTTTTTTTCATTCACAACATCTTATCAAGTAAAAAATACAAATATACCTATGTTTGTGTGAGATGTCGTTTTTAAATTATGGTATGAAAATTGGTAGTTACTTTGTTGATAATAGCTTTTTAGTGTTTTGGATACAACAAAATTGTAAGGCGCGCAAAGCACGCCTTGCGCGCCTTGAAACACACTAGTTATTATTATCTATATCTTATTGAGGAAGAGAAATTATACTGTATAAAGTATTCTTAACGTAGGAAGTATAAGAAGACACTAGGGGATGATACATGTAAACTATAGTTAAGTCTATTAAACTCAATCCTGGTTGATTAAAAGGGTAATTTAGTCTTTTTTCCCATTAATCTCTGATCCAAATTCAATTCAAAATCGATTAATTATATTCTACAATCCAGTTTATAAGAAATTCATATTCAATTCACGATCGATTAACTATATTCGATATTCGATTCAAAAAGTTTCATTTGCTGGGTTTTTTATAACAATCAATTTTCAATTCCCAAGTATGCTCCGTTTTTTTAACAAAAAACAGAGTATGTCTTTTTGTTTATTTTTTATTTCAATTAGCAGGAACAACTTTGCTTATATATGATATGAACACAAGACAATGGTTTTGGTCTTAGAAGTATTCTATGCATAAGATTAAGAAGAATCATCTTCAATATTTCTGGATTTTGCTTTTGTCACACCCTGCCTATCAGAAACACAGGATGCTTTGAGCAAACATTCAAATTTATTTAATAATAGAAGTACAAAACTTGTTCAACAACAACCATCACAAAATACAGTTTTAAAACCCGACACGGGATCATAAGTTTTGAAAACACCAAAAGTGATAGTCGTGAATGAATGCCCAAACATGTCCCAAGTTCCATCCATAGCTTAGTTACATGAAAAACATGCATAAAAACTTTGTCAATAAAAGTTAGCGAGTTCACAAGTGTTGAAATAGTGGAAAATGTAAAGTTTAATGAAATTCATGAATGACCCGTCATTGTCTAGCTAAGATCAATGACAATAAACGTTCATGAGCCCATAACCAAACCTTGATGAGTGGTGCCTCACATATCGCACAATAAAGGCAATGTATCATCATAAAAGAAATACAAGCACTCTTTTGTCGTATGTATCTGGGATAGAGCGACTAACCAAGAGTGGGGGTGTCAACCCAATAGATCTATTCATGCGTTTCTAGGCTAAGTCCATAGCTAATGGTTACGGTAAACTAATTACACGAGGGCTTAGTGAGTACTTTAAACATATTGTCTCATGTATACCGGTCTGCTAGGAATTCATTCTAAAACATGTAAACAATGCATGCTTTTCTCCAAAAATAAAAATGTAAAAAGGGGCCGTGAAACTCACCTCAAGTCCACGCGTAGTCTAGCAAGAATGTATGTCTGAAAACTAGGTATCCCGACCTACACGTTCTATATACATACATGGACACTTTAGGTCTATTGAAAAGGTTCATAGTACTCGTGATTCACCCAATCTTTTGTGATACATTTGTTTAGTTTCCTTGGCGACGTTTATGTTATTCAAAAATAATTGTTTTATCAATAGAAAACCTCTTTTTATAATCTTGGTTACTCACACATGTTATTAGTTATAAAACATATGTTTTTATTCAAAACGTGTTATATTATTTACAAACTACACTTGAACTTAGTTATACGTACACATAAGCATCACATATATATATGTGTATTCACACATACACACGCGTATCTATACATATATCTACATATGTATGTTCCAATACATGATCATATGTATTTATGTTAATGAGACTTACACTTACACTTATACATACATACCCATATATTTATGTACTATGGTACATCCATCCACATTAATACCTATGCTTATGGGTTTGTTATACTCATACATACATACCATATACACACGCACGTACATACATAAATACACATACATAGATCTTTACTTATACACATACTCTTGTTTAGGGCATACCAACATCACATTTTAAGTTACTCATACACATACACACGCACACATTCAAATTTGAGGCAAAAACACACCTATACACACATACTATACACACGCATATACATACATACAAGGTGACATTCCTACATTTCCATATTACCATATTTTTAATTGATTACATACATGACTTTTAAAAGGATTAGTATCTTGGGTGAACACTAGTGTATGAGGAATAATAAAAACTATAGGAACAAAAGAAATAAGTGAAGGTTCATACCTCACTTGTGGCTTGGATTAAGAAAGCTTGGAACTAGTGAAGTGTTGAGAGTGTGTGTGTGTGTGTGTGTGTTTGAGAGTGAAGTAGTGAGTGGTGTAAGTAAAAAAAATGATCATCCAAGGCTTTATTTATAGAGAAAAAGAGAGAGAGAGAGATATAGAGAGATCCGAGAGAAAGGGAGAGGAAAAGAGAGGGAAAGAGAGGTGATTTCTACTTGAGGAAAGTCAACTAGTATTGATCTTGATGAGTTAAAGAATATTACCTTCCTAGTGTATAATCACATGGAAAATCTTGACATATCTCTAGGCATTAGGTCATCATGGAGTGTTTAGATGGCTAATGGTAATTGGACCTCCCTTGGGTCCAAGGGGCGACTCACATGAACCAAAAAGGAGAGGGGGATCAAGCTAGTTTAGGAAGGAAATCTTGCATGGTTCATTGTAATTAAGAAATAATACTAAAGATTGTAAGTGATCTTATAAGATTTGTGTTGGATTAGAGGTAACACCATCATAGTTCTTGGATGTGTAGGGATCTTAGGTAACAAAAGGAAGGGGGGGGGGGGGGTTCATATTATCGAGAGAGAGAGAGAGAGAGAGAGAGGGAGAGAGATGTCTAGAAAGGTGGTTAGTCCTAAGATGGTAAGTCAACTCTCATAGTTCCTTGTGTGATTAGGGAATACTACCATAACTATGACTAATCATCTTAATCCAATAGTTTTGTCACTTTAACTTGTCATGGAGATGATGTTTGGACATGATTAGATTGATAACCTCTAATGTAGAAGACTTAACAAGTGATGTGGATGTGTAATCTTTTGAAAACTCAACTTGTTGTGTTTATGGGGGTGGGGCGATGGCTAAGAAGCTTACAAGGGTAAGATCCTTTTGAGTTTAGGTAATGAATCTTGTCTTGGTTTTATGGGTTCATAAGATCTTTCTTTATATAGTGTTTTATTGTCTCTAGGTTAGAAAGGTTGATATGACTAAACACATGGATCATGGGAAGGTATGTAGTGGATGTGATGGTTCATTAACTATGTCTTTTGTGTCATATGTGTAGGGGACAAAGAGAATTGGTGGTGATTTGGGGCGTTGGCCGAATAAAAAAAGAAGAAGGGAAGGAAAAAGGAAGGTGGCTAGTGGTGGTGAGGTGATGGCAGGTTATTTTGAGTTAGAATACTTTATAAATCCTTGAGTTGATTAGTTGTTTAACCCAAAGTTAGGATGGAATGTTTCATTTAAGATGGGACAAAATGCATGTAAACCATGTATTAAATTTGTCTTTCAATTTCTTGTACACTCATATATATATACATATATATATGGGATGGTTCAATAGAGAACTCATTTTAGGGAGAGAACTCGAGAACTCCTAACTAAATACAAAAAAATAATAAAAAAAATCATAGCTCAAAATTTAAGTAAAAAAAGAGAAAACTAGTTCGTAGCTTCTCTTTCCCACGTCATACCCGTTCAGAAAAAAAATAAAAAAAACACACCTAAAAACGCTACTGCACATGTGTAGTATAACCCAAAAGCCTAAACCCCCACCCCCAACTTACCCGCACCCAAAAACCTAATTCCACCACACCCACCCCCACCCTCACCAAAAAACCTAAATCGTTTACCCAAAAACCTAAACTACCCATCCACCCCCACCCAAAAACCTAAACCCACCTCACCCACCGCCTACCAAAAACCTAAGCCCCACCCGCCACAACCAAAAACCTAACCCCTACCCAAAAACCTAAACCCAGCCTACCCACCCCCACCCACCCCCATAAACCTAAACCTTACAAGCTAGACTTAAAAAAACTAACCCTAGAAGCTAAACTAAACCCTAAAGCTAACCGGACATTTATTACACACGTGCATTAGAAGTCCCCTATTTTTTATTTTTTAATTTTTTTTTCTAAACGGGGATGAGGTGGGAAAGAGAATCTCTGAACCAGATTTTTAGTTTTTGACTTCAAGTTTTGAGTTATGATTTTTTTTATTTTTTTCTTAATTTAAGTAGAAGTTCTCGAGTTCTCTCCCTAACTATGAGTTCTCAATTGAACTTTCCCCTATATATATACTAGTGGGGTGCCCGCGCGTTGCGGCGGGGCGACATATAGTGAAACACATAATGAAAGTTTGGTGGTTCTTTAAAAAACGCTAACTTTAATGGAACACTTTGAAAACTTGTTTACTTTTGGATAGGAAAAAATAATCTTCATACATTTTGGATACAAACACTTTACACAACCACCCACATAAGTACTTTGAAATAACATATTTATATATTTGAACATGCAATTATATTTTTGAAATCAAATATCACACTAATGTTCTATAAATTTCATACTTTTTATATCACCATTTCATAAACTACCATATATAATAATTAATTACACACTCCTTTGAGAACATAAATAACCCTTCTCAAATCTCAACAGGAAACAAAAACAAAACAAAAAAAAAAACTTTAGAATGCTAGTATTAAACATGAGATGTCATTCCACTCGGTCTAGCTATATATGAAAAGTAACTTACAGTGTTACTTTCTACATCAACTAACTCAAGCATTCTTTTTAAGCATTCTGGAGAATCAACTTTATCAATCAATAGGTGAGCATGAATGTATTAAATCTTATGAGCATATCTTCCTATCACTAAATTCAATTTGCGAATCGAAAAAAATGGATGGATTAGTGGTACATGTTCTCGAATCAAAATCGATAACGGGGACGATAAACCTATCATCGGTAGTCGCAAAACTAAGTGCGACAAATGACGAATGGTTACAACATAAATGACGGCATGACTGAAAGAAGAGGCGATATGCTAATGTTATTTCGTGGGTTTGATATGCCGGAATATGACCGAAAAACAACGAGATGAGTTTTTATGAGTTTGTGGGTCTCGATTAGACTATATATAAACACTATATCATGATTTAAATGTTACTAATTCATTGAATCGGTGGAATCATTAATTTTGATTAAATGTTGTCGGTTACGAAATTCGTTTATAACAACTATGGTTCCTTTGGAATTTCAAGCAAGTCTCGAGGAGTATGAAATGATTCAATTTGCTAGATGATTATTCAATTGCAATTATGTAATGATTGTTTCATTTAAATTGACTGTTACAAGCTATTACAAAAGAAAAGAAAACGGAATGAAGAGGCGCATTCAAGTTGGAGGAAAAATAAGAGTGATTAAACTTTATTAGTATTTTTTTATTTAGCTCCCTAGACTTTCGATTAAATATTAAACACATAATTGCATATGCTTGAGGTACCAAAAAGACAAATATGTCGAAGAGCTAAGCTAATTAAGTGTTGTACCATAAGCATACATAATTGTAATTACTTAAATTCATAGTATAGTATAGATTTATAATATAGTATAGATTTCACTAATGCTCATGAGCTTTAATACAAATTCATAGTATTTCGAGAATTGTTTGAACAAATATCTGTCATAATATTAAGCGTGGTAAGTGTTTAAATGTATAGGTAGATTTACATGCAGTTTTATATGGTATTGGCTTTCGTTTATAACTGAAATCTATATATATATATACACGTTTTGTCATCAAACAAAATAAAAAGGTTTATATTTGTACTTCAGAAAATAAATTATTGGATTTCGTTTATAACTGAAATATATATATATATATATATATATATATATATATATATATGCACGTTTTGTCATCAAACAAAATAAAAAGGTTTATATTTGTACTTCAGAAAATAAACTATTTGATTTATTTCAGTTTATTATATTTTAGTTTATAAAAGAAATGTTTGATTATTTTTTACATAATTAATAGCTTTAATTTACACTTTCATATTTACTCCTAGATTTTTAAAAAGCTTACAAAACAAACCTTCTATATTGATGATTACTTTAATATTGAAGCTCAAAGACAATTTTACCCCTAAACTAACCTCATTTACTATTGTACCATTAGCATAAACACTTGTATTTACTTAAATTTAACCGTCATCCCTCTTAGAGGCTTTATATATAGTATAGATATACATATATGTATGCTTATATGTAAGTTGGAAAAATACTTGTTTTTATACAAAAGTCACAAATTTAATACATAGATTCTATCACATTCCTTTGACACATAATGGAATAAATGAACATTTACACATTGTTTTTGGAAAACAGTTTATAGTTGTTTAAACTCGTGTTACCAATGTTCGTTGATATGGGTGAAATTATACTCGTTCAGGCCTTGCTAGACTTTCTCGGGGGACTTATGCATAGAAAATATATTAATTTTGCATAGAAAGTTAAATATTGACTAGAATGTGTACGGATTTTGACCATGTAAAGTGGCGGGTGTCACATTCTCCCCCTGTTGAGGAAATTTCGTCGGCGAAATTCGACGTGGCTTATCCGATACCGGGAAATTCTTAAAGAGAGAGGGATACTTTTGCTTCATTTAGTCCTCAAGTTCCCAAGTGAACTCGGGTCCGCATAGAGAATTCCACGGAACTTTAATGAGCTTAACTCGGCTACGCCTCAGCTTCTGAACTTTCCAGTCCGTGACCTCGACTGGTTCCTCAATAAAATGGAGTTGCACATCAATCTGGATCTCCTCTGGTGGGATGATCACCGATTCGTCTGATAAGAATTTCTTGAGATTTGACACATGGAACGTGTCATGAACTCCACTTAATTCTTCGGTCAACTTAAACTTGTACGTGACAGGGCCAACTCTTGCCAAGATTTCAAATGGACCAATATATCATGGACTCAACTTGCCATGTTTTTCAAATCTGGGCACTTCATACCAAGGAGAAACTTTCAGTAGGACATTCTCGCCCACCTGAAATTCTAGCGGTTTCCTTCTCACATCCGCATAGCTCTTCTGCCTTTCCCAGCCAGCTTTCAATCGATCCTTGATTTGAAAGATTTTGTGTGTCGTCTCCTGAATTTTTTCTGGACTGGTAACTGCTTATCCCCAACTTTTGCCCAACACAACGACGATCTACACTTGCGTCCATATAGAGTTTCAAACGGGGCGGCTTTGATGCTAGTGTGATAACTGTTGTTGTACAAGAACTCAACTAGAGGTAGATGGGCATCCCAATTACCTCCAAAGTCAATCACACACGTATGAAGCATATCCTCAAGGGTCTGAATTGTCCTTTTGCTCTGGCCATCAGTCTGGGGATGGTAGGACGTACTCATGTCCAATCGAGTACCGAGGGATTCGTTCAATGTCTTCTAAAACCTGGAAGTAAACCGACTATCCCGATCCAAGATGATGGGGGCTGGAATACCATGCCTAGATACGATCTCCTTAATGTAGAGTTTTGCCAATTTATCCTATTTATCCATTTCCTTGATTGGAAAAAAGTGAGCAGACTTGGACAATCGGTCCACAATTACCCAAATTGCGTCATGACCGCTTGCCATCCTTGGCAACTTAGTGACAAAATCCATCGAGATCTGCTCCCACTTCCATACGGGCATGTTAGGTTGCTGCAACGTACCGAAGGGTTTATGATACTTAGCTTTGACTTTAGAGCACATGAGGCACTTTCCTACATACGTAGCAATACTACCCTTGATGTTAGGCCATCAATATAATTCCTTCAAATCCTTATACATCTTATCAGCACCTGGGTGATCCGAATAACTTAACTTATGGGCCTCTTAGAGTATCAATTCCCTCAATCCACCTAACAATGGAACCCAAATCCTATTAGCGAAATACAACGTTCCGTCAGTCGTTGGTTCCCACAAACCAACCATGGCATGCATAGCTTCTTTCTTGATGTTGGCTTCCTTGAGTGCTTCCTGTTGAGCTTCGCGAATGCGATCTATGAGACTTGAGTGAATCGTTGTAGATGCACTTTATGCGACTAATGCTTCGGATTGTAGTTTTAACATATGTTAGAGATTTAAGGATGGTCGAAAGTGGTTTATGGAGGACGAAGGTAGAAGTTCTAGAGGGCGAAGGTAGAAGCTGATGGACGAATGTGGGAAGCTACAATGTAAATGTGTATATTCGTACCTTGGTGAAGGGCGAATGTGGACAAAGTCCACATTCGTACTTCATAAAGGGGCGAATGTGCAGGTCTTATAAATAGGTTTTGCTTGTTTGATAAGTTAGAATAGTTGGTTATTGTGTGTGCGAAGGTCAGGTTATAGCTCTCTAGATTAAGTGTGTTTGAAGGTCTATAGCTTAACTTGTAAAGCGTTTGTATTGATATTTTGAATCAAGTTATCTATAAAATGATGTTTGAAAAGGTAATTCGTGTGTTGTGATTCGTGTATTATCATTTTGTTCTGTTCTAGGGTTTCCGCACCTAGAATAGTGACTTGTATGATCAGATTTCCTGTCTATTGCTAAAATTCTTCATCTACAATCGTCAAACCTAATGCGCGAACACGTAGGGTCTTGACACGTTCCTTTCGGCTTAAGGCATCTGCTACAACGTTTGCCTTTCCCAGGTGATACTTAATCTCACAGTCGTAATCGTTCAGCAATTCAACCCATCTTCTTTGCCTCATGTTCAAGTCCTTCTGGTCGAATATGTGTTGCAAACTTTTGTGGTCTGTTAAGACAGTACACTTGGCTCCATACAAGTAATGTCTCCAAATCTTGAGTGCAAAAACTACAGCTCCTAACTCCAAATCGTGCGTAGTGTAATTCTTCTCGTGAACCTTGAGTTAACGAGAGGCATATGCAATCACTTTATCCCTTTGAATCAAAACATACCCTAGACCTTGGTGTGAAGCGTCGCAATAGACCACAAAAACATCTGTTCCTTCGGGCAGAGACAAAATCGGAGAGCTGCACAACCTTTCCTTCAACAACTGGAAGGCAAATTCTTACTTATCACCCCATTCAAACTTCTTATCCTTCTGAGTCAAAATGGTTAAGGATTGAGATATCTTAGAGAAGTTCTCAATAAATCGTCGATAATATCCAGCGAGTCCTAAAACTTTTCGCACTTCCATTGGCTACTTGGGCGCTTCCTAATTCTTAATTGCCTCAATCTTTGCTGGATCGACATGAATACCTTTTTCGTTCACCACATGACCAAGAAAGTGAACTTCACGAATCCAAAATTCGCACTTAGAGAACTTAGCATACAACTTCTAATTTTTAAGTATATCAAGAATCAACTTCAGATGTTGCTCATGCTCCTATTGAGTTCGTGAATTAGGTATGCTTTCCTCTTACACACTAAGCTGATGAAATCTAGATCTCAGATCAATCTTAGGATAGAAGCTGTAGCCTTGCAACTGATCAAACAAATTATCAATCCCGGGGAGAGCATACAGATTCTTGATGGTGAGCTTGTTCAACTTTCGGTAGTCTATGCACATGCGGAAAGATCCATCTTTCTTCTTCCCAAACAACACAGGGGCGCTCCATGGGGAGAAGCTTGGCCGAATAAAACCCTTATCCAGCAACTCTTGCAGCTGACTTGAAAGCTCTTGCATTTCTGATGGTGCTAGATGATACGGAGAACAGGCTATAGGTGCAGCTTTAGGAACCAAATCAATACGGAACTCCACTTGCCTCGAAGACGGCAATCCTGGCAATTCTTCAGGAAAGACCTCAGGAAAATCTCTCACGAAAGGGATGTCTTCGATCATCAACTCTTTGGACTTCTTCTTGATCACGTGTGCTAGAAATGCACAATAGCCCTTGCGAAGGCATTTATGGGCTTTCATGCAAGATATAATCCGTAATGTGGCTCGACTGTTCCCTCCTTTGACCGAGACAACTTCACCACTAGGGAGGGGAATACGGAAAATCTTTTCATGGCATACGATCTCCACATGGTTCTTCGACAACCGATCTATGCCAACTACCACATCGAAACTACCCAAGTCGATTGGCAACAAATCTATGCGAAACTCATGATCTCCCAAGTTTAGGGTACATCCGTCAATGACTTCTTCCAACTCGATAACCTTACCGTTAGTCAATTCTATAGAATAGCGTGTGCCCAACCTACTAGAGTCTACCCCGAGGGTTCGCTTAAAGTCAGTCGACATTAAACTTAAATCGGCACCAGTATCAAAAAGCACGGAAACATAAGTGTTGTTAACTAGGAACATACCGGTAACGACATTGGGATGCTCACGAGCATCACCGGCTCCAATCACAAAATTTCTACTGCGAGCCTGATTCTTCAACTTCGGGCAGTCCTTCTTGAAATGATCAGCAGCACCACACGCATAACATCCTGGTTTCCCGACATGGGTATGATGTGAGGCCGAAAGGTCCACATCTTTGTAGTTTAATTCGTTTATTTTGTGTGTTTTTATTTGTAGTTTATTCGGGATTTAGCTATAATAAGGAGAATGACGAAGAAGACGGAAAATATGCTAAAACGATGAATTTACGAGTCTTAAGCAAGAATATACGAGCCGGAACGGGAATCGGTACGCGAAACGATTGAAAACGACGTCGGAAACAAGTTTTGGTTACACAAACCTCCGGCGCGGACCGCTTGGGAATTGTTAATCCTGGCGCGGTCCGCCCGAGCTCCATTTTATCAGAAGTTGTCTTTAGCTCTGGTGCGGACCGCCTGGGAAAGCATTACCTGGCGCGGTCCGCGACGCAGCTTAATGCGATTCTTAGCTGTTTCCTTTCCACCTTGTTGCTGCACTTCAAGTTTTAATAAAAACCACTCGCAAACCTACTGAGAGGACGAACAACCTACGGGTTTCGACCCAAATCACTCCAAAATCATCTCCAAGCTCTTCCAAAGTGATCCTTTGTTGATTCTAGAGACCATGGAAGCATTCTTCAACCTCGTGGAAGCATTCGGTTCTGTTATGCGGAGCTAAACTTCTCGCGGTAGCTTCTTCCCCGGTTGATTATTTTGTATGTTTTGTATCTTGTTATCGCATTGTTGCAAAAACTAGCTCTTTGACTACTTGTGTGTATTGATTAAACCTTGTTTGCATAAATCAAAGTATCTTATAATTGCGGTCTTTCGTATTCGACACCGTAAGGAAGTTGGTGAGTGTTTGCATAGGGATAACTAGGTTGACTAGCGAAAGATAAGCGTTCCCTAGTTGTTATTTCAATACTAAAAATCCAAGGCTTCGTGACAGGAAGTGTTTAGATAACAATCGTGACCTGTGAGCAAAACATAGAAATAGGATCCCGGGAGGAAGCTACTTGTTCTTTTAATATTGTTAAAATCAGAATTCTCTTTAGTTGTTAGTTAAAATCTCTAATCAATCAAATCCGAATTTTAAATATATTGTCAATAAAATCTAAAAACTATAAAAATTGTGACATAAAATCTAGCATATTCGCCTTCAAGCTTTCCACCCATTCTTCGTAGGATCGACATCCTTGCTTCCCTATTTACATTAGTTTGTAAGTTAGAAGTACTAAATATAAATTCTTTTGATAAAGGTGTTACGACAAACCTTACGTCAAAATGGCGCCGTTGCCGGGGAATAGGTGCGCTTAGTTTGATTTAGAAAAATTGTGTTAGATTTGCTTTAGTTGATAGATTTTAGTTTTTGTGTAATTTTTAGTATTTTTGTTTTTAGAATTATTTAGATCTTAAAAAATTGGAAAATTATAAAAAGATTTTGTTTTTGTAGATTTGGTGTTAAAATTATGTTTAGGTTGATAATTGTTAGTTTATTTGTGTATTAGAATAATTGTGTTATTAAACTTTGAAAAATACAAAAATATTCATTTTTTAAAAAAAAAACCGAAAATAAATAAAAAAATTATAAAACTGATTTCTGAAAAAAAAAATCCAAAAATATTGTGTTTGGTTTAATTATTTGTATTGTGCAGAGTTACGCCTATTTGTTTTGTTGTGTGCAGATATGATGTCACAGGTGTACTCGCATGGAATCCTTATGAGATGTAACTATGATCATGTGCAGAGCATAAATGGCCACTCTCGGCCTATGCCATTTGAAGACACGTCGCAATGGGGATTTGAGAATCCTTACTATGAGGAGTTTGACGAAGAGCAAATATCTTGGGATTTTGGCCCTAATGAATTTTATGATGATTATTATGAGCAGGGCGATTGTGGTTGTTGGGACGAACAGGTTATGGAACCTTACATTGATTTCAAAGAAGATGCTATTAATTATATTAATTATGATAATGCAGGAAACCAGGAATTGCTAGCCCTGCTGAAGGAGATTCAACAAGACTTGCAATTCGTGTCACAACAGATGGATATAAGGGAAAAAGCTACGCAAGAGTTGACGGCGAGGATGAAACAATTGACTGAAGATTGGGCTGAAGTAAAACAGCTTGAAGATCAACGGAGAAAATCACAAGAGAACTCCTCGTGTGATGAAGAAGAAATAGAAGCAATTGAAGAAATCAGTCAAGAGGACCAGGTAAGTGCCTTGCGTAGTGGTAAAACTTATAAATCACCTGATGCAGTACCTAACGTTATTGATGGCACAGTAGAAGATGTTGATGAGAATGAGGTTAGTGAGGATGAACCGGAACCTATACTAGTGAAACAGATAAAAAAGGTCACCTTTAATGATAAAAAAGACACTATTTTATCTGAAGAAAAGGAACCACCTCAGGTTCCATTTCCTAATGCTTTGTTGAAAACAGAAAATAAAGGTGTAGTTAATAAAAGAGGCTCACAACAGGAAGAAATGTGGGAAGTTTTTAAACAAGTCAAAATCAACTTACCTTTAATTGATGCTATTAAACAGGTTCCGGCTTATGCTAAATACTTGAAGGAAATGTGCACTCAAAAACGGCACCACAAAATTCCTAAACAACTCATCTTGCCTGAACGAGTGAGTGCCGTTGTACTTGGAGATCTTCCACCTAAACTCCAAGATCCAGGAACACCTTTCATACCTACTCAAATAGGTGATTTTAAAACTTCAAAGGCGTTATGGGATCTTGGAGCGAGTGTGAGCATCCTTCCAGGAAGCTTCTATGATAAATATGATTTCGGACCATTGCGTTCAGCCAATACCACTGTGGTTTTGGCCGATTTGACCCGTAAGCTTCCTAGGGGGATTATTCAAGATGTTATTGTTAAAGTGGAAGAATTCTACTACCGGTAGATTTCCTGGTGCTTGATTACATGTCTTCTGGCAACATTCAGCAACCCAATGTGATTCTGGGTCGACCAATCCTAGTTACAGCACGTGTTTTTATTGATTGTGAAACATGTTTGGTTGATATAAAATATGGTAGTAGAAAGACTCAACTCCAAGTATTTCCAAAATTTTCTAACTCTTTGACTGATGATGAATGTTTTACTGCAGACATTGTTGATAGATGTCACCCTCATGATGAGGATGAAGCCACAGAACTTTGTATTATGTTTGACAGGTCTGGAACATGAGCAGGAGCTAAAGGCGAAAGTCAAAAGTTTGGAAGTAATGGCGGTACATGATGGCCGACCGCCTTGGAGTTTTCACACCGAGAAACTGCCTGATGAAATTTCTTCGGGATTGCAACCATCATTGAGCACACCACCAAAGATTGAACTGAAGGAATTACCACAACACCTCAAGTATGCTTACTTGAGAGAAGCACATACTTTACTAGTTATCATTTCAGCCCAACTGGAAGAAGGACAGGAAGAAGCACTACTGAAGGTGCTAAAGGAGTATAGAGCCGCCATTGGGTGGACAATTGCAGATATTAAAGGTATTAGTCCTTCTATTGTCATGCATACAATAATAACTGATGCAGGTGCTAAACCCCCACGCGACACACAAAGGCGATAATCCAAACATGCATGAGGTAGTGAAGAAGGAAGTGCTTAAGTGGTTGGATGCAGGGATCATATATCCCATTTCAGACAGTGCGTGGGTGAGCCCGACTCAAACAGTGCCTAAGAAAGCTGGAATACAGGTAGTAAAAGGTGAAGATGGCGAGCAGATTGCTACCCGACCCGTTACAGGCTGGCGAGTATGTATTGACTATAGGAAATTGAATGCTGCTACTTCAAAGGATCATTTTCCTTTGCCCTTTATTGATCAAATCATTGAGAAGCTTTCAGGTCAGAAGTATTATTGTTTTCTTGATGGCTATTCAGGTTACAATCAGATAGCTATCCATCCTGATGACCAAGAAAAGACCACATTCACGTGCCCTTATGGTACTTTCGCATTTAGGCGAATGCCGTTTGGACTGTGCAATTCCCCAGCCACCTTTCAGAGGTGCATGATGAGTATCTTTTCAGATATGGTTGGGGACGACTTAGAAATCGTTATGGACGATTTTTCTGTTTTTGGGTTGTCATTTGAGTCTTGTTTAAATGAATTAAAAAAGGTTTTGAAAAGGTGTGAAGAAACTAACTTGGTCCTGAGTTGCGAAAAGAGCCATTTCATGGTTCAAGAGGGTATTGTCTTGGGGCATGTTGTGTCAAGAAAGGGAATTGAGGTTGATAGAGCAAAAACGAGTGTCATTTCTACATTACCTCCCCCAGTAATGTGAAGGGTGTCCGTTCATTTTTAGGACACGCAGGTTTTTACCGTAGGTTTATTAAAGGTTTCAGTGTTATTACCAAACCCTTATGTAACTTACTTTTGAAAGATGTTCCGTTTGAATTTAATGACGAATGTTTAAAAGCATTTTATTTGTTGAAGGAACAATTAGTACAAGCTCCTATCTTGCAATCACCTGACTGGTCTCTTCCATTTGAAATTATGTGTGACGCAAGCGATTTTGCTATTGGAGCTGTACTCGGATAGAAAGTAGATAAGAAATCTGTTGTTATCTACTATGCAAGCAAAACTCTCTCCGGTGCTCAATTAAATTATACCACTACGGAGAAAGAGTTGCTTGCTGTTGTTTACGCTTTAGAAAAATTTAGATCCTATATATGTGGCAGTAAATTAATTGTTTATTCTGATCACGGCGCTGTCAGGTACTTAATGGAGAAAAAGGATGCTAAAGCACGGATGATTCGGTGGATTCTCCTGTTACAATAATTTGACTTAGAAATCAGGGACAAAAAGGGGCGTGAAAATGTAGTGGCCGATCATCTATCACGGCTCACGTTGGAAGAAACAGATACCACACCGGATATTAATGAGCAGTTTCCTGATGAATATATTATGGTAGTTGAAACAGGACCATGGTATGCTGACATCGCTAATTTTTTGGCTACAGGTACAATGCCACAAAATTGGAGCAGAAGGAAATGGAACCAATTTGAGCTTCAAGCAAGACCATATATTTGGGATGAGCCGGATTTATTCAAAGTGGGTGCAGATCAGATTATCCGCAGATGTGTACCTGAGGATGAAATACCTTGTGTATTAGCCATGGTTCATGAATCAGCTTGTGGAGGACATTTTAGCGGGCAAAAGACGGGGCATAAAGTGTTATCTTGCGGGTTATATTGGCCCACATTATTCAAAGACGCAGCTGAATTCGCTAAAAATTGCATAAGGTGTCAACAAATGGGGAGTATTTCAAAAAGGGAAGAAATGCCTATGCAACCTATTCTTGTTGTTGATATTTTTGATGTTTGGGGAATTGACTTCATGGGTCCATTTCCTAACTCTAACGGGTATTTATATATTTTAGTGGCGGTGGATTATGTATCCAAATGGATTGAAGCCATTGCCACTAAAACAAATGACAATAAAGTAGTTTGCAGCTTTGTAAAGGCAAATATTTTGTCAAGATTCGGTATCCCTCGAGTGACAATAAGCGACGGGGGATCACATTTTAAGAACTTTCAATTTGGCAAATTACTTAAAACTTGTGGTGTAGACCATCGAATTGCCACTCCATATCATCCACAAATGAGTGGTCAAGTCGAGGTCTCTAATAGGCAAATTAAAGAAATTTTACAAAAAACCGTGCGACCGGATCGTAAGGATTGGTCCATTAAGTTGGATGACGCCTTATGGGCTTATCGTACGGCTTACAAAACACCTATTGGAACTACTCCATATCGTTTGGTTTATGGTAAAGGTTGTCATTTTCCCGTTGAGTTAACACATCGTTCCTTTTGGGCAGTTAAACAAGTTAATATGGACTATGACCTTGCAGGAAAAACAAGACATCTCGCCTTGGGCGAATTGGAAGAATTAAGGAACGAGGCATACGATTGCGCATCCTCTTACAAGGAAAAGATGAAAAAGGTCCATGACGCCAAGTTGCGCCCAAAATCCTTTGAAGTCGGACAATGGGTATGGTTGTATAACTCCCGGTTGAAATTGTTTCCCGGAAAGTTAAAAATCAAATGGACGGGTCCGTATAAGGTCACTAAAGTTGGTCATAATGGGAACATAGAGATTGAAGACTTTGATGACCATATACGCCAAATGGTAAATGGACATAGGTTGAAGCCGTATTTGGACGCTAAGAACATCAACGGACCAGGCAAGCATGTAGAGGTGTTATCTTTGAGCGACCCGCTCATTGATAATACTTGAATTTGACGAATAAGGTAAAATTGTACATAGTTGTGTGTTTTGTTTTAGACTTTGATTTTAAATTTTGAGTGTCGTTTTGTTTAATTTGACGTGATTTTTGATTATTTGAAGGTGAGAACTGATCGCGATTTGATATATATATATATATATATATGAACCATTGATGTTGATAGTGAAGTTCAGGTTTTTGGATGTTTTGGGAAAGAATTGAGCAAAGGAAATGCAGAAAAACAGCTTCTGAACAGCAGCAAATTTTCTATAGCATCGCGGACCGCCTCAGACTAATAGCTTACAACGCGGTCCGCGCGAATGAGAAAAATTCTGGAATCTAATGACCTGCCGCGGAGCGCTAGGGGTATCAACAATCCTAAAGCGGTCCGCGACGCATGTTAAACTTCAAAATCTTAATTTTGGTTACCAGGATTGAATTTTCACGCAATTTGGGACTCCCGCTTGTACTCAATCTCCATTCAAGCGGTGACGAACATGACGGACGCAACTAAGGCGTATCATATCAACTTTTCAAATTGTCTTAAGTTTTGAACAATTTTTATGTCTAACACTTTTGGTGTGTTTTGTCTTACACTATGATTGATTGTTTGAGAGAATTATCATCTATTTTGCTTGCGAATGGAATGCTATACAAGCGGAATGGAAATTTTGGAAGACGACTTCATACATTGTTACATCGAAAGGGGAGTCGTTCTAGTTCTCTTATTTATTTGTTTTTCCCATCTTTCCATTGAGGACAATGTCAATCTTACGTGTGGGGGTGGGGAAACATATTTTTGAGTGTGTTTAAAAATTTCTGAAAAATAAGTCCTTGTTAAGTGTTACAAACAAACATTAAAATTTTGCTTTGGTCAAATTTAGATCGTCCGAAATGTAAATTCTTAATCATGCTTCAAATGGTGTTAGTAATATGAACCTTTTTCAACAAGTATTTTTAAGAAATATATAGATTCATTTGATCAATTTTAACAATTTAGTGAAGACAATTATACGTACATATCGGCAACCTTTATTCTACTTTGGTGAGATCTTGAGCTTTTACACTTTACATACACATATTTACATATATATTTTCATTTGTCGAGTGTAAACCCACTTGTTACTTGTTATAAAATTTGTCTAGTTTATACATGCGTAATAGTATTTATGCACTCATATATGTTAAGGCAAAACTTAGGAAACCTTTTTCATTTTTCACCAATTTTTGTGTTAAACCCGTTTACATACCATACCACTAGTTACACCATTTTTGAGCCTTTACCCTTTCAATTGTAAACCCACATATTACCAATTTTTCTAAACCCATTTTGTTCGAATCCAAGTTGTATCCAATTAGTTGTATTGTGTTATTATTATTACTAGGATTGTTAAGTGGCGCGCGTTGCGCGCCTTGCATCATAGTTTTGTAACTTTTGAATAAGTGGGACACAAAAATAACTTGTCACGCAGATTGAACACAACGAATAATTCGGCTACATAAAAGGTTTAACCTCGCGCCGCGTTGCAGCGCTTCAAATGGATTCTAAATTTAAACGAATCGTTGCAACATAAAAATAAATTCTCTTTCTACAAAAATGCAACTCACAATGTATACTTTTAAAAAATTCTATACTTTCAATAATTCCCTATAACCATAAACCACCAAACATCGAAACCCCCCTCTATAAATATTCTAAATTACAAAAGTTTTAAGATGGAAATCAAATTTGCAGGTACATCTATCTTTGTTTGCTGGTATTGGAAATCAAATCAATTGACCCATACATCTCATAAACTTGAATACAAAAACCATAGAGGCATCCACTTTCTAGTGGTACCCATTGACCAAATTCTGTTAACATAAGAATGTTATACATGTCGATTCTCATGATCCATATATGCTCTAATCCAATCTCAAGTCCATGTGTAGTGTTCATAATACATGTATTCACAAAAGGATCTACGCTGCACATTATATAAACTATTAAAGAACAAAGATTTATATTGTAAGTAATAGCACAAAAAGTATCAACGATACTATACCTTTCCATCTTATTTTTGAGCAATTTTTTAGTTTCGACAGTTCCTTTTGGGTTTCCGCAAGCTCTTGTTTATCACTGAAAATTTGCACAGACCTGTGCACCTTCATCAACAATGACCCATCAAAATTGTTTCCCATCAACAGCCCGACCCGAGTTAGTCCTTAACATTACACGGTTTATTGGAATCAAACTCATCAACATTTTTTCCCGACTTGGTTCTAAAAACTGCAGTATTTATGATAATCAAAATCAAAAGCAAATCCAACCCAATCCAAGTTCTTAAAATTACATCATTTATACTATAAATCTATAATCAAACTTGCAACTAAATAATAATGCATGAGATTCCTTACTGATATAAAAATAATAAATACTTCAAGTGTCAATTTAGAACTAATGCTAGATTATATATACATGAAAGATCCCATCCACAAACCAAAATCCTAGACCTCCATGAAAAAAATTGTGAACTGGCGATATCTGGATTCTGGAAATTTATAGTTGCTTGAACATGAGATTTGAGCATAGAAACATAAAGAAAGTTAAAGTTATAAGAACTCACCAGCCACATTTGTTTGTAAGTTGAATCCGCAATCTATGTATACACCTGCAACAACTGATCGAGCGAAAACCATATCAGTACCAAATGATCAACTCTTAAAAAAAAGGAAAAAAAGAAATTGCATTGTTTTCTTAAAGAAAAAACCCAAATCAGAAGCAACAGGTGTACCAAACTCACATGTTCGTCTTAATTTGTATCTATAATCAGTTCTGTTTGTTTAGACGCACATGTGGTGCACGTTCATATCTACAATAATCAATTAATCACAATAACTAATAAAGTAGTTAATTAAGTTGTGGGCTTGAATTTATACCTCTCTGCGCATTTTTGTGTAAACTGAAACATACCTGCGTGCATCCGTGTTGTTGACCATTCGCTAACTGAGGCTTACAAAGCAAGAATATTGACTCAAAAAGAACTTTATCAATTTAGTTGAATACTTTTTTGTAATTCTTTGTCGCCAGCATGATTAAGAGTGTAAACTACACATTGGGTCAAGTTGGTTGGTGTAACATTAATGTTAATGACAAACAAATTCGAAATTCGCTTCACCGCAACTAAAGTCCTAGATTTAGGCAAAACCCCTTTGTAAACACTTCCAAATCCACCAAACCCAAATAACCCCTCTTTTTTAACCCCTTTGTAGCCTTTTTCAACTCTTTATAACAATATCTATGTGGGCCCACACCAACCTCCCATTCCTCAACCTCATCCACATTATTCAACTTCTTCACCACACAAACTAACCCAACAACCAACACAATAACAATAATTAAAAACCTCCAACCAAATATATAATATAATGAGAGCTTGCAAGCACACCTGTTGATGCTGAAAACCCAACGTACATAGCATGTTGAATCACATGTGATAATCATAATCCTATGTCATAATTAGAGAAGCAAGATGTCATATTCTACAAAATATGCATAAACATAAAGGTATCTTACCAGGAGTCCTTGAACTTTCATATTTGCTTGCACTTTTCCGTGAACTTCAGTCAGTGTTCCTTAAATCAAAGATGCTTGCACAAAAGACAACACTATAACACCAAAAAAAAAGTATATGAAGTCAAGAATACATACAAAAGAAGATGGTAATATATCACCAAATTCTTTAACTCTCTCCCCTTCCCTCTCTCAGATCTCGCCGAGATCCTCTACTACCACCGTCGCCGCCGGCGTCAAACGGAGTAAACGCCGCCGGAGACCACCGCCGGAAAACATGTCAGTCACTGTTCCTATGTCGTTTGAAGATGAGCCGTTTGTTAGTAGTTCAAGAACTCGTGAGTCCTAATATCGTGATCAATATTATGTTGTGATTTTGTTAGTTTATATGTTATTTGCTAAGAAGATAGGGGATGGGTAGAGTGTGTGTGAGAGAGAGGGTGGTTGAGTGGGTGGTGTGTTGTAAAAAAGGACAGAGACACAGGGCAGGTGTAAAGCTTGTGATAAAAAATAACAAAGTGGAAAACAGGTGTGCAACCCATTACAGTGCCACGTGTCTAATAACCCTTGTAAATAAAAAAAACCCGTCCAACATAGAACATAAGAATCGAACCGCCGCCTTGCACACAGCAGACATTCAGCCCAACCACCAAGCCATGAGCACAATATCTGAAATCAATTCACAAACAATAATAGTTATTCGGTTTCCAAAAACATAAAGATTAAATTTACTGTTCAAAGTGGAAGCCTTATTATTATATTATAGATTGCAAAAGAAAAAGAAAAGAAAAGAGTATATATAAAAAAAAGATTCAATATATGTTATTAGTTCATATCATAAGTCGATATTCATTCGACAATGTGATAGTTTTAAGTTGTTCAAAATAAGGATTCAAATTCGATTTCACCCAATTACCCATTTTATCTTTTCAACCCTTTTACTCACTTTCATCCTACCTTTACCCAAAGCCCAAAACCATAAGTCCTTTTCATATTTTTGTGCATTTTTACATCTTAGTATGATAACTTTACAAATTTATATTAACAAGTTTCAGGTTTGCTTTGGAGTGATTAATATTAGCACATCTTTTGCTAATCCAGATATTATACCGAGAGGAGTGAATCTTGTGAGGGGTGTGTACGTATAAATGAGTTCAAAAGATTATTAAACTTGGTCAAGCGAATTTAGTTTTTAAAAGAAATATCTATTTGACTTGTTGAATTAACACATCTAATGCTTTCGTTATTGAGGTATGATTTTGAATTTTAAGTAGGATATCTTTACACGACCATATTGATGTTTGTTTTATTTTGAAGTATTTTTCAGGGACTGAAAAAGATAAGTGTGGGGGTGTGATATGAGGCCGAAAGGTCCACATCTTTGTATTTTAATTCGTTTATTTTGTGTGTTTTTATTTGATGATTACTTTAATATTGAAGCTCAAAGACAATTTTGCCCCTAAACTAACCTCATTTACTATTGTACCATTAGCATAAACACTTGTATTTACTTAAATTTAACCGTCATCCCTCTTAGATGCTTTATATATAGTATAGATATACATATATGTATACTTATATGTAAGTTGGAAAAATACTTGTTTTTATACAAAAGTCACAAATTTAATACATAGATTCTATCACATTCCTTTGACACATAATGGAATAAATGAACATTTACACATTGTTTTTGGAAAACAGTTTATAGTTGTTTAAACTCGTGTTACCAATGTTCGTTGATATGGGTGAAATTATACTCGTTCAGGCCTTGCTAGACTTTCTCGGGGGACTTATGCATAGAAAATATATTAATTTTGCATAGAAAGTTAAATATTGACTAGAATGTGTACGGATTTTGACCATGTAAAGTGGCGGGTATCACATTCTCCCCCTGTTGAGGAAATTTCGTCGGCGAAATTCGACGTGGCTTATCCGATACCGGGAAATTCTTAAAGAGAGAGGGATACTTTCGCTTCATTTAGTCCTCAAGTTCCCAAGTGAACTCGGGTCCGCGTAGAGAATTCCACGGAACTTTAATGAGCTTAACTCGGCTACGCCTCAACTTCTGAACTTTCCAGTCCGTGACCTCGACTGGTTCCTCAATAAAATGGAGTTGCACATCAATCTGGATCTCCTCTGGTGGGATGATCAACGATTCGTCTGATAAGAATTTCTTGAGATTTGACACATGGAACGTGTCATGAACTCCACTTAATTCTTCGGTCAACTTAAACTTGTACGCGACAGGGCCAACTCTTGCCAAGATTTCAAATGGACCAATATATCATGGACTCAACTTGCCATGTTTTCCAAATCTGGGCACTTCGTTCCAAGGAGAAACTTTCAGTAGGACATTCTCGCCCACCTGAAATTCTAGCGGTTTCCTTCTCACATCCGCATAGCTCTTCTGCCTTTCCCAGCCAGCTTTCAATCGATCCTTGATTTGAAAGATTTTGTGTGTCGTCTCCTGAATTTTTTCTGGACCGGTAACTGCTTATCCCCAACTTTTGCCCAACATAACGACGATCTACACTTGCGTCCATATAGAGCTTCAAACGGGGCGGCTTTGATGCTAGTGTGATAACTATTGTGGTACAAGAACTCAACTAGAGGTAGGCGGGCATCCCAATTACCTCCAAAGTCAATCACACACGTATGAAGCATATCCTCAAGGGTCTGAATTGTCCTTTTGCTCTGGCCATCAGTCTGGGGATGGTAGGACGTACTCATGTCCAATCGAGTACCGAGGGATTCGTTCAATGTCTTCTAAAACCTGGAAGTAAACCGACTATCCCGATCCGAGATGATGGGGGCTGGAATACCGTGCCTAGATACGATCTCCTTAATGTAGAGTTTTGCCAATTTATCCTATTTATCCATTTCCTTGATTGGAAAAAAGTGAGCAGACTTGGACAATCGGTCCACAATTACCCAAATTGCGTCATGACCGCTTGCCATCCTTGGCAACTTAGTTACAAAATCCATCGAGATCTGCTCCCACTTCCATACGGGCATCTTAGGTTGCTGCAACGTACCGAAGGGTTTATGATACTTAGCTTTGACTTTAGAGCACATGAGGCACTTTCCCACATACGTAGCAATACTACCCTTGATGTTAGGCCATCAATATAATTCCTTCAAATCCTTATACATCTTATTTGCTCCTGGGTGAATCGAATAACTTGACTTATGGGCCTCTTAGAGTATCAACTCCCTCAATCCACCTAACAATGGAACCTAAATCCTATTAGCGAAATACAACGTTCCGTCAGTCGTTGGTTCCCACAAACCAACCATGGCATGCATAGCTTCTTTCTTGATGTTGGCTTCCTTGAGTGCTTCCTGCTGAGCTTCGCGAATGCGATCTATGAGACTTGAGTGAATCGTTGTAGATGCACTTTATGCGTCTAATGCTTCGAATTGTAGTTTTAACATATGTTAGAGATTTAAGGATGGTCGAAAGTGGTTTGTGGAGGATGAAGGTAGAAGTTCTAGAGGGCGAAGGTAGAAGCTGATGGACGAATGTGGGAAGCTACAATGTAAATGTGTATATTCGTACCTTGGTGAAGGGCGAACGTGGACAAAGTCCACATTCGAACTTCATAAAGGGGCGAATGTGCAGGTCCTATAAATAGGTTTTGCTTGTTTGATAAGTTAGAATAGTTGGTTATTGTGTGTGCGAAGGTCAGGTTATAGCTCTCTAGATTAAGTGTGTTTGAAGGTCTATAGCTTAACTTGTAAAGCGTTGTACTGATATTTTGAATCAAGTTATCTATAAAATGATGTTTGAAAAGGTAATTCGTGTGTTGTGATTCGTGTATTATCATTTTGTTCTGTTCTAGGGTTTCCGCACCTAGAATAGTGACTTGTATGATCAGATTTCCTGTCTATTGCTAAAATTCTTCATCTACAATCGTCAAACCTAATGCGCGAACACGTAGGGTCTTGACACGTTCCTTTCTGCTTAAGGCATCTGCTACAACGTTTGCCTTTCCCAGGTGATACTTAATCTCACAGTCGTAATCGTTCAGCAATTCAACCCATCTTCTTTGCCTCATGTTCAAGTCCTTCTGGTCGAATATGTGTTGCAAACTTTTGTGGTCTGTTAAGACAGTACACTTGGCTCCATACAAGTAATGTCTCCAAATCTTGAGTGCAAAAACTACAGCTCCTAACTCCAAATCGTGCATAGTGTAACTCTTCTCGTGAACCTTGAGTTAACGAGAGGCATATGCAATCACTTTATCCCTTTGAATCAAAACATACCCTAGACCTTGGTGTGAAGCGTCGCAATAGACCACAAAAACATCCGTTCCTTCGGGCAGAGACAAAATCGGAGAGCTACACAACCTTTCCTTCAACAACTGGAAGGCAGATTCTTACTTATCACCCCATTCAAACTTCTCATCCTTCTGAGTCAAAATGGTTAAGGATTGAGATATCTTAGAGAAGTTCTCAATAAATCGTCGATAATATCCAGCGAGTCCTAAAACTTTTCGCACTTCCATTGGCTACTTGGGCGCTTCCTAATTCTTAATTGCCTTAATCTTTGCTGGATCGACATGAATACCTTTTTCGTTCACCACATGACCAAGAAAGTGAACTTCACGAATCCAAAATTTGCACTTGGAGAACTTAGCATACAACTTCTAATTTTTAAGTATATCAAGAATCAACTTCATATGTTGCTCATGCTCCTATTGAGTTCGTGAATATATCAATATATCATCAATAAAGACAATCACGAACTTGTCCAAATACGGCTTGCACACTCTATTCATCAAATCCATAAACACCGCTGGTGCGTTGGTCATTCCAAATGGCATGACTAGGAACTCATAATGACCATATCGCGTCCTAAAAGCCGTTTTAGGTATGCTTTCCTCTTACACACGAAGCTGATGAAATCTAGATCTCAGATCAATCTTAGGATAGAAGCTGTAGCCTTACAACTGATCAAACAAATTATCAATCCCATGGAGAGGATACAGATTCTTGATGGTGAGCTTGTTCAACTTTCGGTAGTCTATGCACATGCGGAAAGATCCATCTTTCTTCTTCCCAAACAACACAGGGGCGCTCCATGGGGAGAAGCTTGGCCGAATAAAACCCTTATCCAGCAACTCTTGCAGCTGACTTGAAAGCTCTTGCATTTCTGATGGTGCTAGATGATACGGAGAACAGGCTATAGGTGCAGCTTTAGGAACCAAATCAATACGGAACTCCACTTGCCTCGAAGGCGGCAATCCTGGCAATTCTTTAGGAAAGACCTCAGGAAAATCTCTCACGAAAGGGATGTCTTCGATCATCAACTCTTTGGACTTCTTCTTGATCACGTGTGCTAGAAATGCACAATAGCCCTTGCGAAGGCACTTATGGGCTTTCATGCAAGATATAATCCGTAATGTGGCTCGACTGTTCCCTCCTTTGACCGAGACAACTTCACCACTAGGGAGGGAAATACGGAAAATCTTTTCACGGCATACGATCTCCGCATGGTTCTTCGACAACCGATCTATGCCAACTACCACATCGAAACTACCCAAGTCGATTGGCAACAAATCTATGCGAAACTCATGATCTCCCAAGTTTAGGGTACATCCGTCAATGACTTCTTCCAACTCGATAACCTTACCGTTAGTCAATTCTGTAGAATAGCGTGTGCCCAACCTACTAGAGTCTACCCCGAGGGTTCGCTTAAAGTCGGTCGACATTAAACTTAAATCGGCACCAGTATCAAAAAGCACGGAAACATAAGTGTTGTTAACTAGGAACATACCGGTAACGACATTGGGATCCTCACGAGCATCACCGGCTCCAATCACAAAATTTCTACTACGAGCCTGATTGTTCAACTTCGGGCAGTCCTTCTTGAAATGATCAGCAGCACCACACGCATAACATCCTGGTTTCCCGACATGGGTATGATGTGAGGCCGAAAGGTCCACATCTTTGTAGTTTAATTCGTTTATTTTGTGTGTTTTTATTTGTAGTTTATTCGGGATTTAGCTATAATAAGGAGAGTGACGAAGAAGACGGAAAATATGCTAAAACGATGAATTTACGAGTCTTAAGCAAGAATATACGAGCCGGAACGGGAATCGGTACGTGAAACGATTGAAAACGACGTCGGAAACAAGTTTTGGTTACACAAACCTCCGGCGCGGACCGCTTGGGGATTGTTAATCCTGGCGCGGTCCGTCCGAGCTCCATTTTATCAGAAGTTGTCTTCAGCTCTGGCGCAGACCGCCTGGGAAAGCATTACCTGGCGCGGTCCGCGACGCAGCTTAATGCGATTCTTAGCTGTTTCCTTTCCACCTTGTTCCTGCACTTCAAGTTTTAATAAAAACCACTCGCAAACCTACTGAGAGGACGAACAACCTACGGTTTCGACCCAAATCACTCCAAAATCATCTCCAAGCTCTTCCAAAGTGATCCTTTGTTGATTCTAGAGACCATGGAAGCATTCTTCAACCTCGTGGAAGCATTCGGTTGCGTTATGCGGAGCTAAACTTCTCACGGTAGCTTCTTCCCCGGGTGATTATTTTGTATGTTTTGTATCTTGTTATCGCATTGTTGCAAAAACTATCTCTTTGACTACTTGTGTGTATTGATTAAACCTTGTTTGCATAAATTAAAGTATCTTATAATTACGGTCTTTCGTATTCGACACCGTAAAGAAGTTGGTGAGTGTTTGCATAGGGATAACTAGGTTGACTAGCGAAAGATAATCGTTCCCTAGTTGTTATTTCAATACTAAAAATCCAAGGCTTCGTGACAGGAAGTGTTTAGATAACAATTGTAATACCCCCGGACCTAGGGCCCAAAATTTTTCATGTCTAAAGATTAGAATGACGAAGAAATAATAAATACTAATGTTAAAAGATAAGAATAATTATTATACGCGAGTACTAGTTACGAACTTGAACCCGAATAAGTATTTAAAGAATATCATTATCTGAAAAATACCCGTTGTGAGACCGGATCGACACCCGTTAACGAACTTAAACTCGGACCCGAACCATAATGGTGAGTCACCAAGAGGGGACACATGTCCTTCCCCCTTTGGTGACAACACACCATTAGAAAACCATTTGAGAAAATGGTTTTCTAAAAACCATTATCCCAAACCTCCTATAAAATCCCAAACCAACCTAATAGTCTGCTCATTTGTTTTCTTTCAAAAATAATACAGACACACACACACCTTACACGAGAGAGAAAGAGAGGACAGGAAGGAGCACCGGTGGACTCTGTACCACCGAAGCCGGCGGAGCTCCGGTGAAACCAATGGAGCAGCTTCCACTCGGCGCAACCCCCATCACCCACCTTAAAGATTCTGGATAAAGAGAAACGTAGAGAGAGAGAGAGAGAGTAACAGAGACAGAAGGAGGAGGACGATGGCAGAAATGACGAAGGCAGTGGTCAGGGTTCCGGCTAGGGTTAGGTGATAGAGACGAAGGAAGGCGACGACGGCGGTAGATCTGGGTCAGATGGTGTTTTTCAGACAATGGATTATTAGCAATGATGGTTTAGGGATTCTGACTAGAATGGTAAGATCTGACATCCTTTCTTGTTATTAGTTTATGATTGAAGTTGATTGGAATAGTGATCGGATATGGTGAGGATGGAGGGTTAATGAAGGTGACCGGTTTGGTATGAGCTCGGGTAAAGGGTTTCTTTTCAGATTGGGGTTTTGGTTAGAGGCTTGTTGGACGCTTGTTCGGGAGCAATGCTAAGGGTCAGGAGACCAAGGAATGGTTATTGATAGTAGTAGTTGGTTATGGCAGGAACCTTGAGGTTACATAGCAGAAGAAGAAGACGAGTCAAAGGTGTTGACAAAGTCAACAGATCAGTCAACCTAGTTAGTCAAGGAGGCCGTGAGGTATAACCCAAGAATCTGAACCACTCCAATATTAGATTAAGTATTATCAACATGACTTACACGTGTGGGACTTGAGCTTGGGCCAACCCGACTCGACTCGTCTAATGAATTAGATATATATAAGTACATAAAAACAAGTATAAGAACCAATAATACAATCGGATATATATATATATATATGTATGTATGTTAACAGATTACTTGTGTACTATAGAGAACACTCGATTAAGATGAATAATATATATAGTCTTGATGAATGATTAAAACATATAAGAAGGTATAGACGACTGTTGTAACCTTTGAACCTTAGTCCACACAATGAATCGATACAAGGCATTTGACATCAAGGACTTGGACTAATTGGTTATATATTCGGTGATGATAAGGCATAGGAACACGACTAGAATAAATGAATACATTAGACCTTAAAACGGACCTAGTAAATATATGACAAGAGACACTTAATGACCGTATATATCTATATTAACTTGGAATATATACCTTGGAGGTGAGACTATAAGTGGACGTTTGGACTAGAGATTCTAGATAACCATATGTATATGCACATAATTAGTAAACCGACATCGACATTTGGAACTCAAAGTAACATAAACATTGGTTATCTCATTACTAAGACATAAGATGATGTATACGACAATTAGAAGTTGGACAAAGGACCTAAGTGTGCCCACATGTGTAACCACGGTATTGGTTACACGCACTAATGTTTATAAACTTGAATAGGATCTTGCTAGATATCGAAAGATGGAATCTTGACTTGGAAAGCTATGTGATTATGTGAGACGCTACTAAGGTGAGTTCGTGTACTTCCCCTGTTTCTGTTTTACTGTTTTGGGGTGAATACATGCTTCTGTTTTATAAAACTATTGTGATGTGACAAGATACTTGGCTGGTAGATATACTTGACACTCATTAACTCAGAGGTGAGCCGACTTAATATATGGGTAGTACTACTTGGGGAAACCCCCACGCAAAGTGGACTCGGGACGTAAGGGCCCGGGAATCCCTCCACGACGGTTATGGAACCATTGCGGCATATATTATGCCTTGTAGATCTATAATAGCAGTAGATAGATCTAGTGTTAGGGTTGAGGTGTTGATTGTACATCACGTGTGTTAAACTGTATAAACTTGTTTATGAAATGATAAACTGTTTTTGGATCCACTTGATTACTTACACGGACTCACCAGTATGATTACTGACCCCAACTCTTTTAAGCATGTGTTCAGGTACTGCATTCGGAAGATTATGAAGCATTCGGGTCATGTTATATGATGTGGATTATGGAAGATGTTTACTAGATAACTATGATAGAAGATTCGGCTGGATTAGAGTGTTAGAGCTAAGCATGGATTAGGAGTTGGATCGACTAGCGGATCACACCTTATCACTGCTTCGACGACCTCCGCGTTTCGTCCCTGCTTAAATATTATACTATTTATTTTAGTTATGTATTTATATATTTGGATTAGAAATTGTATAAAATTGAAATATTTGTTATCGTTGCTTCCGTTGTGCAAGTCTGTTACCCAACTGACGTAACGTCCAGCCCCCTCCTGGTCGGGTTGTTACAGTTGGTATCAGAGCAACGGATGTACCGGAATAGGATATCTCCAGATATCCTATGCTACACTAGGACAACTTAGAGAACTTAGCGTTTAAGGCTCTAAGACTACCTAGCTAGGGAATGCCTTGAATTATATAAGACTGACCAGAGTAAGGAACGAAATAAGCCGAGACTTGAGTACCTGAACACACTAGAATGCTTACCGGGACATAGAACTAGTGTGACTAGTATACGAGCGTTGAGATACGTGAATGATGACTACGACGGAGATTACTAGAATAATTCCGTGAGGTAAATTGACGATTACACTTGACGTCATGTAATTGTGAATTTACAGGCACGAAAAAGTTCTAAGAAATCCGAAGAGTCGCCGAAATCAGAAGTGGTAACCATAGACTTATGTGAGGAAAACGGACTATGCTAAAGTCATACACGATCATGTAGTATATAGGAGGGATCATAGCAAAGGTTTCGAATATGATACATTTGATGCAACTTGGCGTAAATAATTAGGCGATGTACGTGAGTGACCTTAGGAAAGACTTTGAATTGAACATGCTTGTTGCAAATTAGTGTTTAAAGATCGTAGTGAAACTTGTGTTATTAACAATATATGTATATACCCGTAATTTGATTATTATAAACTAATATTACGTTCGACTAACTTTTCGTTATAAAAATTTCAAGTTAACAAAGAGAACCAGGTACCTCGTCAACTTTGGCATTGCAAATTGGAGGAACTCAAAATACTAAGGTACACTTTGGTCGACTTAGTGAATGGGTAAATTTGATAAGTTTAGTCTTTTAACCAAATAGTTATAGTCAAATAGTTGGAGTCAAAATATAAGGTCCATGATGATATAGTTATGCGCATGCATAGGCCGAATTGTTCCATTAAGCATCACTTTATCAATCAAGCCAAAGTTGGAGAGTTAAAACCATTAATTACTAGATCCTCATATTCCGGACATGACATACATCGATCCCCAGTAAATTTAAGTTAAGTATGGCATATTAGATTTGTGATCACCCAACAGGTCTTGAAGATGATTCCGGAAGTATCAACAAAAATACCAAGAAACCTTATTCAAGAGTATAGGTACTTCATGAACTCTCAACCCAGTGACCCGAAGAGATTAAGCTTGAACACTATATGAGGTATTCTTTTTAAGATTTAATACATGTCCGTTATTTTAATACCCCATATGGTCATCAATTAGTGTCAAAATCTTCATGTTTGCTCCGTAGCCGTGTGAAATTAGTGACAAGATATTAGAACAAAACATGTTGGAAAGGTATAGGCAAGCTCTAACGGGGGGGGGGGGGCGGAGGCAATTGTGATGATTGTTATAAGAAATATGTAGCAAATACAAGAGAAACTAGTCTAAGCTTAGTAGTAAGATTTTCTTAAATAGAAAATCCACCTATAAGAAGACGAACTCTAAGATACCAAAGGAAAAGTTACGACCCCTATAATACAGATAAGAGCGACATATTGTAACTTAGATATCCTCCCATAATCCACGACATGTAGTCACATAGTAGAAATTTTGAGGTTTAAGAATTCAACAATACTACGGATGACGTAGATAAAGCTAACCGCAATATTAGACATAAGAACTTGTGATAACACCATACGAATCTAAGAACTTAGTCGAATGTAAGCTCTTTATTATGAAAGGTTTAACCGACACAAAAACTTAGACTTCAAGGATTGTAACTTCCAAAACACACATAGGAATAGTCGATGAGGTACACTTTCAAATACATTTTATATTATGTTTTTTTTAAGAAATTTTCCGTACGTTTACGAGGTATCATTGGTGTGGTGGGTTAGCTGCGGTACACCCTATATATAAACACCAGTGGTGCATCGAAAACGAAACTAAAAGTCAAACCCAAAAACAAAACCGAACCTCTAAAATTTCTAGCACATTTTCGAGGTTATCATAGGTGTGGTGGGTTGGCTGCGGTACACCCTATATATAAACACCTACGGTGCATCGAAAATGGTACTGGGAATTAAATCAAGAACAAACCATAATATGTCAAGCGTTTAAATTATTTGTTTAATACATGGTAAGAGGCTTAGTATGGAACCACAAAGATTTATGAGTAAGTTTAAGAAAACGATTATGTATATACAAATATTAAGACCTGGAAGTTGAATCCGAGTATGAAATATACTGGATTGCAACGATGGATAGCTCGAAAGTAATTCCGCGGACGGAATTCCATTAACGGGGGGAGAATGTAATACCCCGGACCTAGGGCCCAAAATTTTTCGTGTCTAAAGATTAGAATGACGAAGAAATAATAAATACTAATGTTAAAAGATAAGAATAATTATTATACGCGAGTACTAGTTACGAACTTGAACCCGAATAAGTATTTAAAGAATATCATTATCTGAAAAATACCCGTTGCGAGACCGGACCGACACCCGTTAACGAACTTAAACTCGGACCCGAACCATAATGGTGAGTCACCAAGAGGGGACACATGTCCTTCCCCCTTTGGTGACAACACACCATTAGAAAACCATTTGAGAAAATGGTTTTCTAAAAACCATTATCCCAAACCTCCTATAAAATCCCAAACCAACCTAATAGTCTGCTCATTTGTTTTCTTTCAAAAATAATACAGACACACACACACCTTACATGAGAGAGAAAGAGAGGACAGGAAGGAGAACCGGTTGACTCTGTACCACCGAAGCCGACGGAGCTCCGGTGAAACCAATGGAGCAGCTTCCACTCGGCGCAACCCCCATCACCCACCTTAAAGATTCTGGATAAAGAAAAACGTAGAGAGAGAGAGAGAGAGAGAGTAACAGAGACAGAAGGAGGAGGACGATGGCAGAAATGACGAAGGTAGTGGTCAGGGTTCCGGCTAGGGTTAGGTGATAGAGACGAAGGAAGGCGACGGCGGCGGTAGACCTGGGTCAGAGGGTGTTTTTCAGACAATGGATTATTAGCAATGATGGTTTAGGGATTCTGACTAGAATGGTAAGATCTGACATCCTTTCTTGTTATTAGTTTATGATTGAAGTTGATTGGAATAGTGATCGGATATGGTGAGGATGGAGGGTTAATGAAAGTGACCAGTTTGGTATGAGCTCGGGTAAAGGGTTTCTTTTCAGATTGGGGTTTTGGTTAGAGGCTTGTTGGACGCTTGTTCGGGAGCAATGCTAAGGGTCAGGATACCAAGGAATGGTTATTGATAGTAGTAGTTGGTTATGGCAGGAACCTTGAGGTTACATAGCAGAAGAAGAAGACGAGTCAAAGGTGTGACAAAGTCAACAGATCAGTCAACCTAGTTAGTCAAGGAGGCCGTGAGGTATAACCCAAGAATCTGAACCACTCCAATATTAGATTAAGTATTATCAACATGACTTACACGTGTGGGACTTGAGCTTGGGCCAACCCGACTCGACTCATCTAATGAATTAGATATATATAAGTACATAAAAACAAGTAGAAGAACCAATAATACAATCGGATATATATATATATATGTATGTATGTTAACAGATTACTTGTGTACTATAATGAACACTCGATTAAGATGAATAATATATATAGTCTTGATGAATGATTAAAACATATAAGAAGGTATAGACGACTATTGTAACCTTTGAACCTTAGTCCACACAATGAATCGATACAAGGCATTTGACATCAAGGACTTGGACTAATTGGTTATATATTCGGTGATGATAAGGCATAGGAACACGACTAAAATAAATGAATACATTAGACCTTAAAACGGACCTAGTAAATATATGACAAGAGACACTTAATGACCGTATATATCTATATTAACTTGGAATATATACCTTGGAGGTGAGACTATAAGTGGACGTTTGGACTAGAGATTCTAGATACCATATGTATATTCACATAATTAGTAACCCGACTTCGACATTTGGAACTCAAAGTAACATAAACATCGGTTATCTCATTACTAAGACATAAGATGATGTATACGACTATTAGAAGTTGGACAAAGGACCTAAGTGTGCCCACACGTGTAACCACGGTATTGGTTACACGCACTAATGTTTATAAACTTGAATAGGATCTTGCTAGATATCGAAAGATGGAATCTTGACTTGGAAAGCTATGTGATTATGTGAGACGCTACTAAGGTGAGTTCGTGTACTTCCCCTGTTTCTGTTTTACTGTTTTGGGGTGAATACATGCTTCTGTTTTATAAAACATTTGTGATGTGACAAGATACTTGGCTGCTAGATATACTTGACACTCATTAACTCAGAGGTGAGCCGACTTAATATATGGGTAGTACTACTTGGGGAAACCCCCACGCAAAGTGGACTCGGGACGTAAGGGCCCGGGAAACCCTCCACGACGGTTATGGAACCATTGCGGCATATATTATGCCTTGTAGATCTATAATAGCAGTAGATAGATCTAGTGTTAGGGTTGAGGTGTTGATTGTACATCACGTGTGTTAAAATGTATAAACTTGTTTATGAAATGATAAACTATTTTTGGATCCACTTGATTACTTACACGGACTCACCAGTATGATTACTGACCCCAACTCTTTTAAGCATGTGTTCAGGTACTGCATTCGGAAGATTATGAAGCATTCGGGTCATGTTATATGATGTGGATTATGGAAGATGTTTACTAGATAACTATGATAGAAGATTTGGCTGGATTAGAGTGTTAGAGCTAAGCATGGATTAGGAGTTGGATCGACTAGCGGATCACACCTTATCACTACTTCGACGACCTCCGCGTTTCGTCCCTGCTTAAATATTATACTATTTATTTTAGTTATGTATTTATATATTTGGATTAGAAATTGTATAACATTGAAATATTTGTTATCGTTGCTTCCGTTGTGCAAGTCTGTTACCCAACTGACGTAACGTCCAGCCCCCTCCTAGTCGGGTTGTTACAACAATCGTGACCTGTGAGCAAAACATAGAAATAGGATCCCGGGAGGAAGCTACTTGTTCTTTTAATATTGTTAAAATCAGAATTCTCTTTAGTTGTTAGTTAAAATCTCAAATCAATCAAATCCGAATTTTAAATATATTGTCAATAAAATCTAAAAACTATAAAAATTGTGACATAAAATCTAGCATATTCTCCTTCAAGCTTTCCACCTATTCTTCGTAGGATCGACATCCTTGCTTCCCTATTTACATTAGTTTGTAAGTTAGAAGTACTAAATATAAATTCTTTTGATAAAGGTGTTACGACAAACCTTACGTCAGGGTACCAGCAGCCTTAGCACGACAATGGGAAGTCTGATGACCTATATTCTTGCAATGGTCCCAACGGATGCTATCACAAAACCCAACATGATGATAGTTACATTTGTTGCAAAGTGGGTGCGGTCCATTGTACTTCCTGCGAGGCTCAGCAACAACAGTAGTGGTTGCAACAAATGCTTGGACAATCTCTTGTTTCTTTCCAGACCAATTTCCATCATTTTTACCTTTCCTGATATTTGACCATTTTCTTTTGTCACCCAAATTTCCTCCTTTTTCAACCTCCTTCTTAAGCAATGCGCCCATACGCACTGCGTCATCCGTAAGATTATGAGCTAGGATGACAGCTCCTTGAATACTGGTGGGTTCAGTGGCAGTTACCATACTACGAATCTTAGGGGAAAGACCCTAAATGTACCTTTCAACCCTTTTGTACCCAGGTGTGACCATGTGGGGTACCAAACGAGACAGCTCATGAAAGCGTGCATTGTAGGCAATGATCTCCGCTCCGGACATAGTGAGATTCCAAAACTCCGACTCAAGCTTCTGAAGCTCACTTTGGGGACAATACTTCTTGTCCTGAAATGTGCAGGTAGCATACTTAACCTTCTGATCTTCATCACATCCACTGATATCCAAGACTGATTCCATTTTCTCAATCCAACGATAAATACCGATTGCTCCTTCAAACCCATGGAAACTCCATGGTTTAGAAGCCATGAAAGTCTTGTAGGAACAGCCATGTACCGAGTTCTCAACTTCTGTGTCATAGATAATGAGGTATCATCAATAACAACAAGTGATTACAAGGCCATAGGAAGTATAGCAATTCGATATCTTACCATTGTCATTTCCACTACTCGTTCGGCGGCCGTTTCCACCAGATCCACCACTGGAGTCTTTGCGGTTTGCGTCGTGTTGCGCAATGGCTTGCACAATCACGCGGGCTAGCTCTTCGGACGTGGTTGGGAATGTGCATTTAAAGAATATACAAGTGCGTTTAAAGAATATACAACGTGCATTTAAAGAATATACAAGTGCGTTTAAAGAACATACAACGTGCGGTTAAAGTATATGCAACGTGCGTTTATAATAATGAACGTGCATTTATAATAATGAACACACATGTACGTGCGTTTTACACCCTATGTTATCACCATCTTATTCCTTTTCTTCTGCAACTTCTATCAACCAAATTGTTTTAGAATTAATCGCTCTTCTTGAAATACAATCAAAAGTATTTTACAACTATAAGGAGTGTTTATTCATTATGTCGTCTTCTTTATCATTTCAGTATAATCGTCTGTTTTCTAATTTTTAGAATGAATCACTTTTCTTAAGTTTTCATTCAGTGTAATCGAGTTTTGTTTGTGTATTTGATTGTCTACTCTTACCAAATGTTTAATCGATTTGAAATCGTATGAATTGAGGTTTCGATTTTAGCCTTGGTTTCACTACAAAAAATTGAACTTTTTTTTCTAATTTACCCATGGTTTGTTTAAGCCGACCATAATTAACGTTGTTAATTACCATCATGCCACCGCCTAAATCTAATGGATGTGGATCCTTTCTACACTTTCTACGTTAATAAGGCTTTGTACGTTATCTCTCCTGTATTGTGGAATGTCAGTGGCTTTTACACCATCGAACTTGTATCTTTCAACAAGTAACAAGCCAACCCTCTCACATTGCGAAACGATAACTGTTGCGCATGCTTCATACAAAATAATCAATCTCCCCCTCCCAAACTCTCTTTACCAAATGCCATTTTTGTCCCTGCTTCGTCTACCAGTACCCTTAATACTTTTAAAGTTTGCATTTTCACTCCCTTTCCTTTCCGGTTTTCATTTTTTAACCCAAAGTTTCACCACGTTGCAATTTTTCTCTTGGCTTTGCAAACGTCAAGATTTAATCCCCCAGTTTTTTTTTTGAACGACTAGTTTCCTCCCCTATTTTTTGCAGCCCCTTGGATTTGAATTCTAAATATCCCTTAAGAGAGGATTTCCTCTCTACCATTCCACCATAAGGGTGGGGGTAATACCTCATTTTTCTAGTGTTCCAATTTTATGCATATACCATATATAATATACCTTTTTAACATATTATTTTATTTAATGATTTTCGTTCCTTATTTTCTTTTTTAAAAAAACAAAAGGCTTTACCAGTTTCGTTCCTCTATTTGAAAAAAACAGTGTGGATATTTATGTACATTTCGGTATAAATTCGTGTTTATTTACATTTAGATGGAAACTTTTCTTGGGAAAAGAGTCACTGCAGATATGGCACGTTTATGTTATGTGTCAAACCGAGTATAGTTAAACATAATACATTTTTCATTCAATGGTATAAATTTGGGTTACTGTTCGTTAGTGTAGTTTCTATTTTTAAAGCTATAATAAGCCCATTTTTATTGCACATGTAGGTTATTTTTCTATACACGGTTTATGATTTTTTAACTGCTGTGCTTATACAGCTTACATTGAGTTGAACTTAGTATGTTGCGACATCGGTTTTCATATAGTTTACGTATGATACAACGCTTGAACTAATCTATTCGATGTATGTAACGACCTAACGGGCCCGATGTGCATATGTCAAGTCACATAACACTTGGACTATTTCGTTTGATATTTGTAATGTAACCACATTGTAACACGTACGGGTCTAATTACCGATAATTATTAAAAGTAAATGTTACAAACCAAACATATAAAGACTTTTAAATTGAAGAGATGGTTTGTATTTAATAATTCAGAAGCCCTCGTATCCTCATAAGAGGCATACTTCATGAAACAAGGTTCTTCTATGGGAATTTTAATTTAAATCAATCAGGTATAATTGTTTGAATACATATTTATATAGAATAATCGTCATAACTAGTTTCATAAGTTTAGTAGCTTGTATGACCCTTTGTGATTTTCTTTAAGTATATGAAAATTCGTAATATATAATTTCAACAACAAATATTGTATTATGAATTACTAGACTTGACAATCTTAACCCGACTAACTAAATTTGAGCTGTTTTAGGCTTAAAATCTGAATTTGGGGTTGAAGTGGGTATGCTATAATTTTCAAGAGGGTTAGGATGGGTCATTTTAAATGTTGAAAATAAGTAAGTGGGTCAGGATGGGTAGGTCTGAAAAAGCAAACGGATTAGGATGGATATTTTTAGATAACCACTTTGAAGTCTGAATTAAAAACTTACCCAACACCAAAAGTTATGAAGCTTGATAGAGATCTATGCCATTAACAACGAACGATTGTATCTTTGCATTTGTTGACGTACCTGGACGATTCAAAACCGTTCGAGTCATTAATCGGCCATATGGGGTTGAAATGCTGCGGGACACTAACGGGCCAGTTCGTTCAAAATACTATAGGTCGTTAACGGATTCGATCGGATGGGTTCGGTTCGAAATCGTTCGGGTCAAAACCATCAAGGTCGTTAACAGGCATGTTCGGATCAAAACGGTCCGAGTCTTTAATGCGCCTGGTCGAGTCAAACGGTCCGGGTCGTTAACGGGTCCTTTGGTTCAAACCGGTTTGGGTTGTTAACGGGCCTGGTCAAGTCGAAACGACCTGTGACGTTAACGGCCCGTTCAAATCGAAACAACCCGGGTTGTAAAATGGTAGGTCGGGTCGAAACGGTCTAGTCCAGGTTGAAATGCTTGAGCGATAACGGACTCAGTCCAGTCAAAACAGTATGTTATGTTAATGAGCCCATTCAGATCGAAACGTTACGTGTCGTTAACGAGCTTATTCAGATCGAAACGGTCTGATTCTTACCGGGCCCGCTCAGGATGAAACGGTTCATGTCGTTAACAAGCTTGTCGGTTAAAAACGGTTTGGTTCATTAACGGTTCGGGTCGGGTCGGGACAGAATGGGTTATTAACGGGCTTGTTCGGGTCGAAACGGTCCGATTTGACACTGGTATCAGTGCGGTCGAAACGATCGAGGTTATTTGCGGGCCTGGCCAAGTCTAAATGGCCTTAGTCATTAACGAGTCGGTCGGGTCAAAATGGTCCACATCATCAACGGGCCCGGTCGGATCGAAATGGTCCTTATCTTTAATGAAGTGAGCAGATCGAAACAAGCCAGTCAGATCGAAACGACACAGGTCGTTAATCGGCCCGTTCAAGGTGAAATGATTCGAGTCGTTAACGGGTTTGCAGGGACGAAACGGTCCAGTCCGGTCGAAACAGTTTTGTTCGTTTAATTGGCACGGTTAGGTCAAACCGGTCTGGGTTGTCAACTCTCCCGTTCTGGTTGATTTTAATTTTTTTATTTTTATTTATTTTTTTAATTTGTTTAGTTTGGTTATTGTATTTTTTTACTTTAATGTTCTTAAGTCATCTTTATCTGAACCTACTATGACTTGAACCCATACATACTTATATCTAGCGTAACCTTTTTTAATTTACTGATCCTGACCCAAATTCATCCTAACCCAAGCGTATCCTTGTACCACCCGCCGTGTTACGGGCCTCGTTGATGGGTCAAGTCATAACCGACCACCCGATTATTTGAACTGTAGTCATTTCAATTTTATTATAGCAGCCAAACGCCCCTAAATCTGCTCTAATCCCGTCACCAAACACCCTCATATTTTCCCTTTATCTCCAATCCAAACACCCTCTATTTTGGACCACCTATAAAGGCCCCTTCCTTCTCTCCTTTCTATGCATAACAAAACACGACACACACACATACTTGTGTGTGTTTGTGTTAGTGAGAGCTCATCGTTGAAGATGAAGATACGTATGCAACAGGATGGCATGGGTGCATCATGATAGGTTGCCATGGCGGATGCTGATAAGGACGTTAATGAGCATAAAGGTTGCAACTTAAAATGAATTTAACAATAAATCAGTTTTTTGAGGTGTGTTATAATGTGTTGTTTGAGTGTCATAGAACAGGTGAAACTGAAGGGAGTGTGGAGGCTGGAATAACGCAGACAGATGTGGAAAGTCTGGTACAGGGCCAACCCGGACCAGACGTGGAAGTGAACACAGAGAGTAGTGAGACTGCAAAAACAACGTCAAAAGGTATGGAAGCGCATAATGAGGAGTACGATGGGCCTAGCTTCAGTGTCGGCTTAACACAGTTGGACCTGGATGTTACGGATCAGCTGATAGGTATATGTTGATTATGGAATCAAACGTTTCATATGTTAAGATATTAATGTGATTTACAAACTTGAAGTGGGCGCTAAAGGCGAGCTACCAAATGAACAAAAAGATGCTAAGCCCCGGATGGTCACAACCTCCAGTGCGGGTAAACCCATCATCTCCGGTAAGCATCCCTCTCCCCTCTCGACATCTTAACCAATATTCCTATTCCTTCTTAATATTATAATCATCGAACCACAATCCCTTCTCCTCTGATTCGACTAATCAGACACCAATCCTTTCTGTTTGTAATCTTTGACACCCGCTGAAACTTTCACTATCCCTTTTTATGTTAAACCGATAACCACCATCAACTAATAACCATCTCCTCTGTTTCTGTTGTGAACCTTGATAACCTATCAGTATCTCTGTCATCGGCACTTGTAATCCGTAACCCTGCTCCTCTTCTTTGAACCAACCTTTCTGTTCTAGTAGTCGGACAGTCACCAAGTCATGGTGACTGTCATCGAGTCCCAAACCGAGCTGAACCATACTATCCTTCTGTTTCTGATCCATTATTGATAAACCACCCACAAACCCATTCGGTTATCTCGTATTCACACAAACGTTGGTGTGTATGTATATGTTATCTTTATTCTATTCTTGAAACTATAAGTTTAAGTGATGAGATTGATATTAGTTAAGACCGATTGGCTTTTCGATTAGTATTCCAATTGGGTTCAGTCACATATTCGGTAAGCATCAATTTATATGGATTAATTGGTTACAATCTTATAATCCGTTATTAATATGATGATTATGTTTGATTGCGAGGTACCATTAATCGACTAAGGAATACGAGTTCGATACTAAGTCGACTCGGTGGCTAGGTCAAATACTGGAATAGAACCCGGACCAGTAACCCGACGAGGATTATTATTATCATTATATGAATATATATATATATATATATATATATAATACGGATAACGATCGGACTTAATAATAATAAAACGATAATAAACATATATATAAATATATATGTTTATCCATATATAATTCGATATATAGACGATATACTAGAATCGGGTTAATAGTAATATTTTCTATTCTTTTTAGATTAGATCTGCCAAGCTGTAATGGGCAGCTTATTAGTTTACGAGTGCCAAGCTGTAATGGCCAGCTAGATTAGGATGTCATTGTCGTGTCTCATATAATAAATATCAATAATGAACCCCGAGTTTAGGATTATCTAATATATATCAAGTTCTATATGTATAAGTGTATATATGTTATATATACTAAGTATTATAAATCCAAACAAGTCCCTAGCGTAACACATATCATTATATATATGAAATATAATTATAATAAGAGAAGCTGTCCGAAGATATAACGCAAACAAGTGAGTATCGTGAACTCCCCACTTTTATCATTTTATTAAGTATTTTCGGGGGAATACATGTCGTTTATCAGAAAACCTAGAAATGCTTTACATAATATAAGAATATTTATCAATAGAATTATCATTATTAAGGGGACATAGAAACTACTAGGGCAGTACTATCTGGTCTTTCGCCATTTCCTTTCTTGTCCCAGGAGAGGGCATAGAACCATTTATCTACCATTAACAAAGTGGTACCATCGATAGGAATGGCGCATATAATAGAACATCACAGAATATTTTCCCCTTAGGATTTATATCTGTAAAGAATGTTTTAATAAAAGAATGTTATTAAAGACCTCACCAACTTTATGTTGACAGAAACTATTTTTGAGCATGTGTTCAGGTAACCCACCTGCTAAGATGACGTGGATCCTGGGAAAGTAAAGATGTTATTATCCGAATCCGATGCGGAGCTTTGGTAACTCGACCCGACGACCCGACTCTGATCGCCTGGGTCGTTACAGGTGGTATCAGAGTAGCGCTTAATAACAATCTTGAATTCTTTACTATTCCAGGATCGACTAAATGTTTTCTAAAAGAATTATCTGCTGAGAAATTTATATAAATTAAAAGAATATCAAAAGCGATAAAATTTTTTGGTACCTAAAAGCCTAACCAATATAAGTTGAAAAGTTGGTGTGAACCATAACAGTATAAGAGAAATCAGAACGAATCCACCAAAGGATATTACTAGAATTATTATGTGGGGGTAAATATCTACATGCACATTTAATTTCCGGGAAATCTTACAGGATATTAAGGCTATAAGAAATAAGAAAGAATACATAAGTCACACCCCGAATTTCCCATCGGTTGTGAACCCTTAACACCTTTTCCATGCAGCGGAATATATACTCCTAAGACTCTTTGAACTCCGAACGCCATTTCTAATTATCTTGGGTTTCTAGTTTCCCAGATGTTTGCTTATTCCAACCATGCCATTGCCAAAATCTAAACCTGAAAGACAGACTTAAAAAGGTCAACATAAAGTTGGTGAGCTCATGGTTTTATGTTTATTCTTCATAAAATCCATTTACCCATCCGACTCGACTAAACTGCCTACTTATCTTCGCATAAAAACAATCAATCGACCGAACCACCATGTTAAATAATGAGATTTCTTCCCCATGAAAACAATATATACTTAAAAGCGGAAATGGTAAAACAAAACGTTCGACGCAAACAAGTGTTATAAAATAAGAACAGTTGATGCGTTTACAAGTTTCGAAGTAATTACACAAATTTCCTAGATTAAAAGGCGTATGATTACCGTATCACTAGAAGAGAACCAAGCAGACTCGCGAAAATCTAACAAGTATGATATATCCATAGCCTCCTAATCAAACCATGACTTTGTGCTCGTGGTGAACTCTAGTCCAAGAGGAACTTTTTGGAGGTTATGTTCACTTTCAGTAAATACTATGCCCATACTGAAAAAGTGGGCATCAACCCAATAGATCTATAACATAAACAACGGCCCTAACAAAGAGCTAATGATTAAGAAGTGTAGGGAGTGTGTCACCCGAAGGAGATACTGGTGTCACGAAATCATTCCCACCGGCGCACCGACCTAAGGCCATCAAGTGTTCTATATTTCTAGTCTAACTCATCATACAAGCATGTTAATCCCTTGATTTGTAAAAACACTGATAAACATTTAAAAGAAAAAGGGGGCGTGAAACACATACAATACAATCTGTACAATCCATCCAAAAGCATTTGTAATTCTAAACAATATCTCAATCTTT
The DNA here is from genome assembly GCA_032199755.1 of Ambrosia artemisiifolia. Classification (NCBI taxonomy): domain Eukaryota; kingdom Viridiplantae; phylum Streptophyta; class Magnoliopsida; order Asterales; family Asteraceae; genus Ambrosia; species Ambrosia artemisiifolia. Next base: position 14,349,352 of record CM063521.1, read on the forward strand.
GCTATGCTACGTAATAAACAAGTTTTTATAAAACAAGTATGTCTTCCTGTTGGGTCAAAGAGAATTGATGAAGCGCTAAAAGGTCTATACAAGGGCCGACTCTAAAAGTCCATGAAACCCTAGCTAACCACCCACATTAGTTAATAAGAATACTGAACAACAAGAGCAAAATAAAGACAACAGAAAGTACTGAAGAACATGTTCTGAAGACAAACCAGACAACCTCTGAAGTACTGAAGACAAACTGTTGCAAACAAACAACTGATGAAGTAAACAAACCACTGATGAGGCAAACAACTGGTGAAGATCAAACAGCTGTTAGACCAAACCACTGATGAGCCAAACCACTGTTTGGTCAAACAGTTGATAACTAAACCGCTACTGAACCAACCTTTGAAGAAGAAGTGAAACCACTGTTAGAAGCAAACATCTGGTGAGACGGTCTATTGTGGCTTACAGTACTTAGGCCACAACAGAGGTTAGCAACAGATGTTTATTGAAGAAGTGAAACCACTGCTAGAATCAAACATCTGTTGAGAAGGTCTGTTGTGGCTTACAATACTTAGGCCACAACAGAGGTTACCAACAGATGTTAGTAAGGATTGAAACTACTGATTACCAAACGTCTGCTGAAAAGGTCTGTTGTAGCCCAACAGCACTTTGGCTACAACAGAGGTTACCAGCAGATTTACAACTACTGAAGAGACAATCCAACAGAGGTTACAAGACATCAGCAGTTCATTGATCATCAGAAGTTTACAACCACTGAAGAACAACTGCTGATGATTTACTCATCAGTGGTTGATAGAGATAGCAAAAGTCATACTTTGCAAAACACCAAAAAGTGTAACAAAGTACTTTAAAGACTTGAACCTACTTTCTAAAAAGGCATCAACCCAAAAGTTGATAAAGGGTATTAAAACCTGATCAAGCTCATAAAATCGTATCAATAAGAGATCCCTGGACAAGATCCAAAAAAAAATTTGATACTGAACAAAATCCATTAAGAGCTTGAAATCAACTTCCACCTAACTACTGATGTAAAAGAACTCAACTTCATTATGAAGTCATAAACATCAGTGGTTCTCAATTCATGGTATAATTCAAAAAGAGGGTCATTTAAAGAAAATGTTAGTTGCAAGGATCACCCTATTGTAAATCTTTGGTGATGAGGGGACTCAGATGTTGTTACAAGAAGAAAAGGCTTTAAGCTCTTGTTCCTGCTCTGCACTCATACTTCAGAGGAGCCAAGGGAGTAAAAAAGTCAGGTATGTCAAATCTTGAATAAAAGTTAATGTATATATTTTTGCTTTAATTCAAAGTTTTGACAAAATACAAAGTTTTTAAAAGGTAATACACAACATATGTTGGAGAGTTGCCAAACCGCTATTGGATTACTCATAAGTGGTTTGCACAGTTGCCAAACCACTGTTGGACTATCCATTAGTGGTTTGCAAAAAGGGAAATGATAGAATTGCAGTCAGTAGTTATAAAACTACTTATGAGTTAAATAAGATAACTTCCGATGAACAACTTTTGGTCATCAATAGTCATCTACAGGGGTACATTAGTATTTTTACATCAGACGTTATATTTCTTGTAACTTCTGAAACCCTATTCGATTCATTTACTGCAATTCAAATAAAAAATTCCCTCTCTCAAACCCCGAAAGCGATTAACTAAAGTTCCCAACCCTAAATTCAACAAATGGACTTCCAATTGAAACCCACTCATAATCAGATTGCATATCTTGAGAAAGATGATCAGTGGGACCAATACCATGAAATAATTGATATTATAGTGAACTCTAAATATCACACTGCCCTCACCATCGATCCACCAATTCATGTGGATGCTCTAAGGCAGTTCTGGGCTAATGCGGAGACGAAAGTTGTCAATGGCAAAGCAATAGCCCTTATATCCACCGTAAATGGAAAAGTGGAAAAGTGCTGGCAGTCACTCCTGAGGTATTATCTACAGTACTAAAACTGAATGAATTGAGGATACAAAATCCATCCCCACTAGTGAAGTCCATGACACACTTACGGCATGCAAGTATACAGGTAAACTCTCTCATGCAACCATTTACTAGAAACATTTTGATCCCCAGTACAAACTTTTATTTCATTACCTGGTAATGTGTTTAAGTCCTAAAACTGCTGGATGGGATCAAATGCCACCAGACTTGCAACAAATTTTCCATTCCATAGTTGCAAGTAAACCGTTTGGGGCATCAACTTACTTTTTCAATGAGTTATTAATAAATCATTCAATAGAAAAATTTAAGTTTTTACTTTACCCCAGGTTTGTTATGCAATGCCTCATTAAAACCATTGGTAAAGATGCACTACTTGGGGTAGCATCTAAGTCTAAAACTATAGATGTTCAAACCTTTTCAAGACATAACACCCCAGTCATACAGGCTATTGATGACCAAGGGGTTACACCATCAAACCCCAAGGAACCCACATCATCCACCCAATTGGCTTCTATGTCAATAGACAAAAAGGCCAAAAAGGCCAAGAAGACCACCACCAAAAAGCCTAAACCCACTCCACAATCCAAAGAGACACCACAGGAAGGTGAGATGCCTGTGGATGTCAATGTACACTCTGTACTTGACCAAATAGCAGCTGGCTCATCCTCACAGCTGATTGTTTCATCTCAATCCCAACCCATAATGCATGTGTCCTCTCAACAGGACACAGTGATTCTTCAAAGGGATCCATTAGTAGCTTTGTCTCAAACTGAAACATTGACTACCACTCCACTGCCCGGGAGTGAACCACTAGACTTCACTACTAATGATAATATAACCACCTTCTCCACACTCATCAATGCCAAAGCTCTCTATGAGTTGAGCACCAAAGTCCAAACCAATATTAGCTCACCTCTATTCAATTTTGAGGTAGCTCCCACTGATGCTATGGATTTGGATGTGACTCACTCAAACCAAAGAGATGAGGATGAACCTAGGTCTTCCAGTCCAATTGTGGAAGATCAGGTAATAGGTGAAGCTGCTACTACTCTTTTACCACCCAGTGGTGGCCTAGAGGAAAGTAGTAACATCAATAAGACTTCACCTATGGCAACTGCAAATATAGGTATAAAACCTATAGCAGGAAGACCCTAGTACCAAGAAAAAGGGGCAGATGACAAAACTGTATTGGACACTGGTCATGTTGAAACTGTTCTGCAAAAGAATGGGGATTCAGATGATACCATTAGTTTGGTTGATGGATCAAAAATTACTGAATTGACGGATAAAGTTGAAGGTCTTGAGTATGAGGTTTTCCAACTCAAGAAGTTGATCACCAATAAGGCTGAAGGTGAAGTCCACTTAACCCAAACCATCCCAAAGGTGGCATCCTCACATGTTGAGGATCTCCTAAGCACACCACCTTCAAATAAAAATCCTGCCAATTCAGGCTCTGAGAGCATAAGCTTAGACCACTTGTGCAACCCTTAGGGCCCTCTCTACCAAATGATCCAGTCTCTCCTAGACAAACATCTCAAGACCATTACTGAACAAATGGAGCTGAAATATGCTAATCAGTTAGAGATGATTAAGAATGCCATGGAACTCAAAGTCTCAGAGCTGACAAGACAAATTCTAGATCTAAAGCTGCAACTTCAACACTCAACATGTGTCTCTTCCCCTGAAGTTGATGAAGCCTAAAAAGGGGAGAAGGCATCTGAGAAGATAGATCCAGAAACAACTTCAGTCAGGGCAAGTGAAGCTGAAGTCAAGAAAGCACAAGACCAGCTGATCCATGGGCAGATCTTAATAAGGAATTTGGAAAGGCACTCCTCACCCAAACCCAGAGAAGAAAATATCCCCTCAACATCTTCTATAGAAGATCCAAAGAAGGAGGTTAAACTTCAGTACAAAAAGAGAAAGACAAAGGGGACTACACATGTCACTGAAGGAACAGCTATAGCTGCAAAGATTCAGAAGACAACCCCTACATTCTCAAAACCATCCATCCCTGATCCCTCTGACCAAGACAAGCTCCAAGCTTAAAAGAAAAGGGATGAACAGGCTACACTTGAAGAAAGGGAGAAAAAGCTCTTGTTGGAGAAGAGAGCTCTTCAAGATGATCTGGCCTGGGATATGGTAAATGAACTGGGTGTGAAGGGTGACCAAGAGAGGTTAAAAGTCTTTAGGGAGAAGCTTCAGGAGTTGACACAAGCTGAAGAAGAAGAGACAAGACTAGAAAAGGAAAAGGCCATATCTTACATTGTTAAGCATTCAAGTACAAAGATGGCCAGTCTCAAAAACCTCTCCCTCAAAGAACTTCAACAGAGAGTCAATAAGCTGAACATCATGCTCAAGAGAAAGAAGGATGCTGAAAAGAAAAAGCAGCTTATTGACTCACTTGTGGCTGCTAACTGTGAGCAGCTGGTGAAGTGGAGTGAAGCTGAGCTGATGAATGCCTACAAGAAGCTACAAGAACAACATTCAAGTAGGTTCTCAACTCAGTCTTCTACTAAAGAGTCCCATCATACAACTCCATCATCACCACAAGGGTCTAAAAAGGTTGCTTCCAAAACCAAGTCTGATCTCAAAGAAAAGGGACAGATATTGGAAGAGATGTGTTTGGAAGAACCTCACAATGTGGAAACTAGGGACCCAGACTCACATGCCTATCAGCTGAAGAAGCAGAAACTTGTAACTTCTGAAGAAGCAGCAGGGTCTACTGTGAAGGATCAAGAAATCCCACAGCTTAGTTCTCCCAAGGTTTCACAAAGCAATCAGTTAGTGCTTTATGAAAACCCTGCACCTACAGTCCATGTAACCCCATCTGTGTCAACCTCTCATGGAAAGATAACTAGGTGGTATCACCTAGGTTACAAAAATGTTACTATGACAATTGAGAGAGATGATGGTGCAAGACAGGTGTTCAAGAGGGCAATGGACATGCTTAATATGTCAGAAAGAGATCTTCGTGATCTCTACATAATTGGTTTAGAAAAGTCCAATTTGCCCAATGAGATTCAAGCCCAAGACCAAGCAAGACAAATCAGACACGTGATCAAGAACAGGCTGAATCTCTAATAAGTGGAAAATAAAGCTTTCAACAAAGCAGTTAGCTAAGGTTTTGGCTTCATCAATTCAGGGGGAGATTGTTGGGTCAAAGAGAATTGATGAAGCGCTAAAAGGTCTATACAAGGGCCGACTCTAAAAGTCCATGAAACCTTAGCTAACCACCCACATTAGTTAATAAGAATATTGAACAACAAGAGCAAAATAAAGACAACAGAAAGTACTGAAGAACATGTTCTGAAGACAAACCAGACAACCTCTGAAGAACAAGTTCTGAAGTACTGAAGACAAACTGCTGCAAACAAACAACTGATGAAGTAAACAAACCACTGATGAGGCAAACAATTGGTGAAGATCAAACAGCTGTTAGACCAAACCACTGCTGAGCCAAACCACTGTTTGGTCAAACAGCCAAACTACTGCTGAACCAACCTCTGAAGAAGAAGTGAAACCACTGTTAGAAGCAAACATCTGATGAGAAGGTCTGTTGTGGCTTACAGTACTTAGGCCACAACAGAGGTTAGCAACAGATGTTTATTGAAGAAGTGAAACCACTGCTAGAAGCAAACATCTGTTGAGAAGGTCTGTTGTGGCTTACAGTACTTAGGCCACAACAGAGGTTACCAACAGATGTTAGTAAGGATTGAAACTACTGATTACCAAACGTCTGCTGAGAAGGTCTGTTGTAGCACAACAGCACGTTGGCTACAACAGAGGTTACCAGCAGATGTTACAACTACTGAAGAGACAATCCAACAGATTTTACAAGACATCAGCAGTTCATTGATCATCAGAAGTTTACAACCACTGAAGAACAACTGCTGATGATTTACTCATCAGTAGTTGTATACCTCATCAGACGATAACAAGATTCTCAGATGTTTACTTTATCAGATGTCAGATTAAAGCTGCAGCAGTTGTTATTCTATTTCAAGTTATACCTGCTTTTGTATTGTTTATGTATTTTGTAGATCTAGAGGTAACTTTACAGAAGGGTATGTATTCTATAAATACCCATGTAATGTTTACCTCTAAACTTGCACTTGGCCATTTGTATCTAATACATCTGAACCTTTTACAATAATAAAACAAATGTTTTAAGTAACTTATACACATTTCACTTACATTTGCTTTATTATTTTCATTGTTGTGAGAGTATATTCCGAGGGGGAGTTTAAGTCCATAAACTCAGTCACTAAATCCTAATTACTTATGTTTTCCGCTGCAAATCTCTCTAGTAATTAGGACTTGAGCTCACACCGATCCCAACAATTGGTATCAGAGCTTGGTCAGTCAGATTTGATCTAACAATCAATCTGTCATAATAGATTAGCTCATAATCATTGATACTCGGTTGTATGTGATTTATTTGGATTTAGACTAATATACTACATCTTGTCCACATAATAGATCAGTTGCTAATTAATTAATTGTATCAAAGTGACAAGATATGATTCTCACAACATACCAGGCTGCACAACCCTATTGAGACATGTCCTATATGACTTGTTTTGATAAGGTTGGACCTGAAGACCTCATAGACATCATAACTGGGAATATCTTCATAATATGTTTTCACAGGATGTAATATGTTGATAAATCTCACTGTTGATAGGATGTTTCTCATCCTAGAGATAGTTTTTGACATTATATAAAATGTTTCTCATCCTAGAGATGTTTCTGACATCATATCAACAGTGAAGATATTAAAAGATGAACATTCTTCTAAGCTGGTTCTTTTATGTAATAAAATCATTAAGATAGCAAGAAGAATTTTTCCCGGTACTTAAAATCAATCTTAAGATGGTCACAAGTGCTTTTCGTTGGGGCACTATGTCAGAAAATGTAGAAGTTCGGCATAGATCATCTGTAAGGGGAAGTTCATCTAAAATCAGTTAAGACATCATACACATAAAAAGTGGCACCACCTCCTCAAATTTAAGTTGTTAACTGATACATACCTGAGTTAGGTCAAAATAATGCCAGGATAGTCATGAACTTTTATCCAAAAGGAGAAATGACATCACTATCCTCAGACTTTCAGGTATCGACAAATCCCTTAGTAAATTAGGTTCTATTTCAAAAATAGAAACTCTTTTGCTAAAATAAGGGATATAAATGTGTGATTAAAAGACCTAGTTAAAATCTTGATCCCAACATAGAAAAATGACCTGGAAACTATAAAAGAAACCAAATAAAGAAAAATTTGGATTTCTAAAGCTTCCAAGGTCAACTGTGAAAAATGGGAGTGTTAAGATTACCATGTATTACTCTGTATTCATGTATAGATGTAATTCTGGAGCTAGGACTTTTCACACGTTTCCTCCAACTAATTTACTCCTCAAAAAGTTTCACTAAAAGGGGAGTAAACTCATTGGGCAATACATCAGAAGTTTGTGATATACACTAATAAAAGGATTATCATAACTTCTGATAAAAAAATTGACCCAAAACTCTTGACAGTAGTTCTTCAGCATTTGCCTCTACATCAGGGATTAAGAACCTGACAACTACTGAAGACAAATCTCCATCTAAAACTGTCAAGAAGCTACTTTTACCAAAAGATATATCAAAAGATAAATCAAAAGATAAAAGCAGTTCCATGATAGATATGTAATAAAATATAAATCAAAAGATAAAAACGCAAATCTATATCACATTCGTTGTGTTCCCAATTTTATAAAATTTCGGCAGAGTTTCCTCTGTTTTTATACAATCCAGACAACACAAGTTGTCTACAATTTACTCAAAAATCAATTTACAAACACAAGACATTTAATATTTTTATCCGTATTTCCAATGGACGACATTTTATACCTTTTGCCACTTTATGTAAATTATAATTATATAATTACATATAATATATATATATATATATATATACACAATATTATCAAATCTCGCTTTAGTATACAATATTAATTATTAAATAATATCGTCGGTTCGTTTCGCGAGTCACAATCGTTTCGTATCTATAATTTATATAATAATAATAATAATAATAATAACAAATTAATATATTATACCATATCATATCCGCATACAACTCGCTTGTTCACTAGATATGACCCGGGCACTAAAAACAGACCCAAATTGGACCAGATCTTACTTGGGTTTAACCAACATAACCCGAGACCTTCCAAAACGAACCCAAACCAAGCCTGACCCGCAACCACTTCTAACCGAGCTCGAACTCCTGGACTAAACCATCTCCAAACCATTACACCCGGGACCCAAACCCGACTCGAGAGCCGAACCGAACCCGTCACCGATCTGACCCGAGCACCAACATGTAACCCGGAATCCATTCACATAACCGAACCAGACCCGAGTACCCAACTCAGATCTAAACCCACCACACCCGAGCACCACCACCCGGACCAACATCACAGCCTAAATCGGACCCTTGCACAAACACCACGACCTGGAACCACCATCGCCAGCCTGTACACCGCCGCCACCGCCTTCCTTGAGCCACCCCGAACTAACACTAACCGGCCACCATATAACCCACCAAACACGAACCAAATCGAGCCATAACCCATTTCCTTGAACCACCACTACTCGATCCCCTATCCCATCTGGGCCGCTGCCCCCTTTGGGCTTCAAAAACACCACACCGCCGCCACCAAGGGAGTGGTGGTTGCCGGCTTCTGTTACAGGGAGGAGGGAAAGAGACGAGAGAGGTAGAGAGGGAGAGAGACCCGAGAGAGATAAGAGAGAGGGATTTTAGGGTTTTCATCTTGTGATGTTGGCTAAGTAATGAAGAAGAAGGTAGATAATAGTGCCTTTATATATTTAGGGTTAGAATTAGCAAGGTAGACACCGCGTATCGAACCCGTTATCTCCTAAAACGTCTATGTTTTAATCCCGGCTCGATAATTAATTATATAAATTAGTCGGTTTTGTTCGAAATCTAAAACATATCTAAACCAAGCAAAAATATAATTATTTTCGGCATCCTACGCGTTCTTTCAGAACACTCGTTAGAATCGCGTTAACTCAATCGTTTATCGTTTCCTTCATCTAAACAATCCGATAACTTTCGATATTTAATAAATAACATTATTTATTATAAATAATTAATCCAAAAGCATAAATGCGGTTAAAACCATGCATTTCGATGTCCGGTTCTCCTCTCGGTTACTTCTCGCGTTCTCCATAACGTTGCGTTTTAATCCGTTCATCAAGTCGATTCCACATCCGATTGCTTCAACAACAAATACGTGCCATATTTACATATAATAACTCTACGTTTGTCCATTCTGACGAATTCTTATTTATATTGGTTCGTTGGCGTTTAAATCCGCCGTCTTTCTTTAGAACATCTAGACGTCCACGAACTCCAAGAAAGACATCGTCGGACTCGTAACAACTCAACTTAACCAAAATCAACTCTAATATATTCTAAGCATATAGGAATCGTGATTAAGATCCAGTCAAAGGTTGACCGAACTTTACCGGTTGTCAAAGTCTCCCCTCGTTTAAGAAATTTTGTCCCCGAAATTTTCGTCTAGTCATTACTAATTTCGGTTTGGATAGTAATAAACGAGAATACTTTCTTTTCAGTTGATCTCCTGTTGTCCAAGTAAACTCTGGTCCATGATTATATTTCCATTCAACCTTGACCAATTCGATATTCCTCCACCTCTATTTCTAGACTTTCTAGTTTGTAACCTCAACGGGATCCTTGACAAAACGCAATTTGTTGTCGATATTAATCTCCTCTGGCGGTATCACAAGCGCCTCGCCAGACAACCATTTCTCAAATTACCAACGTAGAATACATCACAGACTCCTAAAAGTTCTTACGATAACTTAAGTCGATATGCAAGTGGGCCTACCTTGCTATGATCTCATACGATCAATGTAACGAGGGCTAAGCTTTCCTTGCCTACCAAACCTAATAACACCTTTCCAAGTCGAGACTTTCCACATAACCCCATCTCCAAATTAGAATCTTAAAGGTTTCCTTCTATTGTCAACGTAACTCTTCTGTCTACGTCTTGTCGCTTATAATCTACTCTGATTCGAAAGATGTTGTCTAGACCAACTAAATGTTTGTCACCCACCTCTCTCCAACAGAGTGGTGAATGTTAATACGTGTAGGACAGATACTACATCACCAATCGCTCCTGATTATCTCCACAAGACATCAAACCGAATATATAAAACAATAAATAATAAATGTGTAAAACTAAGAATCTTACTTTCATATATGATAAACAAGTCGGCACAGATTCTTCATACATACACACATACATACGTTGTTGAATGGGACGCCGGCCTGAGGTGAGCTCAACCTCAGGCCAACCTGGACTAGACCACACACAGTAGTCTTCTCCTAGAGACTGTTGCAACTCTCTCCTAGAAACCCTAAACCCTTACACATAAATATATAGGCTAACTAATTAACTAAGTTTGGGCTGGGCCTCAGGCACACTTGCCTGGGCTACCACAATTGCCCCTACTTTGGTTCTATTAGACTAAGCCCACATAAGTTGCATAGCGACGGTCACAAATGCACCAACAAACTCCCCCTTGACTGTTGCTATCAACTCTGACAAACACTGATAATCATCAGTCACAAAAACATGCACTAACAAACTCCCCCTTGACTGATGATTTCAGTTCTTCTCTGATAAGACTTGATCTTCGTCTCCCAATCAGTTGTGTCTGACTCTGTCTGATATCTTCACAAATCCACCGAATACCCGAAACCTTTCGCATCCAATCTTCCCTTCAATGTAAGTCTATCCAAATTACTTTTATGTCCACCATAATCTGCATCTTTCCTCCTATGAAGAATTTATGCCTGATTAATAAAGGACCCAAGTAACCGGCATATGATAAGGTTCAATCTTCAACTAATCAGTTACGAACATCCAACTTCATTGCAAAAATACTTCAACAAAATCTCGCACATCTAATTTTTCAGAGAACAATGCTCTAATAATTTTGCCAAAGAAATAATTACCTCCCTCTTTTTCTCTGCAAAATATTACTGCATTGACGTGTATATTTTTGGTTTCCCCCATTCACAACCTAAAACTCTCAGCCCACGTACAAACAAACAAATCAATCCATTTCCTTCCAACCAAACCATCTCGGCACCAAAAAAATAAATTTATCCAAAACAGAAGGTGCCCACTCTAATATTTCTTCCAATATTTAAATTTTAAACTTTTATCAATTCTCGAAAGTCAAACCTCAAACCTCAAAATCAGTCCATAATTATTTTTCCATAACCACTTTGCACCAAATAAGGAAGATAATCACACCAATTCAATTAAAATTTCTAATCATTCCAAAAGAAAAATCGGATTCTCCCCAGCTCTGAATTCAAACCATTAACAAATTCCAAACCTTTTTGTCTTCGGAGTTTGATCGGAGCAACATTGCAAATGATCTTCAATGCGATGATCCATAATATTCAAACCAAATTTCCTTCAAATGTTCCACCATATCTTCTTGCAATAAAACTCAATTAAAGCCTTTATTATATTATGGCCCACAAAAATGGAGAGTCAATAGATTTTCAAAATTCTTAACCAACTTCCATTTTTTTTGAGCTTGGATTTCGTGAGTTAATATAACCCAGCAACATAATCCGATCCACGAAACCAATCTTTCGGATTAAACATCACATTCCATCCACCATCCAATATGAAGGCCCAAAAAATATTAATCTTCAAGAAATATTACGAAGCATGGATGAACAAACCTAAACCTTTAACTCTCACAACAAAACTATGATCCGATTAACGAACATGCATACAAACTGTGATTCGGTATTACGTCTCGAATGAGTTACAGCGGAAATAAAACCCAAAAATCAAGAGCAATCGTGAATCGAGAGGCGGTTAGACCTTCCGATTCATAACCATGCTCTGATACCACTGTTAATACGTGTAGGACAGATACTATACATCACCAATCGCTCCTGATTATCTCCACAAGACATCAAACCGAATATATAAAACAATAAATAATAAATGTGTAAAACTAAGAATCTTACTTTCATATATGATAAACAAGTCGGCACAGATTCTTCATACATACACACATACATACGTTGTTGAATGGGACGCCGGCCTGAGGTGAGCTCAACCTCAGGCCAACCTAGACTAGACCACACACGGTAGTCTTCTCCTAGAGACTGTTGCAACTCTCTCCTAGAAACCCTAAACCCTTACACATAAATATATAGGCTAACTAATTAACTAAGTTTGGGCTGGGCCTCAGGCACACTTGCCTGGGCTACCACAATTGCCCCTACTTTGGTTCTATTAGACTAAGCCCACATAAGTTGCATAGCGACGGTCACAAATGCACCAACAGTGAACGACACTTTCTACTATCCAATGCTTCAAATGGTGCAGTGTTGATACCGGAGTGATAACTGCTATTGTAGGAAACTCAACCAAATGGAAGATGAGTATCCCAACTTCCTCCAAAATCAATCGCGCAAACACGTAACAAATCCTCAAGCGTTTGTATAGTGTTCGACCATCCGTCTAGGAATGATAAGCGGTTCTCATATCCATTCGTATTCCTAGGGCTTTGTGTAGCGATCTCCAAAAACTTGATACAAATCGGCCATCCCGATCAAAAGTAATTGATATCGGAACACCGTGCTTAGATACAACTTCCTTCAAGTAGATACGAGTCAACTTCTCAATGTGATCTACTCCTTTGATCTATAAGAAATGTGTGGACTTAGTCAATTAATCGACAATCACCTAAATGGCATCATAACCGCTTGATGTCCATGGCAATTTTGACAATCCATCGAGACACATTCATATTTCCATTGAGGGATTTCCGGTTGCTGAAGTAATCCTGAAGGCTTTTGATACTCGGCCTTAACCTTCGCACAGGTTAAACATCTTCCAAAATAAGCCGCTATCTCGACTTTCATGTTCGGTCACCAATAATGCTCATTCAAATCCTTATACCTATTGCCAAAACCAGGGTGTACCGAATATTCTGACTTGTAGGCCTCATCCATAACCAATTAACGCATACCACCTTTATACGGTATCCAAACACGATCCATAAAGTACACCACCTTGTCAGCTTTCAAACTCAAACCTCTTATCATCTTGTTGTGCTTCCCTGATTTAAGCTATAAGGCTCGTATGGATTGTCAAACATAATGCACGAACACATAATGGTTTAACTCTTTCCTTTCTACTTATAGCATCGGCCACAACACTCGCTTTTCCGGAATGATAACGAGTTTTTCAATCATAATCATTGAGTAACTCCACCCATCTCGCTGCCTCATAATAAGCTTCTTTTAATCAAAGATATGTTGAAGACTTATATGATCCGTAAAGATCGTACACTTAGTACCTTAAAGATAAAGTCTCCAAATCTTGAGCGCAAATACCACAGCTCCTAACTCCAAGTCGTGTGTCGTTTAAATCACTTCATGCACTTTTAGTTGTCTTGATGCATAGGCTTGCATCAACACACAACCTAAGCTTTGATGTGAAACATTACAGTGCACCACATAACCATCATTTCCATCGGGAAAAGACAATGTTGGCGCACTACACAACTTTTATTTTAAAACTTGAAAGGCTTCCTCTTGATTTTCAGTCCATTCATACCTGCGGTCTTTATGGGTTAATAGCGTCAAAGGCAACGCTATCTTGAAAAAATTACCAACGAACCGGCGGTAATATCCAGCCAAACCCAAAAATTGGCGTATCTCTGTTGGAGATTTAGGCACATTCAATTTCTTAATCGCCCCTATCCTTGCTGGATCCACTTGAACGTCTTTCTCATTAATAACATGACTCAATAAATGAACTTCTTGCATCCTAAATTCGCACTTTGCGAACTTCGCAAATAACTTCTCGCTTTCAGTAACTCCAGATGAAGTCTCAAACGTTGTTCAGGATCCTCTCTAGTTTGGGAATAACTAAGTATATCGTCGATGAATACTATAACGAACTTCTTTGAACATGGTTTACGAACCCTATTCATGAGATCCATAAACATTGCCGGTGCGTTCGCTAAACCAAACGGCACAACTAGAAACTCATAATGGTCGCATCGCATCCTAAACGCTATCTTCGGAATATCCTCCTTCACAATCTTCAACTGATGATAACCCGATCTAAGGTCAATCCTTAATAAAAGCTCGATCCTTGTAACTGATCGAATAAATCATCAATTCTAGGCCATAGGTATCGATTTCTAATAGTAAGTTTGTTCAACTCCCTATAATTAATACACATCCTAACTGTTCCGTCCTTCTTCTTGGCGAACAACATTGGTGCTCATCACTCGATCCTTAGGAAACGTAACTTAGTCTAAAGAGACCTTTTCCCCAACAATTCTTGCAATTGATTCGAAAGCTCTTGAATTTCTGAAGGTGCTAATCGATAAGGGAACTTAACGACTGCTACGACACCGAGCACAAGATCTATCCGAAATTCCAACTGTCTTGAAGGCAGCATACCAGGCAAATCTTCTAGAAAAACTTCAGAACATTCTCTAACTGCAGGAATTTTCTCAAGTTTCTTTTCCTCAGCCTTAGTGTTAACAACACAGGCTATAAATGCCAGGTATCCTTCCGCAAGAACTTTTGTGCCTTGATTACATTAACCAAGTACAATGACTTATTCTCAACTCACCGCGTATGACCAAAATCTCATTGTCCGGTACTAGTATACGGACCAATTTCTCATGACATACTACTTCCGCTCGATTCTTAGATAACGAACCCATTCCTTTATGATAGTATGTCAAAAGCCACAAACACTGACGAAGAGAAGCGTAGAACACACTCAAAAGATATAACCAGGTTCTTTGACATGAACTTCAGAAGCTCAAGAAACGAGATTATCAAGACCTTAGAAAGGTTTAATGAAACCGGAGTCACAATAATTCGAACAGGGGTGAATTGATAATTACGTCCGCAAATATAAATAATAATAATTAAGTATATAATCTTGATGCCTTACGCATACACCCTCACGATAGATCTTCTTAGGACCTTCATGTGCCTGTAAGCTCACAATAACATGACGTATATGTTATCGAGAATACAATCAAGTAGATTGTTCCTCGCAACTATGGAACAATGACTTAGCTAAATTCTATGTGAAATACACTTTACTATACAGATGGATGACTCACCGGTCACTCGTAAAATATGCCTAGCCATCACAAGCTATTATACCTTCCTATATACCATTATAGTAAATACTCACTAATCACATAAAGAAATGTTTCTTATGTCGAAGAAACCTACGCTGAGCTAACGTAATTCCACACACTAATATCCTTTCACTTATTTGGCAATGGTTGGATTTTCATTTCCTAGGCATTCGCACTAAACATTGCGTCTTAGAAAACTTGGTCCCCTAGCCAAAACGAAACTCTAGTCGAAGCCTAGATGCCCCTACCGACACCTAACTCGCTAAAACCTATGGTTCTGATACTATCGCTCAAAGCCTGAGGTAACTCGTATCATACTCTGTCCGTTTAGCCCGCCCAACAGTATTAGACTGTGATCAAGCTCATGGTTTTGCATTGGTCTCATCCCCGAAGGACTGACCAACACATCTACGATAGAGAAGGTATCCCACCCCCTACAAAGAATTGTTTGTTCCCTTTCTCAAGCGGTGTGGGACCATACAATCCATTCCCCTTAGGGAACCCAGTGTTCTCGAAGGAATGACTGACACACTGATCCGAGACCAGGCTCTGATACCAAACAATCACACCCCGAATTTTCCGTCGGGTGTGAACCCTTAACACCTTTACCATGCCGTGAAATATATACTCCTAAGACTCTTTGAACTCCGAACGCCATTTATAATTATCTTGGGTTTCCAGTTTCCCAGATGTTTGCTTATTCCAACCATGCCATTGCCAAAATCTAAACCTGTAAGACATACTTAAAAAGGTCAACATAAAGTTGGTGAGCTCATGGTTTTATGTTTATTCTTCATAAAATCCATTTACCCATCTTACACGACTAAACCGCCTACTTATCTTCCCATAAAAACAATCAATCGACCGAACCACCATGTTCAAAAATGAGATTTCTTCCCCTTGAAAACAATATATACTTAAAAGCAAGGTTTTCAGAACCGGACCGGACGTCAAACCGGACCCCCGACTGGTTCACCGGTTCGACCGGTCCAACGAACCGGCCCAAAAACAAAAAAAAAATAAAAAAATACAAAAAACCGGTCCAAGTACTGATGTAATTACACAAATTTCCTAGCTTAAAAGGCGTATGATTACGTATTACTAGAAGAGAACCAAGCAGACTCGCGAAAATCTAACAAGTATGATGTATCCAAAGGCTCCTAATCAAACCACGACTTTCTTCCCGGGGTGACCTCTAGTCCAAGAGGAACCCTTTGGAGGCTATGTTCCTTTCCAGTAAATACTATGCCCATCCTGAAAAAGGGAGCGTCAACCCATTAGATCTATAACATAAACAACGGCCCTAACCAAGAGCTAATGATTAAGAAGTGCAAGGACTTTGTCACCCGAATGAGACATTGGTGTCACGAAATCGTTCCCACCGGCGCACCGACCTAAGGCCATCAAGTGTTCTATATTTCTAGTCTTATTTGTGACACCCGACACACTTAGGTTAACATTTTATAAAACGTATAAGCGAGAAACATTATTAAACATACTTGACAGAGTCCGTTGAGTCAAGTCACGTTACGTTTCGTCAAGGGATCAATGATTCGGAGGATCATTGAGGTTATCACACACACACACACATTACGAGTCCCGTTGTTGGTGAATTACATAAATTAGATTGAGTAACAAATACGAAATGATCTAAATATGTGACATGATATGTAAATACGTGCTTTATCGATGTTCATATGATTATACATGACTCTATATGATTAACATGTGTTAGGATGTGTAAAGATTCGTTAAAACGACAAAACTGGAAAATCTGGAAGAGACCAGCCTTGGTTCGACCATAAGGGGGGTCGAACCATGCAGTGTGAAGCTTCAAAGTTTCATTCGACCATGCCAAGGTCTCATTCAACCTATGCATAGGGTCGAACCTGGCCTGGGTATAAATATCACACTTTGTCATTTTTCATCATTTCACAAACCCTAAACGCCTCTAAACACTGTCTGTCAATATTAATCATTGGTGAAGGAGTTTTTGATCTTGTTTTTCATAACCTAACCTACAAACATCTTTTAAACAAAGATCTAAGGTGTGTTCTTCATCCTAAACCCTTTCTAAAACATTTTATTTCGTTTTTATGAAACCCCAAGAGTCTAGATCTGTTTTAAGATGGTTTTCACAATCAAAAACTTTTCTAACATCTTTCTAAACAAAATCTAATCATAAAACATAAGGTTCATACAAGTTAACATGTGTTAGTGATGTTTTTATGAGGTATTGATGATGTTCTATGTTGTACTATGTGTTGCTTGGTGATTTGATGTTGTATAGATGTTATAGGAATGTTTTAGAACTATTATTGATGATGAGATTTAGTTATCTTAGGTAATTGTTTGTTAAATGTTGATATGTTACTCATTTTGGGGATTTTTGATAGATTTAGTGTTGATTCAAGATGATAATATGAATGAAATGATTAGGGGTTTTATTACACATGATGACCTGAACATGTTGAGTTGATTATTGAATGATTTCAGAAAGTTTCCTAATTGGGTAAAATTTTCATGCGTGATGTGACGTTTTCATGATTTTTGCCATTTTGGGTAAGTGTTAAAACGGATAGATTTTGGGATAAAATTGGTGGGGTTTTGTAGGAATATGTTATTCATACTTGACTGCAGCATTTCGTGATGTTTCGTGATCTTTTCGGATAGTTTTGATGCGATTTGGTGCGTTTTAGGATGTTTAAGGCTGCAGGGGTCGAACGTGGAATTCATTCGACCCATGTGGGGTCGAACGTGGCTTCTGGGGTCTAACGAGTCTTCTAGGGGACGAACGTAGCTTCTGGGGGTCGAACGTGGCTTTTGGGGGTCGAACGTGGCTTTTGGGGGTCGAACGTGGCTTAATTCCATACTGATTCGACCCTACGACTCCGTATGTGCGATTTTTGATGCAAACTAAGTGTTGTATGCTTAAAACTTGTATGTTAACACTATGTACTTGATTAATTAATGTAATGGGTCACCAACGGGATGTCGGGTCTGTCTGGGATGTCCGGTTAACGTTCAAACACACACAGTTAAGATCTGGACAATCGAGGACTAGTTAGCCTTCGGGTTAATAGTCATCACACTTATGTAAACTCATTGATAGGTCGCCACTAGTTGAGGCTATCACACAGCTTTCGGATCTCTTTTTAACAACAGAAGACGCAACCTAAGTTGAGTTTCACGGCCCCACTCTTTACTGTTTTCGTTTTTTGGGGAGAAACATGCTTAGTACTTCGGTTTAAAAAGATCATGTTATGCTGGGTTGGTTGTACGTTTCAGTTATGTTCTGTTTTACGTGGCCAAATGTTGTGGCAGTTCGTTAACCGTTAATGTGGTAGTTCGTTAATCGCGAATGCGATAGTTTGTTGACCGTGAAAGCGGAAGTTCGTTGGCTATGATATAGCAGTTCGTTGACCATGGTTTGGTAGTTCGTTAGTCGTGGTAAACGATAGTTCGTTGGTTGGTTCGTTTCAGAGTCTAAACGTCTTATAAGTGTTTTCATCAGTCAGTAGTAACATGATAGTTCTCCCAAAAGCTCGTGAAACGTTTTTACTTAAAAACCTGTGAACTCACCAGTATTTTGTACTGACGTTTTTAGCATGTTTTCTCAGGTCGTTAGAGTTGCAGAAACTGGATAGGCGCACGGAGTCGCACACGCGTCTAGGTTTTTCTGTTGAGTTGTTGAACAGTTAAACCTTTTACTTGGTCTTGTTTCCTTTTTGAAAGTTGTAAACAATGAAATGCTTCCGCTACGTTTTGAAACAAGTTTTATATAAATGCGTGTTTTGGTTTACGTATTTTATTTACATATAGTCGTTGTTTGTTGTGACCGTTGACTTGGATCCTGGTATGTCACTCGCCTCGCGGTAAAACTCCGCAAGTGGAAATTTGAGGGTGTGACATAACTCATCATACTAGCATGTTAATCCCCCAATTTGTAAAAACGTTGAAAAACATTTAAAAGAAAAAGGGGCCGTTAAACACATACAATACAATCTATCTTCCTTGATACCAATTTGTACAATCCACCCAAAAGCATTTGTAATTCTAAACAATATCTCAATCTTTGCTATGCTATGTAATAAACAAGTTTTTATAAAATAAGTATGTCTTCCCCTCAAAAATAGTTATAAAACACTAAAAAGTGGGGTCAAGAACTCACTTCAATATCCTTGCTTAGCTAGCTATCAAAGCTTGAATCTTTAACCACTTCTTTGTGTCCTAATCCCACAAAGGACACCTTACAGTCTAACACAAAGAGCCTAGCCTATTATCCAGCTATATAGACTCATATGTACGAATCCGAGTCTAGAAAGTGTTGTAACTCAACGAACCGATCACGACTTATTAATTTATGTGTTAACATACAATATAGTACCCAAGTTGCGCACTTGTTACCATTCGTGTGTAACCTACGTTGGACTAGTGCTACGAAACGTATAGCTCATCTCGAGTCATAACTCACCTTGTAAATCGGATAAATATAATTTCTTTGCATATTTATTTTTATGAAAGTATACTTTGCAAAATACTATTCTTGTGTCCGTACAACAAACATTATATAGTTGTGAAAACCTTTCAAAAACTCGTTATACATGGCGTTTGGCAAAACTATATATATATTTTCAAAATGTAATTCGGAATTCACTTGTACTTATTATTAATACTTTTGTTGAAACGTCGTGATATTTTGTATAAAATGTATTTGTCTATACCTGGTAGGTTATAAAAACGCAAATCTATATCACATTCGTTGTGTTCCAGATTTTATAAAATTTCGGCAGAGTTTCCTCTGCTTTTATACAATCCAGACAACACAAGTTGTCTACAATTTACTGAAAATCAATTTACAAACACAAGACATTTAATCTATTTATCTGTATTTCCAATAGACGAGACTTTATACCTTTCGCCACTTTATGTAAATTATAATTATATAATTACATATAATATAGTTCAATGGTTTAGTCCAACATACAATATTATCAAATCTCGGTTTAATATACACTATTATTTATTAAATAATATTGTCGGTTCGTTTCACAAGTCACAATCATTTCGTATCTATAATTTATATATACACTTATACATATATATATAATAATAATTACAAATTAAGATGTTATACCATAGGGAAAATGACCAAAATAGCCCGTTGACCGGGCGTTTTGCACAAATAGCCCTCTCCACCCTCTTTGGAGAGAGGGGTCACGGTTCCCAACATGCCTGAACCGTCTCCCAAGGGGCTTCCCATTTCAGCCAACCGTCTCCCGCCACGTGTCGTTGTTGATCCCGAGACAGACCTTTCTCTCTCCTGAACCCTCTTTTCTTTCTCTCTCCTCCTGAACCCTCTTTTCTTTCTCTCTCCTCCTGAACCCTCTTTTCTATCTCCGTCACCCCTCTTTCTCTCTCCTCCTGAACCCTCTTTTCTTTCTCTCTCCTCCTAAACCCACCTTCTCACCCCTTAAATCACACACCCAAACCCATCACCCACAACAACAAAACGACGATGAAGAAGAACACGTAATTGGAGACTGTTTAGTCTTTGAAGAAGGTGTATTCGAAGACCCATATGTTTTAAACCAAGATTCAAAATATTTTACAAATGTGAATAATAACAATAATAATAGTAAGAATAATAATAATAAGAATAAGAATAAGGTTGAGGTTAAGCAGGAGGATTTAGTTCCGGCGAATTGGAAGGATGTTCGGGCGGAGATTAATATTACTAAAAAGGAAAGGAGGAAAATGGCTCAAGAAATGGAGTTTGGGAGTAGGTTACAGAGAAGGAAGCAGGGGTTGATGCCGATACCGATGGGGTACGCTAGTGCGAAAGAGTATAAGGCGGCGAAATTGCGGGAGTTGAAGCCGCTTGTGTTGGATAATCCTAAGCTTTTGGTGGAGAGTGATGAGGAGGAAGGTAGGAGTAATGAGGGTCAGGGGGTTGGGGTTATGGATATGGATATGGATAGGGATAGGGATAGGGATAGTAGAGTGGCGCCGAGGAACCCGAAAATGGCGGTGTATGGACGTGGTTTGGATGATAATTAGGAGACATTTTGAATATGAGAACCTTTTATCCGATGTACACATTGCTCTTTAACAAAATAAAGAAAAGAGGGTTCAGGAGGAGAGAGAAAGAAAAGAGGGTTCAGGAGGAGAGGGAAAGAAAAGAGGGTTCAGGAGAGAGAAAGGTCTGCCTCGGGATCAACAACGACACGTGGCGGGAGACGGTTGGCTGAAATGGGAAGCCCCTTGGGAGACGGTTCAGGCATGTTGGGAACCGTGACCCCTCTCTCCAAAGAGGGTGGAGAGGGCTATTTGTGCAAAACGCCCGGTCAACGGGCTATTTTGGTCATTTTCCCTATACCATATTATATATGCTTGCAACTCGCTTGTTGACTAGATCTGACCCCGGGCACTAAAAACGGACCCGAACTGGATCAGATCTGACTCGGGTTGAACCAACATAACCCGAGATCTTCCAAAACAAACCCAACCAAGCCTGACCTGAAACCAATTCTAACCGAGCTCGAACTCCAGGACTGAAAAATCTCCAAACCATTACACCCGGGACCCGAACCCGACTCGAGACCCGAACCGAACCCGTCACCGATCTGACCCGAGCACCAACTTGTAGCCCGAAATCCATTAACATAACCGAACCAGACCCGAGTACCCAACTTAGATCTGAACCCGAACAAACTTAACCCAGTCGGACTAACACACGAGCAATCATAACCGAAACAATAACCACCCACTCGAACAAAAACCCAAACCACACTCGAGCATCACCACCCGGACCAACATCATAGCCTAAATCGGACCCTTGCACCAACACCACGACCTGGAACCACCATCGCCGGCCTGTACAACGCATCCGCCGCCTTCCTTGAGCCACCCCCAACTAACACTAACCGGCCACCCACCAAACATGAACCAAATCAACCCATAACCCATTTTCTTGAACCACCACTACTCTGTCCCCTATCCCGCATAGGCCGTTGCCCCCTTTGGGCTTCAGAAACACCACGCCGCCGCCACCAAGGGAGTGGTGGTCGGCCGACTTCTATTACAGGGAGGAGGGAGAGAGACGAGGCAGGTAGAGAGGGATAGAGACCCGAGAGAGATGAGAGAGAAGGATTTTAGGGTTTTCATCTTGTGATGTTGGCTGAGAAATGAAGAAGAAGGAATATAATAATGCCTTTATATACTTAGGGTTAGAATTAGGTAGGTAGACACCGCGTATCGAACCCGTTATCTCGTAAAACGTCTCAGTTTTAATCCAGGCTCGATAATTAATTATTTAAATTAGTTGGTTTTGTTCGAAATCTAAAACATAGCTAAACTGAGCAAAAATATAAGTATTTTCGGCATCCTACGCGTTCTTTCAGAACACTTGTTAGAATCGCGTTAACTCAATCGTCTACCGTTTCCTTCATCTAAACAATCCGATAACTTTCGATATTTAATAAATAACATTATTTATAATAAATAATTAATCTAAAAGCATAAATGCGGTTAAAACAATGCATTTCGATGTCCGGTTCTCCTGTCGGTTACTTCTCGCGTTCTCCAAAACACTGCGTTTTAATCCGTTCTTCAAGCCGATTCCAGGTCCGATTGCTTCAACATCAAATACGTGCCGTATTTATATATAATAACTCTACGTTTGTCCATTCTAACGAATTCTTATTGATATTAGTTCGTTGGTGTTTAAATGCGTCGTCTTTCTTTAGAACATCTAGACGTCCACGAACTCCAAGAAAGACATCGTCGGACTCGTAACAACTCAACTTAACCAAAATCAACTTTAATATATGCTAAGCATATAGGAGTCGTGATTAAGATCCAGTCAAATGTTGACCGAAATTTACCGGTTGTCACAACAGAAGAGAAACCAGGATATTAAAAGAAATCAAAGAATAAATAAAGATATAAATAAGAAATGACAAAAATTATAGAAGTATATCTATAAGTAATTATTACAAAATCATTACTCGATAATTCAATCGACTTGTACGAAAGTTTTGAAATCATTTGTCACACTTTATAAAACTCGTTGATTTATAAATTATCGTCGTGTATTCAAGAAATTTTGTATAAATTATTGAATCATTCCAGTCTCAGTGATAATTTCTATCAAAATTCAGATCGTTAACCTTATGGTTATTCCAATATTTATAAATAGAATACGAATATTACGCTCCAACTTGACCATTCCTACGATCGAGTTTCCTGAAATATTATTTTTACTCTGCAAATTTTGCAATTTTATTAAAATCAGATATACTAGAGACATACGAGTATTATTTTCAAAAGAATTCCCTCCAATCTTCTAATTGAAAATCAGAAAAAATTTCCACGATAACACAAATTGTTTTTTTTAATCTCTTCAGTATAATTCGGTAATTTACTGAATTTATTCTCAGTTATTTTTATTCTATAAATCCAGTTATGAGAAATAACGTAAATACCCTCCATCTATAATTTTCAATTTGGGGAAAACCAGTAGCAGACCAACAATCAGATGTTCCATTAAAGCCACAAAACCTCATACTCAAAGCATTCTCCATTCTGTAAATTTTGGGAAGCCAATCAAGCTACAGTTTTCCTAAGTCTCTTTTTCGTTTTCCTTACGCGTGACTAACATATTCACTAGAAACTCGAACCAGTTCAAGTCCATCCATAATCTATTCTAAGCTATGCTTTCCAGATATCTTGACGTGTAATATCTTTTCAAGAATGTTTATTCTAATAAACTGTCTATCCTAAGAAAGGATCCCAAGATATCAATCCAATTATGTTTGCAATATCTTTAATTTGTCGTCAAATCTTTGACCAGGGGCGCAACATTGTTGGGGCGGGAGGGGGCGGCCGACCCCCCCCCCCCGAATTTTCGCGCAGAAGTTCCGATTATATAGTATTCGTATAGAAAATTTTGAAAATATAGGGTTTCGACCCCCCGAAACTGGTTTTCGACCCCCCGAAACTAGTGACTTCCGACCCCCGGTGATTTCCGACCCCCCGAACCTTCGGGTCAAGCTTCGCCACTGTCTATGACATTAACCTTAACCCTCATCGCTATTATTATTATCCCTAGAAATCCTAAGTTAATACGTGAAATCCTATAGCACGTCTGCAGAATCGTCTTACCAGAGCGTATTTCACTCCACATCTGGTACTCTTTTTCTTGAAGATCTTTAATCGAATCCGTATCCGTCTATGTGCCAAGAATCTTTTTGGCATGATTCTATATCTATATCTGACTGTTGTTCTCCCTCGATATTCCTCTAGATATGAACGATGAATTTTACTTACCACATTTTATAATCTAAATCTCTCTCTTGTGTATACATAGAAATCTCAGCTATATAACACCTTCGATCTTTTTCCAAGAACAAAATAATATTGGGAATAGAAATATTATTATATTGAAATATCGTGACAAGAATATTTTGGAATCTATTTAAAGAGGCTGAATTCTTACTCAATCGATTGAGCAACAATATGAAAGTCATCTTAATCCTATGAGTCGAGCAAATCAGAATGATTAACAGATTGAATTTTATATTGAATATTCTTTGAACTCGAAAACATTCAAGAATGCTTTCATCTCTTTCAAACAAATTCGACAGATTAAAAGTCTATTCCACTAGACTCAGATCGAGATGTTTGTGTCCGGAATAATATAATTAAGAATCCCAAAGAAAACAAAAAAAAATAATAGAATAATGTGTGAAGGACACATACCTATTGTGATTAAAATAAACAAATACTGGAATGTTTAGTTGAGGTGGAATAGCAATTATGGTTGCAAACATAATTATGAATGCTACATGCACGGGAACATTCAAGTATGAATTTAATGAGATCATAAAATGTTTGGGTCACGAACATATTCAAAGAAATTATAATAAGAACAATAATAAGAAATCCAAACCCTCAGTGTATCGCATATGGAGAATACAACCATAAAATTGGCAATATAGTTGAAATTTCCTTCGTGAAATACGACTAAGAAGATATCCACAGAATAAAAATCATCGAGTGTTTAGATTCTATGAATCAAAGAAACCAGTTTATCTATTTTTGATTCCAACCAAAATGTAAAACAAACATATTCACCAATTTTAATATGGATGTTTCTACAACAATGATAAGTCAAACTCCTTTTGACTTAAGAAATAACAATCGTTCATGTATAAAAATTCGTGTGAGTTATAATACAATCAAATTGGTAAAACGGTCAAGTGATACCAAGTTGAAAATCATGAATAAGAAGTGATGAAAGATTTGTTAAATCTGAAAATATAATAGATGGAAATCAAATGGATTCGGAAACCGAAAATGGTGGAATCCAACGATTTATCAACATAAAATAATTTCTATCGAATATATCAAAAGACGATTAGATACTGTAGATGCGTTTTGCGACTAATGATTAGATATGTTAACATGTGTTAAGGGGCGAAGGTAAACAGAATGGGCGAAGGTAACATATTGTGGGCGAAGGTAGTTATGATATGGACGAATCTGGAACAGGGCTAATACAGAAGACACATTCGACCACCTTCAGTGGGCGAATGTGGAAAAGGCCTACATTCGACCAGTGAAACTGGGCGAATGTGCAGGTGCTATATATAGATTTTGGGTTTTTGTAATGCTAAGAGAGTCATTTAGTGTGTGTGTTTTTGAGGTGTGTTCCAGAGAGTTCTGAGAGTGTTATTTTGTGTGTTAGATTAACTGTAATCAAGCTGTAATCAAGTATTTGGAAAAGTTAATCTATGAAAAGCTTTTAAAATGACTTTGATTGTGTTTTGATTGAGTTTATATCAGTTTGTTCTAAGCTAGGGTTTCCGCACCTGGTTTAGCAACTTGTATGATCATATAATCCTGTTTTCGTGTCAAATCACATCCTCTACAAAGTGGTATCAGAGACATAGAGGATCATACAACAACAAATTGATAAACTCAGAGCCGATTTGGACATTATTTTCATCAATTCACATCTGTTTTCATATAAAAATGGTTTTTGAGTGTTTTTGGAAGAATTAGAGGTGAGTTTGTGGTTAAAATTCAAAATTCCAAGTATTAAAGTTGTTCCAAATCATCTCCGAAGCAAAACCTAATCAAGATCATTCAAATTCACAAACTTTTGAAAATCAGAGATCAAAATAACCGTTTTTTCAAAGTGTAACCGTTTTTCAAAAGGTCAAAATGGGCGAACCTGAGTGTTTTGGACGAATGTATGAGTTTTTGGTCGAAGGTGAGTGGATTTCTGTGCGAACCTAGAGATTAGTGGGCGAACCTAGAGTTTTTCAGTTGAATATTTTACATTCGGGTCACATTTTTTACCTTCGGGACATCGTGCGGACGAACGTAAAACTAAAACGGTCGAACCTAGGATATTTTGGACGAACGTAGAAAAGTGTTTGTGTAATTTTTACTTTCTGGTGAGATTTCACATTCGGGTGAGTATTTTTTGGGCGAATCTACTCCAAAAGGGACGAACCTGAAGCACTTTTGGGCGAACCTAGGATAGTTTTTGGAAAATTTTTCTAAGTGTTGAATTTCTCGAAGTTCGTGATCATGTGGCGTTATCAGACTACTCCTACACCAGCAACTACACAACCACAACAGCAGGTGATGGACCCATGGACAGTGGCAGCACAGAAGACGAGCACACAGTCTTCGCAGCCGGTTAACTACATGACTCAAAGTGCACCTCCAGCACCACAGTCTGACTACTGGGGAGTAGCAGCAGCGGTGGTAAATACTCAAACTACAAATGCTATTTCCACACTGATTAATGATTTGTCTTCAGGTAGCGGGACTCGGCCACCGAAGCTTATGGAGATTCAAGAATACAATCAGTGGCAGAAAAAGTTCAAGATACATTTGGAAGGCATGGGAGTGGAAGGTGCTGAAGCTTGGAACATGATAGCTAAAGGTTACACACCACCAGTTCTGGAGAACACAGGTGAACCAGTGCTATTGGAGAGCATGGCTGAGGATGAGAAAAAGAAGTTTGCTGTGGAAAAGAAGGCGTTTTCCCAACTGACACAGGCAATCACAAATGATCTTTTGCATCAGTTTGGGACTTGCACAACTTCTAAGGCACTGTGGGATATGCTCAAAAGGAAGCATGATGGAAATGAGAAGACTCGAAGTTTGAGGAAGGAAGAGCTTATTAAGGAGTTTGAGAATTTTTCTTATGTTGGAAATGAAACTTTGAAAGAACTAACTCCTAGGTATAATCATTTGATATCTGAATTGTCTAGCTATGATATACAGATTCCTATGGCAAAACAGGTGGAAAAGTTTGCAGATGCATTACCACCAAACTGGGATCAGCATGTGGATGTTCTGAAGGAGAAGGATGCTTATCAATACTGGTCTCTTCAGGAGTTCATTGAGAAGCTGGAAAACAAAGAGTTGGAAGAGAAGAGGAAGGCTAGGAGATCACAGATTCCTCAGAATCCAAACTTATATTTTGGAGGATCTTCAGTTCCAGTGAGTACAAGCTCAGGAGGGCTAGTTGCACCACATGTTGCATGTATATCCAATGTTGTTGAATCACCTACCATTAACTACCATCAACAAACTTCATCTTTATCTCAACCACAACCACAAGTACCATATCAATATTCATACATTCCACCATTCTCCCCAAAGCAACAAGCAGCTTTTTACACTGCTGGTCAATCTCAACAACAACCAATGAACCAACCTAACCAACAAACAGTGGTTTTGGAGACTTCCAATCTTGGAAATGTGACAGTTGAAGTTGCTCAGCAACACATTGCATTAGTCTCTGCAATGGTTTCTTCCTACAATGGGTTAGTTGCTAGTCAAATTGGTAATAACAACTTGACCAATGAAGACTATGCACAGATTGACAAGGAGGAGATGGAACTCATTGATATCCAATGGGCCTTTGCGAGCATAATGCGAAGAGCAACAGAGTTTATTGAGAAGACAGGCAGAACAGATTTGGGAACTTCTCCTAACACAACCTACGGGTTTAATAAGGAGAAAGTGACTTGTTTTAACTGTGGAGGAAAAGGTCACTTTAAAAGAGAATGCACCCAGCCACCAAAACAAGGCAATAGAAATCCATTCAATGCCAGTTATCAGAACCGTCAACAACAAAACCAAAACCAAGTTTCCTACCAAAACAACCATCAAAACAACTTTAATAACAACCAAAATAGACAACCAAACACACCAAACCAGACACAAACCCAAACACCAAACAATACTAACCGAACAGTCATACCAATCACTACACCAAATGAACAACAGAATACCAATCAAGCATTGGTGACTCAACAAGATGAGAGGTTTGATTGGTCGAGCATTCAGATAGGTGTTGAGGAAATCACCACTGGGGGAAATGTGGCTTGTGTTGCATATCAGGTTGATATTGAAGATTCAGTGACGATGGAGGAGAAGGTAGAAACTGAAGTTGAGAGTGATGAGTCTGAGGCTGAGATGGATGGTGATATTGAACCTGTTAAGGTTAATTCTGAGGTTGATGTTGAAGTTCAAACTGAAGAAACAAATTCTGGAGTGGTGATTGATACTGTTTCTGACATTCCTGAGGAGTGTGAATCGGTTTATTCTGATTCAGACAGCGAATCAGATACAGAAGCAAGTGTTAATTCTCTTGATGAAGATATCGATCAGTTGCTTGCAGAAGCAGATTTTCTGATGACAAGGAAGTCGTGCATTGCAGATGATGCTTTCACAAAGATTGATTATTCAAGATTCTTTGCAGGAAAGGAAGCTCATTTCGCATTGATGGCCATGACTGATCCGCCAAAACCTGTAAGTTCTGCATGTAGTACTGATAATACAAGTGAAAAATATTGTGGTACATGTGATAGATTGACTGAGGAGGTTAAACAACTCCGTGTTCAACGTGATAGTGCTATTATGAACAGTCAATCTACTCGCAAAGAGTTACTCGCAAAGAGTTGAATGCTTTTAACAAAGTATTAGATGGCTACAAAAAGGACATTTCCGACTTGAAAAACACTTTGTCTTTAAAACAATTGGCAATTAACAACTATATCAATGAAATTGAAAACACCAAGTTGGAAATGGCCGCCATCAAATGCTTTGCTGAGAAAGTAAACAAAAAGCTGGAAAGCTATAAGCATATTGCTTATGTGGTAGACCACATCATTGATGATAAAACCACCAATTATCGGGCTGTACCATCTCCGGTTCTTTTTGAAAACCATAATTGTCACCAAGTAACACCGGAGAGTTCGGTAAAATCTGATTCAGCATCGGAAAATGAATCTAATACTTCTAGTATTGGTGATCCAAATTCCGATGTTAGACCGATTTTGGGAATCAATGATGAGGGTGTTACTGCTGAAAGTGTAGATTCAGACTCAGAGAGTGATGATACTGGTGATAACCAAACTGTTAATGCATGTGAAATTCCAAAAGAAAATCACATCATTACAAATGAACCAGTCTCATCATCTCAAATTGTGATTCCAATGAAAAAGATTCATTGTGAAAAGAAGTCTGAAATGAATGTGGTGAAGAAAGATCTTAATGTGGTGAAGAAAGATCTTGAAAAGAATGATAAAAATGAACAATGTGACAAACCTGTCAAAGTGTTCTATCGGATGGAAGGATCCGATAAGATCATTTCTAACGAGGACTTTCCAATAAAAAATGCCAATTATGCTAAAATAGAAAAGATTTGGCAAGAAAGTACTATTTGGTTCCCAAAACATGAGATAACAAATGAAATTCCACCAGCTTTGTTAAAGAAGTTGTATTTGGATGTTCCTCAAGAACCAAAGGTCCATGTCACAGAGTTTGTTAAACCCAAAAACAGAGCTAATGGTTTTAATGAGCCTACTTACTCAAAAGGGCCACTCCCTGAGAGTTTAAGGAAGCAACAGTACATTGATCAATATCCTATTAGATCATTTGCTCAACCAAATGCTTCGAATGTTTTTGAAGAGTACCGTGCGTGTTTTAAGTGTGGGGAACGTGGGCATTTGCTTGCTCAGTGCCCATATGTAAGGCACAAAAGGCACGAGGTGGAAGTGAGAAATTCCATGAGGAAACCGATTGATCATTATGTGCCACCACATAGGAGAGTTGTTCCTCAACAACCACAACCGTTTTATAATCAAAACAATTTTCAACAAATGAGGAACACTCGTCCAATGCACTATGATAGAAGGAATCGAATTGCTATGGAACATTCATGGAGAAAGCCTGTGGTGAACACAACAGTTGATAGGCAAAAGGTTCCACCAAAACCGATTGTCAAATCAAATGTTGGACCTAAGTCTGTTAAATCAGATAAGGTTACCAAGAAAGTTACTTTTGCTAACAATGTTCAGAAACCGACTGAGAATCCAAAGTCTCAGATTCGTATCCTGAAAAGGACTGAACAAGCTTGGACACCCAATGGTACTCCAGGAGCCTCAACTTCAAGGGTTATTGAGAGAAAGGAAACTGTTTTGAACAATCAGAAAAAGATTGATCAAAAAGTTGTTGAAAATGCTTGTGAAAATGATACTTTGAAACCTGATGTTCAAAGACCCAAGACTCAGGCTTGGGTCCCCCGAAAGAACTAACTGATTTACTTTTTGTGTGCAGGGAGCTTCAGCTGGCCCTATTAGCAGTCTTTGGATTGTTGATAGTGGAGCTTCAGGCCACATGACAGGGGATCTTGCGTTGCTGTTCGACGTGAAGAACATCAATGGCGGGTATGTAGCTTTCGCGGGAAACAAAGGTGGATATATCACTATGGAAGGAAGTGTGAGCAATGGGATAGTGAGTTTCGAGCGGATTTCGTATGTGAAGCAGATAGACTATAATCTGTTGAGTGTCAGTCAAATATGTGACAAGAAATTTACTGTGCATTTTGATGACAAATCCTGCTATATTCTGAAACCGGGCTTTACAATTCCTAAAGAGTGGATAATGTTGAAGGCACCTCGCGTCAACAATCTATACATTCTTGATATGTCCAAGGCGATGACATCACAAGGGCAAATAACATGCTTTTTGTCCAAGGCGACTGAGAAAGAATCGATAATGTGGCACCGAAGAATGGGGCACATTCATCTGAAGAAAATGAATCAACTTGTGAGAAATGGACTTGTCGATGGAGTAAACGTGAAACATTTCCATCTAAATGACAAGTGTGTAAGTTGTAAAAAGGGGAAGCAACACAAACAGTCCCACAAAGTGAAAAAGGTTAACTCTGTTGAGATGCCACTAGAGCGATTGCACATGGATCTTTTCGGACCGGTCAAGCGCAAAAGTCATCTTGGAGAGCTTTATTGTTTAGTCGTCACTGACGATTACTCAAGATTTTCATGGGTGATGTGTTTGCAGAATAAAAGCGACACTTTTATCAATCTAAAGGTTCTGTTCACTCGATTGGAGAATCTCTACAATGTGAAGATAAAGAGAATTAGGAGTGACAATGGGACGGAGTTCAAAAATGCAAAGATGGATGAACTTTGTGAAAACAAAGGGATACATCATGAATATTCGGCTCCGTACACCCCTCAACAGAACGGTGTTGCTGAACGAAAGAATAGGACTCTAATTGAAGCGGCTAGAACAATGCTTGCTGATTCAAATCTTCCAGTAATGTTTTGGAATGAGGCGATTTATGCAGCAAATTACACATTAAATCGGGTTCTAACAGTGAAGAAGTTTGGAAAAACATCTTATGAGCTGTTACACCGAAGGAAGCCGAACTTAGAGTATCTAGAACCTTTTGGGGCGCCTTGCACCATGTTGAATCCAAGCGAAAAGTTTAGTCCTAAAGCCGAGGAGGGTTACTTTGTTGGATATGCAACCCCGCTCAAACGGGTATACAACAAGCGAACTCGTCGTGTGGAAGACTGGGCTAACGTGGACGTTCAACGATATACTCAAAATATTCAAGGCACGGGTCCTGATTGGATGTTTGATTACAAAGATTTCTTTGAATCATTCAATCTAGATAGCTTGGTTGAAGAAGCTGTCATCAGATTACTTTACGAGTGTGAAAATGCAACAACTTCACCGTTGGTGCGTCCGATCACTGTAAACCCTCTACCAGCTTCTAATGATACCAATTTTTCAAGAGGCTTCAACTTCATTAGACACTTCAGAATCTGAAGATGAACAATTTGAAGAAGCTATTCTTGATCAAGCTGAAGAACCAGAGGCACCGCCAGTGAACCCAACTCCAACTTCTGATGTAGCTTCATCATCAAATACGGGTCATGATCTGGATGCTGTAGAGAACTTGACTGTTCAGACGGGAGTGCAAGTACCTGATTATCCGGAATCTCGGATTCATCGTATTCACCCGCTGGAGCAAGTAATCGGTGATCCTGGTAGCAGTGTTATGACCAGAGGGCAGCTTAAAAGCGTTAATTCGCCAGAGAGTTTTGGTGCTTTAGCTTTATATGCCAAAATTCAACAATCTGGTAGTCAAAATGATTGGTCGTTTGCGTGTTATGTGTCGCAGGTAGAGCCAAGGACATACAAGGACGCTTTGAAGGATGATGCCTGGGTGGAAGCTATGCAGGAGGAGTTATTACAATTTCAGAAATTGGGAGTTTGGACGCTCACGGATTTGCCGCCGGATAGGAAGAAGATTGGCACCAAATGGGTGTTTAAGTGTAAGAAGGATGATCGTGGGGTAATTGTTCGTAATAAAGCCAGATTGGTCGTGCAGGGTTTCCATCAAATTGAAGGGATTGATTATAACGAAATCTATGCACCGGTAGCACGAATCGGAGCTATTCGGATGTTCCTCGCGTTTGCTTCTTATAAGAAATTCAAAGTTTATCAGATGGACGTGAAAAGCGCATTTCTGTACGGGAAAGTCAAGGAAGAGGTGTATGTCGGGCAGCCACCAGGCTTTGAGGACCCAATCCACCGGGATAAGGTCTACGTGTTGAACAAAGCTCTTTATGGCTTGCACCAGGCTCCAAGGCAGTGGTACGAGGAGCTAAGTACATACCTCATCACCAAAGGATTTAAGCGCAGCCTCGTCGATTGCACCCTCTTTACGAAAAAGACGGGAGATGATTTGCTTCTAGTGCAGATATACGTTGATGATATAATATTTGGTTCAACTAACGAGCTTTTATGCAGGGAGTTCGAAACTGTCATGCAGGAAAAGTTCGAAATGAGCGCCATGGGGGAGATGCAGTTTTTCCTGGGCTTGCAGGTGGACCAAAGACCCGACGGGATCTTCATTCACCAGACGAAATATGTCTCCGACATCTTGAGCCGGTTCCAGATGGAGGACTCTAAGCCGATGGATACCCCGATTCAACCCAATCACGGGATTGGAGTGGACGCTAAGGGGGAGCTGACAGATCCTTTTACATACAGAGCAATCATCGGATCTCTGATGTATTTGACGGCGTCTCGACCAGATATTATGTATGCAATGTGTCTCTGTGCCCGTTATCAATCGAAGCCGAAACAAAGTCATCTGACGGCGGTCAAGCGTATCCTTCGATATCTGAAGGGTTGTCCCTCAAAAGGACTTTGGTACCCTAATGATGATAATTTTGATTTCATATCTTTTAGTGATGCAGATTGGGGCGGCTGTGACAAAGATAGCAAATCTACTACAGCCGGTTGCCAGTTTTTCGGGAGCAGGTTAATCACCTGGCAATGCAAGAAACAGACTTCCGTAGCACAATCTACCTGTGAAGCCGAGTACATTGCAGCCTCGAGTTGCTGTTCGCAAGTACTCTGGATTCAACAACAAATGGTGGATTACGGTTTGCAGTTTCTTAAAACCCCTATTTACTGTGACAACGAAGCCGCAATTGCATTAACTAAAAATTCGGATAATCATTCTAAAGCAAAACACATCCGGATCAAATATCATTTTATCCGTGATTGTTACGCTAAGGAATTGATTGATATGGTCAAAATACATACTGACTACCAACGTGCAGATTTGTTTACTAAAGCTTTTGACCGTTCACGCTTTGAATATCTTTTAAAAGTAAACAATATAAAGGAAAAACAGGACTAATCGGCACCTCGGTTTATCGTTTTTTTTTTTAGCTTTTAGTTTTTATATTTTGCTAATTGGGAATTTCTCTTTGCTAATTGGGAATTTCTCTTTACTATCGTAATCCTCAAAGAAGTTGATGCTTTCGAGGGGATTGTTTAATCCTCAAAGAAGTTGATGCTTTCGAGTGGATTGTTTCTTTCAAATTTTTGTTTTTGTTTTTCAGAAAAATCAAAAATTCCAAAAAATATATGTTCTTTATTTTAGGGGGAGCCATTTTATCAGAAAAACCAAAAACATTATAAAATTCAAAAAGACCTAAAAATTAGAAAAATCAAAAATGATTTCCTGGTAAAACAGAGGAAATGATAGTACATCAGTGGGAATCTGACACAGGCTAAAGAATTGTATAGTTTATGATGCGTGTGTTGACTACGTGTGATATGCTGATAGGCTTCGTAGACTAAATATTGCGTGCATTAGTGATACAAACATAACGAACTACGCGTTCGTGGCTGAACACCTCATGGGCATATGGTCTTAGTACCGTAATTTCGTTTGATAGGATTGCCAAATTCTAAGGTTTCGGGTCGTTATGTTATGGTTATCCGGGATATTCTGATAAACTTTTGTCGTATTGATTTACGGACCTAGTTTTATCAGAATATTTGCTAAAAGAGCTTAATTGCCAAAACCGGAAGTTACCGAATTGAGGAACTTTATGTTTTAATTGATCATAGATCATTATTACATCGTATTGATCATTTGATGCAAATCAGTGATTAATATCAGCCTCAACCTAGTGTATACGCACATGTTACTCTGCTGCATTCAATTGCTGACCTGTACACCTCTGTGCTATATACTTTGTACCTTTTACGGATAACTCTGGCATAATCACGCGTTACGACGAAGCTTTGTGCAATTACTTGATACGGGAGTATGTCGTGTGCGTGGGCACCACATCGTGTTAGTCTAATACACCTAATTCGTATCATTTTAAAGCATTGCGTAATTGTCTGCATGTGAGCTTACGTGGACCACAATATCAGCAATTGCCGTATCACATACTGCTTCTAATGATAATATTAAACAAAAAGATCAACGCTGTGATCAGATTTCTCAGAAAAACTGATATGATCCTCTGACCGGATTTCACAAAATGTTTACTACTTTCATTTACTTTGATGCATTTTATTTTGTTGCAATTTACTTTTATTGTCAAAAAGATACAAAATCCAAAAAGATTTTAGGTGTGTTTTAATAAAATTTCAGAAAAATCCAAAATTTTTGCATTTCTGCTTTATTTTTGATAACCGGGGATGCTTGATAGTCAATTTCTGAGATTTGACAACACCATCTGGGCTTTGTATCATTCTAAAAGTGAAAATTTGTGTTTTGAAAGCTTAACGGATTGAAAAATGTTGAACGGGATTCGAATTTGTATTTTGGCAAAATTTTTCAAAATTTCCATTTTACATTCGCCCTTAATTGGGACGAATGTGGAAATTTGTTCACCTTCGGGTTGTTTCAAAAACGGGCGAATGTGGCTTCTAGCCAATTTTCACTTCCGGGTGAAATACTTTTACCTTCGTGCCTTTCACTAGGGGCGAAGGTGGAAAATTTTTACTTTCGACCAAACGAAACGGGCGAAGGTGGAAGCTATATATAAGCCAAAACTTCTAAATTTTTCAAAAATTTCTTCAATACCAGACCTTGTTGATTTTGATTTCTTTGCTTGTGCATTTTGTTCCTTGGATAATACTGATCTTTTTCATATATTGATTACAGGTAATGGACACGTAACAAAGCCGGAATCGTTTGTTTTATAAACGGCCTTAGGGTTTTAGGGTTCTTGATTTTCCAGTGTTTGTTAATGCTTATTGTTGATAGAAAATCATTCCATATCAGTTTTAGGGGGAGAAGGTTAAAGGAATTAGGTTTTAATCATTGTTTCAGCAACGAATGATCGAATGAAAATAATAAACCCTAATTTCTATTGAAAACTGATATAGAATGACAATTTAGGGCAATTGATGATAGACGAGTTCTAGTCGGCCATATTAGGATTGATTTTAATCAAAATCAAGGCCTGAAAACAAAGTTTGAAAATTTTTAAATTTTGGGAATGAACAGTTTCCACCTTCGGTTCTTCGAAGTGGACGAAGGTAAAACTGGTTGGACGAAGGTAGACTAAAACGGACGAATGTATCATTTTAATCAAAATCACTTTACATTCGACCAAAAGTTTACACCTTCGGCCACAAAAATCTACATTCGACCAGTTCATTATGGGCGAATGTGGAATTCCAAACTTCTAAAATTTTCAAGTTTTGTCGATTTCGTGTTTTGACGATTATTTTGATTTTATGTTTCAGATGGCTGAAGAACAAGCAAATATTGATATTCCTGTGGAGACTGCAGTTACTGATCCAGTTCCAGAGATTGTGCAGGAAGGAGAATCATCAAGCGGTAATAAATGGCCGTTTGAGAAGACTCATAACTGTTGCGCGTATCTTGGAGATGTGGAGAAGAACGTGGAGTTTACTGAGATTATTAAGTTTCTGAAGAGATGCATAGTGGTTTATGCTTTGGCCACACCAACTATTATCTACAAGGATATAGTTGAGGATTTCTATAACAATGCCAAGTATGATTACTTTGATAATCAGACTATCATCAGAAGCAAGATTCAGGGAATGGAGATGTTTATCACTGAAGCTGATATCAGAGAAGCTCTCCAGATCCAGTTTGAAACAAGTGAGGATCCAAGGGAATTATCATGGACTGAGCAGAAAGCCTGTTTCCTGAGGATGAAATACAAAGGACCGATCACTGATGGTTCTATGTATAAAGGGAAACTGAGCGTGCAGTTTAAGTATTTTGCTCACGTCATCATATTAGTAT
The DNA here is from genome assembly GCA_032199755.1 of Ambrosia artemisiifolia. Taxonomy (NCBI): domain Eukaryota; kingdom Viridiplantae; phylum Streptophyta; class Magnoliopsida; order Asterales; family Asteraceae; genus Ambrosia; species Ambrosia artemisiifolia. The sequence goes on from CM063521.1 coordinate 14,386,521, forward strand.
TTGGATGTGTTAGTGGAGGTTATGACGTGATGAGGAAGAGTTTGAGCTCGTTAATGGTTGCGTTGACTCTCAATAAACCATTTAACGTTGCTGGGATGATTTTAGATCACATGCTGGAGATGTTGAAAGGCTTGAAGAAGAAATACTTCATGCTTTATCCAAGATTTCTGATGATGATTTTTGATCACAAATATCCAAACTTGAAGAAGGATCCAACACAGATACTTGCTATGGATCATATGAACATCAGAACTTTAGCTAGAATGAAAGGTTACAAAGGTGTGCCTGACAATGAGAGACCACCTTACAGGAGGTTGTTTGGAGCCTTGGCTAGAGAGGATTACATGGATCCTGGAAAGAACACAGCAAGGCATCCTGATAGTGATAGTGATAATGATGATCCATTAGTTTATGCTGATGCAAGCACGAAGAGAAAGAGACAAGTTGTCAATCCCGGAGCCAAAGGGAAGGGTAAGGGAAAGACAGATCAAGGGAGTTCAAAACAACAAGTGGTGAGGAAGAAATCTACTGCTAAGAAGGGTACGAGTTTGGTAGATGAAGAATCTGTTGATTCAGAGGAGACGGAGACTGAAGAACAGTGGGATTCGGATGCTGAAAATGTCCGGACTACCAAACAAAAGGCCACTTTGGTTGGTGAGTCTGAATCACTGAACAGATCGATTGAAGAAGCTAAGAAGAGCAAGCAGTCTGTTGGTGCTGAAGATGAAGGGTTGACTGTAAATTTGGATGAGTTGAATGAAGGTGAAACCGTAGTAGTGAATTTGCCCAAGCCCAAACACAAAACCATGGCCAAGAAGACCAGTACAAAGCAGCTGAGAGAGAAAGAGTTAAACTTACTTTTGAAAGGAAAGAGATTACCTGATGCTGGAACATCGTCAAAACAATCTTCACCAGCCACTAAGAAGCAAAAGACTAAGGAGGCTACAACATTACCAGTGGATCAATTCAATATTGCCCTGGATAATGTTCTTAACATGTTTACACAGCCTCAGAAAGGAAAAGAAACTGAGATTGAGCCATCTAAGTCAAAGTCCAAGTCAAAGAAAGTCACTGTGGATGATGAAGTGATGAAGCAGGTGAATAAAAAGATGGACGATATGATGAAGATGTTAGTGGCTCAGCAAGCTGAGATTGCCAAGTTTAAGCTGAATGAAGAGAAAATGCTTCAGATTGTAGTAGCTTCTAAGTCTAATCAAGATGAGATAGACGAGAAAGTGAAGAAGCTAGAAGCTAAGAATAAGAAGCTTGAAGGGAAGTGTCTGAGAAACAAGAACAGATACAAGGCAATTAAAGAAGACAATAAAGAATTGAAGGCTGAAAACAAACGCCTCAGTGAGTTGATAGATAATCTGTACAATATTGCACCCAAGCTGAAAGAGGGTGAGGAGGATACAGAGAAAGAGGTTGAACAGGTTGACTTTGAACCATCTGAATCTGATAAAGAGGAAGATGAGGATGATGAGGATGATGAGAATGAAGAATCGGATAAGAGTGATGATGAAGATGATAATAATGATGATGATGATGCTGAAGGTTCGGGAAGTCAAAAGGAGGATGATAGTAGTAGTAGTGATGATAATGATGGAGGAGATGATACTTCGAAGTTTACATTCGAAAAGAGACCACCTTCAAAGAAGAAGAAAGACACAGGTGAGTCAAGTTCAAAGAAGAGTAGTGAGAATGTTGATGATGAGACTGTGTTTTGGAATGAGAAGGTGAGGTCCTTATCTGATGATGCAAAACAAGTATACAAGGATATGTTAGAGAAAAGAGAATGGACCATTGAGTTCACAGGTCGTTTTGCAGAAATATTCCAAACTGATGACATGCGATATGAATTGGAATATAACGATCCTGATCTAGAAGAGGGGGAAGTACCTGCATCTGTGGCAAAGGAGATTTTAGATGGACTTGCACAGAGGGTAGGGAAAACGTTTGAAGAGTTCATTGTTGATGAGTCGATTCCACATATTCCTGAAAAGGATATTGGAAGTCACTCTGATGACAAAGACACCCCTGAATTTGAAGAAGTTGAGATAGAGGATATTACACATGAGGAATATCCACAGTACTTCAGGCAAACTGATGAAGACTTGGTGTTTCCTGATTTTACTGAGAGACATAATACGTCTGCAAAAAGAAAGGCAAAGAAGAGGAGTGCTGAGTTTGTAGAGAAAGTACTTGGAGCTGATTTGCCAGAATCTTCAAAGAAATCTGATGAATTGAAGGAGTATTTGAAGAAGTTAAGACTGATGGATGAAAACCGACCAAAGCCTGAAGCTCAAGGAAACTTTTATAGATTTCACAATGCGAAGTTCAGAGGCAGAGCTCTTGGGTGGACATACTTAGGCAGGCTGAAGTGTTTAGCTGCTAAGTGGGAATCTGGAATCTTGTACTTTTACAGATTCATTGATTTGCTGACTCTACCGTACTGGGCGGTTAGAGATTTATGCAGATTCCAAATGTCGGGTGCTTCAGTGAATAATTCACATGTCGGTTGGTGTGCAGACAAATTGGTTTGGGAGAGTAGAACTAAGTGGAACAGATTTAAACCACAATATCCCCGGAGGAAAGTTCACAGGGATATTGATCCCAGAACCAAGTTGAAAAGGGTTACCTTGATTTATAAGGCACCTGAAGTGATGAGAAAGATACCTTTAATGCCTATGCCTCAACACTTCAGTGCTGACTTCATTTTCTGGTATTATGATTGGAGGAAGGCAGAAGCGGTGATAGTGTTGAGAGATGGAAAGGACAAATACAAGCATGTTCATGTATTTGATCCTATGTGGTTGATCAATTGCACCTTCGAAGACATCATCATGCTCTTTTATAATCCGATTCATCATGAGCCAAACGATGCAGATCAAGCAAAGAAATACACACAGGTTGTTGGTGTTTGCTTTGCTTATGACATTAATGCTGGGAGTAATTTGGAAGGAAAGCTTGGCAAGAAGGTGAAGATGGCAAATGTGTCAAAGCCGGTTAAGAGGAAATTAGAGCCTGAGATGACTACAGAGCAAAAGAAACAGCTCAGAATCAAGCTGCTGAACAAAGCCATGGATGAAGACAGAAAACGATCTAATCAATAGTCGAGGGGGAGTTTGTAGATGCGTTTTGCGACTAATGATTAGATATGTTAACATGTGTTAAGGGGCGAAGGTAAACAGAATGGGCGAAGGTAACATATTGTGGGCGAAGGTAGTTATGATATGGACGAATCTGGAACAGGGCTAATACAGAAGACACATTCGACCACCTTCAGTGGGCGAATGTGGAAAAGGCCTACATTCGACCAGTGAAACTGGGCGAATGTGCAGGTGCTATATATAGATTTTGGGTTTTTGTAATGCTAAGAGAGTCATTTAGTGTGTGTGTTTTTGAGGTGTGTTCCAGAGAGTTCTGAGAGTGTTATTTTGTGTGTTAGATTAACTGTAATCAAGCTGTAATCAAGTATTTGGAAAAGTTAATCTATGAAAAGCTTTTAAAATGACTTTGATTGTGTTTTGATTGAGTTTATATCAGTTTGTTCTAAGCTAGGGTTTCCGCACCTGGTTTAGCAACTTGTATGATCATATAATCCTGTTTTCGTGTCAAATCACATCCTCTACAGATACCAAGTGGAATTATGTAAAGATCCGAACGGTATAATCGAAGCGAAAACGGAAAACGAATAGAATTATGCTCATTTTTCCATTGAAACTCTCTGGCCAAAGAATGATGAACTCCCTGTTCCGAGTTAAAGGTTGGGAGAGATATTCTAAGAAATCACTGTTTTGGCAAGAACTATCTACATGAATATCCCGATGAAATAAGCCTCGCCTATATATATGTTTATCAGAGTGTGTTTTCAGACACTCAAAGTATAGACTTTAATCGAATATATCAATAAGAAAGAATTATTCCAAGCAAGTGTATATCATAGAAATGATGGATTTATAGTGCCTGCTATAAATAATTATCAGTATTCGCTTGGATATTAAAAGAATATAATATAAATAGACAAATAAAAGAATATATTAATAATTAAAAGAGACACCAGATATGTCGGAATAATAGAAAGGCATTGGAAATGCCAGATATCACGAGAAGGCATTGGAAGTGCCAAAAGTATCAGAAGGCATCAGATATGTTAGAAGAAATAATTATCAGAATAAAAACATATTAAAAGAAATTATCTGATAAGAATCAAAGTCGTAAGGAAACGAAAAAAGTTTATTAAAAAGAAATTTTAATAGAATTTATATATAAGAATATTTTTATCGAGAGTGTTAACGAAATCCGAAGAAGATTTAAGAAGAAAAGATCTATTATAGAAATACTTGATGCAATAAGTATTCATGTATTAAATCCCGAGTGATAATCATGATTTTGAGAAAGAATAAAGGATGCATTGTTATAAGAATCTCAAGTCAAAGAATCGTAATGATGACTGTTACAAGTAGATTCAAAGACTATAAAGAAGAAATCACATATATTGACTGTTGTAGATGCGTTTTGCGACTAGTGATTAGATATGTTAACATGTGTTAATAGAGGCTGAAGGGGCGAAGGAAGATTGTATGGGCGAAGGTGATTAAGAAGTGGGCGAAGGTAGATGAGAAGAGGACGAATCTGGAATGGCTAACACCAAGAAGACACATTCGACCACTCCATGTGGGCGAATGTGGAAATGTCTCACGTTCGACCAGATGAAAGGGGCGAACGTGCAGTGCCTATATATAGTTTTTGTGATTTTGTAAGTTTAAGCGAGTCATTTTAGTGTGTGTGTTTTTGAGGTGTGTTCCAGAGAGGTTTGAGAGAGTTTATGTGTGTGCTAGATTAACTGTATTGAGTTGTAATCAAGTATTTGAAAGAGTTAATCTATGAAAAGCTTTGAAAATGACTTTGATTGTGTTTTGATTTGAGTTTACATCAGTTTGTTCTAAGCTAGGGTTTCCGCACCTGGTTTAGTAACTTGTATGATCATATAATCCTGTTTTCATGTCAAATCACATCCTCTACAAAGTGGTATCAGAGCTTAGAGGATCATACAACAACAAATTGATAAACTCAGAGCTGATTTGGACATTATTTTCATCAATTCACATCTGTTTTTACATAAAAATGGTTTTTGAGTGTTTTTGAAAGAATTAGAGTTGATTTTGTGGATAAAATTCAAAATTCCAAGTATTAAAGTTGTTCCAAATCATCTCCGAAGCAAAACCTAATCAAGATCATTCAAATTCACAAACTTTTGAAAATCAGAGATCAAAATAACCGTTTTTCAAAGTGTAACCGTTTTTCAAAAGTCAATATGGGCGAACCTGAGTGTTTTTCTGGGCGAACCTAGGGATTAGTGGGCGAACCTAGAATTTTTCAGTTGAATATTTCACATTCGGGTCTAACTTTTCACATTCGGGAGATCGTGCGGGCGAACCTGGAAACCAAACGGGCGAACCTGGAACTTTTTGGGCGAACGTGAAAATTGTCAGTGTGTTTTTACTTTCTGGTGAGATTTTACATTCGAGAGAGACTTTCTGGGCGAATCTGAAATCAAAAGGGACGAACCTGAAACACATTTGGGCGAACCTAGACTAGTTTTTGGAAAATTTTTCTAAGTGTTGAATTTCTCGAAGTTCGTGATCATGTGGCGTTTTCAGACTACTCCTACACCAGCAACTACACAATCACAACAGCAGGTGATGGACCCATGGACGGTAGCAGCACAGAAGACGAGCACACAGTCTTCGCAGCCGGTTAACTACATGACTCAAAGTGCACCTCCAGCACCACAGTCTGACTACTGGGGAGTAGCAGCAGCGGTGGTAAACACTCAAACTACAAATGCTATTTCCACACTGATTAATGATTTGTCTTCAGGTAGCGGGACTCGGTCACCGAAGCTTATGGAGATTCAAGAATACAATCAGTGGCAGAAAAAGTTCAAAATACATTTGGAAGGCATGGGAGTGGAAGGTGCTGAAGCATGGAACATGATTGCTAAAGGTTACACACCACCAGTTTTGGAGAACACAGGTGAACCAGTGCCATTGGAGAGCATGGCTGAGGATGAGAAAAAGAAGTTTGCTGTGGAAAAGAAGGCGTTTTCCCAATTGACACAGGCAATCACAAATGATCTTTTGCATCAGTTTGGGACTTGCACAACTTCTAAGGCACTATGGGATATGCTTAAAAGGAAGCATGATGGGAATGAGAAGACTAGAAGTTTGAGGACGGAAGAACTTATAAAGGAGTTTGAAAATTTTTCTTATATTGGAAATGAAACCTTGAAAGAACTAACTCCTAGATATAATCATTTGATATCTGAATTGTCTAGTTATGGTATACAGATTCCTATGGCAAAGCAGGTGGACAAGTTTGCAGATGCACTACCACCAAACTGGGATCAGCATGTGGAAGTTCTGAAGGAGAAGGATGCTTATCAATACTGGTCTATTCAGGAGTTCATTGAGAAGCTGGAAAACAAAGAATTGGAAGAGAAGAGGAAGGCTAGAAGAGCACAGATTCCTCAGAATCCAAACTTATACTTTGGAGGATCTTCAGTTCCAGCTAGTACAAGCTCAGGAGGGCTAGTTACACCACATGTTGCATGTATATCCAATGTTTTGGAATCACCTACCACGAACTACCATCAACAAACTTCATCCTTTTCACAACCACCACCACAAGTACCATACAACTATTCATACATTCCACCATTCTCCCCAAAGCAACAAGCAGCATTTTACACTGCTAGCCAATCTCAACAACAACCAATGAACCAACCTAATCAACAAACGGTGGTTTTGGAGACATCTAACCTTGGAAATGTGACAGTTGAAGTTGCTCAGCAACACATTGCATTAGTCTCTGCAATGGTCTCATCCTACAATGGATTAGTTGCTAGTCAAATTGGGAATAACAACTTGACCAATGAAGACTATGCACAGATTGACAAGGAAGAGATGGAACTCATTGATATCCAATGGGCTTTTGCAAGTATAATGCGAAGAGCAACGGAGTTTATCGAGAAGACAGGTAGAACAGATTTGGGAACTTCTCCTAACACAACCTACGGGTTTAATAAGGAGAAAGTGACTTGTTTTAACTGTGGAGGGAAAGGTCACTTTAAAAGAGAATGCACTCAACCACCAAAACAAGGCAATGGGAATCCATTCAATGCCACTTATCAGAACCGTCAACAACAAAACCAAAACCAAGTTTCTTACCAAAACAACAACCATCAAAACAACTTTAATAATAACCAAAACAGACAACCAAACACACCAAACCAGACACAAAACACACCAAACAATGCTAACCGAACAGTCATACCAATCACTACACCAAATGAACAACAGAATACCAATTAAGCATTGGTTACTCAACAAGATGAGAGATTTGACTGGTCGAGTATACAGATAGGTGTTGAGGAAATCACTACTGGGGGCAATGTGGCTTGTGTTGCATATCAGGTTGATATTAAAGATTCAGTGATAGTGGAGGAGAAGGTAGAAACTGAGATTGAAAGTGATGAGTCTGAGGCTGAGATGGATGTGGAATTTGAACCTGTTAAGGTCAATGCTGAGGTTGATGTTGATGTTAAAACCGAAGAGACAAATTCTGGAGTTGTGATTGATACTGTTTCTGACATTCCTGAGGAGTGTGAATCGGTTTATTCCGATTCAGACAGTGAATCGGATACAGAAACAAGTGTTAATTCTCTGGATGAAGACATCGATCAGTTGCTTGCAGAAGCGGATTTTCTGATGACAAGGAAGTCGTGCATTGCAGATGATGCTTTCACAAAGATTGATTATCCAGATTCTTTGCAGGAAAGGAAGCTCATTTCGCATTGATGGCCATGACTGATCCGCCAAAACCTGTAAGTTCTGCATGTAGTACTGATAATACGAGTGAAAAATATTGTGGTACATGTGATAGATTGACTGAGGAGATTAAACAACTCCGTGTTCAACGTGATAGTGCTATCATGAACAGTCAATCTACTCGCAAAGAGTTGAATGCTTTTAACAAAGTATTAGATGGCTACAAAAAGGACATTTCCGACTTGAAAAACACTTTGTCTTTAAAACAATTGGCAATTAACAACTATATCAATGAAATTGAAAACACCAAGTTGGAAATGGCAGCCATCAAATGCTTTGCTGAGAAAGTAAACAAAAAGCTGGAAAGCTATAAGCATATTGCTTATGTGGTAGACCACATCATTGATGATAAAACCACCAATTATCGGGCTGTACCATCTCCGGTTCTCTTTGAAAACCATAATTGTCACCAAGTGACACCGGAGAGTTCGGTAAAATCTGATTCAGCATAGGAAAATGAATCTAATACGTCAAGTATTGGTGATCCAAATTCCGATGTTAGACCGATTTTGGGTATCAATGATGAGGGTGTTATTGCTGAGAGTGTAGATTCAGACTCAGAGAGTGATGATACTGGTTGTAACCAAACTGTTAATGCATGTGAAATTCCAAAAGAAAATCACATCATTACAAATGAACCAGTTTCATCATCTCAAATTGTGATTCCGATGAGAAGTGTTCATCATGTGAATAAGTCTGAAAAGAATGTTGTGAAGAAAGATCTTGATGTGGTTAAGAAAGATTTTGAAAAGAATGATAAAAACAAACAATGTGACAAACCTGTCAAGGTGTTTTATCAGATGGAAGGATCCGATAAGATCATCTCTGACGAGGACTTTCCAATTAAAGATGTTAACTATGCTAAAATTGACAAGATTTGGCAAGAAAGTACTATTTGGTTCCCAAAACATGAGAGAACAAATGAGATTCCACCAGCTTTATTAAAGAAGTTGTATTTGGATGTTCCTCAAGAACCTAAGGTCCATGTCACAGAGTTTGTTAAACCCAAAAACAGAGCTAATGGTTTTAATGAGCCTACTTACTCAAAAGGGCCACTCCCTGAGAGTTTAAGGAAGCAACAGTATAATGATCAATATCCTGTTAGATCATTTGCTCAACCAAATGCTCCGAATGTTTTTGAAGAGTACCGTGCATGCTTTAAATGTGGGGAACGAGGGCATTTACTTGCTCAGTGCCCATATGTAAGGCATAAGAGGCACGAGGTGGAAGTGAGGAATTCCATGAGAAAACCGATTGATCATTATGTGCCACCACATAGGAGAGTTGTTCCTCAACAATCACAACCATTTTATAATCATAACAATTTTCAAATGAGGAACAATCGTCCAATGCACTATGATCGAAGGAATCGGATTGCTATGGAACACTCATGGAGGAAGCCTGTGGTGAACACAACAGTTGATAGGCAAAAGGTTCCACCGAAACCGATTGTCAAATCAAATGTTGGACCTAAGTCTGTTAAATCAGATAAGGTTACCAAGAGAGTTACATTTGCTAATCCTGTTCAGAAACCGACTGAGAACTCAAAGTCTCAGATTCGAATCTTGAAAAGGTCTGAACAATCTTGGACACCCAATGGTACTCCAGGAGCCTCAACTTCAAGGGTTAATGAGAGAAAGGAAACTGTTTTGAACAATCAGAAAAAGATTGATCAAAAAGTTGTTCAAAATAATTGTGAAAATGTTACTTTGAAACCTGATGTTCAAAGACCCAAGACTCAGGCTTGGGTCCCCCAAAAGAACTAACTGATTTACTTTTTGTGTGCAGGGAGCTTCAGCTGGCCCTATTAGCAGTCTTTGGATTGTTGATAGTGGAGCTTCAGGCCACATGACAGGGGATCTTGCGTTGCTGTTCGACGTTAAGAACATCAATGGAGGGTATGTAGCTTTCGCGGGAAATAAAGGTGGATATATCACAATGGAAGGAAGTGTGAGCAATGGGATAGTGAGTTTCGAGCGGATTTCGTATGTGAAGCAGATCGACTACAATCTGTTGAGTGTCAGTCAAATATGTGACAAGCAATTTACTGTGCATTTTGATGACAAATCCTGCTATATTCTGAAACCGGGTTTTACAATTCCTAAAGAGTGGATAATGTTGAAGGCACCTCGCGTCAACAATCTATACATTCTTGATATGTCCAAGGCGATGACGTCACAAGGGCAGATAACATGCTTTTTGTCCAAGGCGACAGAGAAAGAATCGATAATGTGGCACCGAAGAATGGGGCACATTCATCTGAAGAAAATGAATCAACTTGTGAGAAATGGACTTGTCGATGGAGTAAACGTGAAACATTTCCATCTGAATGACAAGTGTGTGAGTTGTAAAAAGGGGAAGCAACACAAACAATCCCACAAAGTGAAAAAGGTTAACTCTGTTGAGATGCCACTTGAGCGACTGCACATGGATCTTTTCGGACCGGTCAAGCGCAAAAGTCATCTTGGAGAGCTTTATTGTTTAGTCGTCACTGACGATTACTCAAGATTTTCATGGGTGATGTGTTTGCAGAATAAAAGCGACACTTTTATCAATCTAAAAGTTCTGTTCACTCGACTAGAGAATCTCTACAATGTGAAGATTAAGAGAATTCGGAGTGACAATGGGACGGAGTTCAAAAATGCCAAGATGGATGAACTTTGTGAAAACAAAGGGATACATCATGAATATTCGGCTCCGTACACCCCTCAACAGAACGGTGTTGCTGAACGAAAGAATAGGACTCTAATTGAAGCGGCTAGAACAATGCTTGCTGATTCAAATCTTCCAGTAATGTTTTGGAATGAGGCGATTTATGCAGCAAAATTACACATTAAATCGGGTTCTAACAGTGAAGAAGTTTGGTAAAACATCTTATGAGCTGTTACACCGAAGAAAGCCAAACTTAGAGTATCTAGAACCTTTTGGGGCGCCATGTACTATGTTGAATCCAAGCGAGAAGTTTAGTCCTAAAGCCGAGGAGGGTTACTTTGTTGGATATGCAACCCCGCTCAAACGGGTATACAACAAGCGAACTCGTCGTGTGGAAGACTGGGCTAACGTGGAAGTTCAACGATATACTCAAAATATTCAAGGCACGGGTCCTGATTGGATGTTTGATTACAAAGATTTCTTTGAATCATTCAATCTAGATAGCTTGGTTGAAGAAGCTGTTATTCGATTACTTTACGAGTGTGAAAATGCAACAACTTCACCGTTGGTGCGTCCGATCACCGTGAACCCCCTACCAGCTTCTAATGATACCAATGCTCCTATACAAGAAGAAGAAGTATTTCAAGAAGCTTCAACTTCTTTAGACACTTCAGAATCTGAAGATGAACAATTTGAAGAAGCTATTCTTGATCAAGCTGAAGAACCAGAGGCACCGCCAGTGAACCCAACTCCAACTTCAGATGTGGCTTCATCATCAAATACGGGTCATGATCTGGATGCTGTAGAGAACTTGACTGTTCAGACGGGAGTGCAAGTACCTGATTATCCGGAATCTCGGATTCATCATATTCACCCGCTGGAGCAAGTTATCGGTGATCCTGGAAGCAGTGTTATGACCAGAGGGCAGCTTAAAAGCGTTAATTCGCCAGAGAGTTTTGGTGCTTTAGCGTTATATGCCAAAATTCAACAATCTGGTAGTCAAAATGATTGGTCGTTTGCGTGTTATGTGTCGCAGGTAGAGCCAAGGACATACAAGGACGCTTTGAAGGATGATGCCTGGGTGGAAGCTATGCAGGAGGAGTTATTACAATTCCAGAAATTGGGAGTTTGGACACTCACGGACTTGCCGCCGGATAGGAAGAAGATTGGCACCAAATGGGTGTTTAAGTGTAAGAAGGATGATCGTGGGGTAATTGTTCGTAACAAAGCCAGATTGGTCGTGCAGGGTTTCCATCAAATCGAAGGGATTGATTATAACGAAATCTATGCACCGGTAGCACGAATCGAAGCTATTCGGATGTTCCTCGCGTTTGCTTCTTATAAGAAATTCAAAGTTTATCAAATGGACGTTAAGAGCGCATTTCTGTACGGGAAAGTCAAGGAAGAGGTGTATGTAGGGCAGCCACCAGGCTTTGAGGACCCAATCCACCGGGATAAGGTCTACGTGTTGAACAAAGCTTTATATGGCTTGCACCAAGCTCCGAGGCAGTGGTACGAGGAGCTAAGTACATACCTCATCACCAAAGGATTTAAGCGCGGCCTCGTCGATTGCACCCTCTTTACGAAAAAGACGGGAGATGACTTGCTTCTAGTGCAGATATACGTAGATGATATAATATTTGGTTCAACTAACGAGCTTTTATGCAGGGAGTTCGAAACTGTCATGCAGGAAAAGTTCGAAATGAGCGCAATGGGGGAGATGCAGTTTTTCCTAGGCTTGCAGGTGGACCAAAGACCCGACGGGATCTTCATTCACCAGACGAAATATGTCTCCGACATCTTGAGCCGGTTCCAGATGGAGGACTCAAAGCCAATGGATACCCCGATTCAACCCAATCACGGGATTGGAGTGGACGCTAAGGGGGAGCTGACGGATCCTTTTACATACAGAGCAATCATCGGATCTCTGATGTATTTGACGGCGTCTCGACCAGATATTATGTACGCAACGTGTCTCTGTGCCCGTTATCAATCGAAGCCGAAACAAAGTCATCTGACGGCGGTCAAGCGTATCCTTCGATATCTGAAGGGTTGTCCCTCAAAAGGACTTTGGTACCCTAGTGATGATAATTTTGATTTCATATCTTTTAGTGATGCAGATTGGGGCGGCTGTGACAAAGATAGCAAATCTACTACAGCTGGTTGCCAGTTTTTCGGGAGCAGGTTAATCACCTGGCAATGCAAGAAACAGACTTCCGTAGCACAATCTACCTGTGAAGCCGAGTACATTGCAGCCTCGAGTTGCTGTTCGCAAGTTCTCTGGATTCAACAACAAATGGTGGATTACGGTTTGCAGTTTCTTAAAACCCCTATTTACTGTGACAACGAAGCCGCAATTGCATTAACTAAAAATTCGGAAAATCATTCTAAAGCGAAACACATCCGGATCAAATATCATTTTATCCGTGATTGTTACGCTAAGGAATTGATCGATATGATCAAAATTCACACTGACTACCAACGTGCAGATCTGTTTACTAAAGCTTTTGACCGTTCACGCTTTGAATATCTTTTAAAAGTAAACAATATAAAGGAAAAACTGGACTAATCGGCACCTCGGTTTATCATTTTTTTTTTATTTTTTAGTTTTTATATTTTGCTAATTGGGAATTTCTCTTTGCTAATTGGAAATTTCTCTTTACTTTCGTAATCCTCAAAGAAGTTGATGCTTTCGAGGGGATTGGTTAATCCTCAAAGAAGTTGATGCTTTCGAGTGGATTGTTTCTTTCAAATTTTTGTTTTTATTTTTCAGAAAAATCAAAAATCCCAAAAATATGTTTTTTTTTTTTTTATTTTAGGGGGAGCCATTTTATCAGAAAAACCAAAAACATTATAAAATTCAAAAAGACCTAAAAATTAGAAAATAAAAAAATGATTTCCTGGTGAAACAGAGGAAATGATAGTACATCAGTGGGGATCTGACACAGGCTAAAGAATTGTATAGTTTATGAGGCGTGTGTTGACTACGTGTGATATGCTGATAGGCTTCGTAGACTAAATATTGCGTGCATTAGTGATACAAACATAACGAACTATGCGTTCGTGGCTGAACACCTCATGGGCATATGGTCTTAGTACTGTAATTTCGTTTGATAGGATTGCCAAAATCTGAGGTTTCGGGTCGTTATGTTATGGTTATCCGGGATATTCTGATAAACTTTTGTCGTATTGATTTACGGACCTAGTTTTATCAGAATATTTGCTAAAAAGAGCTTAATTGCCAAAACCGGAAGTTACCGAATTGAGGAACTTCATGTTTTAATTGATCATAGATCATTATTACATCGTATTGATCATCTGATGCAAATCAGTGATTAATATCAGCCTCAACCTAGTGTATACGCACATGTTACTCTGCTGCATTCAATTGCTGACCTGTACACCTCTGTGCTATATACTTTGTAACTTTTACGGATAACTCTGGCATAATCACGCGTTACGATGAAGCTTTGTGCAATTACTTGATACGGGAGTATGTCGTGTGTGTGGGCACCACATCGTGTTAGTCTAATACACTTAACTCGTATCATTTTAAAGCATTGCGTAATTGTCTGCATGTGAGCTTACGTGGATCACAATATCAGAAATTGCCGTGTCACATACTGTTTCTAATGATAATATTAAACAAAAAGATCAACGCTGTGATCAGATTTCTCAGAAAACTGATATGATCCTCTGACCGGATTTCACAAAATGTTTACTGTTTTCATTTACTTTGATGCATTTTATTTTGTTGCAATTTACTTTTATTGTCAAAAAGATACAAAATCCAAAAAGATTTTAGGTGTGTTTTGATAAAATTTCAGAAAAAATCAAAATTTTTGCATTTTTGCTTTATTTTTGATAACCGGGGATGCTTGATAGTCAATTTCTGAGATTTGACAACACCATCTGGGCTTTGTATCATTCTAAAGTGAAAATTTGTGTTTTGGAAGCTTAACGAATTGAAAAATGTTGAACAGGATTCGAATTTGTGATTTGGCAAAATTTTTCAAGTTTTCCATTTTACATTCGCCCTTAAATGGGACGAATGTGGAAGCTTTTCTACATTCGGGTTGGTGAAAAATGGGCGAATGTGGGTTTTTAACCTAAAACCACTTTCGGGTGAACTAGTTTCACCTTCGTGCCATTAAGTTGGGGCGAAGGTGGAAATTTCGTAAGTTCGTCCATTCTAACCGGGCGAATGTGGACACCTATATATAAGCCTAAAGCAGATTCGCCCAGTCACTTCAAATTTTTCAAATTTTCATCCATAACCAGACCTTGTTGATTTTGATTTTCTTGCTTGTGTGTTTTGTTCCCTAGATCATACTGATCATTTCCATATAACTTTTACAGGTAATGACCAAGGATTGAAGCCGGAATCGTTCGTTTTTATTACCGGACTTAGGGTTTTAGGGTTCATATATTTTCAGTGGATGTTAATGCATGATTTTGATAAACATTCATTCCATATCAGTTTTAGGGGGAGAAGTATCAAGGAATTAGGTTTTTAACAACGTTTAAGTAGTGATTGATCGAATGCATATAATAAACCCTAATTCTTATTGAAAACTGATATAGAATGAAAATTAAGGGAAATTGATGTTACACGAATCTTAGTCGGCCATATTAGGATTGTTTCTGATCAAAATTAAGGGTTAAAAACATGATTGAAAATTTTTCAAATTTTGGGCAAGAACATTTCCACCTTCGGTCTGTCGTTTTGGACGAAGGTGAAACTGAGTGGACAAAGGTAACCTAAAACGGGCGAATGTATATTTTTATCTAAAATCATTTTACATTCGACCAGTATTTTGCACCTTCGGCCATAAAAATCTACATTCGACCTAAAATTTTGGGCGAATGTGGAATTTCAAAAACCTAAAATTTTAAAATTTTGACGATTTCGTGTTTTGACGTTTGTTTTTGATTTTATGTTTCAGATGGCTGAAGAACAAGAGAATATTGAGATTCCTGTGGAGACTGCTGTTTCTAATCCTGTTCCAGAAACTGTACAAGAAGGTGAATCATCAAGCGGTAATAAATGGCCGTTTGAGAAGACTCACAACTGTTGCGCGTATCTGGGAGATGTGGAGAAAAACGTGGAGTTTACTGAGATTATCAAGTTTCTGAAAAGATGCAGAGTGGTTTATGCTTTGGCTACACCAACTATTATTTACAAGGATATAGTTGAGGATTTTTACAACAACGCCAAGTATGACTATTTTGATAATCAGACTGTTATCAGAAGCAAGATTCAAGGAATGGAGATGTTTATTACTGAAGCAGATATCAGAGAAGCTCTCCAGATCCAGTTTGAAACCAGTGAAGATCCAAGAGAACTATCATGGACTTAGCAGAAAGCCTGTTTTCTAAGGATGAAATACAAAGGACCGATCACTGATGGTTCTATGTACAAAGGGAAACTGGGAGTGCAGTTCAAGTATTTTGCTCACGTCATCATACTTGTATTTGGATGTGTTAGTGGAGGATACGACGTGATGAGGAAGAGTTTGAGCTCGTTAATGGTTGCGTTGACTCTAAACAAACCATTTAACGTTGCTGGGATGATATTAGATCATATGTTGGAAATGCTGAAAGGGTTAAAGGTTAAGAAGTTCATGCTTTACCCTAGATTCCTGATGATGATTTTTGATCACAAGTATCCACATTTGAAGAAAGATCCAACACAGATACTTGCTATGGATCACATGAATATTAGAACCTTGGTGAGAATGAAAGGTTATAAAGGTGTGCCTGATAATGAGAGACCACCTTACAGAAGGTTGTTTGGAGCCTTGGCTAGAGAGGATTACATGGATCCTGGAAAGAACACAGCAAGGCATCCTGATAGTGATAGTGACAATGATGATCCGTTGGTATATGCTGATGCAAGTACAAAGAGGAAAAAGACAAGTAGTCAATCCTGGAGCCAAAGGGAAGGGCAAAGGAAAGACTGAGCAGGGGAGTTCAAAACAACAAGCTGTGAGGAAGAAATCTACTGCAAAGAAAGGTACAAGTTTGGTAGATGAAGAGTCTGTTGATTCAGAAGAAACAGAGACTGAAGAACAGTGGGATTCGGATGCTGAAAATGTCCGGACTACCAAACAAAAGGCCACTTTGGTTGGTGAGTCTGAATCACTTAACAGATCGATTGAAGAAGCTAAGAAGAGCAAAAAGAATGTTAGTGCTGAAGATGAAGGGTTAACTGTAAATTTGGACGAGTTGAACGAAGGTGAAACTGTAGTAGTTAACTTGCCCAAGCCCAAACACAAAACCATGGCCAAGAAAACAAGTACAAAGCAACTCAGAGAGAAAGAGTTGAGCCAACTTTTGAGAGGGAAGAGATTACCTGAAGCTGGAACGTCATCAAAACAATCTTCACCAGCCACTAAGAAACAAAAGACTGTAGAGGCAACAAAATTACCAGTGGATCAATTCAATATAGCACTGGATAATGTTCTTAATATGTTTACAAAGCCTCAGAAAGAAAAAGAAGTTGAAGTTGAGCCATCAAAGTCAAAGTCCAAGACAAAGAAAGTCACTGTGGATGACAATGTTATGAAGCAAGTGAATAAAAAGATGGACGATATGATGAAGATGTTAGTGGCTCAGCAAGCTGAAATTGCCAAGTTCAAGCTGAATGAGGAAAAGATGCTTCAGATAGTTGTAGCTTCAAAGTCAAATCAAGATGAGATTGACGAGAAGGTGAAGAAGCTAGAAGCAAAGAATAAAAGGCTTGAAGGAAAATGTTTGAGAAACAAGAACAGGTACAAGGCTATAAAAGAGGATAATAAAGAATTGAAGGCTGAAAACAAACGCCTTAGTGAGTTGATAGACAATCTGTACAATGTTGCACGCAAACTGAAAGAGGGTGAGGAAGATAAAGAGAAAGAAGTTGAACAGGTTGACTTTGAACCATCTGAATCTGACAAAGAGGAAGATGAGGATGATGAGGATGAAGAATCGGATAAGAGTGATGATGGAGATGATAATAATGATGATGATGATGATGCTGAAGGTTCGGGAAGTCAAAAGGAGGATGAGAGTAGCAGTAGTGATGATAATGATGGAGGAGATGATACTTCGAAGTTTACATTCGAAAAGAGACCACCTTCAAAGAAGAAGAAAGACACAGGTGAGTCAAGTTCAAAGAAGAAGAGTGAGAATGTTGATTCTGATGAGACTGTGTTTTGGAATGAGAAGGTGCGGTCCTTGACTGACGATGCTAAACAAGTCTATAAGGACATGTTAGAAAGAAGAGAATGGACTATTGAGTTCACAGGTCGTTTTGCTGAAATATTCCAAACTGATGACATGCGATATGAATTGGAATATAACGATCCTGATCTGGAAGAAGGGGAAGTACCTGCATCTGTGGCAAAGGAGATCTTGGATGGGCTTGCACAGAGGGTAGGGAAAACATTTGAAGAATTTATTGTTGATGAGTCGATTCCACATATTCCTGAAAAGGATATTGGAAATCACTCTGATGATAAAGACACCCCTGAGTTTGAAGAAGTTGAAATAGAGGATATCACACATGAGGAATATCCACAGTACTTCAGACAAACTGATGAAGACTTGGTGTTTCCTGATTTTATTGAGATTCCTAATACGTCTGCAAAAAGAAAGGCAAAGAAGAGAAGTGCAGAATTTGTAGATAAAGTACTTGGAGCTGATTTGCCAGAATCTTCAAATAAGTCTGATGAATTGAAGAATTATTTGAAGAAGTTAAGACTGATGGATGAAAACCGACCGAAGCCTGAAGCTCAAGGAAACTTTTATAGGTTTCACAATGCGAAGTTTAGAGGCAGAGCTCTAGGATGGACATACTTAGGCAGGCTAAAGTGTCTAGCTGCTAAGTGGGAATCTGGAATCTTGTACTTTTACAGATTCATTGACTTGCTAACTCTACCGTACTGGGCGGTTAGAGATTTGTGCAGATTCCAAATGTCGGGTGCTTCAGCTAATAATTCACATGTCGGTTGGTGTGCAGACAAGTTGGTTTGGGAAAGTAGAACTAAGTGGAACAGATTCAAACCACAATATCCCCGGAGGAAAGTTCACAGGGATATTGATCCCAGAACCAAGTTGAAACGGGTTACCTTGATTTATAAGGCACCTGAAGTGATGAGAAAGATACCTTTAATGCCTATGCCTCAACACTTCAGTGCTGACTTCATTTTCTGGTATTATGATTGGAGGAAGGCAGAAGCGGTGATCGTGTTGAGAGATGGAAAGGACAAATACAAACATGTTCATGTATTTGATCCGATGTGGTTGATCAATTGCACCTTTGAAGACATCATCATGCTCTTTTATAATCCGATTCATCATGAGCCGAACGATGCAGATCAAGCAAAGAAATACACACAAGTTGTTGGTGTTTGCTTTGCTTATGATATTAATGCTGGTAGTAATTTGGAGGGAAAGCTTGGCAAGATGGTGAAGATGGCAAATGTGTCAAAGCCGGTAAAGAGGAGGTTAGAGCCTGAGATGACGAAAGAACAGAAGAGTTTGCTCAGAATCAAGTTGCTGAACAAAGCCATGGATGAGGACAGAAAACGATCTAATCAATAGTCGAGGGGGAGTTTGTAGATGCGTTTTGTGACTAGTGATTAGATATGTTAACATGTGTTAATAGAGGCTGAAGGGGCGAAGGAAGATTGTATGGGCGAAGGTGATTAAGAAGTGGGCGAAGGTAGATGAGAAGAGGACGAATCTGGAATGGCTAACACCAAGAAGACACATTCGACCACTCCATGTGGGCGAATGTGGAAATGTCTCACGTTCGACCAGATGAAAGGGGCGAACGTGCAGTGCCTATATATAGTTTTTGTGATTTTGTAAGTTTAAGCGAGTCATTTTAGTGTGTGTGTTTTTGAGGTGTGTTCCAGAGAGGTTTGAGAGAGTTTATGTGTGTGCTAGATTAACTGTATTGAGTTGTAATCAAGTATTTGAAAGAGTTAATCTATGAAAAGCTTTGAAAATGACTTTGATTGTGTTTTGATTTGAGTTTACATCAGTTTGTTCTAAGCTAGGGTTTCCGCACCTGGTTTAGTAACTTGTATGATCATATAATCCTGTTTTCATGTCAAATCACATCCTCTACAACTGTAAAATCGTGATGGACCTTATTCACGATAATACAAAGAGAAAGTCAAATAACATGTATTAATAAATGATGCAGTCAATCATTAATGAAATAGTTAGCTGAAATTTATTATTGATGACTTGAGAAAAATCTTAAAGATCGATTTCAGTAGGTCAATATAATAAAAGGGAGAAGGGATAAGAATTCAATGTCAATTGAATCATTATCAAAGAAGGAGGAATTAGAATAAAATTCAAGAATCTTTCTTAAAAGACTCATCAATGCTTATGCCTTTCATCTCTCCGGAGATAAAAAGGAATTGTTGAAACCGTGTAATTCAACACGTTCGACTAGTCTTTTCTTGCACCTTTTGGCTCCAGTTAGATACGTTTGACGGCCTGAGAAACCTACTGACTATACGTAAATATAGATATTGATCAAGAGGTCAACCATATTACGTTGATATAATAGAACTTACAAGATAGAATTTGTAAGAAGAAATAATCCAATATTTACCAGAAATCGTTTCCATTCTCTAAAAAATCAGAAATACAGTGATGGTAAATTCTATGTTCAATCCACGAGATAGTTGCTCGGATCCCATTCAAGTCAAGATGATAATGAATGATATGGGACTTCTGTATCTATCTCTTAAGAACTATTGAGTAATCCATCATTGTAGATAAATCCGGATATCAAGCGGTGGATATATCGTATCGATTTGAGACTCTAGTGATGTTTGCTGGAGGTTTGTAAGTCTTTCAGAAGAGAAATAATTAGAATCTCAAAGTATGTTTAAATCGTCTTTATATAAGAATAATATTCAATCAACTTTTCATCTTAATGAGGAATAAGATAAGAAGAATATTAATATTATAAAGAAAATATCCATATATTTAGAAAATCTTTAATAGTCATATCAGAAAAATACAGATATCCCATGTATCTGAATTAACGTGACTATAGTTAAATGTAGTTTAGATTGATATGCGATCGATTTTCTCGTAGACCATGAAAAACTGATCATGCTTTGTTGATAAGTGTTCAGTTTAATTATTATATCTTTAAAGATAAAGGGTATAAAGAGTAAGATCCATCAAATTTCGAGGACGAAATTTCTTTAGGGGGGGGGGGAGAATGTAACACCCGTCATGTTACAGGCCTCGTTAACGGGTCAAGTCATAATCGACCACCCGATTATTTGAATTGTAGTCCTTTCAATTTCATTATAGCAGCCAAACGCCCCTAAATTTGCTCTAATCCCGTCACCAAACACCCTCCTATTTGCCCTTTATCTCCATATCCAAACACCCTTTATTGTGGACCACCTATAAAGGCCCCTTCATTCTCTCCTTTCTCTGCATAACAACATACGACACACACACACACATACTTGTGTGTGTTAGTGAGATCTCATCACCGAACGGTCACAACCTCCGGCGCCGGTAAACCCATCATCTCCGGTAAGCACCCTCTCCCCTCTCAACATATTAACCAATAATCCTCCTCCTTCTTAATATTATAATCATCGAACCACAATCCCTTATCCTCTGATTCGACTAATCAGACACCAATCCTTTCTGTTTGTAATCTTTGACACCCTCTGAATCTTTCACTATCCCTTCTTATGTTCAACCGATAACCAACATCAATCAATAACCATCTCCTATGTTTCTGTTGTGAACCTTGATAACCTGTCGGTATCTCTGTCATCGGCACTTGTAACCCGTAACCCTGCTCCTCTGCTTCGAACCAACCTTTCTGTTCTAGTAGTCGGACAGTCACCAAGTCATGGTGACTGTCATCGACTCCCAAACTGAACCATCCTATCCTTCTGTTTCTGATCTATTTTGATAAACCACCCATAAACCCATTCGGTTATCTCGTATTCACACAAACGTTGGTGTGTGTATATATGTTATCTTTATTCTATTCTTGAAGCTATAAGTTTAATTGATGAGATTGATATTAGTTAAGACCGATTGGGCTTTCGATAAGTATTCCAATTGGGTTATTCACATATCCGGTAAGTATCATTCTATATGGATTAATTGGTTACAATCTTATAATGTATTATTACTATGATGATTATCTTTGATGGCGAGGTAGCATTAATCGACTAAGGAATACGAGTTCGATACTAAGTCGACTCGGTGACTTGGTCAACTACCAGAATAGAACCCGGTCCAGTAACCCGACGAGGATTATTATTATCGTTATACGAATATATATATATATATTATATATATATATATATAATACAGATAACGATCGGACTTGATAATAGTAATAAAACGATAATAAACATATATATAAATATATATATATGTTTATCCATATACAATTCGATATATAGACGATATACTAGACTCGAGTTAATAATAATATTTTCTATTCTTTTTAGATTAGATCTGCCAAGCTGTAATGGCCAGCTTATTAATTTACGAGTGCCAAGATGTAATGGCCAACTAGATTAGGATGTCCGTGTCGTGTCTCATATAATAAATATCAATAATGAACCCCGAGTTTAGGATTATCAAATATATATCAAGTTCTATATGTATAAGTGTATATATGTTATATATACTAAGTATTATAAATCTTAACAAGTCCCAAGCCTATCATTATATATATGAAATATAATTGTGTCTGTTGACCGTTCTCGTGTGTTTGACCATGTGATAGCGTGGGTTTTTAAATGACTTAAACTTCTTTTCTTTTAAAATAACATGTTCCAGGCGTAAATGCCAAAAACTTTATAGAAAAGGAAATTTAGTTGAAAACAGTGGTATGACACTTTCAGGTTTTAAATTTATAAAATAAAACAATAACAATAACAGCTAGACGTTCTAAACCGACACAATAGGCAAGTGTACATATCGAGTGTAGTATAGACACAAGCAAGTACCGAGTATCGAACCCAAAGACACGACTTTCCCTACTCAGCTTTAAGTTGCTAAAGGAAAATTAAAGATAAAGATAAATAAAAATGAGAAATAAAGAAAGTAACCAAGGAGAAAAGCAATATCCAAATAAAAGTGTCACTTGAGGATCTGACGTGTCTGGCATGAATTAACAGTAAATATTTTAGTGATGTGTCCAAGGTGCGCATTACCGCATAACTCTAGACGTTTTATGTTCTCATTTGTTATTGTGAGGGTCTTCCCGCGTCTGGTAAGCTCACCTATCAACAATGAGGGGCGGATCACCTCAAAATCGTATGCATCCAACCCTAAAGAACCCACATCCCAATGTTGTGATAATGACATCTAATGACTCTATACTTTTATGAACAACTTGCCGGCGGCCGGAAAATGTCCGAACAAGCTTTCACTTGACATCATAGAGGAGTCATGGCTAGTCCGCACACGCTCATCCTCTACTTAGATTAGTTATCTTTTCAAAAAGTGATTGAACTATTACTAATGGAAGAGAATAAAGGCCGTTAGATTCCAACACGGGTTCACCAATTCTTGGTTTGTGCCAAAACTATCACATAGACCATGAAGCTAAGTTGCATAACCAATTCTTGGCTTATCACTAGGACCAATTATAAGGACCGAACCGACCCTAAGTGAGATTTTGATAGCCAAGGATCAAGCCACAAAATGTGAATGTTTCCATACACAAATAGGTCAATCTCTACATGTGGAGTTAAGGTTAGCTTACAAATGCGTGGGTTGTTACACTCCATGGTTACACTTATAAGTCCCTACACTTTCTATCAAAACACCCACAAGACCGAATACTAGTTGATTGTTTAATTAATTCATCAAACAAAGTTAGAGTAGAAAATATTAAATGAGAACACAAGGTACCACTGAATATTAAATATAAAGTATACAATCCATTCTAAAATAATCTTCACCCTAGCAACACTCTACAATCCTAGCCATGAGTTGGCATTACAACAAACTCACAAGATTGGTTTTGATAAGAAAACATGGTGACGGCTGCTAGAAGATTTAGAGGTGTTTGCATGATCTCAAGAGGTTTCTCTCAAAGCTCACACAATCTAAGGACTTTATGGAGTGATCCCAAGCTCCAAAGGTCCCTTACAAGACCCTAAGATAGTAGAAATATAGGGGAGAACTAGGTGGAATGGAATGCCAAAGTGAGGAGTGGAGGTCTTTATTTATAGGTAAA
Organism: Ambrosia artemisiifolia; assembly: GCA_032199755.1. Classification (NCBI taxonomy): domain Eukaryota; kingdom Viridiplantae; phylum Streptophyta; class Magnoliopsida; order Asterales; family Asteraceae; genus Ambrosia; species Ambrosia artemisiifolia. Next base: position 14,410,311 of record CM063521.1, read on the forward strand.
TCATGTCCTGCATGCCCGTGCTCCTTGGTGTGGCACACCCATTGTAACACCCCGACCGTTGGCGGAAACATCGAGGTGTCACGTAGTGACGATTGTTCAATAGCTCATGGACTAAATTGTAAAATTGAATACCTTGAATTAAATAATTTATTACATTGGAAGGAAAAATACAATAATTCTAAAGTGTCAAGTCTATCTAAAATACAATAAAATCAAAGCTTATATTAAATCCAAAAGCTTAAAAGAAGCGTCTCAAAATCAACCTGAAACATGTACAAAATAATTTTGTCAACACATATAATGTATTGGTGAGCATACCTCGTTTTAGTTTCAAGAATCGCTGTAATATTTGTGCCATGCTGTTTGCTAATATGTAATTAGTAGAATAAAAGCATCAAAATCAACCCTAAAAGTTTCAAGTATCAAGTATCACCCCAAAAGTTTCAAGTTTCACATAACAATGACCAAGGCTCAAATGAAACCATAATCACACAAGGGATGTAAATCGTAGTACTACTCATTGTTATGCTCGGCCCATGGTTAATGATTTTGATTACGTTTCAATTCACACAAATCACATAAGCATCACATAAGGCACATTACGTTTCAAAGTATACATAGTTTAATAGTAATAATGGTACATGAATCACCCCAAAATAGTAAAACATGAAAAAGGGGAAAGATATACTCACAGTTTTGCTAAGCGCGATAAATCCAAATAAAACTCGTCACAAGATAAACTTGGGAATTCCGAAGAATTCAACCTATAATGTGTAAGAATACTAATGAGGAAAGTCTAAGAGTCTAAAGTATCTAGGGTTCCACGGCATTAGGGTTTGCTAGGCTTATGTAGGGAAGATGAAGTTTTATTATCTCCTGAATTTAATAAAAATGTTAAATAAAGTATATCATGATTTAATATTTAATACGTGACGAAGAAATTATAATACTACGTTTCTACATATAGGAACATTTTCTATTTTATAGAAAAATATCCATAAACCATATTTAAATAATTTACATTTAACTAAATAATTAAATATATCTAATTAAATGTAAATAAACTAAAAATACAAGATATGTCCCAAAAATGATATTTTTATGAAAAATAATTATTTTCTGATGTATAATGGTGAAAATAATTTTTCCATAATTTTTCTCAATTTATTTGTATTTAAAATAAATTTAATGAGTTTAAATCATGTTTAAATGATTAAAAATAGGAAAATTAATAAAAATAATTGTTTTCTGAACCAATAATTTTTATTTCTGTTCATAATATTTAGAAATAATTTTCCTGAAAATTTGGGATTAAAATCATTAAAAATGGATTTTTAATCAATTAATTATGATTAAAAAAAATTAAATCAATAAAAATATAAAAATAAGACATTTTCCAGAAAATAAAATTGTGGTAATTTTCTTGATGGTGTCAAGATGTGACACCTAAATTTTCATAATTTTTATATCAAAAATGAATTTATTATGAATATTTTAAGTCTATTTGCATTTAAATGATTAAAATAAAATATAATGTGGAGAATAATAAAAAAAAAAACAACAACAAAAAGGATGGGTTTGCCTGGGCTCGAACCCGGGTATCCCTTCTCATATCTCACTACAAAGACCACTACACAAAGATCTGTTATTGTTAATAAGTTGAACACGATTTTATTTATATAACAAGTCTCTTTCATCTTCTTCCCCAATTAACAAGCCAAGAACCCTAACCCTAGTATTTTGCATAACCCCAATTCGTGACTTATAGGATCCGAATTCATGGGGGGTTTTAAAGAGTGACGAAAAAGAAACAAAATGGCACAAAAAGATGAAACTTACAAACACGAATGATGATCGGAAATAGGAGTGTAAAGAACCGACATAAGATGACCGATTTGAAAGATTTAGAATGCGATTTTACTCAGTTTTCTTATGGGTTTAAGAAGTGTTAACGTGCAGAAACAAAATGATAATAAGTATACATAAGATTTTCGATTAGAAAACGGACCTTTAATTGATAATAAAAATTTCGATCGGTTACAATCATGAGTCCAATTCAAGCTCTTTAAATTCGTGTTTATATCTCTTTTAAATGCTCCAATCGTTTTAAACTCGATAAGAAAACGTATGGGATTAAAATCGGATTATAAAGAGCATTAAAAGTGGGTTCTTGTACCTCATCGGAGTTATTGCCGGAAAATATTCCGGTGGCCGGAAAAAAACGAAAGGAGGGAGGAAGGATCAGATTTTTTTTAAAAAAAAAGTTTGGCTTTATGACAAGATTGGTCCCTCAAGATAAACTAAGTTAGTTTTTACCATAAATAGGTTAGATTTTACTTATAAAAGAGTTAATTAAGTTAACATAACTTAACTTAAACACTTTTAAACTTCCTACAACTTGAATTTTTTTATAAAATCTTCTACGAATACGTTTCAACATCCACATCCGATTAAAACTTATACCCGATCCAATATAAATATAGATGATAAAATTTTAATTTACTCTAAAATAAATTTTGAAAGCGACGAAACTTATAGGGATTATAATGAAAATATTTGAAGGGCTAATATTGTAGATTTGACGTAAAACAAGGGTGACGGTTGCCACAGTCTCCCCTACTTTAGAAAATTTCGTCTCGAAATTTCTTTCAAGTGGAGGTTTCCATGAACAAAAGGCGTTGTAAAAGTCAACTAGACTTTTTTTTTAAGAAAATTTCATCATTTATGATTCGACAAAATTTAAAGTACTTGTCTAATACCCAAAGTGAAAGTTTCAAAATTTTTGACGTTTGACCCGAGGTTAGGAAGCTGAGAGTTTAAATGTGAAAAGTTTTGGAGATGTGTTGTTGGTGAGGGCAGAGCCACTGATGAAGCAGTCTCCTCTAATTAAAAAAAAGTTTCTGACTGAACTTTATTAGAGTATTCAACAAAAATCCAATTAATCGAGTGTAAGAGCACACAAGGTTTTAGTTTTTTGTATGGGTGATCAATAGAAAGACTCTTGGAAGACGAATTGAAGCTCGTGTAAGAGCGTTCTTATCGAAAATGCTATCTATTAGTCAACGATCTAATGATGAGGTAATTATAAGGTAATGGGTAGGTTCTTGGTTAGACTTCTAGTCCGTTCCCGCAGTATCGTTTATGCTTATATATAAGGTATACTATAGCTGACCCACCACACTCCCGATACTTTGGACTCGTACTGATTATCTACCAACAACCTAAATAGAATTACACACCACCCTTATGTACCTGTAAACCCATGATTGCGTTCCGGACCGTAACCATCGATTTACCTTACACCAGGGTGTTATACTTTTCCATAACCCTATCCTAAGTAATACTAGAAACAAATGCGTGCAACCAAAATGTGTTATGTAGTAGTTACTGCTCACGTATAAGATGCGGTTAGAGGTTCTTCCCCTTTCAGGTTCACCCGAATAACCGTAATAAGTATAAAGTGTAAGTATCAAGAACGGTTAGCGGTCCTTCCCCTTTCGGGTTCACTCGCACAAATAACCGGTTCAATTTATGAAAAAGTCTAACAGGGTCTTGCTCACATAGGAAAGTATGCGTACAAAATACACGTTCATATAAGTAAATAAGTATAGCATAAAATTTCGTTTTGAATATAAATCGAGTAAATCGCACAATTGCGCAAAATGAGAGTAAACGAATTGAATAATGCTCAAAATCTGTGATATAAGAATAACTGCTAATAAATGGTGTGAGAATAACCACAAATAACGCGTAAGGATAACAACCAATAAAGGAATAATGCGAGAACAATGCGCGAACATAATAAAATGATGTAAGAATAAAATAATGAAGTTTACTGCAAATGAAAGTGCGCAGAACAGACATATAGTCTACTGGCATGAGGGTTTAAATTTAGTAGTTTTGCATATATGCACTACACGATAAAAAGACATTTAGCAACATTCCAATGAGGATATGTCTAATATTTTATTAGACTAAAAGTTTTGCGTCTGCGAGAGTGCAAGTGTTAAAAGATAAATTTTTGTTTATAAAAACGTAGTTTACTCGAACTTTGTGATATAGTTGAAAGAATGGTATTAAAATATGAGAATAAACATTTTTTTTTGAAATCGAATAATGTTTTAGATTCAAAACAGGTACACAAGAAAAGACTTCATAGGTACACATATTCATGTGTTTACGAGGAGTAGAGTTGAAAAGTATTATAAAGTGTATTATCAGTCGCAAGTTTCTTTTCCCGCAAACATATATTTAACCGCTATATGAAAACAAGAAGGTTTATATTTGACTTGTAAATATGTAAAACAAGTTGATAAAATGCAAGAGGAAGCCATATAAATCAAATATCTTTCAAAAGACCAATACTTAGATAGCAAAAATGTTAAAAGTCAATGTATTTAACACGAATAGATTCCAAATGTAAAAAGTTGAAGTTTCGAACTAACACGAATGTGAAAAAAAATTGCAACATATCATTTCTGAAAATATACCACGTTAAGTTTTAAAAGAATGATCGTGTCACAGCAACTGATGTAATAGGGTTTGTGAGTAGCGTGTAAGTTCCAAGTCTAAGTGTTAGCTGGTAACCTAGCTTCAAAAACCCAATTCAACGTTGGAAGTCTACTTCACACGATTTCTCATGCTCCGTTGAATGAGTGAATCAGCTCGGTATTTGATAATTTGGTATAAGTATGTGGGTCATTTGAAGACAACGGAAAAATCTGGTTTGATTTGGGTTGATTTTTCCTTGATAATGATTGAAAGGTATGTGTAGGACAGGTAAAAGATGCATATGATCCCGAATGCCTTGACAAATTTTGAGAAGTAAAACTTTGCTATATTAAAACATTCCTTTTGTTTACAGGTTAAAATCCCATTAAAGTTGGAAAAATCTTCATATTGATTAAATGTTTGAAAAAAAAATACGGGTGTTACCCATTTTGGTTGGATAAACTTGAAACCTAGAATTGTCAAAAGGTTGCGAAATTTATGCGTTGAAAAACAGTTTGTGTGTAAAAGTTGTTAAGGCATCTCTCTGGGCTCATAGCATGCTAAATGTTTCAAGACACAAGGTGTGTATATGATGTGCTAATCTAATGAATAAGTTTCTCCAAAGCTGGGTACTTGGGTTTTGTGATTTTATGAGATGACAACTTTAGAGAGTAGTGTACTAGTGTGTATTGGGTAGGTAGACATTTTAAGATGTTGTGTATATTGTACAGACACTAGGGAATAGTTTAGAGATATACTGTGACATCGATCAAGTAAATTTGTAAACATGATGATAATGACAAGATGATTTAAAACCACTTCGTGTTTGACCGTGTAACGTTCAAGAATCGAGATGTGATCAATGTTAAACAATAAGCTTAAAATTTTGAGTCATAGGAAAATGTTTTCGAACAAGAGAAATGACGCTTTATGAAAATCACAAAACATAAATGAAATAGTGTAAGTTTTAGTGCGATAAAATAGCGCATAGAAGTTTTAGTAATGGTGATGTAAAGCGAATGATCAACAACAAGAGATAAAACTTAAAATCCAAATGTTAAACAAAACTTAAGAGTCAATAACGGAAAACTGAGAAAAATGCACTAATAGCGAGAGCTACAAGTAGAGAAACTCAAAAGACACAATAACTTCCTTATAGAAAGTTATGATGGGAGTTTCAAACAACAAATGAAAATACCATAATGAAATGTGATACTAGAAATATTTCTGATGAAACTGGTGACTAGCCAAAGTAATTGAAATATTGTTAGTGACTTATGGGGATTGTACTTAAACCTATGAGTAAATGGTCATCCTTCCCGATTGCACGTACCCCGTCACTGGTAAATTTCAAAACTTTTAGCGAGACTTTAAAACGAGATGTAGAAATAGATCCTTGAGATGTGGATTTCACCCCTAACTCAAAGATGTATTTCAAAATTGAAAACAATAGAGGAATGAAACCAATCACTAAGTTAGGGATATCACTCCCAGCTTAGTGGTTAGGTTTCTTTTTGAAGGAATAATCCTTTGAGGTGTGGGTGTCACTCCTATCTCAAAGATATATTCCTAAGATAAATAACATATAGAGGAGTGAAACTAATCACCAAGGTATGGATGTCACTCCTAACTTGGTGATATCATTTCGTTTGTGAAATACGAGTGTCTTCTTCTCCAAGCAAAATACCGAAATAACGTGAAAGAATCATAGCGAAAATATCCTGAAGGAAAATATAAGAAATAAGATAAAATATACACGAGAGGACTCGTGTAAGTAAGCTTGGTTATAGACTAGGCTAAAAGGCATTCTAATAACCTAATTCCCTATAACCATGGCTCTGATACCAATCTGTAACACCCCGACCGTTGGCGGAAACATCGAGGTGTCACGTATTGACGAATGTTCAATAGCTCATGGACTAAATTGTAAAATTGAATACCTTGAATTAAATAGTATATTACATTGGAAGGAAAAATACAATAATTCTAAAGTGTCAAGTCTATCTAAAATACAATAAAATCAAAGCTTATATTAAATCCAAAAGCTTAAAAGAAGCGTCTCAAAATCAACCTGAAACATGTACAAAATAATTTTGTCAACATATATAATGTATTGGTGAGCATACCTCGTTTTAGTTTCAAGAATCGCTGTAATATTTGTGCCATGCTGTTTGCTAATATGTAATTAGTAGAATAAAAGCATCAAAATCAACCCTAAAAGTTTCAAGTATCAAGTATCACCCCAAAAGTTTCAAGTTTCAAGTTTCACATAACAATGACCAAGGCTCAAATGAAACCATAATCACACAAGGGATGTAAATCGTAGTACTACTCATTGTCATGCTCGGCCCATGGTTAATGATTTTGATTACGTTTCAATTCACACAAATCACATAAGCATCACATAAGGCACATTACGTTTCAAAGTATACATAGTTTAATAGTAATAATGGTACATGAATCACCCCAAAATAGTAAAACATGAAAAAGGGGAAAGATATACTCACAGTTTTGCTAAGCACGATAAATCCAAATAAAACTCGTCACAAGATAAACTTGGGAATTCCGAAGAATTCAACCTATAATGTGTAAGAATACTAATGAGGAAAGTCTAAGAGTCTAAAGTATCTAGGGTTCCACGGCATTAGGGTTGGCTAGGCTTATGTAGGGAAGATGAAGTTTTATTATCTCCTGAATTTAATAAAAATGTTAAATTAAGTATATCATGATTTAATATTTAATACGTGACAAAGAAATTATAATACTACGTTTCTACATATAGGAACATTTTCTATTTTATAGAAAAATATCCATAAACCATATTTAAATAATTTACATTTAACTAAATAATTAAATATATCTAATTAAATGTAAATAAACTAAAAATACAAGATATGTCCCAAAAATGATATTTTTATGAAAAATAATTATTTTCTGATTTATAATGGTGAAAATAATTTTTCCATAATTTTTCTCAATTTATTTGTATTTAAAATAAATTTAATGAGTTTAAATCATGTTTAAATGATTAAAAATAGGAAAATTAATAAAAATAATTGTTTTCTGAACCAATAATTTTTATTTCTGTTCATAATATTTAGAAATAATTTTCCTGAAAATTTGGGATTAAAATCATTAAAAATGGATTTTTAATCAATTAATTATGATTAAAACAAATTAAATCAATAAAAATATAAAAATAAGACATTTTCCAGAAAATAAAATTGTGGTAATTTTCTTTATGGTGTCAAGATGTTACACCTAAATTTTCATAATTTTTATATCAAAAATGAATTTATTAAGAATATTTTAAGTCTGTTTGCATTTAAATGATTAAAATAAAATATAATGTGGAGAATAATAAAAAAAACAACAACAAAAAGAATGGGTTTGCCTGGGCTCGAAGCCGGGTATCCCTTCTCATATCTCACTACAAAGACCACTACACCAAGATCTGTTATTGTTAATAAGTTGAACACGATTTTATTTATATAACAAGTCTCTTTCATCTTCTTCCCCAGTTAACAAGCCAAGAACCCTAACCCTAGTATTTTGCATAACCCCAATTCGTGACCGATAGGATCCGAATTCATGGGGGTTTTAAAGAGTGACGAAAAAGAAACAAAATGGCACAAAAAGATGAAACTTACAAACACGAATGATGATCGGAAAAAGGAGTGTAAAGAACCGACATAAGATGACCGATTTGAAAAATTTAGAATGCGATTTTACTCAGTTTTCTTATGGGTTTAAGAAGTGTTAACGTGTAGAAACAAAATGATAATAAGTATACATAAGATTTTCGATTAGAAAACGGACCTTTAATTGATAATAAAAATTCCGATCGGTTACAATCATGAGTCCAATTCAAGCTCTTTAAATTCGTGTTTATATCTCTTTTCAATGCTCCAATCGTTTTAAACTCGATAAGAAAACGTATGGGATTAAAATCGGATTATAAAGAGCATTAAAAGTGGGTTCTTGTACCTCGTCGGAGTTATTGCCGGAAAATATTCCGGTGGCCGGAAAAAAACAAAAGGAGGGAGGAAGGATCAGATTTTTTTTTTTATAAAAAAGTTTGGCTTTATGACAAGATTGGTCCCTCAAGATAAACTAAGTTAGTTTTTACCATAAATAGGTTAGATTTTACTTATAAAAGAGTTAATTAAGTTAACATAACTTAACTTAAACACTTTTAAACTTCCTACAACTTGAATTTTTTTATAAAATCTTCTACGAATACGTTTCAACATCCACATCCGATTAAAACTTATACCCGATCCAATATAAATATAGATGATAAAATTTTAGTTTACTCTAAAATAAATTTTGAAAGCGACGAAACTTATAGGGATTATAATGAAAATATTTGAAGGGCTAATATTGTAGATTTGACGTAAAACAAGGGTGACGGTTGTCACACCCATGCTCGACAGCTGGTACTTCCAAAGTCCTTTCACGCAGAAATTGTCCGTCGTCAGGTCCTACACGCCCGTACCATAAGGAAGGCACGCCCGTGCAGGCCAGTAAAGTTGACTTTTTGCTTAGTGTGGACTTGGAAATGTTGACTTGTTGACCCTGGACAAAGGCACGGCCGTGCTGCATCTAAAACAACTTCTAAGTCTTCAATTCCTTGCTTTTTGTACCGTCTTTCGCTTCTTTTCACTTCTTGACCTCAAATCCTGCAATTATCAACAAAGAAAGATAAATCATGATAAACCTAATGGGGTAAAACGGGTGAAAATGTGTGCATAAAACATGTGTAAATCTCGGCACATCATAACGCCTCACACTTGAGCTTTTGCTTGTCCTCAAGCAAACCTAACCTTAGGCAACTTATATAAGATAAAAATTATAATGTGACGAGCTCAACTTACCTCCTAAGAGTCCTACTTAATAAATACTCGGGATTTTGGGCTCGGTTTGTGGTAAGACTACTTAAACACTCCTAAAATGTCCCAATTCTTTTTGCTCACTAACTCTCGTTCACTCGAGTTTCATTTGGGGGTGAACACTCGTATTCTACCTAATGGCAAGCATGAATCATAGGCTTGTATGCAAATCACAACTCCACTACTTTTGTTGAGGTAATGTCTGTGAATCAAAAGTACTTTAAACGGGTTAGTAGAGTGAAATGGTGACAAATAGGGTAGGAATGGAGTCTACCAACATGACTAACTTCGGGTTGAGTGTTTGAGGTGTTATCGGAATCTTGTAAACCTTCCAAGTTGGCATTGGTGGTCTTTCTTTGGATTTCATAGCTATACTTTCGCCTACTCTTGTGAACCGTTCGGCGCATGCCGCCTTTGAGGTTTTCTTGATTCCTTTAATTCAGCAGCATCATTATTACACACTTTGTTTTTTTCATGAGTATAAATTGTTTACACTTGTTTGCTGGATGATTATTGACACTTGGTGTGCTCTTCTTGATGACTCTTCTATTGTTGCCATTTCTTCAAAATCGAGATTAGAGATCTTTGATGTGCGGCTTATGCTTCTAAGTCCAAAATTACCGGAGAGCTTCCATAACACCTCAACACTTCCCTGGGTTCGTCATAGCGGGGGCTAAATAGATGAAAGGACATGAAAAGGGCTAAGGCTCAAGATGGGTGGCTAGGGGTAGGGAAAACATATGGAAGGCCAATGGTAAAGGAATGGGTAAATCCTAAGTGCCTAAATCATTTTCACACACTTACCTCTAACGTGGTCTCGTAATGCATAAGTTACACAAGTTCTAACAATGTCACGCCAAAGGGGAGTATCTCTCATAAACAAACGAACGAGCATGTAGAGTATATACGTAGTGATATGTTCGATAAGGATCAAAGTACTCATATGTAGGGGTAGGAGTTTTTTAAGGAATTGAAGACACCCTAGATGGTTCTTTTGACTACCAAAACCTCCCTAATCTCCCGCAAAATTTTTGGGTGGACTCAAAGTGTTTGAAAATGGTTTTTATTTAATCAAAACATTTTTGCAAAAATAGCCTTTAAACGGTTTTGGTTTGTTGATTTCAAGAGGTGTTAAATTTTGGAAAATTTTAACACCTCGCACTTAGTTCTTTAGTATATTTTAAAATTATAGATTTTATGATATATTTTAGCTTAAAGAAATAAGTGGGACAAAAACAAAATGCTCCCCTACTTAGTTAGTTTTCTAGAAGAAAACTGTTCAGTTGACACCCACAACTACCTGACCATTGAGCCTTTTTGAGAGAAATCACATGGCATGAATTAAATATCTAGAACTAAAAAGAAAAGTAAACTACTAAAAGAGAAAATACTAGATCATAGTGCCGAGAGGGCATACCTGGCGGTTAGAAAAAAGTAAAAGTGAACGATCATACCTGAGGGTCCTTAAATTCCTTTTGATACCGTATGCACCAACCTCTCAACTTATTCTTCATCGGGCTAGTCCCAAAAATACCACTTTAACTAAGCTCAATCCCGCAATTTAATATTTTGGGATTAATAGTGAAACATGCTAAAGATGATGATCGATGAGTCGCGCCACCACCACTATAAATTTCCTGGATCAAACTTCACTATGTGCAAGTAGTGAAGAAGTCGGTCACCCCGACACACCACAAGTGGCTTGCCGAAATAACGCCACTTCTTCCCAGTGAAGTGATCCTCCGAGTAATATGCTTTACCCCATGAGTCGTCAACAAGTTCAGCCATTAGGGGGCAATCACTCATGAAAAGTGGCAAATGAGACATTACCACTTCCTTTCCTAAGTTGCCGCAGTTTGGTTCTTTTCACCCTTGTTGCACCTCTTTGTCCACCACTTCGCTTCCACCCACGTTTTTTTCAATCTTGCCTTCACCCTCTTTCTTTTGTTATACTTCCAATGCCCTTGCTTTTGCTTCATCTTCCATTGCAAATTTCTTCAAAAGATAGTTTTTGACTATCTAGAGATTTTCACCAAACTTCTCCAAATCAATAAGAGGAGATTCGGACTCGAGCGTAGGCTCGGGTTCGGACTTGGAAAAGGATTTGGTGACAGAGATGGCAAAAATGGTGGTGAATTTGTAGGGGGTATTTTTATTCAAAAGGATAAGGTGAGAAAGTTGAAGAATAAAAAAGTGGTGGTAACAGTATGGAAATGGTGATGGGTCACATGGAGGTGGTTCGTATGAAGGTAAATGTGGAGGAGGTTCATGTGAATATGGAGAAGGTTCATAAGGGTAAGAACTATGGCTGTCAAAAGTGGAAAGACAAGGAGGGAGGTATTCTTCGCATTTGTGGGGTAAGAAGGTCCACCACAATAGCTACATGTTAGAATAAAAAATAGGTAGTCTTCACAACTGTGGGGAAAAGGAAGTCCAACACAGTAGTCACATCCTTGTTAAACGTAGCAATCATTTTCAGCAACTTGATGATCCATCCTACAAAATAAGAAAACTAGACATGCGGGCTATATTAGCAACTTAAAACCTTTTTATGAAATATGTTGTGTCCCTGGCAACGGCGCAAAAACTTGATGTGCCTGGTTTTAGTAATTAGAAAAGAGATCATTTTCCCGGTGCCAAAAATCCACGCACAAGATTTGGAGTTAGCGGAAATGACTTAGACATGTAGGGCATGTTCAGGTCGTCGTCCTCTTTTTTGTGTGACGTGGCAGAAGTGTTGCGCAACGTATGGTGCTTCCTGGACTTAGGGTAGTCCGAGTCATTGATAGGCTGGTATCCGTCCAACTCGCTAAAAGATTAATCTTTACTAAACCTTCAAACAAGTTTTAAATTTATAAGTAAACAATAATTACTTAGAAACTAAAACCAACACATAGGCAGTGAACCTGACGTGTATAGTATAGTTATCTAGAGTATATACCGAGTATCGTATTCCTAGAGAACACACTTTCCCCTACTCAATCTTTCATCACATTAATTAACCGGGTTTGAAAAAAGAAAATAAAACTGAGGGGTTCTAAAAGATAAAAAACTGGTTTTCGAAAAAGGTTTTGGTTTTGAAAATAAAAAGATAAAAATAGTAGGGAAAGTAAACATGCACATCTCAAGAACCCTCCATATAAGTAGTTAATTTTATTATAGTAGTAGTAATATTAAGTTTAATTATTGGTGAGGAGGACATGGGTGAACGGTCCCTTCACAGTTGGGGATGAGAAAAGAAATAAATAAGGGATGATGTTCTGGCAACTCTGTGGGTCACACACTGGGGAAGTGTACGAGTCCCCATAAAGGTGTATTCGGACTACTGGACTTTAGACGGTCGTTCTCCTGTGACAAGGCGGTCTTGGTCCAACTCGCACTGTCGTGCAACTTTTTGGAAAGTTTGGCTCTGCGTTTTGAAAGAAACGGCGCCACTGATAAGTGGTGTGTCCAAGATGCGCATCACCGCATAACTATCAAGGCTTGTATTACCACCCTTTGAGTCCTACATTTGAGGTACTTCCCAAACCACTGCCAAGCCACTCGTTTAAGCATTGGTCCTCTAATTTATCTCCTTAAATTATAGTAGAGGCATGGTCCACCTCACTTAGCTCTCGCCTTCCGTACCGAAAGATCTCTCTTACAGTCAACACATGCGATAGCGTACCCCCAACCTAGGAGAGGGCTTTTGAACACTGAAGTGTCTTTCTTACAGTCAGCATTAGGGATAGCGTATCCTCTAAGAAGATTAACATCTTACTAACAAGAACTAGATACAGTATTCTTGTTTTATTTATCTTAAAAGTGACAACTTAATTATTTATTGATCAAATAAATTTAAGTTTGGTTTACTGATCACGTGAGAAATCCAACCCATAACCTCTTGAGATGAATGAAGACCTTAACAAAGGTGGAACATAATCCTAAGGGTGTACAAACCGAAGATCACTGGTGCACCCTTAAGGAATCCTCCATTTGCCAAGAAAATCATTCATACATCTGGTGAGAACCAGAATTGTGTTACTCGTATCTGGTCCACTTCAGAATCCATTGATTAGAATCCGGTTTGGATATCAAAATCCCGAAGGATCTCTCTCACTACCGGTTTCCTTGCCTTGGATCTAGCTCAGGACTACCAGAAGCCACAAGAAACCTATGATAGTTTATTTTTTTATTTAAGTTAGGTTTATTTTAAAAGCTTATCAAGTTAATTACTAATTGAACCTGTCACAAAGATAAACAAACAAGAATTAGTTAGGAAGATAAACACACCAAATAACTAAAAATAAACTACCACTAATAATAAAAGTCTACAAATCGAAGTGGGTTTGGAGATAATAGAAAGATACAACCATAAAGAATGATCAACATAAGAATCATGGGTGCTCATAGACAAGCCTTCCATCTTCTTGATGCTATGTATCTAGTGTAATACTCACTACCCTCGATGTTTTATTGCATGTAACTAAACCTACGATTCCATTCTCGGCAAAGATAATCAAGGTAGGACCAGGCCTAACCTTGGTGGGATGTTATGATGGCCCTAAGGCTTCCCACAAGACCCCGATATCTCTGGAAGAAGCTTGGAAGTTGGACAAAGAAGGCACAAGAAGGAATGCCAAATGATTAAGTTAATGTCACACCCCGCCAAGGCGGAAACACATGGATGTGATTTGAAAGGTTTTCAAGCGCAAGGTTCGAGAAACACACAAGTTATATAGTAAATAGATACCATCAAACGGTAAACGTAGTTATAAATTATTAAAATAACATCACATTGTCTGAAAACGAAATATTACCAAGACAAAACATGACTGACATGACCCAACCAATGATGGTACCACGAAATGCAAGCTCAAACCCATCTCTCAAGTCTCCGCCCCGCATGATCAATTACCTAAAAAACATGCATAAAAGATTTGTCAACATAATGTAGGTGAGTTCACAGGTTTTAATGTACTATGTAAAGTGCTCGTGAAATTTGTGTATGACCAATCATAGGCTAGCTAAGCGAATGATTACTGTGCAAACCATGAGTCCAATAACCAAACCTCTTGACTATTGTGCCTCGCATATTGTACAATAAAGACAACGTATGTATAGTTGAATACTAACACTCATTTGTATGTAACCGGTTAGAGTGACTAACCAAGAGTGGGGGTGTCAACCCAATAGATATATTAAAGTGTTCCATGGCTTTTGATAGCTAATGGTTATAGTGTAATTGTAAGTATGAGGACTGTTGAGCTCATGAACCAAATGTCTCATGTTCCACGTGGTAGTCACGATACAATATCGCACGAAATAAAATGTACTAGAAATGTAGCATGTTTATCCCCAAAAAATGGAAAACTGTAAAAATGGGGTCGTGGAATTCACCTGGTGACTGGATGTGTGGTCTGGTAAAGCAGAAAAGTGGAATAGCTACTGTCCCGACAAATGGTACCCTATGATTATCAAGAACATAGTAAGTTGTACGGTCTTGTCGTTTATCATGCAAGTTGTTCACCCGACTTGTGGACCCTTGTGTCAATTAAGTGTGGGCCATATTTCGTGCATGTGACTATTATTCTTGTTTTATATGTACCTTGTAGAATGTATGGTTTCGCGAATCTCGGGCGTTTTATTGTAAAAATATATCCATTGTTAACAAAACGTGCCCCACACGTCATCAATGGAAATATACTATTCCCCATTCCGACATGTGCGGTGTATTGATGGAAAATCCGAAAGTTTAACATGTGTTATGTTATGTAGTAGTGTTAAACTAGTTCTAACATATGCTTGGTACTCTTTAACGTATGTTTATTATTATAGCCAAAACTTTCATGTGAATAAATGACTCGAATCCGATTGGTAATCACATCAAAACGACTCTCTAGTGAAAATCAATGTAAGTATGAGTGATCATGATGAACGTGAGTGTGTATCCATGACACCGTATATATGTACAAGTTGAGATAGTTCGAATATACATACATGTTATGTTTTGTTTCCAAGACCCGATCCGAGGTTATTCATTTGGTACATTGTACTTGTATGTATACTCATGTGTTTGTGTGTCGATTACAATATATGTTTTCATACACCTGAGGCATAATACATATATATATATATATATATATATATACACGTCCGTGTATAGGTATATGTGTACATGATGTTCCAGACCAATTTTCTAAAGCCATAATGTTTGTTATAAAATGAGTTGATTACACAAACGTAGTAATCGGGTGATGTGTGATGTGGGTCGAAACACATGAAGGCTTACAAGTGTTTGAAGTACAACAACTTACCTAGGACGGATGGTGATGATTCGGATATAAAAGGCCTTGGGATCTTCCCTTTGACTTGTATACTCCAAGATGGTTTGTGGTTAAGCCGATTATGGTTTGGGTAGGGGTTGGAGTCTTCGGCCGAGTGAGAAAGTGAGGGACAAGATATGTGTATGTGTAGAGAGGTTGAGAGTTTTGTAGGTTTTCATGCACAAATCCAATGCAAGAACCCTCCTTTATATAGTTAATAGTTTGGAAAGCTTATCACCTTGATTCCTTGTGGTACATGTCTATTCTTGTGATATAACTTGACTATATGATAATGACTCATGAGTGTTTGTGATTTGTTTGTTTCGGTTGATTATAGATGTGGAAGAGGGATGTTTGTTGTTTTCCAATCAAGGTAATCAATGTCACTAGGGAAGTGTTCATGTGTGTTCAAATAGGTATAAGGGAATGACAAAGACATTGACTTCTCATACATATGTATATGCGTATGTGTATAGGTGTATATAGATGTGAGTTTGTTCAAAATATTTGTGTGGGAATGGGTATGGGATCATGGATATGGATGGATACAGGTGGCCGATTATATGTACACTAACACATTATTATTATTATAAGTTAGACATTCATGTAGAAGTGTTGTGTATATATGTTTGTAAAGGTGGCCAATTAGATACCTATATGCAATTTGTTTTGATAACATCTAATCACCCTTGATATAGGAATATCCATTCAAGTGACAATGTTGATGTATGTTCGACTTAGTGTGTGGATTAACATAAGTAATGGTAACAATATAATTCACCATAGTCTTATATAATATGTTAATTGGTGATAAACATGTGTTGTTGTGTGATATTAACTCATGTTAATATACAATTGTTTTCCAGAAAAGGTTCCATGATTCTTGCATGTTGTGTCCATATAGGACAATGAGAATTTGTTTGGATTTAGAGTGGAAACTGTATAGTTTCCCACTTAAACGTTGTCACGTGTATTTGTTGTTTTGTTCATGTGTAGAAATCGGGTATCCGGTTGCTCTCTGTTGAGCGTGTGATTGGCTTGACTGTTCAACGCCACTTGCCTTGTATAGTCCATGTGTTGTATGCATAAACGGATAATCTATTGAGTTTCCTCAAGAACTCATGCTTTACTAGACTTAGGGGGGGGGGGGGGGAATGTGTGTAAAAATGTCTATTTATGCACATGAAATGAAAATAATAAGCAAAATGTGTACTGAAGTTGACCTGGATCGTTGACTGGTGTCACATTTGAGCTTGCTATTTATAGGCAAATCAGTCAGTGCACGGGCGTGCAAGGAAGTGGCACGAGCGTGCCAACTGTCAGGTGCGTCAGATTTGTCTTGTCTGTGCGTTCTGTCATGCACGGGCATGCCAGAAGGTGGGCACGAGCGTTCCAAGTTTCAGACTTTGTTTTCTTACTCCCCAAGTTTGTTGTTTTGTCTTCTAGTGTGCAGGGCTTTTGTACAAATGTGCATGGGCGTGCTGGGTCAACCCCGGACTGATTTTATCATCGTTTAAGCCTTGAAAAGGTCTTTACACCTATAGGAAAGATGTTGCGAGTCTCGTACCCTCAGGAATCTCCAGTTTTTGTTGTTTTAACCCAAAAATCACATGTTTTCGGTTTGGAGCTCCAATTTCCTGAAAAACACAAATAGGAACAATTAAGTAGCTATAATTATCAATTTAAGCCCAATTTTGCCCTATTATGAGACTAATTATGCATGTTTTATATGTGTAAATGATGGCACGTCATAATACCCCACACTTAGACTGTTGCTTGTCCTCAAGCAACCAGACAAAAGTTTACCTAAGGCAAATAGCAAGATATAAAAATCCTCAAGCCACTTGTTTTATTTTATGATAGAAAAATAAGATATGCATTACTCGCCTAGTAAACCCTTAAATTAAGCTCAAACCTAAACTTGCTCACAAGGTTAATTTAACACTCGGGTTTATGTTTTTGGTGAGTTTTAGGGGTGATCACTCAAGTCCGAACTGAAGCCGACAAAAGTCATAGGCTTGTATGCAAATCAAATCTCCACCGCGGAATATGGCCGAGAAAATGTGAATCAAAAGGTCTTTGATATTGGGTGAAGATGATAAAGTGATAAATGGCTAGGATGGATGTCTACTGTCATGTCTAGCTCTGGTAGCGGCTGAGGCATGATGGGAAGATGTCGAGCTCTGGATAGTGAGCTTATGAAGCTCTTCCCTTGAAGACTAATTTCTTTGACGTCACTACATTGCGAACTGTTCGGTTTTCCATCAAGTAATCCCGCTAGGAATTTCTTAGAAATCTTTCTTCAAATAGAGTTGTTTTTTATTGTGGAGCTTTTTTCGACTTATTTCTCAACTTTTTTTTGAAGGTGCTGCTTGCAGTGAAGCTTATTCTTTGGTGTGGTTACTCTTCATGGCTATGTTTTCTTCTTTTGCCAAACTTCCTCGGTGGAAACCGTGATGTCTACTTTGTTCTCTTAATTCCATGACTGCCCAAGAGTGTCCCGATTGCCTTCAACCAGCTTCCTTTGTCAAAGCATGACAGGGGCTCGATGTGATGGAAGAAATGAAAAAGGCTAAGGCTCAAGAGGCGTAACTAGGTGATGGGTATGTATGTGAAAGGCTAATGAAAATGGAACGGGTGTATCCTAGGCACCTTGATCATCTTCACACTCTCTCACCTCGCGTGCGGTCTCGAAATGTATAAGACACACAACTTCTAACCGTGTAGGACTAAGGTCGGATATCTCTCAAGCAAATGAAACGAGTAATAAATAATTTATATATATGTGTGGTGCTCGATAAGGCTCAAGAAATTCTCACGGACAAGCGGGTAGGATAAGGTTTAGATTTTAAACATAAGTTTTGGTGTGTTTTCTACTTATCATGCAACTTATTTTTCTGTTTTTATTTATATATATTAAGTGGACTTTTGGATTTTATAAAATTTGTCATATTTTGACTATCCTTTGGTGTGAACCATTCGGCAGATGCCGGTAATTCCTTGTACCATATTCCTAGCCATAGTATGTAGATTGTGAATAAGAATTTGAGAGAATTTTCTGAAAAATTTTGTGAAAAATGATGACAAAAAACGACAGAAATTGGCTAGAAGTCTACTAGACTTTACTAATTTGCCCTAAATGACTTTGAGTGGCGTTACGGGTATCAAGCAGCTAAGAGGGTACCGGATAGTGCTAAACGATAATAAATGACCCACTAGATGCATGAAAATAAGCAGCAAAAACGGCCCACCCCACACTTAAAATGGAAAAAGAGGCAAGAGAAACTAATACTCCCCTGATAGTGGCGAATCCACCAACGTGTGGTCGATACCCACAACCGCCTTACAAGTTTGCCCAGATGTTTCGCCTCGTCCTAGCAAGCTCTCCTCAACCTGTCCTAAAATAAAATAAAAGTAAACTAGATAGATAAAATACTAAAACTAAGGATAAAATACTAGTGCCGAAACACTAGAGGGTGGAACATGTCTAATCATAGATTAAACACGTTCCAAACATGAAAATCGCGTGCATGTAACGTAACCGAAAGGAAAAGAAAACGAAAGTTGCTAAGGAAAGTTTACACATACCTTGGCATGAAGATTCAACCGTCAAACAAAGTTAATCGTTTGAAAATGGCGACTTTTGGGTGAAGGTTCATGACTTTTAAGGCCTTGCATGTCCATGCGACACAGGAAGACGTTCGTGCAAGTCCTAACGAACCCAATTTTAAATTTTTAAACTGTTTTCTGTTTATGAAGTTTCAAAATTATGTCCTGTCACACTCAGAATGGTTTTAAAACTTTTTAATGTTAAGATTTGAAAACAGTGTGTTTAAAAATTTGAAGAGATTTTCACCCCAAAATTGCTCATTTTCATAGATTAAGCTATACTTACCTGCCGGTCTTCATAGTATGATACACTTATCCCGAACAAAAATAAAGAAGAAATAAAATCCCTTAAAAATAAAAGTTGAAATTTGGTGATTTCGGCGTCCTTTATGGGAATTCTCCAAGGTAGCTTATCTTGAAGGAAACCTACAAAGAAAACTCAAAACAACAGCAATCATTGAAATAAAGGAGAAATAAAATGAAAAGGGAAAGTAAAGAAGAACGAAAACAAAAAGAAAAATAAAGTGGAAAGAAAATGAAATGCAAAAATAAACCGATTAATTAAGTGACTTGGGTCTTTCTTTGGAAGTTAACTGTGTTCTCCGGAAATGGCGCCAAAAACTGAATAGCATGGGTTTTAAAGGACTTAAACTTCTTTTCTTTTAAAATAACAAGTTCCTGGCGTAAATTCCAAAAACTTGATGGAAAAGGAAATTAAGTCAAAAACAGTGGTATGACACTTTCATGTTTTAAATTTATAAAATAAAATGATAACAAATAGGCGTTCTAAACCCACACAATAGGCAAGTGTACCTATTGAGTGTAGTATAGACACAAGCAAGTACCAGGTTTCGAACCCAAATACACGACTTTCCCTACCTAGATTTAAGTAGCTAAAGGAAAATTAAAGATAAATAAAAATAAGAGATAAAGAAAGTAACCAAGGAGAAAACCAATATCCAAATAAAAGTGTCATTTGAGGATCCAACTTGTTTTGGCATGAATTAACAGTAAATATTTGAGTGATGTGTCCAAGGTGCGCATTACTGCATGACTCAATAGACGTTTTATGTTCTCATTTTTATTGTGAGGGTCTTCCTGCGTCTGGTAAGCTCACCTCTCAACAGTGAGGGGTGGATCACCTCAAAATCGTAAGCATCTAATCCAAAAGAACCCACCTCCCAATGTTGCGAGATTAACATCTAATGACTCTATACTTTTATGAACAACTTGTCGACGGCCGGAGCATGGCCGAACAAGCTATCACTTGACATCATAGAGGAGTCATGGCTGGTCCGCACAAGCTCATCCTCTACTTAGATTAATTATCTTTTCAAAAAATGATTGGACTATTACTAATTGTGTGCCAATATAGCAATGGAAGAGAATTAAGACCGTTCGCTTCCAACATGGGTTCACAAATTCTTCGTTTGTGCCAAAACTATCACATAGACCATTAAGCTAAGTCACATAACCAAGTCTTGGCTTATCACTAGGACCAAGTATAGAGACCGTCCAGACCCAATGTGAGATTTTGATAGCCGAGGATTAAGCCACAAAATGTGAATGTTTCCAAACACAAATGGGCCAATCTCTACACGTGGAGTTAAGGTTAGCTTACAAGTGTGCGGGTTGTTACATTCCACGGTTACACTTATAAGTCCCTCCACTTTCTATCAAAACACCCACAAGACCAAATACTAGTTGATTGTTTAATTAATTCATCAAAGTAAGAGTAGAAAGAATTAAATGAGAACACATGGTACCACTCAATACTAAATATAAACTATATATATATGCCAAAATAGTCTTCACCCTAGCAACACTCTACAATCCTAGCCAAGAGTTGGCATTACAACGAACTCACAAGATTGGTTTTGATAAGAAAACATGGTGAGGGTTGCTAGAGGATTTAGAGGTGTTTAGATTATCTCAAGGGGTTTCTCTCAAAGCTCACACAATCTAAGGACTTTATGGAGTGATCCCAAGCTCCAAATGTCCCTTACAAGACCCAAAGATAGCATAAATGTGGGGGAGAATCGGGTGAAATGGGATGCCAAAGTGAGTAATGGAGGTCTCTATTTATAGGCAGATCAGGTCCAGCACGCCCGTGCTCCTTGGTGTGGCACGCCCATGCTCGACAGCTGGTACTGTTGCATAGTCATTTCACGCAGAAATTGTCAATCGTTAGGTCCTGCATGCCCGTGCCATAAGGAAGGCACGCCCGTGCATGTCAGTATTGCACGAATGTTAGTCAATTTTGGTCTGTTGGATCCTTGGGGAGCACGTATTAGATGGCACGGCCGTGCAGGCCAGTAAAGTTGAGTTTTTGCCTCCTGTTGACTTGGAAATGTTTACTTGTTGGCCCGGGACAGGTGCACGGCCAAGGGCATGGCCGTACTGCATCTGAAACAGCTTCTAAGCCTTCAATTCCTTGCCTTTTGTGTCATTTTTCGCTTCTTTTCACTTCTTGACCTTAAATCCTACAGTTATAAACAAAGAAAGATTAATCCTGATAAACCTAAGATAAAAGCATGATTTTGGAGGTAAAACAGGTGAAAATATGTGCATAAAACATGTGTAAATCTCGGCACATCACCATTTTTTTTAACCCACCCCCCAAATGCCAGCGGTTAAAAAAATAATATCAACAAAATAAATATCAAACTACAAATTAAACATTAATATTAAAGATAATACAAATATTAAAGTACATAAACCGACAATTAGTCTAGGACAAACACAATTATTTAACCTAACGCAACAATTGCAATGCTGAAACATGGTCGAAATTGTTGCAGTACCTAGGCGCATAGTCGAGTTGTGTGAGCTCGATTGCCAAATCCCCGGCACGACTAGGGTGCTCCCTCATGATAGCTACAAATAGGGTGTTCCAACGGTCACACTTGTTGTTGATATTCGTCCACTCTCGGGAGAAAGAATTGGTGGTGTGGTCGTTTTCACTTACTAGTTGCTTGAACTCCACCAACACGCGGTTCCAAAACGAATTCACCTCTAAGAGGCGGCCGTTTTGTGGTTTATGAATAGGGTTGTTTTGGACGTCTCTGTAGGACATCACCAACAAGATATCCTTCTCTTCATTTCAACGTGTCATTTTCAAGTGGATTATGGTATAATTTTTTAGATGAGTATGAGTTTTGGGGTAAAAATCATTATTTATTTATAGGGTAAAAATGGTTTGTATTTCCAAATTGGCTATTGTAAGGTTACCGTTATGGCACGGTTGGCATCATTATTTTTTTTATATGTAATTGTAAAAATAAGTTATTAATTATACTTTTAAATGTATTATTTATTAAAAATAATTAAACAAATCAGTGAAGTGTTGCTTCTGAAATTGTGTTTTAGTAAAGTAAATCAGTGAAGTGGTGTGCAGTGCAGGAATGGTGGAAAATAATGGTAGTTCAATGAATACTAGTGAAGTGATCCATCCATTTTCAGGAGAACGAATCGATGGTTCGATCGTTTTCACTGACTAGTGGTTGAACTCCGTTAACACATGGTTCAAAAACGAATTCGCCCTTGAGCGGTGGATTTGTGGTTGAAGCGTAGGGTTGTTTTGGACGTCTCTTTAGGACATCACCAACACGATCTCCTCCTCTTCGTTCCAACGTGTCATCTTCGAGTGGATTATGGTATAATATTTGAGATGAGTATGAGTATTGGAGTAAAAATTATGGGCTATTTATAGGATAAAAATGGTTTGTATTTCAAAATCCAATTGTTTGGCTACGGTAAAGTTACCATTCTGCCACGGTTGACAGCATTAAGGTTTTTTTTTTTTTTGAAAAAATAAGTTATTAACTATATTTTTAAATGTACTGTTTATTAAAAATAAATAAATGAATCAATGAAGTGTTGCTTCTAAAATTTTATTTTAGTGAAGTAAATCTGTGATGTGATGTGATGTGACAGTGTAAGATTAGTGAAAATTTAAGGTAGTTCAATGAGTAGTGTGAAGTTAGCATTCTACCATGGTTGGCATCATTGTTGTTGTTGCAAATAAAATAAGTTTTTTTCTTAATGAAAAATAAGTTATTAACTATGATTCTAATGTATTATTTTAACCCCCCCCCCCAAGCTATTTTAAAGAAGTTATTTTTTAAAACTAAAAATAAGTTATTACTTATTAAAAGTAAATAAACGAATTAGTGAAGTGTTACCTTCAAAATTGTGTTTTAGTGAAGTAATTTGTGAAGTGATGTGTTAGTGCTAGATTGGTAATATATTAGTTATTAAAAATAAATTAACGAATCGATGAATTGTTGTCTTCAAAATTGTGTTTTAGTGAAGTAAATCAGTGAAGTGATGTGTAATGCTAGATTGGTAACGTATTACTTATTAAAAAATAATTAAACGAATCGGTGAAGTGTTGTCTCCAAAATTGTGTTTTAATGAAATAAATCAATAATATAGTAGTGTTGAATTGATGGAAAATCATGATTAACCTTGATCCGGTCTAACAACCGTAAAACATTAGCCAAACACGGGTCGACCAAAGCTTCCATATCTTATTAATTGTTTAGATATCCCTACAATGCTCACTAGTGATTAAAAAAAATTAGTAAAAATCAGCTCATTGTTTAGATCACTATAGTGATAAAAATATTTGATTCAATGTATTTCAGCTCTTGATTGTTTCGATTTCGCTAGAAGCAAACTTAACGGTTTCAATTCATTGTATTGTATGAAAAGCAATAACAGTTTTTTTTTTCTGAGAAGCAATCATCACAAAATTTGATTAATTGTTTAAAAAGCACTCGCTGATTCACATACCAATTTTTGTTGTGGTGATTAAAAGCAACAAGGTACTTTTAACACCATAAACATTCTACAACATATTAATATTGTGTTGAATATTCACTAAAGCAACAGGAGGCAATCTCTTATTCACGCAACAATTTTTATTGTGGTAAAAGCAACAACTCACAAAGCACTCACCAATTTCCACACACAATTTTATCGTGCTAAAGATTCATTGTCCTTTATTCTCTAAGATGGACAACAGAGGATTAAAATCGACCTTTAACAATATGTGAAAGGTCATTAGAAATCTCGGGCTTTTGGATTTACTCAAAACGTGTGTTATTCAAATTATAATGGGGAAATGGAATCTAATAATCCCAACTTTGCGGGGTTGGAAGGCAACAGTTCCAACTTGAAAATTGTAATACAGCAGTCCCAACTTGTCAACATTTTTATTTTAATGGTCCCAGACTTAACTCAGTTAAAAAACTCTGTTAAGTGCCACGTGGGCATCCCACGTGGCAGTCCTACGTGGCAAAAAGTGATTATTTGTCAAAAAAAAAGGAGGGGCCATGTCCACATCAGATTAATTTTAATGTTTTAATATTATTTATAAAAAGGGGGCCCATTATCCACCATCTCCATCATCTTCACCACCACCACCATCACCACCACCACCACCACCACAACCACCTGCCACCACCGTCAACCACCACCATCTCCGACAACACCCACCACCACCTTAAAAATTCTATTTCCCTCCTACTCACCACCACCACCACAACCACCTGCCACCACCGTCATCTTCACCACCACCACCACTACCATCTTCACCAAAAAACGTTTATAAACCTGTCGCCAAACACCCTTGAATCATAGCTGTTAAACCAGTTCCCAAACACTCCTTATTTGGTCCACATATAAACCCCCTCCTCTCTTGTTTCTCTGCACATTCACACACGACACACAACCTCTGTTTCTTTTAACCACCACCGATTACCACCGTTAAGCATCTTTCTCTCTCCCCTCTCAATAACATAACCGATTACCACCATAAACCTCCTCTTGTTCTGTCTTCAGTTACCATCATCGAACCACAACCTCTGTTTCTTTTAACCACCAACCGAACCACAACCTCTGTTTCTTTTAACCACCATCGACGGCGGCGTTAGGGTTTCAGAAATCAGGTGGCTTCAACTTCTTGGAAACGTGGGGATGATTATAATCAAAGGCAGAGGATGCTTAGGGTTAGCGTTTCAGAAATTGGAGGGTTTTGGTGGTGTTCAGATCTCTATGTGTGTTTGAGAAAAGGGTGGGGGTAGAAAGAGGGTTTTGGTGGTGTTTGTGGTGGTGGTGGAAGGTGGTTGTGGTGGCGGAAGGTGGTTGACGGTGGTGGCAGGTGGGTGACGGTGGTGGTGGAAGGTGGTGGCAGGTGGGTGACGATGGTGGTGGAAGGTGGTTGTGGTGAAGATGATGATGATATATATATGTGTATATATAATATGTTTATCTAAAGTATATATATATATATATATATTATATAAAAGTTAATAAAACATTATTTAAAAGATTTTTTAAATATTAAAAGATTTTTTTAATTGAAAAAACAAGTGTCATGGTGGGGCCCACGTTTTTTTTTGACAGATTCACCATTTTTGCCACGTAGGACTGCCACGTGGGATGCCCACGTGGCACTTAACAGAGTTTTTTAACTGAGTTAAGTCTGGGACCATTAAAATAAAAATGTTTACAAGTTGGGACTGCTGTGTTACAATTTTCAAGTTGGGACTTTTGCCTTCCAACCCCCCAAAGTTGGGATTATTAGATTCCATTTCCCCAATTATAATTGATACTAATAAATAATAGCCTCGTCACATGTCACAGTTCTGTAAGTCGAAGATTGATTTTTTCTTCTTTTATTTCACTCATTCATGTTATTTTTTAATTTAAAAATATTAATTAAAAGAACAATAGTAATAAAACATAATATATTAAATTATTAATTGGTAATGAAACATAATTTTAATTATATCTTATATCAAAACATCAATATAACTCTTAAATATCTTTTTTATTGGACTTTAATAACCTCAAGTATTACATGTTGGCTGCTGCAACTCCCAACTAACCACAACCATCATCATCATCCCTAACTTGCAACTAATTGTTTTCCTCTACCATTTCCTAATTAACTGAATCCTAAGATAGTTTTTTTTTTTTTTGCCATGTGAGAATGACATCACTAAAAAAGGTCATGTCAGCAGGCCACACCACTAAAAAATGTCACATCAGCAAAAATAAAAAAGGGGTTAGGATTTGGTTAATTTGAAAGTGGTTGAGGAAAATAAGTTACAAGTTGTGAGTGATAATAGTCAAGTGGTTAGTTGGGAGTGACAGCAGCCAACAAGTGATAATTGGGGTTATTAAAATCTAATAACCCCAAATGCTCATTACTAAGAGCATTCTCATCAGCTCAACCAAATCACCTTAATCAAATTACACTAAAAATCATTATTCCATCCCAAAATTTTATCTCTCTTTCTTAAACAAATAATATTTTTTCATATTTTTATCATTACATTATTGCTTCAAATGTTTTCCGGATGCATACAAGGTCTATCACCAAATTCAGATGGTAACGGAAGACGAAGACAGGATAGCTTTCCGCAAAGGCATGGGTACTTTTTGTTACACAAAAATGCCCTTGGCTTGAAAAACGCGGGAGCTACGTATCAGTGCCTGATGGACAGCGCCTTCGTAAGCGAAATCGACGTAAGATTGGAAGTACACATCAATGACTTGGTCATTAAAAGCAAAGATGAGGACCACATGTTGGGGGATATAGAGAAAACCTTCGACCAACCGCGCAGCGTTCGCACGAAGCTAAACCTTGGCAAGTGTTCCTTCGGAATGGAGGAGGGTAAATTCCTCGGGGTTATCATCACACGGGATGGTTTCCATGCAAACTCTAAAAAGGTCCAAACGATCGAACGAATACCTTCCCCCGCATCTATCAAGGAATTTCAAATGTTGATGGGCCACCTGGTGGCCCTCAACCGCTTCCTTTCCAATTACGCTTCACGGTCCTTTCCATTCCTGGATACTGTGAATAATTGCTTGAAAAAGAGCAATTTCCGCTAGACACCCAAGGCAGAAACAACTTTCCAAGAGATGAAGCGGTGCCTGATGAACCTCCCAACTTTGACTATGCCTCTACCAAAGGAACCGATAACGTTGTACCTCTCCGTCGCAGAATGAGCAGTGGGCGCGATACTCCTAGTAGATCACAAGAGAGTTCAAACACAAATTTATTACATCAGTCTCACTCTCCTAGATGCGGAAACAAGATACTCAACAATGGAAAAGCTAGTCCTCGCATTCATACATGCGTCAAGAAGATTGCGGCGGTATGTCCAAGGACACCCTATTAACGTCCTAACCGACTACCGAATCAATGATGTACTTTGTAAACCAGAATTGTCTGGTTGACTCGCAAAATGGGCGATTGAGCTCGAGAACACACCATCAATTACAAGCCCAAACCCGCAATTAAAGGACAAGTACTAGCTATTTTCGCAACGGAAATACATGCCGACATGACTCAAGACTGCTTAGCGGAACAAGAACCCATGCAACCCCAAGACGACATGGAAAAATGGTCCCTATACACCAACAGGGCCTCAAATAACGACGGGTCGGGGGCGGGACTACGCCTTATCAGCCCAGATAACAAGGAATTCACATACGCCACCCGCCTCGATTTCCGAAGTATGAATAACGAGGCGGAATACGTAGCGTTATTGGTTGGCCTCTGCATTGCGGACAAATGGGGGCCCGCCACGTCGAAGTGCATGTGTATTCAATGCGTGTCGCAGGACACATTAACGGCACTTACGATGCGAGAGACGCGACCATGATGTTTTACCTTGAACAGGCCAGACTACTCATGTGCAAGTTTCATTCATATACGGTCATCCATATCAAAAGGAGCCAGAATAAACCCGTTGATGCGCTCACTAAAATGGCCTCAACGGTTTTCGAACACATTGGAAAAGAGATCTGCGTCAAAGTGTTAGATAAACCATCCGTTCCACAATGACAAGTGAACGTCATCCAAATAGGCAACGTGTCCTGGATGATGCCAATCAAAGCCTACATGGCTTTCGGCATCCTGCCTGAGAACACAGAGGCCCGGAAGCTTCCATTCAAGGCTTTACACTATCAGCTGACCGACAGAATACTTTACTGCCGATTTTACCTAGGGCCGCTACTCCACTGCGTTGACTCCTCATATGCATCTTTCCTCATCCGGGATGTTCATGAGGGCATATGTAGCTTGCATGCGGGGCCTAGAATGGTAGTCGCGAGGCTAATGTGAACACAGGGTACTACTGGCCAGGCATGCACCTGGACGCAGTGGCAGAGCTTCGCAAATGTGAATCATGCCAGCGTCATGCGCCAAACACCCTGCACCCAAAAAACGACCTGGTGCCTGTCACCGAGACGTGGCCATTGTAGAAATGGGCAATCGACATTGTCGGGCCATTCCCAACAACGCCAAGAAATGTTACGTTCCTAATCGTCGCAATAGACTACTTCACCAAATGGGTCGTGGCAAAAACCCCTACAAACATTGATGGGGCCCACGTTAAGTAATTCATTTGGGAGTTCATTATTTGCAGATTCGGCTTAGCATTCCAACTTGTGAGCGACAGGGGCACGCAGTTCACAGACTAGCACCTACAGGAATGGCTAGCGCAACTAGGCGTCCAACAGATCTTCACATCTATCGCGCACCCACAAGGCAACAGACAAGTCGAAAGATAAAATAGAAGTATTGTCGAAGGCATCAAAGCGTGGCTCAGAACCAAGCGTTCAGGTTGAGTAGATGAGGTCTCGCACATTCTATGGGCTCATCGCACCCTAACAAAAATGAGCAACGGTGAAACTTCGTTCAGCCTCACATACAGTTCCAAGGTCGTCATACTCGCTTAAATTGGATGCTCTTTCTGCAAGGGTTCTCAAGGCGGACAACGAAACTAACAAAACTAAGCTTCGCTTAAACTTTGACTTGCTATAAGAACACCGCGAACTCGCCACAATCAAAGAAGCCAAGCACAAGAGACAACTTGAGTGTTATTACAATCAAGGAGTAAAGTTGTGCAAATTCAACGTTGGGGACTACGTCTTCTGCAACAACAAAGCCTCTAACACAGAAAAACAAGGAAAGTTGGCTCCTAATTGGGAAGGTCCGTACAAGATTCAAGAACTCTTGGGAAAGGAGTTCTTGGAGGCAGCTTCAGCTCTGGCTTTAGCTGCCGCCTCCTCCTTCTCGCAGGCAGCCCACTCCTCCTTCTTCTTTTTCTCAACTTCGCCATGCGCAAGCTTTTTTGTTATGCGCTACTAAGCAATCTCCTGTTCAGTCTGTACAAGCGGAGGAGTCAAGCCTATCTTTGGCACAGTAGGAGCTACAACAAAAAACACAAGTATAAGGAATCAAGCTATAAAAAGGCGCATATAAGATAGCAACCAAAAAATGCTAAGGCACTTACCGGGCCCCTTCTTCAAAGTTTTCAGAGGTATAGGTTGGCGTTGTAGAAGAGGGGTAATATTGAAGGAGAATTGCGGCTGCTCACTCTCCATTTGTAATCTCCTTTTGGGGGGGAGGGCCAGACTTTTCAGTCTGACTAACTCCCCCCTCCGCCTCCTCCGACGTCTTCTCCATTTGTGTTTGCTATTGTGAGTCCTTGTGACTTTAGGTGGTCGCCTTCTTTCACACGGCGCATAGTTTCTTTCTTTTAGGTTTGGATCCAGCCAAGGTGTGTAGCAAAGGATTATATCCTGTAGTGCCATGCACCTCTTGTGAGGTAAGTAACACTCATAGACACCCGTTTCTTCAATCATCAACTAATCAATAACCATATAATAACAATCAATTTCCTTCATTCATAAATCATTTGGTTTTGCTTGCATATCAACCCAAAAGGCTTAAAACTGTGAAATAGGCATCTAGAACTTACCTGTTAAGCTTAACTTTCTAGAGTAAGTTTTTCACCGTAAACGGTCGTTAACTAATATGCATAAGGATTACCACGTGAAACTCGTGACTTTCTCAAATAGTTACTACAAATTCGCATTAGGTCACATAAAAAAATGCATGACAGAGAGTCGCACATTTTCACATGAAAGCGTGCATGACATTTGAGTCGCACAGTGTCACGTGTACACTTGCCTAACTTTCGTTTGGACTTGGAAGAACTATCACTAGGAGTGTCGCATACAATCGCAGATGGTCGCAGACTTATACAAATTTTACTCTTTGAGAATGTCACGTGTGCCACGTGTAACCTATAATTGGAAAACCTTCGGATCAGTACGATCTTCTCCAATGGACCTCGTCAATGGTTGCATGACCTTTACCTAGTTCCGGGTGATGAAGGTTTACTTGTTTCAATCTATTTCTAACCCAATACCTCTCAACACTTTACTTTCAAAATATTTTTTAACTCCTAGGAAACATGGTTTACATCGTCAGTAACATGTAAAAATCCAAACTTTTTTATAAAAACCCATCTTTAACCTCAAAACCCTAAAAACCACAAAATCCAAGATCTGAGAAGATTCTTACTCGATGTCTTCAATCAAGACATGCTATGGTGATAACTGAATGATGTATAACGGTTTCCAATCTTCATTCATGTGGTGAACACCTTGGAAAAACTTAGGCGTAAGTTTTTTTGGGGTGGACACGAGGAGGTTGACGAAACAAGTTGGGTTGCATGGAATAAAGTTGTGGCACCAATTAAATATGGGGGTGTTGGGTTGGGTTCGCTTAGAGAGGCGAATTTGAGTTTATAATCCAAGTGGTGGTGGCCATTTAAAGTGAATCAAGGCTCACTATGGCATAAGGTGATTTGGTCTATTCATGCTAGTGGCGGGGGTGGAATTATATACCGAGGAAGCTTTCTATTGGAGGCATATGGAAACAAATAGCAAGCGCTCCGGTTATTTTGGAAGACATGGATGTTGGATCGAACCAGTTTTTGAGAGGTCTCCTCAAAAGTGGAGAGTCTATTCTATTTTAGCACGATTGGTGACTTGCGGATGAACCGTTACTGAAGAAATTCTCCCTATTGTTTGCATTGGAAAGAAACCGCATTTGTAAGGTTGTGAATCGTCTAATACCTCAACTACAAAATGTGCAGTTCGATGGGGTTTGGAGGCGAATGGTAATGACATTGGATGAGCAGGCTGAACTTGATGGCCTTCTGGTTTTGTTGTAGCAAGTTGAATTGGCAGCAGGTCAGGATTCGTGGGTTTGGTTGGTAGGAGGAGACAATGGATTTTAGGTAAAAAAAACTGAAGAAGTGTCTTTTTGAAGCCACTAACTCGTTGCCGGTTTCGACGTTTGAATGGTGTAATTAAGTACCAAAGAAAGTAGGCATCGTCGCGTGGCATGCATTCCTTGACCGACTACCGACTGTAGAGGTGCTTGCAAAACGGCACATTCCAGTCGATTCACAGCAATGCAGGCTGTGTGACATGTATGTTGAATCTGCAGACCACTTGTTTACCAGTTGTCCAATTGTTGCAAAAGTCTGGTAGGTGTGGTGTAAAGTCCCAAACCTGTTCGCATTTCATGTCAAGGACATCATCCTGTCATTCCATCATACGGCTAGAAATGGGGTCCGGGCTAGAAAGGCTTTTTATGGGGTCGTGTTGATGGTTTTTTGGAGCATTTGGAGGGCGAGAAACGACTTGATTTTTAATCTAAAAGAGGTAAATGTTCGAAAGGTCATGGAAGAAATAAAAGTAATGAGTTTCTTGTGGATAAAAAATCACACGGGAATGTCGGACATGTCTTGGAACTCGTGGTGTGCGTTTGATACTGTGAAGATGGGATAGACGCGGATTGTTTTGGCTGGTTTGGGTTCTTTGTGTTGTTTTTTTTTCGGATTGTTTGCCTTTCGGATATTGTACTCCCAAATTTATTTTTGCTAGCTCCTTGCTAGCTATTAAATAAAGTTTGTTGGCCGTTAAAAAAAATAATACAAAGTAAAATTAATAAAAAAGAAGGAATGTGATTGGTTGAAAAGTTGGCCCCACACACTTTTTCCCTCTTATGGGCATCCAAGATGGTGGACTGTTCCAAAATATCAGACGTGTCATATCGTTTCAAGCCACAACCATTGTAAACCCACTTTTTCTCCAACACTAAACCATTCCCAACCTCCATCTCATCAACTAATTTTCCTTTTATTTACCTTATATCTAATTTATATAATCTAATTTTAATTTATTTAATTAATAATAATTTTTATTTTATATTAAAGAATATCTTTGTCAAAAATATATTTAATTATTGTATTTATTATTTTTTAAATAAAAAAAGAGAAGAAACTAAAATGATAATAATATATTAAATAAAATAAAATGAATGATAAAAATATTTAAATTTCTAAGATGATTTTTTTTCAAATAGGTGCTGTTTCAAAGAATATTTTTCATAACCTTGTAAATACAACTCACATTTGCACTTCTCACTTAATAATTCATTCCAAATACAAAACTAGTTTGAAGATATGGGTGGTGGTTATAATCAAAGTGAAGCAAAGAGACCTTCGAACCTTAGGCGATATTCTCGTCGATGTTCAACCCTCCTTCGTCAAACCCTCCACCTTCAAACCCTCCAGCTGCAACAATCTACCCTCCACCTACAATAGTCTACCCCCTACCTCAACCAGACAACCCTTTTCCACCTTCAAACCCTTCACTTGCACACCTTTTTCATGTCGTAGATGAAGATCCAATGAGGAGTGGATTTGGGTGTGAGTCTACACCATAGCTCACTACAATTTTATTGACTATAAGAAATTGGGGAGACTCAAACAAACTTCAGCCAAAACCCTCATATCACAAATATCCGTTCAACACAATTCGTATCACTATTAGAAAAAATGAAATTTTCTACTGAAATTTCCTACACAAATTTTTTCATCACAAGTTCCTACATACTCGTGATGAATTTCCTACAAAAAAAATAAGATTTTATGACACATTTTCTACGTAACAACAACAGAAAATAAGAAAACCCAAATCAACTCAAAGTTGCGTCATAAATTTGACAAAAAATTTCCTACGGAAAATAATGTGTTGCAAATTCCGACGCAGTTGCTACGGAAAAAATACCCAAATTATTATGTCAAATTCGTTACACAAAAGCGACCCAAACGAAATAATTTTTTAAATGCGTAGCAACTTGCTACGTATATTTTTTTTTTGTTATGCGTCGGAAATGCGTAGCAACTTGCTACGCATTTGTGACAAATATTCATTATTTAAGATAAATATGTCTATGCTTATTATGTCTAAGTTGTGACTTTATTTTGAGATAATTATGTTTATGATTATTAAAGTGAATAACATTGTTTACAATATTTGGGATTAAGAATGTTTTTTTTTGGAAATGGTGTATGTTCGTTTGTGATCATGAACAAGTTTAATTCCTTAATAACGAACATGAACAGTAATTATCATTTATTTGGTTGTAAATAATTGTAATACTAAACAAACAAACATAACAAGACTACGTTAAGTTTGATTCATTGGTTTGCAACCTACTATTGAAAGATAAACTTAGTTAATATGAAACTTTTTTAAAGTAGATGATTAAAGATCGATGCAACTTTTTATCATAATAAATTATCATTATTATTAAGTATTAAATCTATATCTATACATATAATATTTTGGAGCAATTTTGAACACTTGGCAATCATTTACCCCCCTAGCAATTATCTCTCCTCCATTTGTGAAGCCACATGGCATCTTGAGAGAATTAATAAAATTTTCTTTTTTTCTTTTAATCAAAAACCTAGAAAATATATATACCCTTTTAAAACACACGCACATAACATAGATCAGAAAACGCCTCCTTCAAACCTAAACCCTAATCTAGCGATTCAAGGGCGATTCAAGCTAATCCTTCATCTCCAATCCAAGGTAATCTCTATTTGATTGTTATTTCAATAAATCGTTGTTCATATACTTTTTATTCTTTCTTTTGTTTGACTGATTTTCCATATATGTTTTTTAAAGTTTCGATTAATGTTAATCTCTCTTTTTCTCTGTCTTGTGTTTGAGTTATTGTTCTTTAGTTTTCGATTATTATTGTTCAGTCTTATTAATTTCGATTCATGTGTTAGGGTTTCATTATTGATCTATTGTGTGTGGAAGATTTTCTGATTTTGTATGGTTTGATTGAAGGCTTCAAGGGCGCCCGGGCGAGGCTAGGTCAAACTGCCATGAGTGCAGTAGTGCAGCAAGGTACAGTTACCTGGTAAAGCTTATGCTAGCAAAAAAAGCTATAACATGTTTTTCTTGAAAAGTTGTTTTAATTGATCTTTAATCATGTTTTAGGGTTTTTGTATTAATGTTTGTTGATGTAATTTTGTTTCAGACACACGGAAATGGGAGTTGGATGCTTGGGATTGCGGGAGTTCCACCTTTGGTAATATCTTCTAACAAAGCATCATGTTCTGTTTTGATTGTTACAGGATTGAAATTGAGGAAAATATAGTTAATGGCTCTTTCAATATGATGTTTTTAGGTTACGGCTTATCTCTTGGATATAGGAATCACACAAACATAGTAATGAAGCAGAATGACGGACATAACAAAACAGATGACAAAAAAAGGCATTTGAAAAGAACAGGAGATCCTTGTTATGATTGTATCTATGTATGTTAGTTAAGTCTTAAACAATAATAATTATTGATGATTATTTGTGAAATTAATTAACCATATAGGTAGTAGTAATGGGAAACAACCATCTGTTGAGGAGGCCAGTAAATCACCACTTGATATGCCTTCTCAAAGAAAGAGTACTCGTGATGATGAAGATACTAATGCTTCTGATGATAAAAATCGTATTGCTGCTGTTGCGAAGTATGGGAGTCATGGGGCTTTCATGATTGTTCTAACTGTAACGAATCAAAGCGGAAACCAATCGGATACCCCCCCCCCCCCCCGTTCTAGTGCGAGATTGCAGCGTCGAAAATTAAAGGTAAACAAACAGATTAAGTCTTCACATCTTTCTGTTTCTATTTCTATTTCTGTTTGTACCATTAATCAATCTTGCCAGTAACTTTCTGATTATATTTGTGGTTCTGTTGAAGATGACGATGATGATGATGATGATTATGGCGTTCCAGCAAAATAAGGTTTATTTCAATCCACATATTACAACACCATTCCTATGATTTGGTACATTAAACATGTCTTTCTATTTCGCTTACGTTTAGTAGCGCGATATTGTATGATGTATGATGATGGGTAGGAAGTTTGTACGGATATCCCTTGGTGGTGTGAAAGCTGAGGCCGATATTAGAGGCCATAGGAGGACGTACATTGGCAGCATGCCGGGCCGGCTTATTGATGGACTAAAGGTGGTGTTCTATTTTAACTAAAGATATATCTCATCATGATTACCATACCAAATAACTTGTGTGTTCATTTTGACTTTATTTTA
Organism: Ambrosia artemisiifolia; assembly: GCA_032199755.1. NCBI lineage: Eukaryota > Viridiplantae > Streptophyta > Magnoliopsida > Asterales > Asteraceae > Ambrosia > Ambrosia artemisiifolia. The sequence continues at coordinate 14,445,905 of CM063521.1, forward strand.
TTTTCTGTGTTTCTTTCAGAAAGTTTCTGTTTGCAATCATGTTATGTTGCTGGATGAAATTGATAAAACAGGATCCGATGTACGTGGCGATTCTGCTTCAGCACTACCGGAGGTTCTGGATCCTGAGCAAAATAAATCATTTAATAATCAGTATCCTAATTTAGGAAATCTATTGATCTTTTTAATATTTTAACTGTTAATTAAAACTTTTAGCTATTAATGGATATGACGGTACTTGGTTAAATGCAATAGATAATGTGGCAACAAGTTTTAGAATAAAGATAAACCATATCATTTGAATTTGAGATTAACTTCCCGCTTTGTTTCATATGTTGATTCCTTAATTCTTGCCTTTTCTGAAAGCTATTTAAATGTTCCTTTTGACCTGTCGAAAGTGATCTTCGTGGCGACTGCTAATAGGTCACAGCCAATTCCTCCTCCACTTTTAGACAGGATGGAAGTCATTGAGCTTCCTGGATATAAATATGAAGAGAAGCTTAATATCGCATTGCGCCACCTAATCCCACGTCTTCTATATCAAGACTTCTTGAATTCAGAGTTCATCAAAATTCCTGAGGTACTCAGCTCCTTTTTCTTATAGTTCAGTTGATTTTTTGGTTGGTATTTCTTGAAGAATTTGATTGTTTAATCATTCCAGTTGGTTATTGCAGCTTGGAGTATTGGTACTTGCAGGGGAAGAAGATGATTCAGAAGCTAAAGAGATTAAGTGAGTTTTTATTATCTATTAATGTCTTGTGAGTGATGATATTTACATGATAAATCTTCATGTTTTTTGCTCTACCATTTCCTGTTTGTTTGGTTATCACTGGAAACTTTTTATCAAGAAATTTGGCCAACGATACCGTTTGACTTATGGTTAGTCAATAGTTATTTTTTTTTAATTTTCGTGTAGCCATCAACCATAACGACGGCTTTTTATCTTGGTGTGACTGCTGCTTCTGGTTATGCAAGTAACAAATAATAATTATCTATTTTGCTCGCAGTGGTGCCTACAACTTAAAGCATACGGGTAGTTCAATAGAGCTTATGTAATTTGATATGGAAGGCTCAACAGTGGATCTAGATGCTGCAAAACCTCTTGAAAAATTTAAGCGCCTGATGTACAGGTAAACGCCCGGAAGTTATAAGTTTTTGTTAAATTTCATTATAGTATGTAGAGAAAAACGTATTTAGTGGTTTCTTTTAGTCTAATTTGTTTTGTAATCAAATCTGTTAATTGTATATCATCAATTCTTTCCTAGATGTTTGTTAAAATTGTTCTTCTTTAGGACCCTTACAATGCCACAAATACGAGGACCATCTACCTAATGTACTTTAGTATTCGACTTTTTATGTAAAATTGTTCTTTTAGGACCCTTACAATGCCACAAAAATTGTTCTTCTCAGGTACTGTTCCATGGAACTCTTGACCGTCTCTCATGGCGTTTATGATTGATGACTAACATGTGGTTACAAGAAGGTAAAACAGTTGACTTTGTCTCAAACATTGACTTATGACCCCTTCTATATAACCGTATTGTGATACCAAACCCTGCTATAGTGCTATGTAGGTCTTGAGTATCAACTTTTAGTTGTGTAGTCTTGATGATATAATAGAAAGGTCTTAATAAATTGAAAAATGTTATTGATGAAAAGGTTCATAAGTTAAAACACAATTATCAATAGAAGATAATATAAGAATTAAGCTACTAACATAAAACAACCATATTATATTTGAAATTATCTTATGGTGTTAAATTCTGTTTATGCGTTCAGTCTGCATACGAGCTTAATTAGCAGCCGTTTATTCTGTGGGTTTCATGTTGACAGGATGGTTTCAACCCGATCACCGATTCTGTAACTGGAAAAGATTTCCTTGAGGCTATGACATATGGGTAAGCATATAACAAATTAGTTGCCAATGAAAGTTGCCAATGAAATACCTCGGGTGGCTGAATAGTTATGCACTCCTATGTTATAGAGGTATGAATGTTTTTAGTTTAACTGATCATTGACCTATTTTGTCAGGTTCATCTGACCCATAATTAAATATTTGCGATTGGAATAGACCGTTTTACTATTTTTACTTCTAAATTCGTTAAAAAAAACTATTTCTATAACCTGATTTCAGTCCTGTATAGACATTGACAGGAGGGGTGGTAATGACAATTGGGTTTGGGTCTTGGATGGGTTGGGCTTGTATACAGTCAGAAGCTTGAAGTTGCAGTTAGAAGATCGAAGACAGGTTCCGTTGGATCGGGTCTTTGTATGGAACAACTGGATCCCTAAGAAAGTGGGTATTGTATCATGGAGAGCTGATTTGAATCGATTGCCGACACGCACAAAGCTGATGTAGAGGAACATTGGGGTGTCGTCGATAGTATGTCCATTATGCAGAGAACACGACGAGACGGTGCAGCACATATTCGTAGCATGTGGATTTGCGCAGGTTATTTGGACTGTGGTGGCTCAATTGTGCAGAATTCAGCCTATAATCGCATTCAGTTTTAAAGACATTATTGAGATACATAACTATGTAAACGGGTCAGACAAATGAAGGAAGGTGTTGTATGCGATATGTCTCACCACGGTTTGGTCGATATGGAAATCCAGAAATGAAGCGGCTTTTGAAAACAAAGAAGCGTCGGTGCAAAGAACTATTGGTGAAATTAAGGTGATGAGTTTCTTATGGGTCAAAGCGAGAGCGAAGAAGACAGATTTGACTTGGGACATTTGGAGAAAGTTTGACTTACAAAAAGTGGGCTGGTAATTGCATTCATGCTGCTGCAGTTGTATGTTTGCTTTTGTAGTTGTATGTTTCTGCTTCTGTTTTGCTGTTGTATTTGGCGGTTTGTGTGAGCGCCTCGCTTACGTTTGGTGATTAATAAAAGTGGCGTTTTGTTGGCCGTTCAAAAAAATAAAAAAATAAATCCATATTTGTGCTTTAAGTGTTCTCCCTTTCCCTGAATCATACAGATTTATGTTTTCAACAAATCCACATCACTGAAATCTAAACTTGAGTTGGTGATAACAAATCAGCATCACTGAAATCTCAAACTTGTGTTTTGCAGTTACCATGTTAGTAATTATTGAAATATTACATATCATTTGCAGATTTATGTATTATAATTTATCTTTTTTATGTTCAAATGTTAGAATATATATGTAATTGCATCTTTTTAAACATGTTGCTTTCTTTCTTTTGTGGCATGCAGAATGCAGACATAATAGTTGGTATTCGACAAGGTTTATTATAGATTCAGGTTTGTTTACTAAGTATTATAGGTGGAAGTGTATGCTATAATTTTTTTTTTCTGGCTTCATGGAATGTGAAGACTAAAACAAAAAATGTGGTGTATAAAGAAATATTTAGTGATATTTGAATAAAATGTGTATTGGTTTCTTTTAAATTTTAATAAAGTATTTCTACTATATTTTTTATACGTTTTACCGCTCAAAATAATTGTACGTTTGTGAACCGTGTGTTAACGCGGGCAAAGATCTAGCATATAATAAAAGAAAGCCATTTTAATGACATGGCATTCAAAGAGGCATTCTCCTCATTGAGTGTGTCATGTGTCATCCCATGTGGCATTGAGATATTTTAGGAAAAAAATAATTTAGAAACAAAATTAGATTGTTCTCTCTTATGTTTCCTCCCATATTTTTTAAACGTTAATATCTTTTATATACGAGATTTTTTAAAGAAAAAAATTACACCAAAATAACGAGCGTTTAATTATCTTTCCAACGAGTACCATAGTGCTATTTAAAAAACAGAGAAAAAAAATGACTATTTTTTGTTTGGTTTTGTTAAAACAGGAAAAAAAACACAAAGCGTTCAGGTAAATCATTAATCATATATAGGCAAGTCACTAATTATGTTCAAATCAGTAAATATGTATTCTATTTTCAACATGCGTTAGCATTGGAGTTATATATTGTTTTAGGTTAGATATTAATATTAGAGTCATACATTGTTTAAAGTTAGACGTTAAAATTGGAGATATATTTTTAATTGTTTTAGGTTAGCTACTGCCCGAAGCTTTCATGCATGTAACTGTAAAGCGCATCATTCTATTTCATATGTAAAATTAATATGTCATATTATATTATTATATAATAAAACAAAGCCATTTTAATGACATGGCACTCAAAGAGGCATTCTCCTCATTTAGTGTGTCATGTGTCATCCCATGTGGCATTGAGATATTTTAGGAAAAAAATAATTTAAAAACAAAATTATATTTTTCTCTCTTATGTTTCATCCCATAATTTTTAAACGTTAATATCTTTTATATACGAGATTTTTTAAAGAAAAAAATTACACCAAATTAACGAGTGTTTTATTATATTTCCAACGAGTAACATAGTGCTATATAAAAACGGAGGAAAAAAACTACTATTTTTTGTTGGGTTTTGTTAAAACAGGAAAAAAAACACAAAGCGTTCAGGTAAATCATTAATCATGTATAGGCAAGTCACTAATTATGTTCAAATCAGTAAATATGAATTCTATTTTCAACATGCGTTAGCATTGGAGTAATACATTGTTTTAAGTTAGATATTAATGTTAGAGTCATACATTGTTTAACGTTAGGCGTCAACATTGGAGATATATTTTTATTTTTTTTAGGTTAGCTGTTACCCGAAGCTTTCCTGCATGTAACTGTAAAACGCATCAGTCTATTTCAGATGTAAAATTGATATTTCAAATTTAAACATAAAGGCGCGCGTTCCAAAGCCATTTTAATGACATGACACTCAAATAGGCATTCTCTTCATTGAGTGTGTCATGTGTCATCCCATGTGGCATTGAGATATTTTAGGAAAAAAAATTTAAAAAATAAAATTGACTTTTTATCTCTTATGTTTTCTCCCATAGTTTTTAAAAATTAATATCTTTTATATACGAGATTTTTTTAAGAAAAAAAATTACACCAACTTAACGAGCGTTTTATTATCTTTCCAACAAGTACCATAGTGCTATATAAAAAACAGATGAAAAAAACGACTATTTTTTTGTAGGGTTTTGAAAAAGACACAAAGTGTTTAGGTAAATCATTAATCATGTATAGGCAAGTCACTAATTATGTTCAAATCAGTAGATATGGATTCTATTTCAACATCCGTTGGCATTGGAGTTATACATTGTTTTACCTTAGATATTAATATTAGAGTTTTACGTTGTTTAAGGTTACGCATTAACATTGGAGATACATTTTAAATTGTTTTAGGTTAAGTGCTACTCGAAGCTTTCTTGCATGTAAATGTAAAGCAAATCATTCTATTTCATATGTAAAATTAATATGTCATATAAGATTTCTCAACCTCGGGACGCTCCCGGGGTATAATCTAGTAATAATATAAAAATATTGATAACCAAAGTGTGAAATTGTGAAAACTCTAACAACCAATTAAGTGGGGTTATTTTACTTTAATACGGCTTCAAGTCCTTATAATGGTTGAATTTAAACACAAAACATAATTAGTTAATTGTTATTACTAGCTGCCGGTAAAATAAATATATTTAATACTCTAACCGGGGCCATTGATTGACCAACTTTTTGATTGTTTAGATTGTCGCATGCTAGAAATCCAATCATAGACGTCTTGTTTATCGCACAATATGGAGATAATTAGTGGATGATAATATTAAAATGATTAAATATATGGATTATTAGAGAATGACTTCCACTTGGAAGATAGTATGGTTGTGATATGCAAATCTAGCGGTTTGTTAGTGGATCGGAAGGTAAGATAATCTCATTGACTCCTTCTTAGTGCTTTCTGATATACCAACCTAAGATACGAGATACAATGTAGTAGTGAAACATTTGGTGACGTGTCAAATGCTTCTTGAACGGTAATAATTATGGTATTACCGCATGCTTGACTCACCACCACTTTACCATGTCGTTCACATGTGACATGCGTGTTTCATTTGTGGTTTCTACCTCCCTGAGTTGATGGGGTATTGAGTATTTGTCGAACGATAACTTGATAAGAGAAGGTCCTAGAATTAAACCGCTTTTGGGATGTGATATAACCATATAGTTAGATTTTATGCAACAACATGGTCGGGTATCAACTTAATTTGCGGATCATTCATTACATGATACACTCGCTCTCCGTCGTTATTTCGTGTATCTCCCTTCTAATCATGTAGGTAAATAGAGTGACAATACATAAATGTGTTAATTTGTTGAAACTTTTCCACTTTAAAGTGATGCTTATTCAGAAACTCATGTATAGATATTGATCTTGATGTCTGCTTAATTATACGCTATCCTACACGGAAGATAACATGAGACTATGAGAGTGATTGTAGTGTCGAAGGTTTTACAAAATCAATTACTCATGCAACTGATACTAGGTCTCATTTTTTTTAACTCCACCCCTTTGGTAGACTTGTTACCTTGCCCGTTAGGGGATGTGGGTGTGAGGGAAGTAGAACTTTTTTTATTCTACATGCCACATCATAGTAACGTTGTTATTATTCCCAAAATCTAGTTGTAATTACACCTTGATTGCTAAATCTATAACTTATAATAAAAGAATTGAACTTTGATTATGTGACATTCAATGAAGATCTCAACCCCTCCTTGAATGTGCCACGTGGCATCATGTAGGATTTTTTAATTTTTGAGTTTTTTTAATAAATCTATATATATTATAATTATTTTAGGAAAAGATATCAATTTAAAAACAAAATTAAATTTTCTCTCTAATGTTTCCTCCCATAACTTTTAAACGTTAATATCTTTTATATATGAGATTTTTTAAAGAAAAAAATTACACCAAATTAACGAGCATTTTATTATCTTTCCAACGAGTACCATAGTGCTATATAAAAACGGAGAAAAAAAACAACTATTTTTGTGGGGTTTTGTTTTCAAATATATTTTACTCTACTAATAAATCACAAACGATAAACATAACTTCATAGGCAGAGATTCCTTTTTTTATATTTGAATATGATAACTTATGGCAAAAATTTGTTTAAAATAAATAATAATAATAATAGTAATAATAATAATAATAATAATAATAATAATAATAATAATAATAATATGGGTTAAGTTATTCTACAAAGGCTACAAAAAAATGAGAAGGGTGAGAAAGATACAAAAAACACAATAGATAATGAATATGACACAATGAGCCACAAAATATAACACAGTGCCAAAAAATATAACACAATGTGAAGAAAAAAGACACAATGAATTGAAAAAATGACACAATGATAAAAATAAGAAAAAGACACAATGGTACATAAAAGATACAATGATATAACTCATATTCTAAAAACTACAAGCTAAAACCCCAAAAAACGAAGATCTAAAAACTAACGTCGTAGGGTTCGATAAGACGATTCCAATGCCGCTTAAATGAGTTCAATCGGAGTCCGTTTGATACCCTTCCTACGACTTCCTATTTTTCTTTCACTGTGTATTTGATCCCAACCCATAATAATAATATTATTATTATTCATTAATCATGTATTGGCAAATCATTAATTATGTTGTCATATTAGATATTTTATTATGTTATATTAGATATTTCAACCCCGGGATACTCCCGGGATAAAAGCTAGTGTGTTAATAACCTAAAATAACATAATTGTTCGTTGTACATTCTCTTAGAATACAAACATCAATGGCCTCATGTTAAGTTGTAATTTGTTTATATGCATGAGGGAATGATAGTTTAAAATATCTAGGAGTTAAGAACTTAATTTTCATTAACATTAAAATGGGGGTAAAATAATCATTGAAACATTTTTACACTTTAATACATCATTTTAGTTACACTTTAATTCCTTTATTTTTAGTTAGTAGCTACACTCTCCTCCACTCAAAATTATAATTTTTTTATTTAATCCTATCATAACTTTTAAACTATTACGTTTTAAAAACATTTGAAAATAACGTGACGACTTGCTCATTTTTGTCGATGGTTTAATCGACCATAACTTTTTTATACGTGTATATTATCTAAAAAATACACCACAAAAACAATCAAATTCCTTTAATTTGAATATAGTATTTCTATTACTTTTTAATTAAAAATTTTATATATTAATTAATTAACAATGTCTATGGGTGAACAAAAATTGAATTCATTAACCAAAACTAAACAAAAACAAAAGAAACCAAATCAAAATTAACTAAATCAAAACGAATATTTCATGTATTCGTATATTTTTAGCCTTTATACTATCATTTCATGTATTCATACCCCAATTTCATATACTTGTAAGTAAATATTTTAGCCAAACTTTGGTTATGAACTAAAATTTACTAAATCGAACTTAAAATTGACAATCTAGCAAAAAAAAAACAAAATCAATTAACCAATTGGTTAATAGGATCAATCAGCTAATGGCTTCGAATTCGGTTGCGATTAATAATTGAACTAAACTAAATCATGCACACCTTTAGAAGTATGTGTGTTATTTGCCGCATTGTGCAGACATTATTCTAAAAAACTAGAGTTTTACAAATATTAATGGTAACTAGTTGTATAAAATCACGCGCGTTGCGCGTTTTACAATCAAGATTTAGATGAGGTGTTGATCAATCAATGAATTATACAATCGAGATTCCATTTTGGTTGTAAACGTTAAAAAAATAAAGAAATCTACACATAAGGTAACACATGAAATTTGTAACGAAATTACATAATATTATGTTATTTATATTAATAGTATATAATATAATAAAGTTTTTAAATAAAATAATCTGAATAAAATTATGTCAATAATAGTATATAATATATTAAATAAAATAATATATATGAATAAAATAATATATAGTTACTATTTATTTATATGTTACTATTCATTATGTTTAACTATTAATAGTATAATATAATTAACAAAAAAAAGACTTTTAAAATTTATAGTTTTAGAACTCTATGAGCATGTATAACAAATTAACAGAAAGTGTGGAGACGATAACATCATATGGCCTTTTTGTTTTTAAAATTCAAAACATAGGGGCATTCCCGGTCATTAATTTCTCACCAAATTAAACCAAATAAAAAACTCAACCCTTCGTCACTGTGTTCTCTTCGTCAACCTCCATTTCTACTATACACTTTTTATCGCCTACACATTTTCTCTTCTTCAATGATACACTAACATGCAGTATTTAGTTATCGAATTTTTTTTGTTGTTTGGGCAAGATCATGATAAAAATCAATCCTATTAGGGTTAGGATCAAATACACAGTGAAAGAAAAATAAGAAATCGTAGGAATGGTGTCAAATGGACTCCGATTGAACTCATTCAAGCGACATTGGAATCGTCTCATCGAACCCTACGATCTTAGTTTTTAGGTTTTTGATTTTTGGAATGTTTAGCTTATAGTTTTTAGAATCTACATTATATCATTGTGTCTTTTATGTAGCATTGTGTTTTTTTCTTTTTTTCAGCATTGTGTTATATTTTTCGACATTGTGTTATATTTTGTGGCTCATTGTGTTATATTTCGTGATCTATTGTGTTTTTTGTATCATTCTCACCCTTCTCATTTTTGTTACATTGTTTAGAATAACTTGACCCTAGATCTAATACGCTTTACGCCTTTATATACTTTGAATTTTACTATTATTCGTCTGGAATGAACTGTTGTGGTTTAATTTGAACTAACATACAGGGTTTGGAAGAATCGATTGATTGGTGGCCAGAGTAGCTTTGCATAGAAGTGATATTAAACTTGTTGTATATGATCTATTTATCTCCGTGGAGTACACGGTTTGTAATATTACTATTATTTTTTAGTTTAAAAAAATTGATGTGTTACGTGACTAACAATATCTAGGGGTGAGCAATAACCAAAAGCAGACGTAACCAACCCAAATCAGTTGAATATTGAATTAACCAAACAACCGAATTAACTTAAAATTGGTTATCGGGTTTTTTATTCCATTAGTTAACCAAAATTAACCAAAATGAAAATTGAACATTTCATATATCATTAGCTTTCATTTCATGTATTTGTTGTTTTATACCCTCTTTTTCATGTACCTTTAAGCCAAAATTTAGACAAAGTTTGGTTTTGGTTATTAAAAAAATTAACCGAACCAAATTAAAAACCAACAATCTTACAAAATAAACTGAACCAGATAGCCAATTGGTCAATAAGATCGTTTAGCCGATGACTTTGGTTTCGGTTGAGACTAATAACCAAACTAAATCGAACCATATACACCTTTAGAAAATGTTTGTGTTCCCCGCTACATCACACAGGTATCCTGCTAGTATCTTATTAATTGATTGAATGGCTTTAACAAAATATTGATACATTTCTAGCACATGGCTTGAATACATTTGAGCTTCAATATTAACTAGTTAGATTTCAGATTCCTGGTCCACTACAGGTTTGCATTTTTATCCGTTCTTAAATTTTAATTATTTTACCCACTTACCAGTGTAACCAAAGGAATAGTATATATTGTATTCTGATATTTTAGTTTTTATATAACAAGCAACACAACTAAGTAAATACGTTTAAAGTTAGAAGTTGGCTTTAATTATAATAAGTTAAATAAATAATAAGTAAAATAACAAAAAAAGAATAAACTTGTAAAACGGATAAAAGGACAAATATTTGTTAAACAAAATTAGAAAACAAATAATGGTATTAAACTTAAAAGAGTCGTATGATAACTCTATTAAATGTAGGTGTCGAAACGCAAATCGTGTATAGAAAAAGAATTATTTAAACTTTATATATTATCATTCAGGGGCAAAACGTAAATCATTTTATAAAAAAAAGTTATTAGAGTTCATTGGTTATCTAATATTAAGGGTTAGAAATGTAAATTATTAATTAAAAGAAACAATAATTGTCTGTTTACAATTGCAATTGTTGTTATATGGAATAAAGCTCAAAACAAGTTAAAGCATAGACGAGTTCAATCCTAATTTGGTAAATTCGAGTTGGGGGTCTCACTGAAAGCAATTTCTCTATTTCCACGAGGTAGAGGTAAGACTGTCTATATCTTATCCTTCTCAGACCTATCTTAGCTTTACTATTGACATGATTAACTGAGTATGATCATGATGATAATAATTTTCTATTTTGCACAAAGTAAATGCGGCATTATTACATGTAAGTTCCGAAAACTTTTTTTCTTCAAACTCACATTAAAACTACTTAAGACTAAATTTAATTTTATTCATATTTTAACATGTCCAAACAATTTGAACAAAATGGCCAAATGTGATAATGAAGAAATTGGTTAGATAGGGTTGTTATCGATATTTCTTGGATAAAAGGTATGACACGATGTATCGAAGTATCAAGAGCACCAGGTTAAGAAATACAGGGAACTAAAGTAGTTTACAAAAAACTCCTTAACAAGTTTGGATTTTATTTATAAGCAAATGTGTAGTACTTGGTAGAAGTGTGAAGTGGGTTTTGCTGTCAGGTGCGATGTTTCGAGCTTTTGGTCTTGTGGGTAGTAGATATTATGTGCAAAGTTTCTTATTAGCGCGTTTTCATGGGTTTTGTTTTGTCTTGTTCCTTTCTCTATGTCCTTAATTGATAAGGTTTCGATTTTTTATAGAATTTAGCCATTTAAAAAATAACTAAAGGAAACTAAGAGGCTAGTCGTGAGTAACGTAGTGAAAGAAAGGATTATATATATGGTAAGGTTCTTAAGAAAACTCATGAAAACTCCATTTAACCATTAATAAACCCTCAACCCATTGAGCTAAACCCTAAAAGCTAACTCTAAACTTTAAAAATTAAACCCCTAAACCAGTGTTACAAAACTCGGTTTGGGCTTGTACTCGGCGACCTACCCTGGAGCGAGTACTCGGTCTAATCGGGGGAGTACTCGGGGGTCAAATCGGCCTAGGCGGGGAGAACTCGGAGTACTCGGTCAACGTGGCTATTCTCGACGACCTACCCTAGAGCGAGTAATCGATCAACTCGGGCTTGTTTTGCAACATAGCCCTAAGCTCTAAAAACTAAATTGTAGAAAGAAAAAAAATCCAGATGTAACAAGGTAAATGGAGTTATCACAAATTTTCTCCCGCGTGAAGAGTTTTCTAATGATCCTTTCCATAAATATGTATCTATACACGCATATATAGCGCCAAAGAGAGAAAGAGATTAGAATATTGTGCTTTATTTCATGATTGTTTTTTAGTAATTGGATTTGAGCTATGACATAGCATGTACGCTTGTAGTAATTAGATAGAACGGAGGTTGAAGGTCCATATGAGCCCTCGCTTTTGAAGATAGTCATTATGAGTTTAAATTCATTACCTAGTGTTATATTTTTAATATTTTAAAGTAAAATAAAAGACTATAGAATGTAAAACTTAACCTATGTTATATTTTTTAATATTTTATTTGTATGATTTAAAATTATTTGGAAACTTATGTTCTTTACGATTTGGCCATCCACAAAAATACAATTTGTGAGTCCATATCGAAGCATAGGAAAAAAGAAACATTGATATTCTTACGCAACTCTTTGCTCACATCTAAAGTGAAACAACTAGCAAGTACTTCAACTTTCTGAATATAGGAAATTAAAGTTTATGAAATTTTCTTTTAAAAAACACATAAGGGTAAGGCATATATATTCATATAAATCACATACAAAACGTCCAAATTCAAATGACATTAGGCTGCAACAAACACATTGTCTTCTTTTCCATGCTTGGATATATTTTTTTTATATATTACACATAAATACACAATTTCAATCACATTTCTAATTTTAATCCAATTATTTTATTAAAAAATATCCTTCTGCTTCGTCATTTTTGGCAAGAGAAAGACGAGTTAGCAATTGAGTGAGTTAGTTATTCCCTTTCAATTCATATTTATTGTTTCTATTGTATCATTTGTTTGATAATACAATGAAAATTCACTATATGTCAAGACGATGTGATAGAAAAAAATTCTAGGAGTCAATGAATGATTAGGGTCGGTCCAAATGGAACGGATCAACGAAAACAAAAAGTTATGATAAATAAGTTACACCGTTTAATATATAACTACAAATCAGTCGACTTAGATGTAGGACTACTACATTTAGATGGATTTTCACTTGAACATAGCAATTTTCTTTGCCATCTTTTTTCCATGGCTCGTAATAGAATACTAGTAGGAAGTTCGCGCGTTGCCGCGGGAGCGATAATATAAAATGTGATATTCTATATTTAGTTTTATCGATTCTCTCGTGTATCGCGTCCATGAAAATTTAATTTTTAAATGGATAATTATTGGCGTCAACTTTTAAGTGTTAGATGAGTTTCTATTTAAAAAAAGACACACACATACACACATAGGAATTTTTACAACAACAAAAAAAATGTGCCCATGATAAAATTGGGCCCGAGCCGCTTAGACTCCCCGGCTTGGCCCATAGCCGTCCATGCTCTCATGATATATTGCATAGTATGTATGTTGGTTTCGTTATTCTTATTATATATTAGAAAAGTTAATTTTATCACTTGTTTTTACTTTTATTAAGTTTCGAGTTACTAACATCAATGTGATCTATCTATGTCATAAGTCATACACATGTAACATGTGAGTGATAATCTCACATTAAAACTATGTGGAATGCATGTACATGTGTTGGTAACTATAAATACTCTAAATCATTATGTCCACCATCCAAATTATATGTTTTTTAATCAAATTCAGAATTGAATTCCATGTTTAAATAAGTTTAAAACTATTGGTGGAGGTTAGTGGTCGATTGAGGGTGCCCTGCCCCACTCTCATTTTCTTTGTTCAATAGTGTAAGTTTACGTGTCATCGGCCTAAATTTTTATACGCAATATTGAGTCAAACCCCTTCCGTTTTAAGGGTCGTCCCTGACTGTCATTGCGATGAGGATCCGGTATGTGCAAAACACTTAGAACCATGTAGCAAAATAACCATGCTTCTAATAAAATTCTCACTTCTAAATGAGCATGAATTTCCCTATGTTTCAATACTTATTTAAAAAGCATAACATAGATGAATAACCTATTAAAAGCTCAATTTAAGATTCATGTTACTAATCAATACAGGAAATGAGTTCAAAAATCATTAATCAAAGTTATAGACTCTAATTATACAGCACAACTAAATGATTGTAACCTTTGATATAGTTATTTTAAAAAGCATAACATACATGAATAACCAATTAAAAGCTCAATTTCTAGTCTAAGTTAAGACTAAAAGATTGATGTTACCAATAAAAATAAAACAGGAAATATGTTAATAAATCATTAATCAAATTTGTAAGTTGTAGTTATACAACACAACTAAATTGGTGAACCAATCCTCATGATTGAAGATTTAAACATTTTTATACTCTATCTTAACCAGACATAGCATAGATCAATAACCAACAAAAAAACATATCAATTCACGTGTTTGCTACAAATTTAATATTTTTTTTCTACAACAACAACAAAGCTTGCTTGGTAGCCAACTGGAACTCCTCTTACCCGGTTCAGCCGAATTCTTTAGACCACTCACTGAAAAAATAGCACTGAATTTGTATAATAAAAGCAAAGAAACACAACAAGAAAAATCAAGAACATATAACTATAAAAACAATAAAATAGAAATCCAACCTTAGTAGCATCAACAGATTGTCAATCGAAGAGAAGAACCAGCAAGATGCGAACATCTGGGTGATGGGTATGGAAAAACTTATAGTTTCAAGAAGATGGAGTTACGGAACTCGAAGAGACGATTTCGAATTTCCAAATTAAATTTTTGGTTAAAGTGAATTTGTTAATGTTATGCGAATGATGATTGAAATGTGAACTAATCACCATTTGTGTTGTTAATATTGTATTCATTATGATGAACCACCAAGAAGATGAAAGGTTAGTATGAATTGAATTGACTAAGATGGCCCTAAAGTGTCTTAAAAGTTTGACGAATGTCCAACTTTAATCCCTCTAAATTGGCTTTAAGTGTATTGTAAATTATGCTTAAATATTTGTACACAATACAAAATTACAATGTTGTACATCTTTGGACATAATATTTATCAAACTCTTTGAAAGGCACTCAAATTCTATTTACAATGTATACAACTTCCTAATAATCGAATATGCTATATTGGACACTATATAAAGGTAAAACTTGGACCAAAAACAATTTGTATGCAAGGCAACCAAATCCTGACTCGACCTATTTCAACCAAACAAACTATATTAAAGCAGTAGTGAAATAAAACGACAGGAAGATATTACCGATCCAATCTCGATCTCCAAGAACATTTTCGGTTTAGCATTGTGATTCTTATTGGAAACTTCCCTCAATTACTCAACTACAGTTCCAATAACAATTTTAAGTTCATCTTGTTAATTAAACCAATAGAAACATGATAAATATTGATCTCAAATCTATAGATAAAACACACTAACATTTATAAAAGATATTAGCAATTAAAGAAAAACAATTCCGATTGGGTTTCCTACAAAGCTGTTGAAGGCCGATTAGGATGATGTGTGTGGTTCTGCCTCTTTGTCCTTACAAAAAGTGTTGAAATTGAATAGGCACACCAATTCTTTAGCAACCTCATCCTGCACACCATAAATATTTGATGAATATAAGTAAGTGTGTGTTTCCAACAACTAAAGGTATATTATTAACAATGTAAAGGGACAAAAATTACAAATTGACAGTAAAACAAATCGAGCAATGAAAATACCTAGAATTGGTTAAATGGCGTTTTCTTTCTGTATGCGAAAAATATGAACTTTGTCGTGGTCCGCATCATGAGTAACCTAGACATGTCAAGTAATGATATTAGTAAGATGAGTTTCTTGAAAAGTAAAAAAAAATACTCATCAAATAACAAGTGTAGAAGACAAGAGGGCAATGACTATAAATGAGTATTCAAGAGTAAGTAAATGGGTTTTATTGGGTGTTATGAATGTAGGTTACATCTTGAGAGACATATAAAGTGTGTATTACACACATATACAATGTGTATAATATGTTATACATGAGGGGCAAAAAGGGTAGGAAATGATAAAAATATAGAGATTTGTAAAGAGGCTTTTGATATGCCATCTTAAAATTGAAGTGAAATTACTTTTAAAGACATGCTTGGTCCTTAATAAGGTAAATAGAGATTAGCAAACACAAATTCATATAAACATATAGTTTGACCTAAACCAACCAAATATTTATCCTAAGCAAATAAAGAACTAGTTTTAACATAAAAATAAAATAAAAGTAGCAGTAAATGAGCTCGTAAGCTGCTGGAAATCGTTTTACTAAAACTCAAATCAAGCCGAGTTTAAACAAGCTCGAGCTCTTATTGAGGCTATTTAATAAGTGAGCTCGAACTTCACATGTCAATCTTAAGTCGGCTCGGGAACCAAAACAAGCTTCTTATTTATATCAATTTTATCTGATACAATTATATCAACTGCAATTATATATAAAACTAAGATGCAAAAAATAATATATATTACAATATATAAAAATAACTTATACCTATAATTTTTTTATGAAATATACAATTATATTGAAACGAAATATATAATAAACAAAATAGCTAAATAATAAACGAGTCAAACTCGAGCTTGAAAAACTACTCACAGGCCAAGTTGGAGCTTTAGAATTTGAGCTCTAGATGAGCATAGCTCAAGCTTAAACAAGCTCAGACTTGATTCAAGTTGTTTACTCCTCTAATTAAAGACTAGCCGAGCTTGAGCTTAGACGAGCTCGGCTCGTTTACACCCGTAAGCTTGACTCGACTTTTTTACACCCAAAACTAGAGCTAGAGTAAACTATCATTTAAGTCCATGTGGATTTAGGTGGAATGCAGCTTGAGTCCCCATTTCCATAAATTTCTCGTAAGTTAACGATGTTCTCATTTCCGGTCAATCGAGTCCCTCCCTCAAACAGTCGTTAAGCCACCATTGATAGACAAGGGTAATTTTATCATTTTACACTATTATACATAGAGGGGTCAAATGAAAAAAAAATTATGTGGGAACAAAACGAAAAAATGATATAATGGTAAAACATTAAACACTTTTTAACTTTTCTTACATTAATTATTACATTTCTAATTAATTAGTCATTAACACTTTATTTTATACATATTAAAATTCATCCTACATATCGAAATGAACATATCTTTATCCTACACAAATTGAAATTATCCTTCACTCTAAATTAAATTTGTTTTGAATAAACGTATTTTAAAATGAATTATGTGTTTCATTTATTTAACATGTTTAGGGAGTTACAAAAAATTAATAAATCATTTAGCATTAATACAATTAATAAATGAAAGATTTCTATTGGTCAAATTTGTTTTATTCTCCTTAACATTTTCTTCTCATTTGTACTCTCTCTCATATATACATATATATATACCTATATATATGTAGAGAGAGGCTATTGTACAAAGTCTCCTTAAAATACAAAGTGTAAGAAACATTCTCAGCCATTAGATTTAGGTGATGGCAAGATGGTAATTAACAATCCTAATCATATTTGGGTTAATCTAACCAAGGGTAAATTAGGAAAAACGCGTTTAAATTTCTGTGAAATCGTAACAACAGACATAATCGATGCAAAAATTTTCAACGATTGAACTTGATTTTTCATCGTTTTCAACTCGATTAAACGTTTAGAATGATTAAACAATCAAAAATATTCGATTACAAACAAAATCAAAACGTATTTGCATAAATAGAAGAAAAACAAAGTATGATAATTCAATTGATAAAATTAATCGAATCATATTCAAAAATCACTATCAACACATGTATTATTCACAGAAACGAATGATGTTGATAATAGAAGAAGAATTAAAGAAAAAATGGGTTTCAAAAAAGTTCCAGACAATGAAGATTAGAAAATGTTAAACATAAAATCATAAAACGCACTTGGTTTTTTTTTATAAACGCATTTGGTTTTTTAAACACTATTTAAACTGGTTTTACAAAAACGCACTTGGTTTTTTGTAAAACGCACTTGGTTTTTTGTAAAACGCACTTGGTTTTTGTAAAACGCATTTGGTTTTTGTAAAAAGCACTTGGTTTTTGTAAAACGCATTTGATTTTTGTAAAACGCACTTGTTTTTTGTAAAACGCATTTAGTATAAATAAAACTCACCTTTACCTCATTTTTTCCTTTATTTTCCTCTGTTTTCCTCCAACAAACAAACAGCCATATTCACACACAGTTGAGGTAAGGTTTTTATGGAATGGTTATTTTTTTTTCTTTTTTTCTTCTTTTTCCTTTGTTTTGTGATTAGCGAGAGACACAGAGGTGTTGGCTTGGTCGTCTTCTCCAAAGATAGAGGGAAGTGACTAGATCTGAGCCACGATTGAGGTCGGTTTGAAGGCGAACAACGTGAAGGGTTTTGAAGGCGTCGGAGGTTAGAGGAGAGAGGGAGCGGTGAGGCTTTGGTCCGGCGATTGGGTCAGGCAGCGGCGGCGACGGTGCTGGTGGTGGTCGTGGTGGTTGTGGTGGTGGTGGTGGTTAATGAACGATCTGGAAGAAACATTACCCTTTACCCTTTTAATCAACCAAATATGGGTTAGTTAGAGTTAATTAGGGTTTACACGTGTCAAGTTGTGGTGGCTTCTTACACTTTGTATGTTAAGGATACTTTGTATCCTATACTTTCTCTATATATGTATATAAATATAGGGGAGAGATAATTTGAAAACCCTCCTCAGTTAAGAAAACCCATGAAACCCACATCTTAGCCACTCATTCCATTTGATCTAAGGTTGTTATTGTTTCAACTTTTTCATCCAAAGTAAAGATTGTCTTTTAGTGTTGAGAGGGTAGTTTGGTCCATGTACAATTTAAGTGTTCTTTCTCTTCTGTACTTGTAACTGACATAAGTCATGCTTTATCTCTCTTTCTCTCCTCTCTCTTCATTAACAAATGTTTCTATAACCATTATCATTAAATTATAATCCAAAACAACAAAAACAAATTATAAGTTATAACCCAAACACAAAAACATAAGATAAATTATAAACCAAACAACAAAAACATATGAAAAATTATAGCCAAACAACAAAAACATGTGATAAATTATAGCCCAAACAATAAAACATATGTTTTAAAATGAAAAAAAAACTTTGATAGGAAAAAAACCACCTGCTACGTAACTTCAACAAAACAAAACAACAAAACAAATGTTTTTAAAACAGAAGATATAACAAAACAAATGTTTTTCAAAGAAAAAAGATATAACCCTCTTCACCTACAACCCACCATCACAGTTCACCATAACTTCAAAACAATCACCAGTTACATCATCATTCCACCTTAGACCAACAAATCACCATTCTACCGTCGAAAACCACCACTCTAACACGACAATCACCAGCTCCAACAACCGACGCCACTGCGAAACATGACAACCACTAACCACCACTCCATTTCCCATCTTCGAGATCCAACCACCACTACCGTCAACATCCATCATCATCGACCCACTTACAGGCCACCACCGTCAACCATCATCATCTTCCCCGGATCTCCTCTTTCCCCGTCAGTTTCTCTCTCTCTCTCTCTCTCTCTCTCTCTCTACGTCTGCCTCTTTCTCTGTCTCAACTCACTATCTCTAGGTCAAAATAAACCTGGATTATACCTACTAAAGAAGTGAAAACTTGGAGATGATGGAGAAAAGTAAGTGAACAGAAGTAAAAACTTGGAGATAATGGTAAGAAAGATAATTATGTTTAGGAAGAAAGATGGTGACTTTTGTGGATGAGGAAGCATTTTGAATTTTGAGTGAATGAAATAGACACAAAAGTACAAAACAAGAGAGTGATGGTGTCAGATCTAATGTAGGAGGAGAAGTGATTAAAATAATTTGACTTCCAAAAATACCCTTCTGGGTTTATGGAAAATATATGATGTGGCAAGTTCTAAACCATAAAAATGGGTTTTCTTGGTTTGCTTATCTAAGATGGGTTTTCTAATTATAATTGGCCTATAAATATATATGGCTAGGTTAATTTTAGAAGAGGCTTTTTTTAGTGTGAGAAGAAATTATTATTATTTTTTCAATCTAACATGTAAATATATCATAAAAATTCGAAAGTTTTTTTTTTTCAAAAACTTTCATAGATTTTGCATATATCATGTAGAATCCTTCAATTAAAATTTTCAAATAAAAAAAATGTTTAAAATTTAGTTTAGAAAAAGGTAAAAGGAAACTTAAAAATAATAACTTTCTGTATTAAAATGGTTTCTACACATTTTTATATAAAAGCTTCAAAAAAATTGAAAAAAATATATTATTTTTTACATATTATATTGATTTTTTTTATATGTCACAGGAGTAGTAGAGACTCAAACTGCACTCCACCCAAAACTATATGGATTCGCATTATAGTTTATTCTTAAAATTAAAATATAGGGTATTAAATAGGCTTAGCAAAAGAACTTACAATTGAAAGCCATCTAGTAAAGTCACGAGTCAGTAATCAACACTAGTGTCTAGCCGTGTCACTATTTTAACTAGTTTTTAACTACTACATTGGCGGCATAGAGGTCGTAAAACCATGCTAAGTAGTGAGAAAATGACAACTAAAACTAAGGAAAATTGTAAAATAAAAACGTGAATTTATACTAAGCTGCAGTGAATGATAACCTAATAAAGTATGGATACAAATCACTAAAAGAGATAATATAAGCCCTATTCTTCCCAATATTTGAAATTAATACGGATAAAATGTTGAGTATTAATCTATACATATAATAAACCAAAGCCATTTTAATAACATGGCATTCAAAGAGGCATTCTCCCCTTTGAGTGTGCCATGTGTCATCCCATGTGGTATTGAGATATTTTAGGAAAAAAATAATTTAAAAACAAAATTGGATTTTTCTCTTTTATGTTTCCTCCCATAGTTTTTAAACGTTAATATCTTTTATATACGAGATTTTTTAAAGAAAAAAATTACACCAAATTAACGAGCGTTTTAATATCTTTCCAACGGATACCATAGTGCTATAAAACGGAGAAAAAATGAATCGCTAACCAGTGATCCACCATTCCTTCATGAAAGGCCTACCCCAGCTGCCATAAAGAAGAGGGTGAGGTTGCTTGCAAGACTTTCGATAGCTGGCTCGGCCGAACGGAATCACCAATCTATATATTTTTTGTGGGGTTTTGTTCATACATGAAAAAAAACACAAAGTGTTCAAGTAAATCATTAATTATGTATAGGCAAGTCACTAATTATGTTCAAATCAGTAAATATGAATTCTATTTTCAACATGCGTTAGCATTGGAGTTATACATTGTTTTAGGTTAGATATTAATATTAGAGTTACACATTGGTTAAGGTTAGGCGTTAACATTGGAAGTATAAAGCGCATCATTCTATTTCATATGTAACTAGATTTCTCATGTAACTATAAAGCGCATCATTCTATTTCATATGTAAAATTAATATGTCATATTAGATTTCTCAACCTCGGGACGTTCCCGGGGTATAATCTAGTATATTAATAATTTTAAGTATCAAATTTGTTTGTTATTGATCACAATTCACAAGTCATTTTGTTTTCCACAAAATCCGCAAGCTAGGAACTAGCAAGGCCAGTTGGGTGGTGGGCCCCTTGGTGGTGTCCCAAATTTTTAAAATTGGGCTAAATCTCCATGGGCCTGTAGCATATGTGGGCCTGCTGAGAGTTTATCAACATCTTATCACATAAAACGCCATGCTACAACAAGCCAATTTAGTGGTGTAATTCAATTGTGGTTATCAAATACATCACTCTCTATTAACCATAACCGCACTTTATAGGGAGATGACATCCATATATTCACGCATCTCTTTAGCAGTTGGAATCTACTGTAATTCCATAAAGATGTACAAGTTTATGAGGTCCAAATAAGGAAGGCCAAGTAGTTTTAGCTTTTGTCAAAAAAACATGTCACGTGAGTAAATGATAAAATGTGAAGATATGATGAGGTTTACACTTACAACTAGTGAAATCATGGAGAATGCAAGTTGGAGTGACCTTTTTTTAACAACAAACACACACCCTCACTATACGATCATCTGCTCCTAAAATCTACACTACTTGTTTTCAATAAGATTTGAACACTCACCACTTGGGAGAGACACCAATGTAATGCCTTAATATCACTAGCCTACAAGCTTTTGGTAGCTTTTTTTACCACCGGGATTGAACCCCTGACGTCCTCCTATTCAAACAACTAGAGTGTTCCCCCTCTATCAATGGGCCAAAGCATAAGTGGGAAGTCCTTTGGTAGTTAAGGTGTCTTTTAAAACAACGCGGACAGTGTTTCCTGATGATATGCCCGTTATCTAATGTATTTCATGAGCTTGAGTGTGTATAATGCATTATTTTTTTTTGTGGTGCAATGTTTATGGATTTGTTAGGAAACTATATTTACATGTGTTTTCTAAATCATTTAGAAGATTTTAAAAGAATGTGGTGAGCGTAGTTGAGGGAGTGCTATTCTAGTATTTCTTGATAGATAGTCGTGTAAAGCAGCATCCCTTGGGACATAGATTGCAGGTCTAATGGTGTGGTTGTGTTTATGGGCATCATACATTATCGTTCATGGATCTAACTTTGCTAGATTTTTCAAAAACCATATTATCTAAACACATTGAGATTGACCCAATAATGCCGCTATTTCGATTCTGCTAGTCCTTGGGAACAACGACGATATGTTGTAAAAAAAAAATCATTTTATCATTCTTTAGTTGTTTCCTTCGTAAATCTTTTTAAGGTGAAGGTGAAGTGGCAGCCTTCGTTAAGATGAAACATTAACACACACACGTCAATGTTTTAACAAAAAGAGGGTAATCTTAATATATCTTCACCCCTTAAAATGGATAGTGTAATTTCTTGTGACGATCTCACCCCTTACCCTAGACTTGTCACAAGATATATATAATTTCAACTATCCCAAATTTCCCCTTATATCATGGTACGGGGAAGCGAAGAAGGTTATATACTTTCTAGCAAACATTTAGATAGATCCTAGTTGTGATAAGGGTTTATTCTCGTCTAAAAACGTCATTTCATATATAGCAAACTAAGTTAGACACCCGTGTACTATACAGTTGAATAAAAGATAAAATGTTAAATAAAAAACGATGTTCATAATATAAAATATCTATATGTGATCCAAGTAATTTGTAAATCAAACATGCATAAAATGTCATACAACTTAAAGATCCATTAATACTGAGACCATCATTTTGAAGAAGATCGTCTTGATAAACCAGCAAACAATGTCAACCATGAAATTACACTACCAACAAAAGCCTTTTGTATGGCATAATAAAACATAAGAAGAAAAAACTAAAAGTCAAGAAAACAGTTAAAACTCGAAAAAGCTTTCAAGTAACAACTCAATTTAACGATGCTTAAACGAAGTTATCAACATTTTGACAAGATGCTTAAACGAAGCAACAAAAACATATCGACAACAATAATTCCCGTCAAAATAATTTAAATAGACCAAAATAAAATGAAAATATTTCTTAAAAATCTTTATGTATAAATTTTAGGAGTATGTGCATGTTTCTCCACCTTTATATATGCCATTCCCACTAATCTACATATGAGCTAGTCGATATCGTTCCACATCATTCTCCCTCATTTGAAAAGTTCCTCTCTTCGAGGTCTTAAAGCAGATTCCCATTTGATGTGTTCTTTAGAGCATGTGTAGTGGGGGGCTTTATATATGAAGCCCCCCTTACTGATTGGTCCATGTGGCTGCTGAGTCAGCATGAAGAGATAAAGTGGAAAAGGGGTGTAGTGGTGGAGCTTTATATATAAAGCCCCTTTTAATATTTTATCTTGCTTTTTGTCTGACTACCTTTTTGGAAAGTGTTCTTTTTGTTGACTTTATTCACCACTTAGCCACATGTCTTGATTTCATTGAGTGGTTTCAATTTAGTTCGGCGTTATGTATATAAAGCCCTAGCCCATTTTTAAAAAATAGCGCCCCTATGTTTTGGTGTTTGGGGCGCTATTTTTTACTTTTTTGGAGAGGTAACGCCCCACTACGAGTAGTCTTATAATGACTGACATGCCACATGATTTTGGGATTTTTTTTAGGATCAAAAGTATTGCTAGAGAAGTGTAGACAAATTTTAGGTAGACAGGTTGACATGTGAAATAAGTGAACCAAACATACTTAGAATCATGTTGTGTTCTCTCGTGTTTTAAGTCGAATTTGGTTCAATGTTCATTTGTGAAAATGGGAAATATATGATAATTCACAAATGAGAAATATATGATGAATTAGTAACAATTTAAACAATTAATGGTTTCAAAACTTTAATGGTTTCAAAACTTTTCAACTTAAATAACTATTTTCTAATCATAACATGAATACAACAAACTCATGGGAATGATCGGATAGTAGGAAATGAGGATGTATAGTTATAAAAAGACAAAAAAAAAGTTGTTGAAAAAGAAGAGTTAGAGTGTCAAATTAATCACTTCCAGAAATAAAACTAAATTCAAAATAATATGGTTTCAAAAGTAACTAATTGTTATCAAGTCGATTGACTCGGAAGTTGCGAGCATCCAGTCTAAGTGGCGAGTACTCAAACATAATAAATTATAGGATTTGGTTCAAATGAGAACCTTTCCCCAAATTGAGAACTGAGAGAACCATTCTGGGCCACACATTTCTCTAAGGCAAAAAAAAAAAAAAAAAAAAAATTTTAATATGAAATGTGCGATTAAAGCAAAAAAAAAAAAAAAAAAAATTTTTTTTTTTGCCTTTATATGAAATGTGTGGCCCAGAATGGTTCTCTCAGTTCTCAAATAGGGGTTGGTTCTCTTAGGATCCCTACCCATAAATTATAAATAAATTAATTTCAGGAAGTTATATATGTCAAATATCATAAATTTTTTAATATTTATAACAAAATACATGATTATAAATATAAATAAAAAGGATATGTGATAAATTACTAATGTCTTACAAATTTTAATATTCAAATTTTTTTAAATGATATTCATTCTTAAAAATTACAATATTGGAAATTGTTTAATTTATTTTAAGTCAATTTCAGACCGAGTTAACCAACTAAATCCAATTCCGATCGAGATTGACTTTTTTTTATCAGTTCCAAGTAATTAAACGGAGTTCAAGAAAATTGTCTCAACAACTTACAACGTAACTATTTTTTTTTTTTGAACGATCAACTAAAGTATTGCCGGGTACTCTGTACGCGGCCCCCAATGGCCGAAAGGGGCCCCAGACGGCCTCTAGTCCGTACGGACAGAGCCCTTCGGCCCACCCGTCTCCTGCTCCAGGGAAAACCCGGCCCACAAACCCGCCCGAAGGCACGACGGTAGTGAACCGGTAAAACCTGGAGGGATCAGGAGTCGAACCCATGACCACAAGGGTCAAGGGTCTCTCCATCACTTCCCAACCACCTACCCCACCACAAGGGTGGGGGTATCCATCACATGCCTCCCGTGAGAATCGAACCCGGCTCCCCAAAGAGAGAACCGGTCCTTTTACCACTAGGCCACATGATCAGGATACTTACAATGTAACTATTACTCAACGAATACTCAACCTCAAAACGGCATTTAAAAGTTAAAACCACCGAACGCGAATGATAACACTTTTTAAATAAACTCCTCTAAAATATAAATAGTCACAATGTTAAATAATACTGTAACTGTTAAAAAAAAACTTACACTTTTTAAATAAACTAGTGTTGTTTCCTCTAAAATATAAATAGTCACAATGTCAAATAAGAATTAAAAAAAAAACTCTTGAACTTAAACAGATTGATAACTATAACTCCCATGGCGATTCGGTCGCTGCTCACTCGTCTTCAACAACTTCGGTACGCCTTTTTGCCTCAATCTCTGCATCTTTATATCAAATACCCAATACCCACAAAACCCATTTTGCAGTTTACATCAAACTCGCACCAATGGGACTGCACAACAGTTTAATATTCTCAGACGCATTTCGTCGAACATGTTATGGGCATCTTCATTTAATGACCAAACTTCGTATAGAGACCACAACAACAATGACAATGACACTGATATTAAAAGCAAGCTGCTGTTCCACGTGCATCCTCGACGAAGCGCCTTGAGTGTGCTTCAGAATTGGGTCAGTGAAGGCAGGAAAGTGTCGATTTATGATGTTAGAGAGGTTTCTAAACAACTTGTGGAACGTGGGCGGTATAAACATGCTCTTCAGGTTTGATCTTTTTGCAATCTATTGATTGTTTCCATATTGTTTCTGTGTGTGGGATGTAAATGAGCCGAGCCCGAGCCTCTCGGCTTATGAGTAGTTTTTGAAGCTCGTCATTTCCCAAAAAAAAAAAAGTTTAAAGTTCGAGCTGGGTCGGGCTCGGTTTGTTTATTATTAATTTAATAATAGTTAAAGTTAATTTATATATGTATATAGGTAAATTTGGATTTTAATAATTCAAACTGTGACATAAACGGTAGATAATAATAACCCATATTAGCAATGTGATCATTTTGCACCCTAACTGCGACTTTCTATTTTAAAGGTAATCTCACTCTTCGAGAGAAGTAAATACGTGTGTCCTTAACTTCATAATGCGGTTTCAAAACAACTTATCATATCCTGACATAGATAAAAATCAGTCAACTGTTTATTATGCTCAGACGGAGTTACATTTCCGTCTGTTAACTTATTGTCGTTGGCAACGAAAGTGAAAGTTTGGAGCGTCAATGACTCAATGGTCACATTGCCAATATGGATTATTATTGATCAATAGGTCGTAGTTTGTATTATTAAAATCCAGTTTGCCTATTTAGAATATAAAACAAAATATATACTATCTAGTTACTTCTATTATGACTTTATATATAATAATAGTTAGTATATGAATACATATTTTATATGTTAAATAAAAATTATATAAATAACATGGTTGTTTAGGCTTGTGAACAACCTCGTGCGCACAGACTCGGACTTGTTTATTAAACAAGCTTATTTGAGCTTTTAGTAAGCCGATTTGAGCTTGACTCTGTCAATCCCCCTAGTATTACAACTTTGATAAGGATCAGTATGCAATCTTTTTGATAGGTGATGATGTGGATCGAGGGCCAAGATAGATTCCAGATTTCGGAATCTGATCATGCTCTCAGGTTAGAATTAACCATCAAAGCTAGTACCTTACAAGAAGCAGAAGATTATTTCACAAAGCTACCGAACATTGCTGCACAAAAGGCTTCGTATCTCCATCTCCTTAACTCGTATGTTAAAGAAAGAGCCGTAGAAAAAGCCGAATCGCTTATGAGCAAAATGAACAGTTTAGGTGCCAATGTGACTCCACATCCATTCAACTCAATGATGAAACTTTACATTGCCACATCTAAGTTTGATTTAGTGTTATCCACCATATCCCACATGAAGGAATCTAAAATTCCAAGAAATGTGCTTTCTTATAACCTTTGGATGAGCGCGTGTTACGAGGTTTATGGCGTCGCACATGTAGATAAGGTTTACAATGAGATGGTACATGACAAGAATGTGAAAATTGGTTGGAGTTCTCTTTGTACATTGGCTAATATATACATGAAAGCCGGGCTTATTGAGAAGGCGAATTTAGCACTTAGAGACGCTGAGAATAAGCTATCGTCGTACAACCATTTTGGTTATTTTTTCCTTATTACAAATTATACTTCTTTGAAGAACAAACAAGGGGTTGTTCGCGTTTGGGAAGCTTGCAAAAGGATAGACCGCAAACTCACGTGTGCGAACTATATGTGTATTATGTCATGTTTTGTGAAGCTCGGGGATGTTGAAGAAGCCGAGAGGATTTTTGTGGAATGGGAGTCTCAGTGTGTAAGATACGACGTTAGAGTGAGTAATATTCTTCTTGGTGCTTATGTTGGGGATAATTTGATGGAAAAAGCCGAGGCGTTACATGCTCAAACATTGGAAAAAGGAGGGTGTCCGAATTATAAGACATGGGAGATACTCGTGGAGGGATATGTGAGAAATGGAAGTATGGAGAAAGCGGTATTTGCAATGAAGAACGCGTTGAGGATGTCAAAGCATTGTGTATGGAGGCCGTCGCCTGCGATTGTTGAGACTATTTTGGAGTATGTGGAGAAAAGTGGGAATTTGGAAGATGGAAAGTGGTTTTTGAAGGTTCTTAGGGATTTGAGTCTTGCAGATTTGCCCGTATATCGGTTGCTAATCAGGATGCATGTGACTAACGGAAAACCGATTGGCGAAATTGTTAAAATGATGGAGGAGGATGAGATAGACATGGATGATGAAACTAGGGCCCTTGTTGAGGCTTCATAAACTGGTGCATTGTCATAATGGTTAGAAGAAACAAGGCAGAGAGTTTGTGATAAGAGCAACTCGACTGATGTACATAGTCCAGTAGCTCATTATTTTCTACCTGTATGTCCCATTTTCTCCACGAAGATAACTATGGGCATGTTTGGATATGTGTTTCGAAAGTGATTAATGCGACTTTAAGATGTTTAAAGCCAAAATTGTCGTCATCATCTATGTATGCGGCATTCATTTTGGCCCTTAAGATTTACTTAGATTTGGAAAACAATTTTGTTTTTAAACTGCTTGCACCAACAGTAAGTGGTTCCTTTGCGCAGGTTAACAGACAACCCAACTCATCCATGTTTGCGGGTTTTCGATTATGAAACTCAATATGAGATGGTTCTTTTGATGGTCTAAGGAGGTGTGCAGTTAGCCAACCCACAAGTGGCGAGCCTACTTGTCAAAAAGGTTAGCAAAGCTTAAGATTAGTATGTATCGGCTCGGCTTCTTGAGCTTAAGTGACTCGCGTTTGTCTTTTTTGGTATGACTTATTTACTTACAACTTCCCAGTTCCGGTATGTTTTAGTAGATACAAGTGTCAATTTATAATTTTAGATTGCCAAATTACACGGTTTGTGTTCAGGCTACATATTTTTTTGGCGATTTCCAGGTTAATAGTTGGTTAGGGTTTAGGTTTGGAGGCATGAACCACTAGAGTAACTAGAAATCATGTCAATCTTCTACACACCCAACCAGAAAAATATAAAAAGTGGAACCAAAAACATTACATTTAAGCTTGGTATAGTTTGGGTTAAGAACTGCTTTCGTCCCAAACCAGTGACCATTTTCTAAAATTCTTGAACCAAACACAAGTGGTTCTGTTCTTAAGTTGTGTCACCAGGTCGAGAGAAACGCCCTACTTAACCATTTGTTGGGTCAAAGCATTTAAAATAATATGGAACAGAATCAGGGGGGCACGTAGTGGACCTTTGGGGGTCAAACAAACTTGTTGGTCATAGACCTTATCGACATTATCGTGCTCAAGACCTTTCTGAAAATGGGATTTGTAAGAATGGGCTAACTAAGTAACTAGTATCTGCTTGAGTCAGGTGTACGGACCTGCGTAAATGGTGATTTTGACTATCAATGTAGAAAGGACACAGGTTCAGTGACTATATTAATGTACCATCTCAAAATCAGTACACCAAAATTAGTTGCTGTCCATTGTTATCAGGTATCACTGCAAACTTGATGTCACTGTTAGATTACAAATAAATGACCTCATAAACCATGTGAAGCGTCAAAGATCATATAGATTACAAATAAATGACCACCTCATAAACCATGCGAAGCGTCAAAGATCATAAGGTACGAGTTGAGTGTAGCCAGTTCTCCAAGCCCTTTGTTTTTTCAAGTGAAATGCAATATAGGATTGTAATAACAACTAATCACCCATCAGCTTGCATTATAGCCCAAGCTTGATCTAGCAGTTGCAACGTGTTCCCTAATCCAACAACAAAACACATGTGATGGCAACACCCCATGGCTTCTATGATCATAGCCCATAAGTGACCATAAGGGCCCAAAAAATGTTGAGTTAAAATCAACTGTTGAAGCCAGTAAACTTGGGCCCGAAACATATTCAGCCGGAGGGTACAATATCCGTCAAATTAAAAGTTCGTAAATGATGAAACTAGTCACACAGGCCCGGTGAGCAAATTATACAGAAAAGGCACTAATAACCTACACTTATGGCCTAGTGGTAGGAAGGCTTGGGTTCTCCACCGGAAACCCAAGATCGGTCCCAGCTTGTGTCACTATTTTTGGATTATGACAATGAAAGATTTGAGCTATGCCTTGTGAGGCTGTCAGTTCGAACCCTGAGCCCACCTGGGTTTTCGTCCCACCGTGTGTTATGCCAGAGAGTTCTGCTCTTGTGGCGGCACACTGGTTTCCCAGGGGAACGCCCAAACCAAACTCTAGAGTCAGCGTGGGCTCTATTAAGACAATAGAGTTTGATCAGAGTGGGATTTCACTGGGTATGGTTGTTTGGTTGTTGTAGTTTGATCAAAGTGGGGCAACATGGCTCTTCAATTTGAGGAGTGCGGTGGCTGAACACAAAGAAAGTCGTCGTTCCAAAAAAAACTTACATGTGTTTATTGGGCCAAGACATAGACTAGTAGCTAAATGAATTTATGATCAAAATTGCCTAAAAAGCAATAGTCAAACTTTGACCCATCATCCAAAAAACGAAAAGATCAAATCTATACATGTTGCAATTGAAAAACAATGTGAAAAGCAAAAAAATGTGAGTTTCACTTCGATTAAGTACTTCATTTTGTGGTTTACCAGTTAAAAAGACAAGTTATCACTAGTTATGTGACCCGACTCAAACTGAAACGTTGGATGTCTAGTTAAGCTACATTTGACCGTGGAAAAAAATGAGCATCGTGAAAATAAAACCTGGGCCAGCCAATAAGTACCCCTTACAAAAATTTCTCGCCAGCCAATTTAATGTTGTTATCTTAAATTTCTGCTCTGTTTATGTTTTTTATTTTAATTTTTTTTTTCTAGTGATGGTGAATGTTGGTGTCTGGTAATCAATTACTTCCTTGTTTGTTTGTTTTCTTTCTTCACGTGAACAATCCATTTAAACCAGTCCATGATTCTGCAAGAATTCAGTGACCTGCTGGACCCAACCCAGTTTTAACAATGAAAGGTCATCAAGGATTATATTCTACACAGGACGCTCCTTATTATCTTTATCATTCAAGTCAAAGTCAAATACTCATCTACAATATCGACATCAACTAGTTTCAGCCATGATAATTCAGAAGAGCAGGATGATTCATTATTAGTTGATGCACTTGCTAATACGAGGATTTCGGAACCAAAAAGGAGCAGGTTATGTGTACCCAATGGTCCTACTCAAGAGCAGTGTCCTCAGCTACTAACATTTACAGAGCATGTTGACTGATGATTTTGGCCTAAAATTCGCCAAGAAAAGGCGATAAATTGGTATACATATAGTGAACTAGCCAATTACCCCGGGAAGGTCCCGGGGTTGAAAAATTTAATATGATTTAATAAAAAATGATAAAAAAAAAAAAGAAAACTCAAATCACGAAAAGAGTAAATAACTTAAACATAATCAATCTTAGTTAAAAAACATTTATTTAAAAAGTTAAAAAAATAAAAAGCATAAACCATATTAAACATAATAAAGTATTAAAAGGATAACCTTCAACATATAATCATCTTCACGTAAATTAAAATATGTTACAATTTGATTAATGAATAACCTGAACACTTTGTGTTTTTTTCTGTATGAATATAACCCCACAAAAAATAGTCGTTTTTTTTTTCGTTTTTATATAGCACTATGGTACTCGTTGGAAAGATAATAAAACGCTCGTTAATTTGGTGTAATTTTTTTATTTAAAAAATCTTGAATATAAAAGATATTTATGTTTAAAAATTATGGGAGGAAGATAAGAGAGAAAAATTTAAATTTGTTTTTAAATTCTTTTTTCCTAAAATAACTCAATTTAATTTTAGTAATTGAGAATTAAGAGATAGAGAGATAAATTTAGAAAAATACTCAAAAACACCAAAAACACTCAATTATTAAGCCACGTGGCACTCTTAATAGGCATATATGCTTTCTTTTATATATATATATAGATGTAAATATAAAGTGTGCCTTAACTCCAGCAGGAGCTATGAATAAGATGTTCATGTGTTATATATTGGTCATGAGTTTGCTTTTGAGCCCATGTATTCATGAAACTAGGATGGTGCGGTGGTCAATTGTCATGCCAAGTTGCCTGCCTGGTAGACCGTTCCAATCGTTTTCATAAAGCACGCTTTGACAGACACAAGACAATCTGGGTAACTCCTTAGGGGCCTTATAGGGTATGAACCAAAGGTAATAACAAAAATGCGAATGGCTTGCTTGTTCAAAAGGCTTGTATAAAGTTTATTTGGTCTTACAAGCTGTCACCTGTTGCCTAGGCTTTTGAGAACTGACACCTAAACACCTTGTGGTTCTTGGCCCAAAACATGTCCAGCTCATTGTTTACCACTTGTTTAACTTAAACATTTAACATAATCATATTATCAGAAAATATTATATGTTTGAATATCGACTATCACTTTGTTAATTGTTCGAAATCTCTACATGGAAAGAAACACTCTTTTAAGTTTTAAGGTAGAATTTGACAATTCTTCTCTTCACTTGAACATACTTTTGTACATCACCTTCTAGAAAACTTGGAATACAAGTAAACCAAGAAGAGGCAAAAAAGGGCAAATAATACCACATGCAGAACATGGCTTGAACCAGACTGGACGATGCTCTTGTTTAGTTTCCTCATGTTGTTCTTCACTCCTGCTTGAGCTTTAATAAGTGTCATTTGCTGCAAACACGAACCGATTAGAGAATGAGTCTTAATTCTATCCAACAACACCACACAACAATCAAGTTATTTAATACCATTTGTGGCAAAATGTGTGTTGGGTGAACATCATCATGCCAGTTAAAAAATGTCATTTTTTATTTTATTTTATAAATAATGTATTAGATAAGACTATCTTTAAAAATGATTAGCTAATATTTAACCATCTTTTAATGACATGTACCAATAACTATTGAGATCTGATAGTCTAATCACAAGAAAATTGTTGGAAATAAGGCATCATTGAGAAAATTGTGTAATTGTGACTAGGCATAACTGTTGGAAATATATGCATCATACAAACAAATTTAGAACTACAAAGGGTAAAGCTACTGTCATACCAGCTGATTGATAAACTCATTCTGAAATTTGGCCTCCGTTTCGATCTCTGAGGCTACCTGTAATGCAACAATAACACCTTTGATTTTTATTTGTAATTGCATGTTCTTTTTTTCTTTCTTTTTCTTGTGACTCAAATGATTTAACTATGCTGTTGTTTTTTAATACAATGTTTGGTTCGTTACTTTATTTATTCAACAATTATTTTGTTATAGATTTATATACATTTTCATAGAATTGTATATGTAAAGATGGGCACATTTGAATAAGCCATGCAA
Organism: Ambrosia artemisiifolia; assembly: GCA_032199755.1. Lineage (NCBI taxonomy): Eukaryota > Viridiplantae > Streptophyta > Magnoliopsida > Asterales > Asteraceae > Ambrosia > Ambrosia artemisiifolia. Next base: position 14,479,260 of record CM063521.1, read on the forward strand.
TATCAGATATAAAAATAAGTGAATCCAATCCACTTGCACCCCTAAATTCAAGGTTTTAGGGGTTAGCAACAAACAGAAGTTTTTTGCGTCATCAAACAGATTAATTCTTTATAATTCTTATCAATTATTGCTCTACAATGATCCTGCACTTCCAACACCTTGACGGATGGTTGCAAATATATTGGGGCAACTCAGTGGCGAAGCTTGATCGGAAATTTCGGGGGGTCGTAAATCACCCAGGGGGTCAGAAGTCACCGGTTAGGGTGCGGATGCCACATAAACGGAACTTATGGCTGAAAATTTCGGGGGGTCGGACGCCCATCCCCGCCCCTATAAAGCTACGCCCTTGGGGCAACTTGTATCAGTCAAAAATATAAAGTGCATATGATACCTAACTTTTTGGAACCATCTTCCAACTAAAATGGTCTTATTGCTTCATTTTCAAGATGTTAGAAAATTATGATGCTTGTATACAAGCAACTGATGTAAAAGAATTCAAAGTTACTTACATTCCTCAACTGCCTAACTTGCTTTCGGAGGCCACTGATCTCATCATCCAGGTCCGCATGCATTGGATCAATGCGCAATTGGATTTCATCAGAACCGGTCCCTTGTCTGGTGCTAAGCCCTTCTCTGTGAACGATTTATATATCCAAATGAGTATTTAACTAACAAAAAAATTACTTGGTTGATAGAAAACATAATGGGGTCATGGCAACATCAGAAGTGAAAAAAGTTCGGATTTGGAGAAATCATGCTTTGCAGCTATTAAATGTAAAGAAACGAACTAAAAACAAAAATCAACAAACTACAAAGCAATTACCTTGATCTATATGGGGCAGCACCATAGTAGCCGCCACCTCTGCTTGAACTGGCCGCCATTGAACAATTTGGATTTATGAGGTTGTGTTAACTGAGGAACCCTGAACACACAATTGAACAAAATCAGTGTGCAAAAAAAAAAAAAAACTATCAAGTAAGCCAAGCCCCTGAAACAGATTTCTCTGACTTGGTATTTATAGTTGAAAGAATTTGATTAATTGGCTAAACCAGAGCAGACGCTACTTTTGTTCCGCAAAAAACAAAACAGTGAAAATGAAGGCTTCCTTTTATCTTTCAAAGATTTGGCAACCTAATTAAAAGATGATCCTATACCTTTTATAAACTATTTTTTTGCATACCTAAAATTTTATTGTATCAGATCACATGCCTAATTCCCACAAAGTCAATGACACCATCCTCTTACATTTTTTTTCTTTCATCAGATCAAACGCCTAATTTCCTCAATTATGACATTCATTTTTTAAGTTGGATGACATATTGATGATGTGAATTGATACAATTGAGTATTTCTAAATATCAAACTAAATTAGAGTATAAGGTATGTAGGCATATCATGAAAGTTAAGTGATGATCATTTCATATATTTTGCCTTATGTCTTTTGCAGTAAACTGCTTATGCATCTCTCTATTCCTAACAACTTCTTAAAAGTAGATATTAACAACAAAACTAGTACTAAACTAATAATCCCAATACGCCCAATACAACATGTAATAAAAAAAGTTTACATTACGATCATCCTATCAAATATATAATAAACTTTTCAATACAGTTGCAAAATAACTTTCACATTGAGTTTCTTAAAATTAACACTCCTCTCCCAACTACTTCAATCCCCTGCAGAAGTGTCTAGACTAAAGTAAGGGGGACTCCTTAACTCAAGAAAATCAACTAAGTATCCAATAAAAAACTAAATAGACGCCTTCAATATGCAAAACCAGATGGTGAGTAACACCACTATGAACCATAAACCGCTTAAGCACTTCTTCAAAGGCAAGAAACTAGAACTCCTAATCACTAATAATGTTCCAATCCACTATGGTGATTTGCTTTTGTGGCCATTCTCTACCTCAAACCCTAATCTCCCAAATCATAGCGAACAGAACACGAACCTAGGTCACGCAAGACCAGACAAAGACAAACACACACATGAACCCTAGAAACACAGATAGCGAATCAAAATCAGTTAACGCTATGCGCAACCTAACAACCGTCTATCGTTAATCACAAATCCAAGACAACACCAAAAACGTAAATCTACAACGACTATACCATAAATTCGAGTATTCGCAGGCTAATGATTCATACGGTTCCAAAAACTCATCAAACAATATCATTACAAACAGATTTTTACAAAAATCATCCAAATAACCAACTAATTCAGCACCGTTACAATCATTAATCACAAATCCAATACAACACCGTGTACCGACCACCAAAACCCTAAATACATGACAATTATCTCGTAAAATCAGAAATTACTAACCTAACGGAATTTTATAAATATTATCTAAAAAAGCATTTAAATCAGCAACGTATTAATCGTTAATCACAAATCCTAGCGAAAACCTAAACCTACAACGACTATTTCGTAGGGTTTCAGAAAATTATATAACTAAAACCATTACAGACGGATTTTTACCGATTGAAACCTTGATTCGTATTGGCTGAAGAGATCGGAGGTAAAGAAAAGGATTGGAATCAGATGTTTGATTGAATAATTTCGATGGAAACAAACAAAGTAGCGATTGGATCAATCTGATCTTATTATTTGAGCGAATGTTTGTTACGAGGGTTTCTGTGATCGTTCGGGTGTGATTGCTACATTTAACGTTTGATTTTTTTATTATATTTTTTTTTAACTTAGACGCTGTTAAGAGTTAGGGAGAGCTTAAAACCGGGACTGCGAATGACCCCAGCTCAGTGGGGGAGAGGTGGGAGGGTTTAGTTTTTATGGAGGTTCCTGTCCGGAGAGGTACACAGTTCGAATCATAGGGACAGCAAAAATACACCCTTTGACGTTGAAAGGGCTTATGCCCTCAGGGACAATTGGTGTGGACTCGGCAAAAGGCCTCGGGGAGATGATGCGGACTTTGGTGGGTAGAGGAACACAAGAATTGCACCGTTTGTACCGATGCATTTTATTGGCCCTTATTTTTTTTACCGTTGCCTTTTAAAAAATGAAGGGGGAATGGGGGAGTTTGAGGAACCATTTTAAAACTTTGGGAGAGGAAATGGGAGAAGTAAGGTGGCGCTGATATGACACTTGGGGGAGTTGGGGGAAATGTCTACCACACCATATAGCCTAATAGTAGTATGGCGCATTGCTGTCAGAGACTAATAATACTAAAAATGCTTATATTAAAAAAGAAACAAAAAAGCGGACCAAAAATTAGATGTAAAGATGTTGAACCATTAAAAATTAAAAACAATAACTAAGTTGATATAGGATCAGTATGTTGCGACAGGCCGTTAAACGAGAAAAAAATAGGTGTAAAAACATTGAAATGCACACACGCTATGGTGAGTTAACTTACAAAATTTGAACCGAAACGTAAAATGAAAAATGTAAAAGGTGAAAAGTATACGGAAATAAAAGTGCAAATGAAAAAGTTTTGATGTTAATTATAAAAAATGTAAAAGTATTGAATTAAAAGTATAAAAATTAATAATAAAAAAAAACAAAAGGTGGGTATAACCTGATAAAATCCATGGTATAACCCATAGCGGCATAGCCATACCTGATTTACAATTAGTGTGTACATATAACCTAGTGCCCAAGGCAATTGTATTAATGGGGTTTGGGGTGTTGGGTTACTTGGGTTTGATGTATACATTCTTACCATATATTTATATGAGATAAACTTTTTCTATGATGGTGGGAAACAAATCAACAAGTTTGAACTTGTGCCACCATGTTGCATATACTTGTAACAAATAGAGGTATAGAACTCGCCACAAGAGCACTAAATTATAGTTTTCTTGGATTATAAACTTGTATATACAAAAGAAAGAGCACAATGAAAAAACTGAAAATTAGTGGATGTCATGTGGCATCCACTAAATGGAGACGTCGCCCATATGACTAATCAACCGAGCTCACTCTACACCCTTTTGCAAATTGTTAAATATTTATCTATCATTCCGTTAATAAAAAAACACTATAAACTTTTGTTTGACAACCTTTAGCACTGTCGTCCAAAAACACTCTTTTCGCGTTACGACCTCATAGTTTTCAAATCTTATTTGACAACCTATAAATGTATTTATTTTTATAACCTCAATTTAAAAACAAAATACTTATTCTTGAATTGATATTTCTTAATCGAAGGTCCAATTGATTCATTTATTTAGAGATACTAAACCTTATCCATAGTCTATTAGTCGATCTATCGAGTATCGACTGTAAATCTTCTACTACTTGGTTCTTCGAAACTACGCCTAACTCTTTAGCTTCGATCTTTATTTGAGCTGCCCAAACTTTGCACGGTAGAGACATGTGTTGTGTGTCAGTGTGTACCTTATGTGGAATATTTTAATTCTATTCACTTGTTTTGCATTTAACAACCTTTGATTTGTTTTGCTTGTATTGTTTTAACAACCTTTGATTTGTTTTGCATGTTGGGACTTTTTGACATCCTTTAAAACGTAGGATATATAATAAACATATAAAAAAAGACATTCAACATGTGTATCATATGATCTGTTAATTATCGAGGGATCAACATAATCAGATTTGGACAAGCAATGAAGAATTTTCGGGTTCAGCACGTGAATTTTCGTGTCAGGTTCGGGTTCATATGTATGACACAATTTTCTTTTCGGGTTCGGGTTTGTGTAAAATTTCGGGTCGGGATAGACCGTCAACCCACGAACACGACCTGTTCAACACTCCTGTATTATTCTCACCTTACTAATAGTAATCACTATCATTGTTTCTTTTTGCTTGGTTTATAAAAAAAATTCTGACCTATTTAACGGAAGGTGACAATTTTGACCCATTTACTTATGAATTGGTCTAGGATGTGTTTTATCCCAAATGGGTCAATTAAAAAAGTTCATCTAAATAGAAAGCACGTCATATGGGTCAAATGAGCTGAAAGTCACCCAAAGTCTATTTTAAACACATACAACCGCTTAAGTTTATTTATTTTTTAAGGTTTAGTTTATAATTTTAATAACAATGTCTTTTTATCATAATCGACACATTAGTTTTTTTAACAGTGGACAAGAACGTGTTGCGGGTCAATCCAATTGAACCGTTTCGACCCATGCTACAAGGACCCATTTCAACCCAACCCCGTATTCAACTCGCCCATCATGCCACCTCTATGTAAACTCGCCCATCACAGTAATAATTAAGTTGAACGGTTGAATGATGTGTGTTCATTTGAAGCATATATATAGAGATAAACATTTGTACTTATTGCTTAAATTATTACGCGTAAGACACTGTTATGTAACCACATCGCTTTTTCTCTCGCTATATCATTGAAGCATTATGTGCAAGTGTTTATGTGGTTCTCATAGTTCTATAATGTATGCTCCATTATACATGTATAATAGACAATAGTTCTCTTTTTTATAACTTTTGTAATGAATGTGTGAGCTTGCTTGCTGCTTTAGCATATCATTATTTTGAGATCGAGGATATATTCATCAAGTCTGCCTAACAAAATAAGAACTCCCCCAACATATGGAGGTAATTACAAAGCATTTTCTAGACAAAATAAACAAATCTGGAACAAAAGATTTGTTTTTCTAGTACAATAATTTTAGTTAATAATACAAGAATGCAGGACCACCTTTTGCTGCATTTCTGAACAGTCGTTTTCTGCCCTTTGCTTCCCACTTCCAGTAGTGGCAAAAAAAAAAATGAAATTATACTTCTTTGGATGTATCTAATGATCTAATCTTCATTTCCGGGCCAAATTAATGTTTAGGCTATGTGTTACGGTTAACGTCCCTGATGAGGTGGCTGTTAACCAGCGTTATACACAGGCCCGGCTCTTGGGCAAGTAAAATAAAGCTCTTGCTTTAGGCCCCCACATCTAAAAGGCCCCCGTTTTTATGTTTTATTTATATAACTGATTTGGGCCCAGGTCCCAGTTCCTCATGTTTGACGCAGTTAACCTAGAAGAGCAGAACAAAATTAAAGTTTCTTTGGGTGAAATTCGAAGCGTCGGTCTCTTGAACAATGAAACAGATGGTATGTCAAATATCGAATAATGAAATGCAGAAGCTAATCGTGATCGCAACCAGTCATAATCACAGAAATCTAAATCATCGTTTGACTTATAGAGCTTTTTCACTGATTTGTTAAATTATTGTAATTGGTTGTTTCCATGAGTATATATGGTTCATGATGTTGTGGTTAATACCAGTGAAATGGAAATAGAATCAAATAGCGACTGTGAAGAGAACAAAGAAAGATTATAAGGTCTTAAACCTGTTGAAGCTATGGTGCAAAAGAAATGGGTAGTTGTGATGCTAATACGTTTGATGGATGCAAGTAACTATAATATACAATTTTAACATGTCTTGACATAAGTGAAAGATTATATAGACCATCATAAACTCGTTTAACATTTTTGTACGTGATGTCAATTTTGATTTATTCACTAACATTCAAATGAACCAGGAGGATGTTTACATGTGTTCATAGATGTCCAAATCAACATGTTAGTCTCACTAAAGTTGAAGATATTAATCACCGGTAAATTATTTTGTACAACTTGTTTATATATAATTTTGCTAATAGCTTTTTTGTTTTTGTTTTTTTTTTTGAATTGGCCCCAAATTTATATTTCGCTTTAGGCCTCCGGAATAGTTGAGTCGGCCCTGGTTATACACCTCCCTTAGCGGGCCTTAACCAAAGTTAAAGAGGCGTCATGAGGTTAGGCGTTAGCCCCTTCACCATTTGCACGCATGTAACCGCCAATGAAAGAAAAAACACTTGTCCCACTAGTCTGTTTTAATTTCATTTAAATGTTATTTTAATAAGTAGTGGATAGTTAAACCCTGTGAAACCATTACGGGGTGCGGTTAAAAAAGTTAAAGAAAGTGGTTAGGTTATGTGTCAGTGATATGGCAGGTACTTTATGACGTGACGGTTAAAAAAAACTGAAACCATAACACAGGTAAGACTACCATTTAACTTTTTTATTTATTTCTTTTTTTCACTTTTTGGAATATGAAGTTATGTACCTATATTCATGAACCATCTTTTATAATTTTTAGCATTTTGAATACAAAGTAATGATTTTGAAATAAATAATTAATCGGTTCAAACCACCCAAACCGAACCCTTAAACCGCTAATCTGCTAAAACCCCACCCACCCTGGACGATTTAGTTTGTCATTTTCCAAAACCGTATTGGAGGTTCCACCATGAAGCCAGAACCGCATGTGAACACCAGGCAATAATAGGATCAAGCTTAATTGCTAACTAGGGGTATATATCGACGCGCGTTGCGCGTTTTACAATTGAGATTTAGATGAGGTGTTGATCAATCAATGAATTATACAATCGAGATTCCATTTTGGTTGTAAACGTTAAAAAAATAAAGAAATCTACACATAAGGTAACACATGAAATTTGTAACGAAATGACATAATATAATATAAGCCAATGATCTCCAGCCCAGTTGGTTTGAGATGGGAAGGTTTACCTCGTTGGAGGGTTCATGCCCGGGTTTGGTCTCAGATTCGATTCCCACGCATCAGCGAAAAAATAACCGCTTGGGTTTGAAAGGAGAAACCCGTGTGTTGCTATGGGATTCGAACATGGGCAGTGGTCGCTTTGCAACACAAGATTTACCGCTAAAACACTACTTTTCAAAATAATATAATATAAGGTAACACAAGAAATTTGTAACGAAATTACATAATATTATGTTATTTATATTAATAGTATATAATAAAATTTTTGAATAAAATAATATATATGAATATAATAATATATATAAATATAATAATATATATGAATATTAAATAAAATAATATATATGAATTTAATAATATATATAAATATAATAATATTAAAGTTACTATTCAATTACTAAGGTTTGTTATTATATTTATAATTATAATTTGCTATGTTGTGTGTTTGTGCCCACACAAATAAGTGAAAGTAAACTGAACGTTTTTGTCGATTTATATGTGGAGGACTGATGAAATGACTAGTACCGGTGTATGATCCCCAAATCTTTTTTATTCAACATGTCCATTAAATATTGCAGAATAATGCTGCATCTTAGTTGAGTTCTTCACATTTTTTTGTTATCAATTTAAGGTTCATATGACTTGGGCTCACGTGGAGGGGATGAAAATTATGGGGAGTGAAAGGGGGGAAAGAATATTATTATTATTATTATTATTATTATTATTATTATTATTAT